>JAPXFY010000027.1:21780561-21970561 GCA_030674185.1 Monoplex corrugatus | reverse complement strand
CATGGCCCTCCATATGTATCTATCCCTTGTCGCCACAAGCACATCTTCCACCTACTCTGTCCTCAGCCACCCTGCAAGTCTGTCCAATATTTTCTCCCTGGGTCTACCTGATGTTCTCTTTCCTTCCAGCTTTCCTGTTGTGACCAGATGCTCTAATTCCTCTTTCATCATAAAATGTCCTATAAATGTTGTTTATCTTTTCCTAACCTTCTTTGTCAATGATCTTCTTGTGTCTGCCTCCATCAAGATTGTCTCATTTGTTTTCTTTGCTGTCCTTGGAACTCTCAACATCCTTCCTAGAAACCACATCTCGGCTACGTCAATCTTGTTCTGGCTTTGTGTGCTGACTGTCCACGCCTCACAAACGTATAACATTATCGGTTCTATATATCACTCAAGAACTGTCTACCACCCACAATGTGGGCCAAAGAATGTATGTACAAGCATCTGTGAAAAACTAGAATTCTAAATCTTCCTCCCCTCAAAATACAAAGCAAACATACATATGATACATGACTTAACTATCTACCACACAAATCACCAATTTAACTGTCAGAGCCCAAATTTAACTGTTAGAGCCCAGAGGGTGAGTTTGCTTCATATTCCCTGCAGCTACAATCTATATAACCCTTGCATTCCCCACATACGTAACTTTATTGTGCTTTTTAAGAAAATGGTATAAAATTATTCCAAGAGGAAAAAGCTAATTGCTCTGATTGGAAAGAAGAAACGCTTGTCTGTCCAACTACATATAAATAAAAAGGAACGGAAAATACAGATTTAATACACAGCACACAGAGGCACTGGCGCAATAGCAATGTCAGTGTTTTCATCGCTAACATTCTCACTGTTGGTACAACTAGATGCGCTAACATTACTCTCAACTGTTACATCTTCTGAACTGCTTTCAACAGGAATGTCTTCAAAAAGTCCTAGATGTCAACCTGCTACCTCTGAATCTTCTTTCTCATAATGAACAATTACACATTCATCCTTCAAACCCTCTTAATGATCATTTTCAGTGCTAGCAAAACAGAAGACCGAGTGCACATTTGGTGAGACGCCATTTTTACCACAGTAGAAATATGTTTTATTTTGTCATGTTTTAAACCTCTTAGGTGCCCTATCCGTAAAATTTACGGAGCTCTCGGAGCCTTCTCTGGTGCCTACATACATAAAATTCACGGAGGTAGTTTGACGCACGTTTCAGCCTAATGTAAATGGGAGAGAAGCAGTGACTGATGTTGTCAGTCTCAGAGAGGGTTCATGAAAGTGACTGGCTTCCCTTACATGACTTTTTGACCTATGCAACCCTCACCAGATTGGTTTTATTTATCTGAAAAGAGAAACTGGTTTGGTTTTATTTATCTGAAAAGAGAAACTGGTTTTCAGCAAAATGCTGACACCAGGACTGTCTTGCAATGCTGCATGTTTTCAGCCTCTGAAAGCATGTGAGTTGAATCAAGAACTTATAAATGACTGTAGGATGATTCAGAAGACAATTCTGACACAAGAAAAGGTTAAAAACAGCAGTAGTTACTCGCTGTTGGTATGAAATGTGAAGCAGATTGACCCAACATGAAAAGTATTGATTTTCCAAGCATGTGACACAAAGGGTTTGTGGCCACAGGCAATACTGGTAGCTAGCCAACACTTAACACTGTACTGACAGGCAGGACAACATTGTAGAATTATATAAGCCACACTGTCAGTGAGTAGTATTAGAAGTGGCAAGGGGAAGACTAGGGTGATGGAGTCGGGTGGGGGTGGGCGGCGTGCAGGGGGGGGGGGGGGCACCCAGGCAGCTGAGGACTTGATGGGTGAAGCACTCAGTGCACTAGCACACTGTGGCTATTTGTAGCCCGTGATCTGTCAGTGATCTGTCAGTAGGAGGTCAGCCAAAGTCTGAATACTTTAAGATTTCATCAGAAGGGTCATATCTTCTATTTTTTCCTTTTTTTTTTTTTTTTGGTTTATATCGCAAGCAGTTATGAGTTTTTTTTTATGGAAAACACTTTATGGAAAACATGGAAAACACTTTATGTCAAAAAACATCGGCACTCAAGGGGTTAAGCACAAATCACTGATGTTTGTAATGGTTAATCGCCAAGAGAAATAACAATGAAAACATTACAGATTATCTTAAAGTGTTTTAAATAAGGATAATAACAATGAAAACATTGCAGATTATCTTAAAGTGTTTTAAATAAGGATAATAACAATGAAAACATTGCAGATTATCTTCAAGTGTTTTAAATAAGGATAATAACAATGAAAACATTGCAGATTATCTTCAAGTGTTTTAAATGAGGGAAATAACAATGAAAACATTGCAGATTACCCTCAAAGAGTTTTCTTCCCTTTGACCATACCATAGGCTGAACTACAAATTTTAAACAGAGTCCAACCAGAGTTGTGACGTGGGGATCGAGGGTTGCCATCAGCATCGCATCTGTGCTTGCAGCATGGGGTCTACTGCTGTTGGCAACATCACATTTATACTGGCAGTGCGAGCTCTAAAAGTTAATCATACATTACATATGTTGTAACTAGGGCTAGGCCTCTTTCTCTGTGAATATACACAGCAGGATACTGAGTACATGCGTACAGAAACAACAACAATTGGTGAAAATAATGCAGTAGGAGACAGGAGTGAGCACTGAGCTCGTAAAACTGGCCAGAGAATAAACAGCAAGGTCTCTGCAACCTCACTTCTAAATGACCTTTCAGTTAGGGGGCCACTCTTTCTTTTTTTCCTTTTTCTTTCTGTGGTTGCTGTCTTCTGGATCATGTCTGTGTCAGTACACCCATGCCACTCATTTCAGCTTTCCATCACACCTCCATTCCCACCGAAACTGAGGTATCCATGAAAACAGGACATGATTGGTCACAGAATCTGGAATACTCTGATAATGCTGTAATGGTGAGAATGCGGATGAAAGTGATAATGCTACATAGATCCATTTTGAATCCATTGCGTCTCTTTGATAATGCTGTGAAAGTGAGAATGCGGATGAAAGTGATAATGCTACATAGATCCATTTTGAATCCATTGCGTCTCTTTGATAATATTGTGAAAGTGAGAATGCGGATGAAAGTGATAATGCTACATAGCTCCATTTTGAATCCATTGCGTCTGTTTGATAATGCTGTGAAAGTGAGAATGCGGATGAAAGTGATAATGCTACATAGATCCATTTTGAATCCATTGCGTCTCTTTGATAATATTGTGAAAGTGAGAATGCGGATGAAAGTGATAATGCTACATAGCTCCATTTTGAATCCATTGCGTCTGTTTGATAATGCTGTGAAAGTGAGAATGCGGATGAAAGTGATAATGCTACATAGATCCATTTTGAATCCATTGCGTCTCTTTGATAATATTGTGAAAGTGAGAATGCGGATGAAAGTGATAATGCTACATAGCTCCATTTTGAATCCACTGCGTCTGTTTGATAATGCTGTGAAAGTGGGAATGCGGATGACAGTGATAATGCTACAGAGTTCCAATTTGAATCCATTGCGTGACAGGGTTATACTCTATGCTTACTTTCATAATGCATCCTGGGTTATTAGGCAGCCTTCCTTTTTTTTTTATAATTTAATTCCAAGGAAAAGAGAAGTACAACATTTTCACAAACATTTTCACGTCTGTGGCAGGGTAACCATGCTAACCACTGACCTTTCTTTTCCATCTGCTCCACAACTATGGTGATGGACTCCACGCTGGTCACCACACCCGAAGAAGCGTCCACATCCTGACAGTCCAAAGACACCACCACCTGCTCTGTCTGCAGGCTAGCCCGCTTCAGGGTGGACGTCACACCTTTGCAACACCACATGCCAAACAGTACATCACTGTATTTATAACTCCTATCATATACTGGAGAATGTAGACCGTATCTGATCCTGCTATTGTCGATAAACACAATGTGTTTACTGTTAAAAAAAATCCTGCTTTTTCAGCTATCTACTTCTATCTTGCTTCAGGGTGGACGTCACACCTTTGCAACACCGCACATCAAACAGTAAATCACTGTATTTATGACTCCTATCATATACTGGAGAATGTAGACCGTATCTCATCCTGCTACAGTCGATAAACATGTTTACTGTTCTAAAAAATCCCACTTTTTCAGCTATCTACTTTTGTAACAGGCAATATGACTATCTACAATTATATACGGACTTCATGGGCTGGCTCTTCTGATACAGCCATGGACTCAGGATCTCATGTCTTGGGCTCAATTCCAGTGCACAACATAGAAGTTGGCTTATGTTGCCCATCTTAACTCTTTGACGATGGGCTACTTCGATTGAAGTAACAGCTGAGCTCTCACTGAGGACGGGCTACTTCGATCATAGTAACAGATGGTCTAGGGGATATAACTTCATCTACTTTTGTTATGCTAATGATTTAGTAGTTGGCAGTTGCTTCCATTGTGGAGGGAACTTCCATTGAATGGTTCAGCTACGTTTTGCCGGTTTCTTTGTCTAAAATCGATGGAAAATGACTCAAAGGTAACAGTTCTCAGTGATTTCACTGTGACAGCCCTAGGCCAGCAGGAGAGCTCAGCTGTGGCAAGTGCAGTCACAATAGAGTTAATGCAGCAATCATTTAGGTCCTGTAATTGTTTCAAAGGTCCTGTTCTCCTCCCTACAGACATTGACACCATCATCATCATCATCACCATCATCACCACCACCACCACCACCATCATCATTATCATCACCACCACCACCACCATATCATTATCATCACCACCATAATCATTATCATCACCACCATCACCACCACCACCATCTAAACACCTGAGCTAACTGATCACTAAAAGCAAGATACAACAAAACAAACCAACAAAAAAAGTGACTTGCAAAGGGTTGAACCCACAATGCCTGCATTATCAGCATGTCACTCTAACCAAACAGGTAATGGTACCACTAAAACAACTGCAGCACGGCAATTAAGCAAACAATTTGGTGTGAGGAAACCTTATGAATGGGCTGAAACCTAACCAGGAGTGATTAAAATATCTTCTAATTAACATTCTTCCATTCACTATCCTGTCATATGGTATATGACAAAAGAAGATCTGAGCCAGACAGCCTCACTGAGAACAATTTGCCTGACAAAAATCCATAGATATGGACCTAGTGCAGAACAGCTAAAATCATTGAATTTACGCAAGTGTGATGTTCGTATTAACCCTTTGACTCCCACATCCTGTCCACCAGGCTCCTGCATTGTCAACCATACTAGCAAAACAAAAACCTAAACCTTGATTCCCTCACCCTATCCCCCAGCTTCCTGTAGGAAGCTGGTGGATAGGATGAGGAGTCAAAGGGTTAACCCTTTGACTCCCACACCCCATCTACCAACTGCAAAAACTTAACCCTTTGATTCCCTTACCCTCAGAGTCAAAGGGTTGAGTTTTGCTTTGCTAGCATGGTTGACAATGTAAGATGCTGGTGGACAGGGTGCGGGAGTCAAAGGGTTAAACTAAAAGGGCAAATCACTGAAGCAGTAAGCAAGATTTCATACCCATCAGCCAAACAGGTTGGCCAGCATCCTGGGCGTCCTGGGGACTGTCTGATGAGGTGGAAGTGGTGAAGGTGTTTGCAGCAGAGCTGGCAAAGTCTGTCTTGTCACGATGAAATGCTGGAGTCATGTGCTGCACAAAGCTGGTCACCTGAGACACCGTGTTTTGGCTTAGGCTCACTTTCACAGGGCGCTCCAGTTTTACTTCACAGTCCACTGTAAAGAAACAAAAAATGCATTTGTTCAAAGTTCCTTCAAGAGGGATTCATCAATTTTCAATTTCAATTTCTCAAGATGACGTCTCCGCGCTCGGAATGATTTCCATATGCATTAAAGTCCCATGTGCCATATGATGGAGAAGATCCAGAATGATCATGGCACAAGCCTTAAGCCTGCTTATAAACCCACAAGCTGGCCAGGTCCTGAGGCCCTACCTAGATAGTTCCATAACTCTGGGGTCGTAGGGGAGTGAGGTGGCAGACCTCAACTTTTCCCAGGGCCTTCACCAGAGCCAGCACCACGAGGGTGGCGCCAATCCCCTCTCCCTCACTTCAAATTCATATTCATATTCACTTTTAACCAAGACTTGGGAAAGACAAGAAGACTTATTGGTCTTCAAGGGGCAGAAATTGGGAAATCAACCTATCTCTCCAATGTTTTATACCAAGGCAGCCGGGAAATGCCCTACTCTTCACGATTTTCAACTACCGTGGGATCTTTAGCATGCACAGCCAGAAGGCACAAGGGTCCGACTCATTTTTCGTCTCCTTCTGAAGGACTGGATGTTCAGTTCGATTTTCCAGTCAAATTGAGGAGAAAAGTTGAGGCCTCTATGGGGAGCAAACCCTGGAACCTCGAGAGTAGTTAATGGCAGGCGAACGACTGAACTATTCTGCCACTCTTCTCCCTTCATCACATGAAGGGGTTCATCACATGCTCATACATTCCCCACTTAAATCAGCCAGAAATTATTCAGCATACCCTTCAAGCCTGTGCAAAACCCTATGCATTGGCAAGGTCTTGAAACAGGGAAAGAAGAAGATAATGGGCCTTATGAGACACTAAGCTGAAGCTACCAAAATGAATGAATCATACAGATGATTCGTGAACAGGCTGGGACTGAACTCAAGAAATCAGATCTTGAGTCCACAACCCTATCAACAGAGCCAGCCAGCCTTCTAATTAAACACAACCCTGTCACTAGTCACCCATCAGCATCATACAGTTCAATGGTAGTCGTCGCAGCAGACGTCACAACTCTCCTCCATTTACTACGGTCTTGACTTCTCCCCGTGCTACTTTGCAGACCTTCAAACCGCTGATGTTGCTGATGTTGTTCATATAGGAGGTGGATAGTCTGCATGGATTTCTTCTGACCTCAATTTTTCTTTGCAAAACTGTTATCATTAGGTTTGTGTTGGTGCTGTACGGCCAGTGTATTTCATCTTTATTTTATTGATTTCTGCCAGCAGTTGGCGTTGGACTGTGAGTTCATTCGAAACGTTATTTGGTTTTTTATTAGTCCATTTGACTCTAGAAAGGGGCCTGTAAAACCACATCTCTGCTGCTTTGATCTTATTTTCATCCGCTTTTCTGCAAATTCATGCTTCACAGGCGTTTGGCCAGATCAGACATTTTAGACTTTTGATTTTCAGGGCTGTTGGTATGCTTCTGTGTTTCCAAATATTATTGGGTGGGATCACTTTCTGTTTTGTCATTCCTATTCTTATTTTGATGTCTTTACAACAGGTGCCATCATGAGTTTTAACAGAGCCTAAATATTTAAAATCACTCATTGCCCTGCTCTGTGGCGTTGACAATCATGGCCCTCCATACGAATCTATCCTTTGTCGCTGCAAGTACATCTCCCACCCTCTCTGTCTTCAGCCACACTGCAAGTCCATCTATTATTTTCTCCCTGGGTCTACCAGGTGCTCTTTTCCCCTCCAGTTTTCCTATTGTGACCAGGTGCTCTAATTTCTCTTGCCTCATAAAAGGTCCTATAAATGTTGCTTGTCTTTTCCTAATCTTCTTCATTAATGTTCTTTTTGTGTCTGCCTCTTTCAAGACTGTCTAGTTTGTTTTCTTTGCCTGTCCATGGAACTCTCAACATTCTTCTCAGAAACCACATTTCAGTTGCCTCAATCTTGTTCTGACTTTGCGTGTTGACTGTCCACGCCTCACATCTGTACAACAGTATCAGTTCGATATAACACTGAAGAAGTCTCTTCCTGATTTTAATTGACAGGCACACAAAAACTAACACTCGAAAAGTCTCTTCCTGATGTTAATTGATAGGCACACAAAAACTAACACTCAAAAACTCTCTTCCTGATGTTAACTGATAGGCACACAAAAACTAACACTCAAAAACTCTCTTCCTGATGTTAATTGATAGGCACACGAAAACATACAACACTGAAACAATAATGCAAACCAACCAGGCAAGGACAGAAGACCGGAGACTTGCAGTGTGAGGAGACTGGGAGGGATGCCTGTCTTACTGTCAGGCAGTCCAGCACGCGTCTCTACCCAGTGCACACTGAAGTCTGCATGGTCTGGCATCACTCTCTGCTCACTCACTGTAACAAGATAAAGGGATTCCAAATCAATTCAAATCAGAAGAAAGAGAAAGACAAGTTGTACCAGCAGGAGTTTTTCTTTTTATTTGTTTTTCACATTGATAACTATATATCATCATCATGTGCTCTGCCGCATGGTGTTGGCGATCATGGCCCTCCATACAAATCTATTCCTTATCCCTGCAAGTACATCTTCCACAATCTCTGTCCTCAGACATCCTGCAAGTCTGCCCAATATTTTCTCCATGTGTCTACCTGGTGTTCTCTTGCCCTCCAGCTTTACTAAAGTGACCATCAGCACTATCAGTTCTAACCCAATTTTTGTGTGTTTTGAGAAATGTGCATTTTCAAACTCTATCATCTTTTCTGGTTATTTTGATATGTAACTGTCTGTCAAAGAGCAAAAAAATATGAAAAAGATTTGCTGTTTGAAATAAAACACCCCTCAGACAAAGGTTTTGAGAAAACAACATGTCACATTTTATTCAGTAACCCCAATTCCAACAGTAGTAAGGCCTTTTTCTGGCGACTCACACAGCATGTGAAAGCCAAAACAAAGGCCATTCCAGCAATGTACGACAAAAGGGGCGACGTAATGATTACACTACTTGTTTATTTGGTCAAAACTATGCAAATGGATGAAACAACCCTGAAACTTCTGACAACACAGGTCAAATAAAAGCTTGATATATACCATTTTAGTGACACTTTTAAGCTAAATTTGAAAGTTTAGTGTCCAAGGAATGTATCTCTGCTGAAAACTGAAAAGCACCCAGATTTCTCTCACAGCTTATTTTTGCCTCACCTGTTGTTCCACCCAGCAAGTTGTCACTGGTTTTGTTTAACTGATCACAAATGACCTCAACAAGAGGCTGATGAAGGCAGCCAAGAATGCGAATTAATAATATATTGTTGGAAATTGGCAATTAAGGCTAATATTACATAATTTAATTTGAGAACAAAGTGTGCATTATACTAGTGACTTAAAAGTCATAACAAGTGAATGCTGAGTCAAAAGCAAGCAAAAAACAATGAACCTTTAAATTCCACTTCTGCAAAGGCCAGTTATGATAATAATTACTGCCACACTCACCTGGAAAGATGTAATCCTGTCGCACCCCCTTGAGCAGAATGTCGTAACAGGACAGCTCCAACCTGTCAGCGTTAGGCCAGGTACTGAGCACAGTATGCGGCTGAGCGATATACACGTAGACAAACGGTTGCACACACACGCTACCGCTTGTCAACATCGTCTCCCCACTGCTGTCCACCCGAGACTGCAGAAAGTCGAACGACACACAACCATCCTGCGTGCTGTCTAGATGTGTTGTATCAGGCATGCCATGCATCAAGGACATAAAATTATCAGCATGCGAAGTCAGCTTGCTTCTAGACTTCTTAGGACTAGTTGGGGTCGGTGAGGTGTGGGCAGGCTTAACCGTCGTGTCCGACTCCAGGCGAACGTGAGTGTAAAACGTGAGAGAGATGCGTCCTGCGGTGAGCAAGACGTTGGCAGGGACATGACAGCTCATCATTGTCGGCTTGCTTTCGAGGCTACGGTCCACAGGTGGGAGACAGGTGACTGCCGAAATTTCACTGGCCACACCGCTATCCTGGCCTGTCAGCAAGGACGAAGCACTGCTGTGACAACCTCTGCTTCCTGTTGTGGAGCCGTGGGACAGCGCCATCATCCTGTCAGCCAGTGTCGTCATCTGACACAGCTGTTGTGTGCTCAGATGGATGTCAAGGTCAGACACTACGTTCAGTTCTCCCGTCACTCCACAAACAAGTACATGCTGGAAAGAATTGAAAAAAAAAAAAGAAACAATGAAAAGCATTCATCAGAATGTGAGTAAATATAAAAATATTTCCATAACATACACAAAAAAACAAATCAAAATAAAACATAAAGTAAAAGACATATGAGTAAATATCAAAATACTTTTATAGCATAGAAAAATAAAACAAACATCAAAACACTTCTATTGGCATAGAAAAATAAAACAAACATCAAAACACTTCTACTGGCATAGAAAAATAAAACAAACATCAAAACACTTCTATTGGCATAGAAAAATAAAACAAACATGAAAATACTTTTATAGCACATCAAAATAAAACAAACATCAAAACACTTCTATTGGCATAGAAAAATAAAACAAACATGAAAATACTTCTATAGCATATAAAAATAAAACAAACATCAAAACATTCTATTGGCATAGAAAAATAAAATAAACATCAAAACACTTTTATAGCATGGAAAAATAAAACAAACATCAAAACACTTCTATTGGCATAGAAAAATAAAACAAACATCAAAACACTTCTATTGGCATAGAAAAATAAAACAAACATCAAAATACTTCTATTGGCATAGAAAAAATAAAACAAACATCAAAATACTTCTAAAAAGAAGAAAATTTTTCAATAAAATGGAAACAAAAATCAAGAGATATATATGAGAAAATATCAAAATATTTGTTAAACACGGAAAAATAAAAAGAAGCAATAGATACATGAAAAAAAAAACACCTAATTTTTTAATACTATTACGGACATATTCCCACTATTTTCTCATATAGGCAGTAGTGAAAGAATTCAGGAATGAAATCTCTCTCTTTCTAAACAAAGGACTGCTAACATACAGACGAGGAAAGCCCTGTCAAATGACAATTTACCTGATCACTGTTTATTCCAGTGTACACTATGGGAGGCACACAAAGGACTGTCAACACACATACAAGAAAAGCCATGTCAAATGACAACCCACCTGATCACTGTTTATTCCAGTGTACACTATGGGAGGCACACAAAGGACGGTTAACACACACATGAGGAAAGCCCTGTCAAATGACAACCCACCTGATCACTGTTTATTCCACTATGAGAGGCACACAAAGGACTACTTATACACAGACGAGGAAAACCCTGTCAAATGACAACCTGTCTGATCACTGTTTATTCCAGTGTACACTATGGGAGGCACACAAAGGATGGCTAACACACAGATGAGGAAAGCCATGTCAAATGACAACCTACCTGATCACTGTTTATTCCAGTGTACACTATGGGAGGCACACAAAGGACGGCTAACACACAGACGAGGAAAGCCCTGTCAAATGACAACCCACCTGATCATGGCTTATTCCACTATGAGAGGCACACAAAGGACTGCTAACACACAGACAAGGAAAGCCCTGTCAAATGACAACCCACCTGATCACTGTTTATTCCAGTGTACACAATGGGAGGCGCAGCAACAGTGCAAAGGTTAAAGGCCATCACTATGGGAATTGCTTCCAGGTCTTTCACTGTTGGTCTGTAACAAGTATCATCAGATATTACATTTTTCATCACACTGGACATCTAAAACAAATATGAAGCTGTACCATTTTCAATGTTAGGATAATAACCATAAATGTTAACACAGGAGTGCGCGCATGCACGCACGCACGCATGCACACACACACACACAACACACACACACACACACACACACATACACACACACACACATACACACACACACACACACACACACACACACACACACACACACACACACACACATTCACTCACTCTCATGCACAAACACACACACACACGCATGAACACGCACGCATACACGTACGCACATGAACACACACTCAAGTCCAGCCACAAAGCACTCTATAACAGCATTAAGTCGTTAGGTGATGCTGGGAATGCAAGCCAACATGAATCCCCCTCTGGTCTAGGGTTGAATGCTACACTTTGAAAATTACATTCTTTTCAGTCAAAGCACAAAGAATATCATTGCTTACTTGTTGCTAATAAGGCACAGCCAACAATATCTACACAGATCTTTGAAAATGCCTGTGTCTTTTTTGACCACCTGTAAAACATGGGCCCAAAGGATCATCACCTTTCAAGCTCATTTCTCTTTTTGTCAAAATGGATTTACTATGTCAAACTCAGGCTGCTCTTCCTGTTAGACACCTCCCTTTTTATTTTAACCAAGACTTCAGAAAGGCAAGAAGATTAACTGGCCTTCAAGGGGAGGGACCTGGGAAATGAACCTCTCTCTCTCCAATGTTTTATACCTGGGTAGCTAGGCGAATGCCCTGCTCTTCACAATTTTCAACTGCCATGGGATCTTTAGCATGCACATGGGTCTGACTCATTTTTAGTCCCCTTCCAAAGGACTACATGTTAAAACTGATTTTCTGGTCAAACTGAGGAGAAAAGTTGAGGCCTCAATGGGGAACGAACCTAGAACCTTGAATTCAGTTATTGGCAGACGAACGTCTGAAACATTCTGCCACTCTTCTCCCTAAAGTCAGGGGGATTGTATACGTCAGGGTCCCCTACAGCTCTGCTGGAGGTAACTTCAGCTACTGATAGTGTCACCCAAGCCGGACAGGTCAAAGGATAGAGAGCTGACAAAGCGCAGTTAACTGATTATCCTGGTTGAGAGTTGGGCACATGGTTAACAGCCAAGTCCAAGAGAAGAAAAGGTCTTGTTACAGAAATTGAAACAGAAGAAGCCAACACTACTAAGTCTGATAGATTTCCATACTAACATTACTAAGTCTGATAGATTTCCAGACTAACACTATTAAGTCTGATAGATTTCCAGACCAACACTAATAAGTCTGATAGATTTCCAATTTATCATTTCATCCTATGGGACCTCAATTTACATTTCATCTGATGGGACCTCAATTTATTATTTCATCTGATGAGACCTCAATTTATCATTTCATCTGATGGGACCTCAATTTACTGTTTCATCCTATGAGACCTTAATTTATCATTTCATTTTATGGGATCTCAATTTATCATTTCGTTCTATGGGACCTCAATTTATCATTTCATTCTATGGGACCTCAGTTCATCATTTCATCTGATGGACCCTCAATTTATCATTTCATCCTATGGGACCTCAATTTATCATTTCATCTGATGAGACCTCAATTTATCATTTCTTCTGATGGGACCTTGATTTATTATTTCATCCTATAAGATCTCAATTTTTATCATTTCATCTGATGGGACCTCAATTTATCACTCCATCTTAAAGACCAATACCCATACCACTCGTAAAGGAATAGTGGAAGAAAGGGAAAGAGAACAACCCTGACTGACTGGGAACAGAACCCATATTTTTCGGGTCCCAAGCAGTGTTTTTATCCACTAGGCCACACACTCCCCTGTCATTACAGATCATGTGTTTTCTATACTCAGACAGTATCCACCTACCTTTGTCCCAGGTAGTTGTTCCACTCCAGGGCTGGGATCTGCACACCTGGTGTCACCTTGGTACTGTGGTTGCTCTTTTCTTTCAAAGTGTGAACCAAATCAGCCCACACACCTGTTACACATGTGCACATTTATTGCGGTCATCATCCACTGTCATTTCATTCTGATCACAAGTAAGGGGGAAATAAGTCTGTTTGTGGTTATATCAAGTTATGGTATCACTAGAAAGACATGAGATTTCCATTCCTGTCATTCACAAACAAAGTCTGTAGGATAAAAACTGTAAGAGCTGCGTCCAAATGTCACATGTGCATAATTCTTGTTTTGAGAAAACAGAGGAAAACCTTAGAGAACATTCACCGACAAATTTTCTATACCAATCACTATGATAAAAATATATGAAGCTCACTTTGAATGACTGCATGCAAATCTCAGAAGTTCATGAAGCTTAAACGATGATTGGAACATTGGGTTTTTGAGAAGGGTTGAGTTGTGGTGGTCGTTGAAAACTGTCAATTTTGGGAACTTTCCGTGAAGGCGTACCACCCTAATTATTTAATTTCAATGCATTTTTTAACATGAATTTCACTGAAACTTATCATTCACCTTTTATTGTTATTGTTATTTTTGTTTAAAGCCCAGATGACTATGTAGAGTCATATCAGGGGCTATAACTGTTTCAAAACCTACACAATATGTCGACAGGTAAAAAAAAAAAAAAAAAAAATTAAGTACACATATCAATGCATTTGCGCACATAATCTAAATGAGATGCCTCTGGCACTGACCACTCCATCCAATTTATTGCACAGAGAATTTAGGAAAAAAATGCCCGAATACAAATTTAAACATAACTGAGGACACTAAAACATATAAAAAAAACATGCCTGAATTACCTAAAATTGCTTGCGCATAACATATCATTTCCCTAGAGCCAAAAATGTGCTAATACATGTATCCAATTATCAATCCTAAGGCTTTATAGAACACATACAGGTGAATGGCCCAGCAAGGCAGAAATTGATGGGAAGAAATGACAGAAAGCAAAGGAACAAGGCAGAAACAAAGAAAGTGACAGGAAAGAGGGAATTTCTAGCACAGAATTTCCAGAAGGTGGGGATACTAGTTATACTGAAAGAGCCCCCGGCATCCCTACAGGGGAATCGTTCACCCACAGAAAAGCCCAAAGAACAAGTCGCATCTAAAATCTTCATATCACCCACTTGGATTCTCACCATTTTTCTGAACAAAAAGCTTTACTGCTGAAGAAAAGGCTTTACTGCTGAAGAAAAGGCCTTATTGACAAAGAAAAAGCTTTACTGCTGAAGAAAAAGCTTTACTGCTGAAGAAAAGGCTTTACTGCTGAAGAAAAAGCTTTACTGCTGAAGAAAAAGCTTTACTGCTGAAGAAAAGGCTTTACTGCTGAAGAAAAGGCCTTATTGACAAAGAAAAAGCTTTACTGCTGAAGAAAAAGCTTTACTGCTGAAGAAAAGGCTTTACTGCTGAAGAAAAAGCTTTACTGCTGAAGAGAAGGCTTTACTGCTGCTGAAGAAAAGGCTCTACTGCTGAAGACAAAGCTTTACTGCTGAAGAAAAGGCTTTACTGCTGAAGAAAAGGCTTTACTGCAGAAAGCTTTACTGCTGAAGAAAAAGCTTTACTGCTGAAGAAAAAGCTTTACTGCTGAAGAAAAAGCTTTACTGCTGAAGAAAAAGCTCTACTACTGAAGATAAAGCTTTACTGCTGAATAAAAACCTTTACTGCTGAAGAAAAAGCTTTACTGCTGAAGAAAAAGCTTTACTGCTGAAGAAAAAGCTCTACTACTGAAGATAAAGCTTTACTGCTGAATAAAAACCTTTACTGCTGAAGAAAAGGCTTTACTGTTGAAGAAAAAGCTTTACTGCTGAAGAAAAACCTTCACTACTGAAGAAAAACCTTTACTGCTGAAGAAAAAACCTTCACTGCTGAAGAAAAAACTTTACAGCTGAAGAAAAACCTTTATTGCTGAAGAAAAACTTTTACTGCTGAAGAAAAAGTTTTACTGTCTAAGCAAACGAACTAAATGCTGGCAGTGGCATACTTTCCCCTTCACTGTCTACTCACAAAGATTTTCTTTTTACATCTGACAAACAGACAGACAAACAACAACACTAAACAACAAAACCAAACAACACAGAGGAATGGAGAAGAAGTGATTTTTCAAACATGTATATGACACATGAAATTATGAAAACCTATGATTCAATGTGATAAAAATCCATCAATTCAAACACATACTCAAGACCACAGAGGTGTACCTGTGGTTTAGATGTAGCAGGTAAAGTTCAAAGTCATGACAACTGTGTATTTATGTTCAAGGATAATGATAAGTACTAAAACAAGAAAATATTTGTCTGATCGTAGAAAAGTGAGACTCGCAATCAAAGCGTTTTTGTAAACAGAACTGTAATTCACAAGATACAAGGGCTGGTCCAAAAGTCTTGTCAAACAGACTATCATTTCTAAATTGTTTACTGTAAATACTTTTAACTTGTATTGAGATGGGATAGGGCCTTTGTGCTTTAAATACCACAAAATTATAATGATATCATATGACATCACTGAAAATGTGATGAGACTAGTAGTCATCATCATCATCATGTGCCCTGCTGCATGGCCTTGACGATAATATCCCTCCAAACGAATCTATCCCTTGTCACTGCAAATACATCTCCTACCCTCTCTGTCCTCAGCCACCCTGCAAGTCCATCCAATATTTTCTTAATATAACTAGCAGTGCATCTGAAAATGTACCCTAGCAGAGAGCAGATCAATGCTACGTCTTCACAAGGCTCAAACTTGGAGACAGTCCAGTCAAAATTCATGCCAACTAGACAGTTGTGTATGGAGACAAGTGTGTGTCTTACAGGACCATTTGCCACTGGACTAATAGTTTCAAACAGGTAAAAACCAAACTGAAAGATCAGTACCAATGTGGACATCCAAAGTGAGGCCTGAGGAATGAGCAAGCTGCTCAGCTGGTAAAGACAGTAATTGAAGATGATACATTTATTTCAGTTCATCGAGTAAGAAAAACCTTGGTGTTTCATATGGCACAGCTGAACACATCCTGTCATAAGACTTCAAGATGAAGAAAGTGGCTGCCAAATGGATACCTTCTGACAGAGAAACAGAAAAAAACAGAAGGTTCAGAGTTTTAAATGACTGCTTGAAATGTTTGAGCCAGAGGCCCCAAATCCCATATGACATGATCACAGGTGACGAAATGTGGATCACCTTCAATGGCATCCCACCCAAGCAGTCCAATCAAATGTGGACAGGTTGGTAATGATGAACTCCCAAGGAGAGTGGAAATAAACACATGACAGTGCCATCGTAATGATCATCAAGAGATCAGGACACTGATCTTCCAAGATCTGGAACTTGTGCAAGGTTTGGATTCAATCATCTTGTGTTCTGCCTGGTGGATATTTTTCTGATTCTGGGTTCTGCCTGATGGATATTTTTCTGATTCTGGGTTCTGCCTGGTGGGTATTTTTCTGATTCTGGGTTCTGCCTGATGGATATTTTTCTGATTCTGGGTTCTGCCTGATGGATATTTTTCTGATTCTGGGTTCTGCCTGGTGGATATTTTTCTGATTCTGGGTTCTGCCTGGTGGATATTTTTCTGATTCTGGGTTCTGCCTGGTGGATATTTTTCTGATTCTGGGTTCTGCCTGATGGATATTTTTCTGATTCTGGGTTCTGCCTGGTGGGTATTTTTCTGATTTGTGGTTCTGCCTGGTGGACATTTTTCTGATTCTGGGTTCTGCCTGGTGGGTATTTTTCTGATTTGTGGTTCTGCCTGGTGGATATTTTTCTGATTCTGGGTTCTGCCTGGTGGACATTTTTCTGATTAGAACTGGGTTCTGCCTGGTGGATATTTTTCTGATTCTGGGTTCTGCCTGGTGGGTATTTTTCTGATTCTGGGTTCTGCCTGGTGGATATTTTTCTAATATCCCAGGTCAACGTATGTGTAGTTTTCTTAATGCCTGACCCCCTTTTGAGTGTGTAAGCATGTAGAACATCAATTAGGCATGTTAAAGATTCTGTAAACCCTGATGTCAGAGTACAGACCGTGCAGGAATGTATCATTAGCATGGTACAGGCCAGTCAACATACATTCTGAGTAACACTGCTCAAAACACACACACACACACACACACACACACACACACATACACATACACACACACACACACACACACACACACACACACACACACACACACACAAAAGAAAAAGCTCAGGATAATGATTAGCAATGAAAGGATTACAAACTGACACACAAACAGACACTGGTACTCAAACAGAATTGTTTCAAATGATCTACCAGACTTCAATGACAGACACTGACCACACAGCTCCTCAATGACAGACACTGACTACCCAGTACCTCAATGACAGACACTGACTACCCAGTACCTCAATGACAGACACTGACCACACAGCTCCTCAATGACAGACACTGACTACCCAGTACCTCAATGACAGACACTGACTACCCAGTACCTCAATGACAGACACTGACCACACAGCTCCTCAATGACAGACACTGACTACCCAGTACCTCAATGACAGACACTGACTACCCAGTACCTCAATGACAGACACTGACTACCCAGTGAGTACATCACAGCTAGACGTGTACCTGTGGACAGCGCCAAACTGTGCAGAGTTAGCTGGTACTGCCTGTCCTCAACACACGACCCAGTCTGCTGCGTCATGCCTGACTGCATCGCCTGGTGGAACAAGTCTCGATGCACTGGGTATCGCGGTAACGGGTTGTCCGCGTATGGCTGCACTTGCATGGATGCCCACTGAAGTAACAGGAAATCATGGTTCAAGGTGGAGGTCAGAGTCTTCTCCTGCGACTCACAGGTGTTGCCAGATATGTTCGCAGTAGGAAGGAAGACACGCATGGCGGCAACATCTACGTACAACAGAGGTAAGGTATGTGAAGCAAGAAGAGGAGATGACTCGTTGTTCTGCCTGGGTGATGGCAAGTCTTGACCTAAGGGAACCTGAGGAGTCTTTGGAGAGCCACAACACCCTGTTTTCCACAGGCTGAGAATGTTTTGAATCGTCGGGAAGTGAACAACCACATCCACCGGTTCCATTTTTATGCACAGCTCGCTGACAAACTGGTGAAAGTACAGCCCATCCCCAGCAGGGCTGTCCTCTTTTTCGGAGGTGTTCATTATATCCATGTTCAGTTTCCTCATCTTTCTACGTACACTCTTGCACAGAGCGCGAGTCATCGTGAGGGAGAAGAAACCGTGCATGCTGCCCGTGGTGAATGTCTCCTGGGGAGGAAAGCGTGTGGGTGAAGACTGTCTGTCTGTGCTCCACACCTTGTTGCTGTGGATGTACATGGGCTGAGGCAGCTCCCGGGACGTGGACAACAGCACTGGACACGTGGCATCCTTCGTGCGCTCCCCACTTTCACTGAAATACAATGTTATATCAATGAGATATTCAACTGTGATCAAAACAAACCAACCAACGCACAAAAATAACAACCAAGCTTACAACAAAAACAACACTCAACATGAATTACATTCCCGTTTGTTAAAACATACTCAAGAAAACAATAAAGAAATCTTTCAGCTTCAAAAGCATTTATCTATTTATCTTTTCTTTTTGTCACAGTGGACTTGCCATGATGATGATGATGATGATGTTTCTTATGTCTCATGCATTAACTAAGCATACAAATTTGATGCTTGTCTCTAGAGTTCACAAAGACAGGAGTGGTGTCTAAGAGTGTTACTTTTGTCTCTAGAGTTCACAAAGACAGTAGTGGTGTCTAAGAGTGTTACTTTTGTCTCTAGAGTTCACAAAGACAGTAGTGGTGTCTAAGAGTGTTACTTTTGTCTCTAGAGTTCACAAAGACAGTAGTGGTGTCTAAGAGTGTTACTTTTGTCTCTAGAGTTCACAAAGACAGTAGTGGTGTCTAAGAGTGTTACTTTTGTCTCTAGAGTTCACAAAGACAGCAGTGGTGTCTAAGAGTGTTACTTTTGTCTCTAGAGTTCACCAAAGACAGCAGTGGTATCAGAGTGTTACTTTTGTCTCTAGAGTTCACAAAGACAGCAGTGGTGTCTAAGAGTGTTACTTTTGTCTCTAGAGTTCACAAAGACAGTAGTGGTATCAGAGAGTGTTACTTTTGTCTCTAGAGTTCACAAAGGCAGCAGTGGTGTCTAAGAGTGTTACTTTTGTCTCTAGAGTTCACAAAGGCAGCAGTGGTGTCTAAGAGTGTTACTTTTGTCTCAGAGTTCACAAAGACACGTGGTGTCAAGAGTTACTTTGTCTTAGAGTTCACAAAGACAGAGTGGTGTCTAGAGTGTTACTTTTGTCTCTGAGTTCACAAAGACAGCAGTGGTGTCTAAGAGTGTTACTTTTGTCTCTAGAGTTCACAAAGCAGGAGTGGTGTCTAAGAGTGTTACTTTTGTCTCTAGAGTTCACAAAGACAGCATGGTGTCTAAGGTGTTATTTGTCTCTAGAGTTCACAAAGGCAGCAGGTGTCTAAGAGTGTTACTTTTGTCTCTAGAGTCAAAGACAGCATGGTGTTAAGAGTGTTACTTTTGTCTCTAGAGTTACAAGACGAGTGTTAAGAGTGTTACTTTTGTCTCTAGAGTTCACAAAGCAGCAGGGTGCTAAGAGTGTTACTTTTGTCTCAGAGTTCACAAAGACGCAGTGGTGTCTAGAGTGTTACTTTTGTCTTAGAGTTCACAAGACAGTAGTGGTGTCTAAGAGTGTTACTTTTGTCTCTAAGTTCACAAGACAGCAGTGGTGTCTAAGAGTGTTACTTTTGTCTCTAGAGTTCACAAAGACAGCAGGGTGTCTAAGAGTGTTACTTTTGTCTCTAGAGTTCACAAAGCAGCAGCGTGTCTAAGAGTGTTATTTTGTCTCGAGTTCACAAAGACAGCAGTGTTCAAGAGTTACTTTTGTCTCAGAGTTCACAAAGGCAGCAGTGGTGTCTAGAGTGTTACTTTTGTCTCTAAGTTCACAAAGACAGTAGTGGTGTCTAAGAGTGTTACTTTTGTCTCTAGAGTTCACAAAGACATAGTGGTGTCTAGAGTGTTACTTTTGTCTCTAAGTTCACAAGGCAGCAGTGGTGTTAAGAGTGTTACTTTTGTCTTAGAGTTCACAAGACGCAGCGGGTCTAAGAGTGTTACTTTTGTCTCTAGAGTTCAGCAGTAGTGGTGTCTAGAGTGTTACGCTCTAGTAGATGGTTCAGAGAGTGTTACTTTTGTCTCTAGAGTTCACAAAGGCAGGCAGGGTGTCTAAGAGTGTTACTTTGTCTCTAGAGTTCACAAGCAGCAGTGGTGTCAGAGTGTTACTTTTGTCTCTAGAGTTCACAAAGACAGGATGGTGTCTAAGAGTGTTACTTTTGTCTCTAGAGTTCACAAAGACAGAGTGGTGTCTAAGAGTGTTACTTTTGTCTCTAGAGTTCACAAAGACAGCAGTGGTGTCTAAGAGTGTTACTTTTGTCTCTAGAGTTCACAAAGCAGCAGGTGTCTAAGAGTGTTACTTTTGTCTCTAGAGTTCACAAAGGCAGCAGTGGTGTCTAAGAGTGTTACTTTTGTCTCTAGAGTTCACAAGACAGCAGTGGTGTCTAAGAGTGTTACTTTTGTCTCTAGAGTTCACAAAGACAGAGTGGTATCAAGAGTGTTACTTTTGTCTCTAGAGTTCACAAAGACAGAGTGGTATCAGAGTGTTACTTTTGTCTCTAGAGTTCACAAAGGCAGCAGTGGTGTCTAAGAGTGTTACTTTTGTCTCTAGAGTTCACAAAGACAGCAGTGGTGTCTAAGAGTGTTACTTTTGTCTCAGAGTTCACAAAGACAGAGTGGTGTCTAAGAGTGTTACTTTTGTCTCTAGAGTTCACAAAGACAGCAGTGGTGTCTAAGAGTGTTACTTTTGTCTCTAGGTTCACAAAGCAGAGTGGTGTCTAAGAGTGTTACTTTTGTCTCTAGAGTTCACAAAGACAGCAGTGGTGTCTAAGAGTGTTACTTTTGTCTCTAGAGTTCACAAAGGCAGCAGCAGTGTTCTAAGAGTGTTACTTTTGTCTCTAGAGTACAAAGACAGAGTGGTTCAAGAGTGTTACTTTTGTCTCTAGAGTTCACAAAGCAGAGTGTCAAGAGTGTTACTTTTGTCTCTAGAGTTCACAAAGCAGAGGTGTCTAAGAGTGTTACTTTTGTCTCAGAGTTCACAAAGACAGCAGTGGTGTCTAAGAGTGTTACTTTTGTCTCTAGAGTTCACAAAGACAGTAGTGGTGTCTAAGAGTGTTTTTTGTCTCTAAAGTTCACAAGACAGCAGTGGTGTCTAAGAGTGTTACTTTTGTCTCTAGAGTTCACAAAGACAGCAGTGGTGTCTAAGAGTGTTACTTTTGTCTCTAGAGTTCACAAAGACAGCAGTGGTGTCTAAGAGTGTTACTTTTGTCTCTAGAGTTCACAAAGACAGCAGTGGTTCAGAGGTTACTTTTGTCTCTAGAGTTCACAAAGGCAGCAGTGGTGTCTAAGAGTGTTACTTTTGTCTCTAGAGTTCACAAAGACAGCAGTGGTGTCTAAGAGTGTTACTTTTGTCTCTAGAGTTCACAAAGACAGAGCTGTGTGTCTAAGAGTGTTACTTTTGTCTCTAGAGTTCACAAAGACAGCAGTGGTGTCTAAGAGTGTTACTTTTGTCTCTAGAGTTCACAAAGACAGCAGTGGTGTCTAAGAGTGTTACTTTTGTCTCTAGAGTTCACAAAGACAGTAGTGGTGTCTAAGAGTGTTACTTTTGTCTCTAGAGTTCACAGACAGCAGTGGTATCAGAGAGTGTTACTTTTGTCTCTAGAGTTCACAAAGGCAGCAGCGGTGTCTAAGAGTGTTACTTTGGTCTCGAGTTCACAAAGACAGCAGTGGTATCAGAGAGTTACTTTTGTCTCTAGAGTTCACAAAGACAGCAGTGGTGTCTAAGAGTGTTACTTTTGTCTCTAGAGTTCACAAAGACAGGAGTGGTGTCTAAGAGTGTTACTTTTGTCTCTAGAGTTCACAAAGACAGGAGTGGTGTCTAAGAGTGTTACTTTTGTCTCTAGAGTTCACAAAGACAGCAGTGGTGTCTAAGAGTGTTACTTTTGTCTCTAGAGTTCACAAAGACAGCAGTGGTGTTTAAGAGTGTTACTTTTGTCTCTAGAGTTCACAAAGACAGCAGTGGTGTCTAAGAGTGTTACTTTTGTCTCTAGAGTTCACAAAGACAGGAGTGGTGTCTAAGAGTGTTACTTTTGTCTCTAGAGTTCACAAAGACAGGAGTGGTGTCTAAGAGTGTTACTTTTGTCTCTAGAGTTCACAAAGACAGCAGTGGTGTCTAAGAGTGTTACTTTTGTCTCTAGAGTTCACAAAGACAGCAGTGGTGTCTAAGAGTGTTACTTTTGTCTCTAGAGTTCACAAAGACAGGAGTGGTGTCTAAGAGTGTTACTTTTGTCTCTAGAGTTCACAAAGACAGGAGTGGTATCAGAAACTGTTATTTTTGTCATTAGAGTTCACAAAGACAGCAGTGGTATCACAGCATTACTCTAAAGTTCACAAAGACAGCAGTGGTATCACAGCATTACTCTAAAGTTCACAAAGACTGTAGTGGTATCAGAGAGTGTTACTTTTGTCATTAGAGTTCACAAAACAGCAGTGGTATCAGAGAGTGTTACTTTTAGTGGTATAAAAGAGTGTTACTCCTGTCTCTAAAGTTCACAAAGACAGCAGTGGTACCAGAGGGTGTTATTTTTGTCTGAGTTCACAAAGACTGTAGTGGTATCACAGCATTACTCTAAAGTTCACAAAGACTGTAGTGGTATCAGAGAGTGTTACTTCTGTCTGTGGAATTCACAAAGACAGCAGGGGTATCAGAGAGTGTTACTTCTAGTGGTATAAGAGAGTGTTACTCCTGTCTCTAGAGTTCACAAAGACAGCAGTGGTATCAGAGAGTGTTACTTTTAGTGGTATAAGAGAGTGTTACTCCTGTCTCTAGAGTTCACAAAGACAGCAGTGGTATCAGACAGTGGTATTTTTGTCATTAGAGTTCACAAAGACAGTAGTGGTATCACAGCGTTACTCTAAAATTCACAAAGACTGTAGTGGTATCAGAGAGTGTTACTTTTGTCATTAGAGTTCACAAAGACAGTAGTGGTATCAGAGCGTTACTCTAAAGTTTACAAAGACAGCAGTGGTATCAGAGAGTGTTACTTTTAGTAGTATAAGAGAGTGTTACTCCTGTCCCTAGAGTTCACAAAGACAGCAGTGGTATCAGAGAGTGTTACTTTTAGTGGTATAAGAGAGTGTTACTCCTGTCCCTAGAGTTCACAAAGACAGCAGTGGTATCAGACAGTGGTATTTTTGTCATTAGAGTTCACAAAGACAGTAGTGGTATCACAGCGTTACTCTAAAGTTCACAAAGACTGTAGTGGTATCAGAGAGTGTTACTTTTGTCATTAGAGTTCACAAAGACAGTAGTGGTATCACAGCGTTACTCTAAAGTTCACAAAGACTGTAGTGGTATCAGAGAGTGTTACTTTTGTCCCTAGAGTTCACAAAGACAGCAGGGGTATCAAAGAGTGTTACCTGTGCATGTATCTGTGGATGTTGATGGTGCCCACAGTGGCCTTCAGTTTGCTGTACACCTGCTGCACGTCACAGGACAGGGCCATGTCCTCCACAATGATACACACCTCTTCTGTGCACACAGACAAACAAAACAATATAAACAAGATGGTCAAGCCACTGCACCATATTTGCCTTTATGTACAAAAATTGTTGAGAAAAATCCAGATTTTGTACTCCTCATGGTTGTTATGACCTTGAAGAAGCTTCAGATGAAATGAAAACTTGACATGTACCAAGGACAATAGGAGAATGTCACAACAATGAACAGATGTTAAATACTGTCAGACTTTCCTGAAAAAGTGGTTCATGCACCTTCCGCAGAAGTTTCTTATTCTTATTCTTACTGTTGCTTAAAGCCCAGCCAACTGTGTAGAGCCATATCAAGGCTATAATTGTTTCAATACACACACAGTATATGGCTGTTTCAGTAGCTCCATTTTCCATTTTTAGTTGGTCGGCCAGCCTGGCACCAGATGCCAGATATCAGATGTCCGCCCTTACCCCGTAGCGATGTGTTTCCACATTCCTTAGTCTAGTGGCAAGGGAAACAGAGGATTAATACTGTGCTGTACAGTGATTAAGCCATTTTATCATCAACTTTGACGTTGTGTGGAACTAAATTCTGCATTTTCTGTCAATTCATTCTTTGGAATCCTTGTTGTTTATTTATCATTTGACTGAGTGCAGCTATAAATTATTTGTTAAGTTGTGTAGTTTGAGTTTGTGCTTCACTTATAGAGAGTAAGTGAGTGTCATCATTTCTCACTTATTGTATTTATCTACCTTTTTATACTGGACTTATTTCATGTGAAACAGGAGACAGTGCGTGAGTGAAAATGTTTTTAAGTTGGGGTGTTTTTTTTGTGCTGTTGTTGTCTCTTTTGTTTTTGTTGTGGTTTTGTTTTGTTTTTCATTTTTGTTTGTTTTTTGTTTGTGCGTGTTGTGTGTGTGTGTGTGTGTGTGTGTGTGTGTGTGTGTGTGTGTGTGTGTGTGTGTGTGTGTGTGTTGTGTGTGTGTGTGGTGTGGTGTGCGTGTGGTGTGTGTGTGTGTGTGTGTGTGTTGTGTGTGTGTGTGTGTGTGTGTGTGTGTGTATGTGTGCGTGTGTGTGTGTGTGTGTGTGTGTGTGTGTGTGAGACTGTTTCGTCATTTTATTTAGATTTTTAATACTTAAATGGTTTTTTATGTTATTCGTTGTTCTTGTTGTTGTTGTTACTGTATGTGTTTGTCGTATTTCAGTAGTTGTGCGTGTATATCTGTAATGGAAGTGGTAATAAGAACTGGCAAATGGATGTCTGCTGGTTCAGTATTAAAAGACAATTAGTGCTGAGGCCATGTAAGCCTGTATGGTCAGCCTCTGCATTGTGTGAAAGAAGGCTGCTGCCTTAGTACTGTGAGAGAGAAATCTGTGCCATATCAAAGTGATGGGGTACTTACTAAACAAGCTGATAACGATCCTTGCGGACGACTAAACACTTATTTGGTAAGTTTGGTGTTGTCCACACACATGCAGCTAACATCTCTGAAAATATGAATGATGTAAAAATGCAGGTGCATGAACAGTTTGTCATTTAAATTGGATTTTTTATTTAACATATGTGGTTTCCTTCTGTCAGTCATCTGATCTTTGCAAGCAAAACAGCTGTTATATCTCATTCACTTTTACAAACACAGAAACAGACACAGAGACAGACTAACACAACACAGAAATGGACACAGAGACAGACAAACACCAACATAGAAATGGACACAGAGACAGACAGACACAGACAGACAGACAGACAAACAACACAGAAATGGACACAGAGACAGACAAACACCAACACAGAAATGGACACAGAGACAGACAGACACAGACAGACAGACAGACAAACAACACAGAAATGGACACAGAGACAGACAAACACCAACATAGAAATGGACACAGAGACAGACAGACAAACACAGACAGACAGACAAACAACACAGAAATGGACACAGCGACAAACACCAACAAAGAAATGGACACAGAGACAGACAGACAGACAGACAGACAGACAAACAACAACACAGAAATGGACACAGAGACAGACAAACACCAACACAGAAATGGACACACAGACAGACAGACAGACAAACAACAACACAGAAATGGACACAGAGACAGACAAACACCAACACAGAAATGGACACAGAGACAGACAGACACACAAACAACAACACAGAAATGGACACAGCGACAAACACCAACATAGAAACGGACACAGAGACAGACAGACTGACAGACAGACAAACACCAACATAGAAACGAACACCGAGACAGACAGATAGGCAGACAGACAAACAACAACACAGGAATGGACACAGAGACAGACAGACAGACTGACAGACAGACAAACACCAACATAGAAACGAACACCGAGACAGACAGATAGACAGACAAACAACAACACAAGAATGGACACAGAGACAGACAAATACCAACACAGAAATGGACACAGAGACAGACAGACTGACAGACAGACAAACACCAACATAGAAATGGACACAGAGACAGACAGACTGACAGACAGACAAACAACAACACAGGAATGGACACAGAGACAGACAAACACCAACATAGAAATGGACACAGAGACAGACAGACAAACACCAACATAGAAATGGACACAGAGACAGACAGACAGACTGACAGACAGACAAACAACAACACAGGAATGGACACAGAGACAGACAAACACCAACATAGAAATGGACACAGAGACAGACAGACAAACACCAACATAGAAATGGACACAAAGACAGACAGACAAACACCAACACAGAAACGGATACAGAGACAGACAGATAGACAGACAGACAAACAACAACACAAGAATGGACACAGAGACAGACAAACACCAACACAGAAATGGACACAGAGACAGACAGACAGACTGACAGACAGACAAACACCAACATAGAAATGGACACAGAGACAGACAGACAGACTGACAAACAACAACACAGGAATGGACACAGAGACAGACAAACACCAACATAGAAATGGACACAGAGACAGACTGACAAACACCAACATAGAAATGGACACAAAGACAGACAGACAAACACCAACACAGAAACGGATACAGAGACAGACAGACAAACAACAACACAAGAATGGACACAGAGACAGACAAATACCAACACAGAAATGGACACAGAGACAGACAGACAGACTGACAGACAGACAAACATCAACATAGAAATGGACACAGAGACAGACAGACAGACTGACAGACAGACAGACAACAACACAGGAATGGACACAGAGACAGACAAACACCAACATAGAAATGGACACAGAGACAGACAGACAGACTGACAGACAGACAAACAACAACACAGGAATGGACACAGAGACAGACAAACACCAACACAGAAATGGACACAGAGACAGACAGACAGACTGACAGACAGACAAACAACAACACAGGAATGGACACAGAGACAGACAAACACCAACATAGAAATGGACACAGAGACAGACAGACAAACACCAACATAGAAATGGACACAAAGACAGACAGACAAACACCAACACAGAAACGGATACAGAGACAGATCGCACATAAAGAAGACAGGTACAGAGAATGACCCAGAACAGACAAAATCCCGCATACCCTCAAAACCACCCAAGACCATTACCTGTTTTGCTCAAGGTAAAGAGATCAAGCGTGAATCGAGGAAGAACACACTGCAGCCAGATGGACAGCTTCACGACTGCGTCGTCTGACGCCATCTCTGAAGACACCATAGTGTGCAGAGGACTGCCGTGAGACACTTCGTCCGAAACATCAGTCGTCACCGCCTCTCCCACGTCAGTTGTTCCCCCTGTGATTGAAGTGTCCAGCTGCATGTGAGAGCTACCTGCCTCCCCCGGGTGGCCGGCTCCACTGTCATGTTCTGGGTCACCACTAGTGAGTAGGTGTGTTGAGTGCTGTTGTGGGATGAGCTGAGTGAGGCAGTGTTGGACTAACTGCCAGCCTGCTCCTCCTACGTTGCTCGCCACATCTACCAAGTGACTCAGTACTCCAATCTGCATCATGAAACTCATGCTGAGATGCTCTTTTAACTCTTTTGTACTTTAACAGTTCTACTCAAACCACAAATCATTCTTTATTGTTATTGTTGTTTAAAGCCCAGCCGACTGCGTAGAGCCATATCAGGACTACAACCAGTTCAAAACACACATAATACTTCAACAGGAAAAAGAGGAAAAAGAAAACTAAGTACACATATCAATGCATTCGTGCACATAATCTAAGGAGATGCCCCTGTGTTGACCGTTCCATCCATTTATCGCACATGGGGATTTAAAAAACATACCTGAATACAAACTTAAACATAACTATGGACACTAAAACATATATAAAAACACGCCTAAATTACCCAAAATTCCTTCCGCATATCTCACTTCCCTAGAACCAAAAATGCACTTCACACAAGTACCCAATTATCAATCCTAAGAGAAAGTACAAAAGACTTTATCGAACACATACAGGTTAATGGACCAGCAAGGCAGAAAATAACAGGAAGAAATGACAGAAAGCAAAGGAGGAAGAAAACCACAAAGAGAGTGACAGAAAAGAGGAAATTTCTAGCACAGAACTTCCCGAAGGTGGGGATACTGTTTATGCTGAAAGAGCCCCTGGCATCCCCATGGGGGGACAAATTATTCTAATGCTGCATTGCTTTAACCTTTTTATTTACTCACACTCCCTCCAAAATATGAAAATATGTGGATGTTTCGTTTGTTTGTTTTAAAAAATAAGTTTGATGTTATGCTGTTTTAACCCTTCTACAATTACATACCTGTCCAAGCCAAAAAATACTTTGCTACAACGTTACTAAAACTCTTCTGTGTGCTCACAGTCCACATGAACCATCAATGTTGGCCAGCACTCTTTTTGCTGACTCAGGACCATCAGCCTGGAATAGACTTCCGCTCTGCCTTCACTTACCAGCCTACCCTTTCTGCTTTTAATTCCAATTTAAAAATCCACCTCTTTTCCCAACAATGAATTCTACAACTACTTCTTTCCTTCAGTCTATGTACTAAATACTGTAAGGTGGTCTTTGTCGATTGATTGCATATGCCTGGTATGTGAGTGTGCTTTGATTTGAATTGTCAAAATTTGGCGCCGTACAAATATTGTAATTATTATTATTATCATTATCATTATAAACCACAAAACATTGCTGCAATGCCGTTTTCACTTTTAATGCACTCATGCCTCAACTTCAACCACAGAATGCTTTGTTGTTATGTTGTTTTCATTCTTTCATATACTCCCACTTCCACCTTGCAAGATATAGTGTTACTACTCTTTCATGTACTCACACACTCACCTGACTGACAGAATACTAATTTGTTGTACTGTTTAAAACTCTTGACAAAATACTAATCTGTTGTGCTGTTTAAAACTCTTGACAGAATACTAATCTGTTGTGCTGTTTAAACTCTTAAGCTGTCACACCCCCACCAAACCATGAAATGCCCTGCTATTCTAATCTGTTGTGCTGTTTAAACTCTTATGCTGTCACACCCCCACCAAACCGTGAAATGCCCTGCTATTGTGTCATTTTATCTTTTGTGGATTCATTCCCACCAAAATGAGAAAACACTATGCAGCTAGACAGCTTGAACTTTTACATTACCCCTTTTAACTATTCAATATTGACGCAAGGTTCACTGTTTTAACTCTGTAATGACATGCTATGTATAGACTAAAATATATTGGCCATGCATCACACAGCAAAAACTAAGACTTCATGGCAACCATCTTTGAAGGAAAAACAGAGGCAAAAAAAGAAGAAGGGCAGACTTCCAATCTCATACATCGCGAACATGAACAACTTCAGTGGCCTAAACATAAACAACATCAGTGGCCTAAATATTCAAGAAAATGTCAACAAAAGTCAAGACAGTGGCCTGGAGGGAGATGGTGGTGTCAAAATGTGCAGCGGTCAACACCAAACCCGGTGATGCTGACAGGTGAGACAGGTGAGAATGATATGCTAATGGCCAGAGGTCTTCTGAATTCCCTGGGAAAGTGGGAATGACTTGTTGTCAATGGTATTCAATGACTGCTGACAGTGAATGTATTGGTCAAAGGGAAACGCGTGGCATGTCTAGAAAACTTAAGGAACAAACTTTTGAATGTGCAATCTTTTTTGTTTTCAAATTCTACTGGGTTTGTGAAGCATTTTTGTCAAATAACTGTCAAGCTCACTAAGGCTTAAACTAGGGTAGAGAGACAGAGAACAGACCTATCAGCACTAGCACACCTGTTCACTAACTAAATGAGAAAAATACTTCGACAAAGTACAGTTACACAAATTTTATTACTGACAAACAAGACAACATGACGCATCATTCGCACAGATCACAAACGTAAATATAGCATTGCCAGAGATGGTACCCCAAAACCAACATGACATACATTTCAAACCATCAAAACACCCAAATTCACTTAGAATATTATCAAACGCACACACTCACCCAAAATAAACGTCAGCAATGCATACATAAATTCAACCACATACATAAGTTCTGCTTGCCACAGTCCTTTGTCCCACGTGTGCTGTGACCCTAATGAAGAGGAAAAAATAACCTTCAACACATAGTCTCACCAAGGGTGACAATTATGGTCCATATGAAGTCCCGATGCCAGGGTTCCCAATTTCTATCGAATCTCTCGACGTTTGGAATGGCGAACGGGCGCTGACTGAAACAAACGCTGAAACGAAGCGAAGATCCTCGAAACAGCAAACGCTGAGTCTTGCAAAGGGCAACTCCAAGGAAACGAGCCGAGTCGAACAGCTGGGCTGTAGGCTCATGGCGTGGAAGTTACTGCCAATCCTGCTGGAAGTCGCTGTCATAGAAACGTCCACTAGCCGCACCTGCCTTGGACGCTCATCACGTTACTGCAGCTCGGACAAGCACACCTCATTGTAGAGCCAGGACCAACATGGACAGGAACAATGACTGGCGCAGGACACTGGTGATCTTCTCCCTCATACTGGCGAAACTAAGGAAACAACCTCCCCTACTGACCCATTGGTATATAAACAGCTATTATTAGACACGGCAGCAAAACTCATTCACTTGTAAAACATATCGATGAACCAAGATACCAATAACTAACCTAACCGCCCAAACCACACATCAACTGCAGCAAAGGGGAACAGACGTCCATTTACTCCTGGTTACGTGCCTGACAAAGACACATACACTGTAGACTTCCATATAACAACGTTGAACTAAAATTCGAATGACTGTCCTTGACACCCAACCACATACCAACTGTAGCAGAGGGGAACAGACGTCGATTCACTCCTGGTTTCATATCCAACAAACATAGACACTCTAGACTTTCACAGAACAACGTCAAACTACGATTTCGACTGTTCTCAACACCCAAACTGCGTACCAACTGTAGCAGAGAGGAACAGACAACGATTCACTCTTGGTTACATATCCAACAAACATAGACCTCTTCCCACTTCCAGGACATAAAATCTGTCTACAAGTGCAGCCTCTGACCAGAAACTGGCCCTATCCACCCCAACTGCAAACCGTCTGTAGCAGAGGAGCACCAAACACCAATTGACTCCTACATCTTTACAAACACAAAACTCTTCCACTTCTAGGACATAAAGTCCAACTACAAGTGGAATCTCTGACCAGAAACTGGCCCAGACCCCACCCCCCTAACTGCAAACTGACCATAGCAGAAGGGGGGCCAGACAATAACTGGACCCTCTTACACCAAAAACCTTATTTTTTTAAGCCAACAAAACAAGCTCACCAAACCACTGCTCACAGAAAACAGCCCAAAAAACATGCAAAAATCTATACACACACAGACCCACGTAAACCATATCTTAGGACACAAACCCGGGCCAGCAAAAACATCTGCTCACAGCCAAAATACAAAATCACATAAAAACACACACACAGGCACAGGTAAACTGTAACTGGACGGGTGAGTTTTATCCCAGTTGACTAAGACTCCACACACACGCTAACCCAACCAAACACCCTTGTCCCCAAACGAGAAGAAAAGGGAGAGAGAAAAAAAAAAAGAACAAAACTGCCGCGACAATAACCCTGTTTTGCCAGATGTGTGCATTTTGTTTGTAAACAACATGACTGTGCCCAGGCAAGGTGTGTTTTATCATCATGTCATCACCATATTTCTGTGTGGAAACCCAACTGTACTATTTCTAGAATAGAATACCAGTGTCAAAACAAACAAGAAACAAAAACAAAAACCCCCCACCCCAGTGCAGTGTGAAATTTGTCATCTCTTTAAACTTTTATGATGTGTTTGGTATATATAAAAACATATTCTAAATACACACTCAACTTCTCATGTGAGTAACATTCATTCTGTAAATTCAATTTGCAAGTTATGCTTATTAAAAAATCAATTTGCAAGTTATGTTTATTAAATAAAATCAACCATTATAATTTTCAGATAATCACTTTTCTTTTCTGATTTTTTTCACAAAAGATTTTTTTTTGGGGGGGGGGGGGGGGGGGGGCAAACCGTCATTCTACAAGGGTTATGTGGATCCAAACTAATGTGATATCAAAGAGTTAATGCACTCATATTGCTTCCTGAACCACCAAACACTGCTGCATGTACTCATACTCCCCCCCTCCCCCCAAAAAAAGAATACACTGTCAAGATATCTTAACTCTTTCATCCTCTCACACTCCCACCTAATATGTTTGTAAAATAATCATATTCTTGATGATTTTTAATAAGCAATATATTCTTTTAGACATAAATCTAAATATTACTCTGTGTGTTCAATCTTTATAAAGGCCAAAGACCAAACAAAAGATTCACTATGACTTTGACACTCTCACAATTCTTTGTCATTTCATTCTTCATTTTTAAGTGACAAAGGCCATTAAATGTGATGCCAAAATTGTGAACCTGTCTTGTTGCACTCATTGAAAAATTATCAAATGAGTGTTCACACTATGCCAAGGGTGCAACTTAGAAAAAGTCAAAAAATGGAAAAGGGGCCCAGGGGGGCCTATTGGCCCTTGGTGGGGTACAGGGGCAGTGCCCTGTATGGGGGGTCTGGGGGGCTATGCCCCCCAGATGCTGAAGCTTTTGTAAAAATAAAACTGAATCTTAAGCTTTCTCCTGCAATTAGATTCAAGAAAAACAGCACATGCTTTTTATCCTATTTCAGACAATTTCAAGTATCTTTATAACTGCTCGGTCAATTTTCACACACCACAGGAGATGGGAATTATCTTTGTCTGTATCTTTCTCCTCTAGCCATTCCAAACGCCATTTATTCTTGACAGTTGCGTCGATTAAGGCAACATATTTGCCTTCTTTCACCGCAGGCATCGTGAAGTTCACTCAACATGCGAAGCTCGAAAATGGCGGCGATTTCATGGAAGTTGATGCAAGATTTCACAACGAAGCATGCGCATTGACTTTCATAGCTTCATTTACAAAAGAGTGCTTCCATTTTCCTTTCTACACCAGAGAGTAACCGTCGCGAAACATTCACGTTCGATAAACGATTTGAGAAAAAAAAAAAAAAAAAAAAAAAAAAAACGACCCTAGCTCGGCGATTTTTTTGAAAAACGGATTTTCCGTTTCTGACTCTTTTGAAAAAACGGATTCCGTCGTCAAACGGAAAAAGTTGCACCCATGCTATACCTATGCATTTCTGTCTTTAAGATGAACTAACCTGGTTGTGAGCGAGACTAATGTGCAGGGGCTGCAGATCCATATGCAAACACAGGGCCAGTGACTGGATGATGTCAGAGGTCGGGGGGTTATAGTGCACAGTGGCGCCCACAGTGGAACTGAATCTGAGTCCACTCATGATGGTCTGAGTACTACCATCAGGGTGAAGAGTGAAGGCACTCCACTCACTCATCTCCACAGTCCACGGCAACTTCTCAGCTGCAAAGAATATATTACATTTCATTATACGACTTGAGATGACATGACATGATATTCATATTTGTCTAGCTGATCACACTCTTTACATGTGCTGGTTGATTCTTTTGACAGAGCCTTGGACACAAGACCTGATGTCTCAGGTTCATCCCAGCTCACAACATAAAAAGTGGCCTGTTTGCTGCCCAACTTCAATGGTTCAATCATTTTAGTGGCATCAGTATTTTACATGTCCCTTCCCCCCTACAAGTTCTTGGACAGAATCAAGGAAGTTTGGCACATAATTGCTGACAAATTTGGGTGGAGCACATGTGGGACTGTCCGAGCGCAATGGATCACTCTTGAACAAACTCTGATCACAGAAGGCATTTCATGCCTTTGAAACTGGTCCAGAAACTGCACGGACCAAATCAATCATTGAAATTAAACAAAAATATCAACATTCAATCAAACATCAAGAAACTAAACAAAGGTTCTTGTTCGGGATACCTAAAGTCAATAAGGAGTACCTGGAGGATTTTTGCTGTGGTGTCATTGATCAAGTTCATGACAGCTTGTAAATCCATTGTAGCATCTTTCCAGAAAGTCTTCAAATGCAATCCTTGAGGTGTATGTAAGACTGTTTTAGTCTGATACCATGCAGTGTGACTTGTATTCTGACTTTTATAAAATACTTCTTCTGTACTTTTTTTTGCGTTGACATATTTTGCTGTTTTGTTCGTACATTTTTATAAGCTGGAGGAAATAAACTGGCCACTCTAATACATCTAAGTATGCATGCCTGTAAGAGTCTGCAGTTGAAAGGAATATTGTATGTTGAGTTTCTTGATATATGACTGAAAGGCTATGATCTTTCTCTCAAGCATTTTGTTTTTTCCGACGGAGTGCACCTATGTGTGCGCTGCGTCTCACCCCATTATCTACAGAATGCACGTTGGCATGTTCTGACTGATTGCTTCATTATTTACAGCATGCACCTATGCGTGCATTCTTATAATAATACTAATAATAATTACAATATTTATATAGCGCAACATCTTGATAGAAATCAAATCTAAGCGCTGAACATACACATACGCACGCGTGCACACGCATGCACGCATGCACACACACACACACACACATGGCTATAAATGGGGAAAAAGAAGAAAAGCAATGGAAAAATAATAGAGCATATTATACACAAATATATATTACATTGTGATTCCACTCCGAGTGGAGACAGGCTGCAGAGGGGGTTGAGTGAGGTCAGGATTTTATGCAGAGGAGAAAAGGTGAGTTTTGAGAGCGGACTTGAAGGAGACAAAAGTAGGCTGCTGACGGACTGAGAGAGTAAGTTTGTTCCAGGAGAGTGGATCAGAAACAGAGAAGGCTTGTGGACCATAGGTATTGAGCTTAGTGCGTAGAAAGCGAAAAGTCAGAGGATCGGAGGCAGAGCGGAGGGTACGTGAGGGAACATAGATCTCAAGTAGGCTTGACAGGTAATCGGGGGCTGTATTATCGAGGCTTTTGTAGCACATGGTGTCTAGTTTGTACTGTATGCGCTTTGATACAGTCTTGAAGTCAAACCCATGCATTTAAAGCGAAATAACTTTTTTCAGATCACAATGGAATGTTCCCCCCACAGAACAACACCTTCATTTATAAATTTAAACCCACTTCACAGACAATTTTTGTACTTAAAACAGAAGACCCCTCACTGGGTTCTTCCAACCTGATCTTGTCGAGCACATTTCATATCAATACAGGTGCTTGACTCTTCCACGTCCCTCTGATCCAAGTAATGTTCAGCTTATGAACTTTTATGATATTTTTGAAAATGACGATGAGGATAACGCGATGATAATACCAAATTTCTTGGTCCATTTTTCTACCTTCAGTAAATAAGCTTCCCAGATACTGAAATTCTGAAGTTTGGACAATACATAAATAATTAAAAGTGACAGAGATACTGACTCAGGAGTGCTCCATGTAGTGTGGTGACAGGAATGTCTTGTAACACATCCATAGCTGTGTTGGCCACACTCTGCACACTAATTGCAGGCACACACACCACCAGCACCTCCTCCACCCCTCCTCTCTGCCACATTGTCAGCACATTGGCTGCCACATCGCTGCTGGCTTCTGGCCCACACACGGACGTCTTGGGTACAAGCACACAGCTAGACTTGATGTCCACCTGAAAAGAAAAAAAAAGAAAATTAAAATCCACTGGAAGATACAATATTTAGCTTCTGACTCAATTGCTGAAGCCTGAATTCAAATAATCGGTGAAGAGCTGGTCGAAAGACTCACATTCATTTTCCCTGTCAAGAGTTAAATTTTAAAATATTTGTTTACTACCCACCCTCTCCCCTTCATTTGTATTAATACAGATCCTTTATGGGCATTATGGTGTACTTGTATTAGTGCAGATCCTCCATGAGTGAGAACTCAATGCAAAAAAAAAAAGCATGAATCTGCTTACACCACTACCCTAAATAAAAATGTGTTCTTGCTCTTCTTCCTAACAAAACTGCACTCAATTCAGCATGATTATTTTCAAGGAATTTGGGTGAATCTCTTGGTGCAAACAAGCAGGAAGCTGGTGGACAGGATGAGAGAATCAAAGCGTTAACTTTTTACAACTGATGAATAGGATGCAGGAGTCAAAGGGTTAAATTCTTCAACTTGCTTTAGTTCCATGTTGTTGACCTGTAGATCCAGCCTGCCTTGGCTTCTGCTCGCCTTTACAACCTCTGTTTTGGACATGCTGATCTTCATGTAATAATCTTCATAGTTAATATTCAAGTTACTGAGGTGTTCCTGTAACACTTCTGCATCTTCAGTAATTACGTCATGGTCATCAGCAAATAATAATTCATTCAGGTCTTCATGATTTGGATTTAGTCCTTTGTGATCCTATCCACGTAAATAATGAACAACAGAGGGGACAAATACTACCTTGGTGTACTCCTGTTTTTACATCACACCAATCACTGAGGCCATATAGTGTTCTCACTGCACTTCAACTGTGTTGGTACATTGCCATGATATTCTCTAATAATTGTCCATGAACACAGTATGTCTCTAGAACTGCCCACGGCACATTTCTCTCTATTCTGTCCAAGGCGTTCTCTTGGTCAACAAATACCATGTTTAGTTCTTTGTCGTACTTGATGGTCTTTTCAGACATGTGTCTAAGAGTGAAAAGTGCATCTGTACATCCTCTTCCTTTCTTAAATTAGAACTGTGCCTCACTCAGTTGGGGTTCTACGATAGATCTAATTCTCTATTCCAGTACTTGAACATACATTTTCCCCATGTGGCTGAGAAACAAGATGCCCCGGTATGTCTTACAGTCTCTCTTATCTCCTTTTTTCCATAGGGGTATGACAACTGCTTTTTTCCAGTCATCATGCCTGACTGAACTCCACAGTATCATGAAATTATCCTCACTGTCATCATCATCATCATCATCATGGCCCTAAAAAATTTGAACACAAATTAGTGTTATAAGTGTGCTGATCGTTTGAAAGAAAAAACAAAACTACCTGAACGTGCATCTTTCGCAGCAGAGGAAAGGCAGAGGTCAACAGTTTGGTCAGACTGTCCAGGGAACTGTCTGGTTTGTCTTTCGCTGCGTCCCCCTGAAGTCTGGCACTGCCAACGATGGACTGTGTGTGTGACGGAGTATGAGACAGAGAGAAGATGCGAGAGGTGGTAGGCTGTGTGTGTGAGCTTCCAGACCTCACAGACACTGAAAACAAACAACATGGACCACACTTCATTTAGTTTTGTCACAAACGAATGCTTCTCTGCTGAATTCAAGTTTTCTTCTTTTGTTTCATTTGTTACTGGTTGTTTTTGTTTAGCTTTGGTTTGTGTCATTTTGTTCTGCTGTGTTTTGTGTTGCTCTGTTTTGTTTTGTTCTGTGCTGTTTCCCCAGATTCCTTTACATGCATTGGGTACACGCTGCCCATGCAAGCTCAGTTCTTGCCTCTGCTGAAAGATTCAAAACTAGGTTCAGTTGTCACATACAAAAGACAAAGGTAACTTTATCACTACTCAAAGTCCAATAAAGAAGAATTTTAAAAAATCTGCCAGATCTGGGGTACTGAGCCAGTACATCTTGCATCCTATGTGGGCAATGTTATCACTTCACACATCATCATCATCATCAAGTGCCCTGCCACATGGCATTGGCAATCATGGCCCTCCATATGCATCTGTCCTTTGTTGCCGCAAGCACATCTTCCACCCTCTCTGTCCTCAGCCACTCTGCAAGTCCGTCCAATATTTTCTCCCTGGGTCTACCCGGTCCTCTCTTTCCCTCCACCTTTCCTGTTGTGACCAGGTGCTCTAATTCCCCTTTCCTCAGAAAATGGCCCATAAAATGTTGCCCGTCTTTTCCGAATCTTCTTTATCAATAATCTTCTTGTGTCTGCCTCCATCAAGACTGTCTCGTTTGTTTTCTTTGCTGTCCATGGAACTCTCAACATTTTTTTTAGAAACCACATCTCAGCTGCCTCAATCTTGTTCTGGCTTTACTTGGTGACTGTCCATGCCTCACAACTGTATAACATTATCGGTTCTATATAACATTCAAGAACTCTCTTCCTGATGTTAATTGATAAGCATTTGTTTGTAAGAATGCTTTTCATCTTATACTTCACGCATGGCTTTGTCAAATAAATAAAAAATCGTGAAATAAGTCCAACACACTTAAACAATCACTGAAGTAATGCACACTACACTCTGATTTTAAAAGATGCAAGTTTTCATTTACCCCTTGACTGCTGAGGCTATTTGAACTAGGTCACTGACCCAGTGCTACGTGAAGTATATCTAATTACACCTCCAGGCATAAAATCATCATCATTGTCATCATTCCCTATAGTCTCATTTTCACTTCTTGAAATTTCATGAGAGACACAAACTGCCAGTACTTCTACAACAACTTTTTCAAGTGTAAAGCAGCACTTCACTGCAATGAGAAAATATCATGAACTTTTTGCCACAGAGACTGAGTAAACATGTACACCAGCCATCAAACTTTTTCACACATACAAACACTCCAGGATGCAAGCCAATGAGAAGGTAAATAACTACTTTCCAGTGGCGTGCTGACTACTTGCATGCAAAGCAGTGCAATCCATTCATTGGCAAAAGACCAACAGAAGGAGTCAGTGACAATGACATGCAGGTTTGTCAGCCACACAGCAGTACAGCCTATTTACTGACCACCGGGTTCGACAGAGGAAATCAAGAGGTTAAAACTATATATTTCAATGTTACATTTGAAAGTCTGATTTCTGCACAAAGTTATACCAGGTTATGGGCGGGTCAGTCACTTTAAATAAGAAGTGAAGCAGTCATAAATGATTTATACTTGGAAAAAAAATCTGTCACTGAGAATATAAAATGAAGAGGATGCCGCAGACAGAACACCAAAAAAACATTTCACTTACATCGGCTTCTAGTCATTTTTGTTTAAAGCCCAGCTGACTGCTTAGAGACATATCAGGGCTATAACCATTTCAAGACATACAGAATACTTCAACAGGAAAAAAAGGGAAAGAAAATTAAGTACCTGTTCAATGCATCCGTGCACATAATCTAAGGAGATGCCCCTGATGTTGACCACTCCATCCAATTTATCACACAAGGGGGGTTATAAAACATACCTAAATACAAATTTAAACATAGGGACACTAAAACATGTATAAAAACAGGCCTAAATTACCGAAAATTGCTTCCACATATCTCATTTCCCTAGAGTCAAAAATGCACATAATACATGTACCCAACTATCAATTCTAAGAGAAAGAACGTAAGACTTTATCGAACACATACAGGGGAATGGACCAGCAAAGCAGAAATTGATAGGAAGAAATGACAGAAAGCAAAGGAACAAGGTAGAAACAAACACAGTGACAGAAAAGAGGAAATTTCTAGCACAGATTATCCGGAAGGCGGGGATACTATTTATACTGAAAGAGCCCCCAGCATCCCCATGGAGGGTTGGGGGGGAGGGGGTGTGTACATCAGCTGACAGTACACAAAGTACAGTACTCACTCTGGGAACTGCTAGGCTGCAGGGGTGAGGTTGCCTTTGCCAGGGGCATGTCTACAGCAGCAGTAACGGCTGAGGGGTCTGGGGCAGGCTGTTTGGATGGCTGTTTTCTGGGTGTGTAACTGAACCACTGTAGTAATGCTGGGTCCACACATCCTGCCAGGCCTTCCATGCACAGCACCAGTATTGCTGGAGCTGAGCCATCAAACAAAATCTGAATGTCACATAAACATATTGGATTTATGCCGTTTATCTCAATCAGCCATTAGGCTTTGCCAGAAACTACATGAGTCAGGCCAAATGTTTCTGCTACTACCTCCCATGATTACCTGACTGATGATACAATGTGATTTTATGTTACAAGGGCCATAATTTGTGACATTTACATAAAGGTAGGCAACATTCATGCAATTCTTTCTTTTTCTTTTCTCTACAACTGAAATCCAAAACAAGTGCGACTGCCTGCGTTTAAGCAAACAGCAACCAGAAAAAACATGAAAATAAAATCAGAACATATATTTACTACAACCAGACAAGACAGGTGCATTTTTTTGGCCAACTCGTCTTTGTCAAGCGTAAACATAGGACTAATTTTAGTCCTTTTCTCTCACTGGACAAAGCAGCAGAGAAGTCTTTTTCTCCTTGTGTTTGAGTTTGGTGTTTATTTGTTTGTGATCTTATGCTTATGCTTGACAAAGGCCAGGTGGCTGAACATTTGCGCCTGTCTTGTCTGATGTACTAAGAATGCGTTCTGATTCCATTTTCATGGTTTTTTTTCTGGTTCCTACAACAAAGTTCCATTTTCACACAAACTGAGTGATTGTTTAGAACAAACAAGGCTGAAATGCTTAACATGATCTGAATAACACCTCTCAAACATACTGTATCTAAGCCATTTAACGAAAACTGAGTAAAATCAAGTAAACAGGCTGCAGTTCAGACATTTAGCACAAACGAGTACAATCAAATTAATATGCTAGGACTAAGTCATTAACACAAACCAAATGAATCAGTTAAATATGCAGAGGTGAAGCCATTCAACACATTCTGAGAAATATCCTGGAAACATGCTGGAGATAAGTCATCTACAAAAACTGAATAAAATCAAAGAAATAAGAGGGAAGCAGGGAGAATTTTTATGATATTAATTAAAGAACATAACTCTTGAGAGTCACATAGGAATTATCTCACATATTGCAGAACTTCTCAAATCCAACACAGTTTGCGCTACTCCTCTGAGGAGTGTTCTGAGCTTACGGTTTTTGTGCTTTGTATCTGCTTCTATGCTAGCTGAATGGGTAGCGCAAACTGTGCTGGATTTGAGAAGTTCTATAATATGGGAGATAATTCCTACATGACTCTCAAGAGTTATGTTCTTTAATTAATATAAATAAAATCATGTTAACAAGCTGGAGGAACTATACCATTTTTAAAAAATCTGAAAAAAAATCACACAATTATGCTGAACTGTGCTCTAACTCTTTGACTCCAGCACCCTGTACACCAGCACCCTGCATGGTCAACTATACTAACAAAGCAAAAACGTAACCCTCCGATTCCCTCACTCTATCCACCAGCTTCCTGCAGGAATCTGGTGGGCAGCGTGAGGGAGTCAAGATGTAAGTTTTTGCAGTTGGTGGACAGGGCACAGGAGTCAAAGGGTAAACATTATCCGAATAATGTCAGTATTCCAATCTATAACCCTCATAAACAACAAAGCAATATCAAAACTAAGCATTTATTCAAGAGGGTATTGAAAGCATTTTGACAATTTCACAGGTAAACATTATCCGAACAATGTCAGTATTCGGACTATTCCAATCTATAACCCTCATAAACAACAAAGCATTATCAAAATTTAGCATTTATTCAAGACAGCATTCAAAACATTTTGACAATTTCACAGGTAAACATTATCCAAATAATGTCAGTAATCCAATCTATAACCCTCATAAACAACAAAGCATTACCAAAATTTAGCATTTATCCAAGAGGGTATTCAAGCATTTTGACAATTTCACAGGTAAACATTATCCGAATAATGTCAGTATTCCAATCTATAACCCTCATAAACAACAAAGCATTATCAAAATTTAGCACTTATTCAAGAGGGTATTCATGCATTTTGACAATTTCACAGGTAAACATTATCCGACTAATGTCAGTATTCCAATCTATAACCCTCATAAACAACAAAGCATTATCAAAATTTAGCATATATTTAAGAGGGTATTCAAAGCATTTTGACAATTTCACATAAACTCCACCCAATCTGCTATGAGTTATCTGACAGACTCCTCCAGCCTGCAAAAAACTCTATGTACTGGCGTGATCTTGAAAGGAGGGGAGTGTGTAGAGAACTTATAAAACATTAAGCTGACATCACATGGACAATTGGAGTATTAAAACAGAGAGAGAACAGGCAAATTTCTTTATGTTACAAGCTGGGAATAAACTCCAGACATTTTATCTTGAATGCATGGTTCTATTACATAGGTCAGCCAGCCCACTGAAAAATAAACAACCTGTGGCCTACACATGTGGGTCAAACCTATGTCCATTGTGTTATCAGCATGGTGCTCTAACCAACTGAACTAATGCTATTAATGATGATGATGATGATGATGATGACGACGACGATGATGACAATGACATTGATGATAACGATGACAACAACGATGATGATAATGATTATGATGATGATGATGACAACGGTGATAATGATGACAATGACGACGACGATGACAACAATGATGATGAAACAATGACGATGACGATGATGATGATATCATGATAATGATGAAAACGATGATGATAATGACAACAACGACAACGACGACAACGATGATGATGATGATGATGAACGGACTCTGTCATTCCAATGGATAAGCAAGGACATTGGATCTTCACTGACTAGTACGGATCTTCATGTGGGATACGAGACCGACACTTAAGTCACATGATCTTCTGCAGATGCCGCATGGGAAGGAGGCCTGTGGCCTTGGGTTCTGCTTCAGCCAGTCACTAACATACAACTGTTATTACCCAAGCAGTCAGACACAAACTAACATCACTGCCAGGGGGAAAAAAAACCTTCAGGCATACCTTCTGTCGCGCTGGTCAGATGAGGTTTCTGCACAGTGAATGCTAGACACTCAGCGCCATCCATCAGACAGGACACAGGTTGTTTCTGGAATGTGGCTCTGTCCATCACAGGGCTGCTGTCCACTGGTCCATACAAGATGGGTACAGTACCTGCCTCTCCCTGGTCTGTACCTGTACAGGTGTGAAAAGGCAACACTTTGCAAAGCTCAAGATTTTTTACACATTCAATCCAGCGTTCCACGGCTGCATTTTCCCAGCCATTCTGACACCCTTTAGTTGCAAGTCGGCATCGGCCAGCTGCGAGTGCTATTTTTAGCCAGGCAGGGTCGACCACAGTCTTATCTCTGTAGCAATACCTTTGTGCTCAAGCACTTGTGATAAAGAAGGAAGCTGAGTGCGCTATACATGGCAGCAGGACGGGTGAAAAGGGTGTGGGGAGTGGAACAGAAGGGGAAAGATGCGCGCTATTAATAGCCGGCAGTAATAGCGGGCAGGGCAGAGCCAACTAAAGTATCTCGGACTTGTGTGCCGTGGCTCGTGCAATGCACAGGCCCATCGTTTTGTCAAACTCACTTCCAAGCTCATTCATATGCTTCAACTACACCTGAAGGGAAGTAACTAATATAGATTATTCTTCCTGCACCAACAGACATATTTTGCTTTGTAATTCTAATGATAAAATTTTTTTCACTGATATGGTCAAGTCTGCAGCTATGTTGTTGTTGTTTAAAGCCCAGCCCACTGCACAGAGCCATATCATGGCTATAACCACTTCAAAACATACACAATATTTCCAAAATGAAAGAAAGGAAAAGAAAAATAAGTACGCATATCAATGCATTCATGCACATAATCTAAGGAGTTGCCCCTGGCGCTGACCACTCCATCCAATTTATCGCACAGGGGATTTAAAAAACATACCTGAATACAAATTTATACATAACTAACGACACTAAAACATATATAAAAACGGGCATAAATTACCTAAACTTTCTTCCACATATCTCATATCCCTAGAGCCAAAAATGAACTTAATACATGTACCCAATTATCAATCCTAAGAGAAAGTACATAAGACTTTATTGTACATACATAGGTGAATGGCCCAGCAAGGTAGAAAACGATAGGAAGAAATGACAGAAAGCAAAAGAGGAAGAAAGAAACAAAGAGAGTGAAAGAAAAGAGGAAATTTCTAGCACAATATTTCCAGAAGGTGGGGACACTATTTATACTGAAAGAAACCCCCAGCATCCCCATGGGGAGAAGTCTGCAGCTGACTGCACAGCAAGTGAGCAGAAGTTAAAGCAAAGACAGACAGCTAGTTTAGCTCGAACAAGACAGACACAGACAGACAATATACTGACGTGGTGTATACAGCAAAAGCTGTAGGGACGACAGACTGCCAGTGTAAGCCTGTACAAGGGCGGTATGACATGCCCTCACCTCCAGTCCACACACGCTCAACTCCAGCACACTCAGTGGCATGGCCTCTTCATCTGCAACAGACCAATGATTTTCTGTCTGAATCAAAGGATCTGTTAGCAGTAAAATCAATCAGACACCACAAATCTATCTGAATCAAAGATATTGTTAAATCAATCAGAAATCACAAATCTACCTGAATCAAAGGAACTGTTAGTGTAAAAATCAATCAGAAACCACAAATCTATCTGAATCAAAATATCTGTTGGCATTAAATCAATAAAAAATCACAAATCTGTTGGCATTAAATCAATAAAAAAATCACAAATCTGTCTGAATCACAGGGACTGTTAGCATTAAATCAATCAGAAATCACAAAATCTATATGAATCAAAAGCGACTGTTAGCATTAAATCAATCAGAAATCACAAATCTATATGAATCATAAAGAGTGTTAAATTTTTGTCTGCCATCTTAATTATTGCAATTAAATCAATCAGAAATCACAAATCTATATGAATCATAAAGAGTGTTAAATTTTTGTCTGCCATCTTAATTACTGCAATCAAATCAATCAGAAATCACAAATCTATCTCAATTAAAGTATCTGTTTGCCTTATATCAATCAGAATACATAAATCTATCTGAATCAAATGGACTGTTAATCAGAAACCACAAACCCATAGAAATAGAATGTGTCTTTGACTGACAAAACAAGATAGCTCAATGGATTCAGGAAAATTCATTCATTTTCGCTTTTTTTTTTATTTTGTCCTAAATCTTGTGAACGTGTTCCTTCACTGTCTTGACAAAAGCCAGGTCACCAAAAATTTGTATCTGTCTGACTTCATCAATTAAACACACATCAGACATATTTTCTTTTCACTTATTTTGGTTTCTAACAACTCTCAGGATGAAATAATTTGACCACTGTCCCAAGTCTACGTGAGAAATAAGGTGAGTTTGTGTGCTGAGCCAGCTAGCAACTAACACAATTCAAAATGACCACTAAAGAAAAGGCAACACAAACTTCTGAAGGCCACATTTTGATGGAGCAACCAGACATTGAGGCAACGGTACAATTTCTCACAAACCCAACAGACTATTTCCAGAAAGAAAAAATGAGGTAAAAAAAAAAGGATTGTACTGCTCCATGCAACTAGTTCTCACAATCTGTCTTACAAATAAAATAATAAAACCAGACATATGACAGTCTGAAAATCAGACAGATAAGGCATCAGTTTTCCAACAGGAAGGTCTGGGTTTTGATCATGCTGGGATCCACCACTCTATGGCAACTAGTTCTTACAATCTGTCTTACAAACAAAATAAGCAAAAATAGACAAATGGTGGTCTGATAACCAGATAGGTAAGACATCAGTTTTCCAATAGGAAGGTCTGGGGTTCGATCCTGCTGGGCATCTCCTGCCTGGTGGGTAAAGGGTGGTGATTTTTCCGATCTCCAGGGTCAACACATGTGTGCAGACCCGTTAGTGCCTAACCCCCTTTGTGTAAATACATATATGGAGTATCAAATGTACATGATAAAATTCCTGTAAGCTATGTTTGTGTTCGATTGCTTATGGACACATGAAAACACCCAGCATACTTGCCCATCAAAGATGCAACATGCAGCAGCACAGCAATACATCACCTGCACAGTGTGGGCTAAATAATGTGCATCAACACTTCCCAGAAAAATTGGAACCCCCACTCCCCGAAAAAAATGTATCAGGGCTAACACCATATCAAAAACAACTCAGTTAATATAAAAGACAACAAAGAGAAATCTACTCACCATTAGCCTTGCAAATCTAACATGCAAATCAAGAAAACAGCTGTAAAATCATATCAGGTGAAATCTATTGATCTCTTGTAAAAAATGGAAAATTGCATCAGGAGGGGCATCTCGGAAGAGGTTCTCTAAGGAAACCGCCATGTAGTGCTTTCGCCCCACATACAAAATTTAATTTAAAAAGACAAATAAAAAGGTACACTTACTGTGATGTGGGAAGAGGTCGGACAGCAAAGAGAGGCGGTGAGCAGTCTTTGTTGACTGTGGATGAGTCCAGGACGCCAACAGCTGTACCATAGTTAGCACACTGGCCTTGGACATCGTCAGGGTCAACTGGGGGACTTCGTAGCTGTGTTCCCACAATGACAAGTGGGAGTTGTTCCTGTGAACCAAACACATTAACATCTTCTGAAATTTAGTCACTTTGCAATCTCCCTTTAACTCTGTGGAGACACGCCCTAAAACAGCTGCTAAAACTGTTGAGACGCACAATTTTAGGTACCTTTTAAAAATATTATGGAGAACAGCCAACGATAATAAATCTATCATGTTACATATGTTTGATCTTAATGTGTGAAAAGATCATTCTGTCTACTTTGTAACTGTGTAGACTGCTTGCTTATGCTTGCTTTACTCTTTTTTTCTGGTTTACCTTCGAAAAAGAAAAGTTCCAGACGTACACACACAAGACATCAAACTGCTGCTTGTAATCCATCAAATATCTGTGTCACAAAACTGCACTGAACATGTCACAGGATATGCATCCTTCACTGGAAGTCACTATGAGTTCCGCTTTTATGAATATTTTGTTCAAAAAATGATTATATACAGGTGTAGAGTCTAGAGCAACTTTCACTCTTCGAAATTCCTTTGTTTGGGGTACCGCGAAAATAATGCCCAAAATAGATTTCCAACAAGCTGCTGCGGTCAAAGGGAAACAAATCTACAAGAAAAGTGGTTAAACTGTGCTGTCAGCATAATCTCCCTTACTATTGTACGCAAACTGTCTCAGTAAAAAAAAAATCATAACATCCTCTGCAGCTTCGGCTGCTGAGTGTCATAGTCCAGAGACAGCTCCACAGCCTGAACTGCAGAGCATCGCCAACGAGTTAAACAACTGTGCATCATTATTTGATATCTTCAGACTAATCCTTGTCCACTATACAATGTTGCTCTGTTCACCCAGCTGTAAGTGACACCTGGCCTACTTGAGCCCTTCGGCTCCCTCACCCTATTCACCAGCTTCCTGCATTATCAGCCAAGACAAAAATTTAACCCTTTGACTCCTTCACCTTATCCACCAGTTTCCTGCAGCATGTGAAAGAGTGAAAGGATGAAGATTTTGCAGTGCAAGAAGTAGGTGGACTGGGTGAGGGTTGAAAGAGCTGAAGATGATAATAATAAATCTAACAGCAGGGGAGACATGACAGGTAAAAAAAAAACACATCATGATAGTGCCCTACGGTCACTGGAGAGCAAGGTGGTAGAGACTTTTTAAAAGAAATTTTTTTTGGTCCCATATTCTACATCACCTTAATGGCCACAGAAGCTGGAACAGTTTTTATAATGTGATGATGAGGATGTTGATGAGGATGATAATGATGATGCTATGGAGTTCCATTTAGGATTGAGACTGTGTGACAGGGCTAAACTCTATGCTTACTATCACAATATATCCTAGTGTCAACCAGGCCTGAGAGATACAGACACCTGTGCTGCTGGTCAGAAGATTTGAGCACACCCTCAATGACGCATCCATGAAGTGGATGAGACTCGACTGTGTGGTCCCAGTTTTCCCAATGAGTCCATAGCACGCCCAACTCTGGGTAGGAGCCAATTGGCGCCAACCAATCCCACAACTATTTTTGAAGGGGCTGATGGGAATTTGAACCCACATCCTTCCAGTCGGTAGTCTGTTGCGCTAACCACTACACCACCACGACTGGTTAGATGGCAGAGACTTCAACTTCTCTCCAGGGATTACAGTGTTTGGAATAAGGAATTTTTTCAAGAGGGATTCACTGCGCTCAGACAATTCAATATGCACTCCACCCAAATCAGGCAGCAATTACCTACCAGACTTCTTAAGGCTGCGCAAAACCATATGTGCTGGAAAGGTCTTGAAACAGAAGGGGTGTTGGGAAAGCATCTATGAAACACTAAGCTGACACCATCAATATAATCTGAACTATTAAGACGGGCAGCGAACAGGCCACTTTTTCCCCTACTGGCTGAGACTGAACTCGAGACATCAGATCTCTTCAGTCCAGAACTCAATCATAATGAGGACATAATAAAGAGGTGGGTATCAACTTCAAAATGCTGGCTCCATGAGAAACTTTAGCTGAGAGGTCTGAGTTTGTTCAAGCTGGATTCATCATGCAGGATCGAACCCCAGACCTTCCTGTTGGAAAACTGATGTCTTACCTATCTGGTTATCAGACCACCATTTGTCTATTTTTGCTTATTTTGTCATCATGCTTGCACATAATCTACCCAGATCTGCTACTGTTATTTGTGACCCGTTCTGACAAAAGGTACAATAAGTTGGGCGAGGCCTTTTGCTGCTGTGGGATGAAAACTCTGAACAGGGACACATTTGTCAATTTTGAGTTTTCTGCATTTTCATGCCGTATAACCACTTTTACACCATGTCCTAACACAATAAAGTCAAATTCAATCGATAAGTATCATTTTTTGTTTGTTTGTTTTAATGTGTGGTAAGTGCTACTATCTTCTTTCAAAATATTCACAAGTTCCGTAACATTTTGGTGATTAAAGTACGCTTTTCTTAAATTTATTTTTCTTTTTGTTGTTTTGGATGGATGGACAATTAAGTAAACAAGGGAAGTATGGAATTTCAGCTGATTTGGTTGATATTTAATGCTTGTTGCTATGGAGTTTCTGACCATACCCTTTCAATTCAGGCCTATTCTCTTCAACACTGTTTTTCTCAAAATGGCTGACTTGACCCCTCTCATCTTTGAAAGCCCATAACTTTTTTGGTTTTGTAGCCTGAAACTCAACTTTAGTACCATTTGAAAGCTGAGATTCTGAACTTTATAGTGATACCAAAATCTAAAAATGCCTAAACTGAGACTTATTGTGCCTTTCGTGAGAATGGGTCACATTTTGGAAGATTCCGTGAGCCTGCACAAAACTATACACAGGTAATGTACTGAAACACGGAGGGGTGGTGGTGGAGAGAATGGGATCTCTGAAACACTAAGCTGCACAACCAGAATGATTGGAGCATTAACCCTTTGACTCCTTCAGCTTATCCACTAGCATCCTGCAGGAAGCTGGTGAATAGGGTGAAAGAGTCAAAGGGTTAAAAAATTTTTGCCGGTGGTGGATAGGGTGCAGAAGTCAAAGGTGTGAGATGGGTAATAAACAGGCCAATTTTCACATTGCAGGTCGCGATCAACTTGAAATGTTAGATCTTCAATCCATGGCTCTATCATGAAAAACTGGGATCTCTAATACCGAAAAAAACTGAGGCAGCCGAAATGTGGTTTCTAAGAAGAATGTTGAAATTTCCATGGACAACAAAGGAAACAAACGAGACAGTCTTGATGGAGGCAGACACAAGAAGATCATTGATAAAGAAGATAAGGAAAAGACAAGCAATATTTATAGGACATTTTATGAGGAAAGGGGAATCAGAGCACCTGGTGACAACAGGAAAGCTGGAGGGAAAGAGAGCACCTGGTGACAACAGGAAAGCTGGAGGGAAAGAGAACACCAGGTAGACTCAGGGAGAAAATATTGGACAGACTTGCAGGGTGACTAAGGACAAAGAGGGTGGAAGATGTGCTTGTGGTGACAGAGGATAGATCTGTATGGAGAGCCATGATCGCCAATGCCATATGGCAGGGCACATGATGATGATGATGAACACCTTGTTCTTCAATAACTACACAGCCTATGAGCATATCTTTCCTTGATTACAACACAGTATCTGACCTGTTAATTGTCCACCTTACCATCAGCTACATTTTAGCTTTTAAGTAGAATGTGTGTACCGTGTCCTATCCACTTTCAACACAGCTGCCCTATCCACTGTCTTGTGTAGGCTGAAATACTCTGCCACATTTGCTGGAAGATTTGAACTGACAACACAGAGGATACATACCATAGGTGGGGTAGAAGTAGGTGCCTGAAGTAAAAAGCAACACTGCATGGGGGTAGGAATATGACTGGACGCCAGGTCACTCCTTTCCTGGTAGGTCTCTGTAATCCTGCTTGTAAACTGAACACCTGCACGCAGACCAACATTTTCACTTCAGTTTGTTCAGGAGAATGCCAAAGTAAGTGGATGATTGTATGGTTGTATGTTGCAGGACAATGCCAGAATATGGAGATTTAAAACTGTCAAGGTAAATGTCGCTATCCTGCACATAAAATCCAACCTGCCCTGACAGTTATTGTTGTTAATGTTGCTTAAAGCCCAGCCGACTATGTAGAGCCATATCAGGGCTATCAGTTTCAAAACATACACAATACTTCAACATTGTTGTTACTTCCGTCCAAAGCCCAGCCGACAGTGTAGAGTCACATCAGGGTTACAAACTTTCCAAAACTTACACAATACTTCAACAGGAAAAACAAAAGGGAAAAGAAAATTAAGTACACATATTAATACATTTGCATACTCCTGCCCTGGTAAAATCCTGGGATGTTAAAAATGCAACCTTTACACTAAACAAGTTCAAATGATTGTCTCACTCAAAAGGATCATCTCAACACATTTTGAACAGTGGAATTTGCTGTTGTGCTCTGAAAAAAACTGAAAGAGGGGGGGAGGCGGGCAACAAACAAACAAACAAACAAACAAAGTGATTTTTTTCCAAAACGAGTGAAACAGAATGGTATTTACCTTCAATTGTGTGTGTGAATGACAGTGGTAGAGCAGGTTGCTGGAAGGACCAGCGATGTTGCTGACCAGTTTGATCAGACGTCCAGGGTACATGGGGGACATGATCTGTAAGTCCAACCTCTCAGCTGATACACGCACCTCTACCATCTCTTCACTCACCCCTTCTGCAGCTGGAGATGTCTGCACACAGAATAAGTATTGTGAACCTTAGCAATGCAATTAAGAATACAATACTTAGTGAACTAATTCTTGACTCAAAAAGCCACTTACTGCATGTACCCAATTATCAATCCTAACAGAAAGTATATACGGCTTTATCAAACACATAAAAGTGACTGGATCAGCAAGGCAAAAAATAATGTATACAGATGACAAAAAGTAAAGGAGCATGGCAGAAACAAAAGATTGTGACAAAAAAGAGGAAATTTCAAGCATAGAATTTCAAGAAGATGAGAATACTATTGATACTGAAAGAGTCCCTGGCATCCCCACAGGGGTAGGGATGGGGTGGTGGTGGTGGTGGGGGCACATGGGATCTGTAGCTCATGAACAAACAAACAGCAGCAACAAAGCATTTTTTGATAAAGACAGTTGTATCAAATCTATGTGAACTGAATAAACATGTTTGTTTTTCAGTTTTGTTGCATTCTGAATACGGGTGCTTTTTTTTTAAACCACACAAAATAATAACACAGCTAAGCATTTTGTCAAGCAAACACTACAGACAGAAAGAAAGAAGGGGAGAAAAAGTGTACGCATTTACACATACAACACAATCAAACCTGGAATAAATAGAAACACCTTTCTTTTTTAGGAAGATCACCTATTTTTGTCCCATTTTCTATGGCACAGTTAACTTTTTCTTTTTTTTTTTCTTTTTTTTTTTGGGGGGGGGGGGGGGGGATGATGATGAGGATAATCACAATGTTAAGAAGTTCCATCTAAGACTGAGACTGTGTGACAGAGCTGTACTCACAACTTACAATCATAACATATCCTGGCATCAACCAGGCCCAAGAGATAAAGACACCTGTTGGTCAGAAACTTTAAGCAACACCCTCAATGACACATCAGTGAAGTGGATGAGACTCAACTGGGTGGTCTCAGTCTTCCAATTGAGCCCACAGCAAGCCCAACTCTGGGTAGAATCCACCTTGAAAAATCCCACAATGATTTTTAAATGGACTGATGGGGATTCAAATCCACAAACTTCCACTCAGCGGTCTGTTGCATTAACCACTACAACACAGCAACTGGTAAAAGAAAGACAATTGTCTCAATAAACACATCATCTAGTTCCCTACATGCTTGTTTATTCAACAGCTGGTCTTAAGAAAACGTTCAAGCGATAGAAGTACAACACACACACACATACATACACCAAAACACATTCAGTTAAACTCACCTTGCTCTTGCTGTGTCTAGATCTATGAGTGGAGTAGTGCTTGGTGGCAACATTGCATGTGGGATGAGTAGCTGCCATCAGCAGGACAGACGGTTGCAGGAGCGTTACATGGTAGCTACAGGTAGGGATACACTCCTCCAGGCCCGCTAGTTGTGCTTCTGTCAACTGCACACGCTCCCCTCCATCTTTACCTAAGTGCAGAGACAATAACTGTTTTCATGAGTAAAAGATACTAGACACTGTTTTCATGAGTGAAAGATACTAACTGCTTTCATAAATAAAAGATACTGATAACTGTCTTCATGAATAAAAGATACTGATAACTGCTTTCATAAATAAAAGATACTGATAACTGTTTTCATGAATAAAAGATACTGATAACTGTCTTCATGAATAAAAGATACTGATAACTGCTTTCATGAATAAAAGATACTGATAACTGCTTTCATGAATAAAAGATACTGATAACTGCTTTCATGAATAAAAGATACTGATAACTGTTTTCATGAATAAAATATACTGATAACTGCTTTCATGAATAAAAGATACTGATAACTGCTTTCATGAATAAAAGATACTGATAACTGTCTTCATGAATAAAAGATACTGATAACTGTTTTCATGAATAAAAGATACTGATAACTGTCTTCATGAATAAAAGATACTGATAACTGTTTTCATGAGTAAAAGATACTGATAACTGTTTTCATGAGTAAAAGATACTGATAACTGTTTTCATGAATAAAAGATACTGATAACTGTTTTCATAAATAAAAGATACTGATAACTGTTTTCATAAATAAAAGATACTGATAACTGTTTTCATGAGTAAAAGATACTGATAACTGTTTTCATAAATAAAAGATACTGATAACTGTTTTCATGAGTAAAAGATACTAGTAACTGTTTTCATGAATAAAAGATACTGACAACTGTCTTCATGAATAAAAGATACTGATAACTGTTTTCATGAGTAAAAGATACTGATAACTGTTTTCATAAATAAAAGATACTGATAACTGTTTTCATGAATAAAAGATACTGATAACTGTTTTCATGAATAAAAGATACTGATAACTGCTTTCATGAATAAAAGATACTAGTAACTGTTTTCATAAATAAAAGATACTGATAACTGTTTTCATGAATAAAAGATACTGATAACTGTTTTCATAAATAAAAGATACTGATAACTGCTTTCATGAGTAAAAGATACTGATAACTGTTTTCATGAATAAAAGATACTGATAACTGTTTTCATGAATAAAAGATACTAGTAACTGTTTTCATGAATAAAAGATACTGATAACTGTTTTCATGAATAAAAGATACTGATAACTGTCTTCATGAATAAAAGATACTAGTAACTGTTTTCATAAATAAAAGATACTGATAACTGTTTTCATGAATAAAAGATACTGATAACTGTCTTCATGAATAAAAGATACTAATAACATGTTTTCATGAACAAAAGATACTAACTTACAATCAGTGTTGACTATCTTGTAATTACCTTTCACAGCTATCCACATGACAACATAATTTGATGCAGATTCTAAGTAACTTCTCTTCATCAGTTTCTGTTTGAGTTTCTGAAGATAGTGTCTTCACACTTGCAATAAATTCTAAATGCTTATTAAGCATTTATAGAAATTATTCCTTGAACTGTTGACCATTTTTGTTTCAGATAGTGTAATCATGAGGATTCAGACGATCTAGAATATCAGTCACTGTGACTCTGAAGAACCTTCATGTGAAATAAAAGTCGACTAGCATCAAGGACAATAGAAGACCATCGCAATGGCAAAAACAGATTTTAAATACTGTCAGAAGTTCTCGAGAAAGTGCTGTCACACACTTCCCCCGAAAAGTGCTGATTTCAATCACTTTCTTATTTAGTCTGTGTGACCATGGCGCTGGTGTATTAGCTTCTAAACTTACTCTTTCGTGACTCCTCAACGATTCACACTTTTGAACAAAATTTGGTAAAGATCCACGGTCCACAAAGAACTGAGAAAATTGTGTCCATACATTTTTGTCACAGACAGACAGACAGACTGCCAGCCAGCCAGTCTCTCTCCAGTCCAAATGAAATAATCTCCCTTTACAAAAGAAAGAAATATGCATGATTACATCATGAGATGCTAGATGCTAGCTGTCCAACTATATGATGAATTTAAAACAGACAGGCAGACAGACAGACAGACAGACAGACAGACAGACAGATAGATCTATTTGTATTCATATATCTTTTGCTGCCCAATCTTCCTCTGCACCACTCCTGTATAACTATCCACATACTCCTCATTTCGACTTTCCAACGCACCTCCAACCCCCACAGAAACTGAAAGTCACCATGAGTGCAGGGCATCAAGGGCCACAAAATCTGGAACATTTCTTCACAAAGCTGTGATGATGACAATGGAGATGACAGTAATGATGATATGGAGATCCATTTTGGAATGAGACTGTGTGACAGGGCTAAACCCCATGCTTACTTTCCTAACACATTCCTGCATCAACCAGGCCCGAGAGAAAATGTGACGTTCAGAAAATTTTAGCAGCATCTCAATGACTATAATCTGAAAAGCGGATGAGACTCAACTGTGTGGTCCTCGTCTTCCCAACAAGGCCACAACGTGCTCAATTCTGGGTAGGACCTAGTCGAGACAAAAGTTTTCAGTTTCAGTTTCTCAAGATGACGTCTCCACGCTCGGAATGAATTCCATGTGCACTAACGTCACAGGTGCAATGTGTATGGTGATCATGGCACAAGCTTTAAGCCTGCACAAAAACCAATGAGCCAAAAAAATCCAACAATTTTTTGAGAAAAAAAAAATCCAATTTTTTGAGAAAAAAAAATCCAACATTTTTTTTTAACCGGTGGAGGCTCAAACCCACCACCTCCAAATCAGTAGTCTGTTACACTACCGGCTTCAGCACACTACGCATTGCACATCAGTTTATTCAGTGTAACATTGCACAGACAGGACTTACTCTCTTTGTGGCTTGCATACGGCTCATAGTGGTGGTTCCACATACAGCACATCACTTTGTGAATTCTGTGAATGGAGGAAGAGGTCACTTGCAAGAGGCTTGGTCCAAAGATGAATCGGCAAGTTGACGTTTCTTGCTGAAAGAGTGTGCAGTCTCCAAAATCACTATCTGAAGACTGACTGCCAGCTGCACAACAACAGACATACATGCATTGCAACAATGTATACACACACACATATACATATGCATGTATATAAACAAACATACACATACATGAACACCTGTTTGCGCTCATACATGAACATTCATGAATATGTGAAGAAAGTAACACACACACACACACACACACACACACACACACACACACCATGGACACACACACACACACACACCATGGACACACACACACACATACACACACACACACCACATGCACACACACACACACACACACACTCTCTCTTTCTCTCTCTTTCTCACACACACACACACACACACACTCTTGCTCTCTTTTTCACACACACACACACACCACACACACACACACACACACACACACACGCTCACATAAATACACAATCTCACTCACTCACACACACACACACACACACACACACACACACACACCTGATTGTTATCTTCAGTCTATACTTTTTAAGAAGCAAACATGGCCAGCACGTACATCAACACACTTTGACTGCCGTGGGACGGCAATTTCCGTTCTGCACCTATGGTCTAAAAAGTGCCTGAGAACGGCAATTTCCATTCGCGTCATTAGTGGAATTTTCCTATCTCCACAGTAAGACCAGAGGTTCCCAATTCACTCCAATCACAACGTTTAGTGTGTCTGCAATGAATATGTATAAGTAGAAGGATCCAATGAGATTTCAAGAAGTCAGTCTGGGCTGTTTCCCAAACCACCCCCTGCAACTTTCGAACCCACTGATCAACATGGCGGATGACGAAACTCAACCTGGCCGAAGTGTCGTGAAACGAAAGCGAACAGCAAAAGATTACAGTGACTTTGTTACCACTGATGATGAGAAAGTTCTACAATTGATAGAGGACGACGAATTCAGTTGTTATGACGAAACTGCTATGTCAAATGAGGAGGAAGAAGTCAATCAGGTGTCCAGGGGAGCGGAGGGGGCGTGTTGACATCGCAATTACTAGAATAGTCCAGCAAGAGGACAGAGAGCCGAGTTGGGGGCTGTAACTGACCCAGATTTTGAAGAGGGTGAAGGCCAGGCAAGGAACAATGGCTCAGAGAATGGGGGAGGAGGGAGTGAAACTGGACACCTAGTGCAAGCGTCGTCTGCTACACAGCTAACACCGGAACTGACACGGTGGAGCAGCCTGCTCGTGGTCAAGCCAGCACGCGTCAGCCACGACGGTCAGGCGTTGGCAGAAGCACAGGTATGACCCATTGTTATTGTCTTGTGTCAGTGTGTTGATAAACGGAGTGTTATCACGGAGCAGTGACTGCAAAAGAGAAGACTTTGCTGAATGGGTGTGTGGGCGTGGCACTGACTGACTGAGTGTGTTTATGTCATCACTGTACTTATGTGTGTGTGTGTGTGTGTGTGTGTGTGTGTGTGTGTGTAGTGTGTGTGTCTGTATGTGTGTGTGGCTGTGTGTGTGTCTGTGTGTGGAGTTGTGTGTATATGGTTGCATGTAGTTGTGTGTGTGTGTGTGTGTGTGTGTGTGTGTGTATGTGTGTGTGCTTGAAACAAGACTGAGTGAGAACTAGTGTTGCAATGGTGCATGTGTCAGTGTAGTTGTGTGTGGTGTGTGTGTGTGTGGGGTGTGTGTGTGTGTGTGTGTGTGTGTGTGTGTGTGTGTGTGTGTGTGTGTGTGTGTGTGTTGTTTCCATGCACAAGGATGTGAACAGGATTTTATATTCACAGGTGGTACCAGAGGCCATGGGACCAGAGGCAGGGGACAGGGAGCTACTCAGCAGAGAGGGAGAGGAGACCCTTGTGCCACCCAACAACACCCAGCCAGATATTCCACAGTTCACAGGGGAACCTGGCCTGAAGATTCAGCCTGATGGGGACAGGCCTGTGGACTACTACCGGCTCTTCCTCAATGAGATACTAGACAAACTTCCCTACCACCCTGGAGAAGACTGTCAGAAAGCTTTCCTCTGGCAGGAGGTGCAAGGTGTACAGCAAGAGGGGCATCAGGAAAGAAACCAACTTTGTGTGTGGACAGTGTCCTTCAAACCCATCTCTGTGTGTGCAGCCTTGCTTCGTGGCGTACCACACCAAGAAAAACTACTAGTTGTTGACTGATGCCCTGTACATAGATCTATGTAGACACAGAATGTGTATGTATTTTTCATCTGTGTGTGTGTGTTGTGTGATGTGCTATTGCAAAATTTGTAAAAAAAAAAAAAAGGAAGGAAAAAAAAAACAGTGACACGGAAAATTCTTTCAAGTCCCAAAGTAAGTGTGTGTAGATATGGACATGTATTTGGTGATTGTGAAAACTCTTCTTGGACAGAAGGTAAAGAAATACATTTTTCATTATAATTCTTTTGCTTTCTGATAATAATTCAGTTTTATTATTCACTGTTTTTCACTTTTTTTTATGTTTATATGGCATCATGTCTAGAATAGTGTAAAAAGAATAAATCTTGTTTCATTGGACATAAACTTTCATCTGTCCTGTTGAATGGATGTGTAATTGTGATCAGTGTATAGAGGATTCAATCACCTTTCAGAAAAGTATTAGTTTTATGGGCTTTTATTGAGTAGTTTTTGTGTCAGAATTTTTTTTTAATTATTACCCTCCGCGATGTAATATGGCTTGGCAAATAGTTGTCGCGGAGCTAAAAAAAACGTGTGGCAGTAAAAGGGTTAAGTAAAATTCAAAATATAAGCACAAAGTTTGTCCAAAAGTTTATCTAAAGCTACTGGAGAAACAAACAAGAATCAAACTACACATGATGTGCAACAACAAAAAAGCCCTTCACAGACAAATAACAAACAGCATCATGTGAATTTTGAAAGAAAGGAAGAAACAAACACTCACAATAAGGGGAATGAGGCAGGACAAGCGTGCTGAGGTAGTCTATCCAAAAGGCCCCAAACCGTTGCTGACTGTATTGCTCCGTGTAGTGGCGCATGTGTTCTTCTCGGTCTGTGATGTAGCTGCCCTCGACACCACGATTCTGCTCGCAGCTGGGGTCAAACAGTGACCCCCAGTCATATGTCAGTTCCATTTCTTGGCTTTCTGCTCCACATCGTAGGATTAGCGATTCCTGTGAGTGACAAGCGCAATTTATTTCATCAGTGGTGCAGATCCTTCTAAAAGTCAAGGGTTTTCATACCCCCACTAAAAAAACTTGAGGGTTTTCATACCCCCAATAATTTTTTTAGGGGGTTTTCATACCCTTTGCCAAAATTTCTGGGGGTATGAGCCACCGATGCAAAGACTTGGTATTTTGTTTTCCCAAGTGATTTTTTGGCCTAATGGTTTAAATAAATTAAATTATAAAAAAGCAAGCAGCATGGCCTTCTACTAAATTAGAATAAAGATCAACTCTTTACAGTGACACATGCCAGTTTCCACACTGACACAGACAACACAGGAGGAATGTTTCCATATTACAAAATTTAATGTGAACTGATTCTGATTCAAGTAACTGTAACTAAGCAATCACATTACTAATGTGTTTAGAAATAAGAATATCTGACTGAGACAGAAAAGTACTTCTCGTTCTCTTAACTAAATTAAAATTCAAGAAAGCAGACAAATAATGCATGTATAAACTGTTGAAAGTTTGGCAGTCCAAAGCTGGAAAGAAAGAAGAATTTGGGACAGAAAAATTCACTTATTAAGGTGGACTCTCTTCTTTGCATTCTCAAATTCTTGGGAGGCCTTGAACACAAGGTCCCCTGTTAGCACCTTGGCACCCTGATCTTCATCTTTCTTGCCAGCTTGGTGACTAACATTCTGTTTCTCAGTCTCGTCTTCACCCTATTCTGCTGACTGAAACCTCTCTCGCATGGCACAGATGTGAGTGGCATAACGAGAGCAATTTCAGCCAGCATGCTGAAGTCAGGGTAAAGAGTTGTAGAAAAGTGTGACGTAGCCTAGTTACTATTTTTACCGCTAATGTAATGCCCGACCCCAATGCTGCATGTGCCGCGGCGGGCAAGCTAAGCGATGTCGGTCGCGTCGTTAGCTTGCCCGCCGCGGCTAGGCGAGCGAACGGAGCGATAGGTCTATACCCCCACGGCTCAAAACCTTTACGTGATGAGACCGGCAGAGGAAAAATGCTTACGTGACCATACCCTCAAGACGACAAAGTCTTACGTGTTCATACCCTTTTGACATAATTTTTGTACGTGATTTCCATCTTCCTTACGTGATTTACCCCCATCTCTACGTGATCTGCACCCCTGTTCATGGTCAACAACCATCCATCAAGCTTTCTAGTACTTTGTTGTTTTTCTTTCATTTGAATGGAAGCACATTCTTACTAATGTAAACACAGTTTCATTGAAGAAAGCAAATATCAGAAAATAGTTAATACATACAACAGTATCAAGCGATTCTCTTCCACCTCTACCCCTCATTTCCAATCGAGCTGGCTGTTCCTGTTTTTCTGTTTATTTCTTTCACCTGACTCACCTGTCTCACCTGTTGGCATCACCAGGTTTGGTATTGGTTGCCAAACACTTTGTCACTTTCTTTACAAAAAGTGTAACCTTATCTACTATATCATTGTTTTTCAGCATTCTTCTATAATTTGGTCAAGAGCTTTGATTTATACACCATCACAGCATGCTTTGTTTGTTAAAACTGGGACACAATTATACAAGTGGGACACACAAAGTACAAACACATCCACAAGTACAAAGACCAAAATTACATAGACATCCACAAGTACAAAGACCAACATTATACAGACATCCACAAGTACAAAGACCAACATTACATAGACATTCACAAGTACAAAGACCAAAATTACATAGACATCCACAAGTACAAAGACCAACATTATACAGACATCCACAAGTACAAAGACCAACATTACATAGACATTCACAAGTACAAAGACCAACATTACATAGACATCCACAAGTACAAAGACCAACATTATATAGACATCCACAAGTACAAAGACCAACATTACATAGACATCCACAAGTACAAAGACCAACATTATATAGACATCCACAAGTACAAAGACCAACATTACATAGACATACACAAGTACAAAGACCAACATTACATAGACATCCACAAGTACAAAGACCAACATTATATAGACATCCACAAGTACAAAGACCAACATTATATAGACATCCACAAGTACAAAGACCAACATTATATAGACATCCACAAGTACAAAGACCAACATTATATAGACACCCACAAGTACAAAGACCAACATTATATAGACATCCACAAGTACAAAGACCAACATTATATAGACATCCACAAGTACAAAGACCAACATTACATAGACATCCACAAGTACAAAGACCAACATTATATAGACATCCACAAGTACAAAGACCAACATTACATAGACATACACAAGTACAAAGACCAACATTACATAGACATCCACAAGTACAAAGACCAACATTATATAGACATCCACAAGTACAAAGACCAACATTATATAGACATCCACAAGTACAAAGACCAACATTATATAGACATCCACAAGTACAAAGACCAACATTATATAGACACCCACAAGTACAAAGACCAACATTATATAGACATCCACAAGTACAAAGACCAACATTATATAGACATCCACAAGTACAAAGACCAACATTATATAGACATCCACAAGTACAAAGACCAACATTATGTAGACATCCACAAGTACAAAGACCAACATTATATAGACATCCACAAGTACAAAGACCAACATTATATAGACATCCACAAGTACAAAGACCAACATTATATAGACATCCACAAGTACAAAGACCAACATTATATAGACACCCACAAGTACAAAGACCAACATTATTTATATAGACATCCACAAGTACAAAGACCAACATTATATAGACATCCACAAGTACAAAGACCAACATTATATAGACATCCACAAGTACAAAGACCAACATTATGAGACATCCACAAGTACAAAGACCAACATTATATAGACATCCACAAGTACAAAGACCAACATTATATAGACACCCACAAGTAGAAAGACCAACATTATATAGACATCCACAAGTACAAAGACCAACATTACATAGACATCCACAAGTACAAAGACCAACATTATATAGATATCCACAAGTACAAAGACCAACATTATGTAGACATCCACAAGTACAAAGACCAACATTATATAGACATCCACAAGTACAAAGACCAACATTACATAGACATCCACAAGTACAAAGACCAACATTATATAGACATCCACAAGTACAAAGACCAACATTATATAGACATCCACAAGTACAAAGACCAACATTATATAGACATCCACAAGTACAAAGACCAACATTATATAGACATCCACAAGTACAAAGACCAACATTATATAGACATCCACAAGTACACATGTACAAAGACCAACATTATATAGACATCCACAAGTACAAAGACCAACATTACATAGACATCCACAAGTACAAAGACCAACATTATATAGACATCCACAAGTACAAAGACCACCATTACATAGACATTCACAAGTAACAAGACCAAAATTACATAGACATCCACAAGTACAAAGACCAACATTATACAGACATCCACAAGTACAAAGACCAACATTACATAGACATTCACAAGTACAAAGACCAACATTACATAGACATCCACAAGTACAAAGACCAACATTATATAGACATCCACAAGTACAAAGACCAACATTACATAGACATCCACAAGTACAAAACCAACATTATATAGACATCCACAAGTACAAAGACCAACATTATTTATATAGACATCCACAAGTACAAAGACCAACATTATATAGACATCCACAAGTACAAAGACCAACATTACATAGACATCCACAAGTACAAAGACCAACATTATGTAGACATCCACAAGTACAAAGACCAACATTACATAGACATACACAAGTACAAAGACCAACATTACATAGACATCCACAAGTACAAAGACCAACATTACATAGACATCCACAAGTACAAAGACCAACATTATATAGACATCCACAAGTACAAAGACCAACATTACATAGACATCCACAAGTACAAAGACCAACATTACATAGACATCCACAAGTACAAAGACCAACATTATATAGACATCCACAAGTACAAAGACCAACATTATATAGACATCCACAAGTACAAAGACCAACATTATATAGACATCCACAAGTACAAAGACCAACATTATACTCCTAATCATAATTTAAGGGCCACTTCTTCCTTCCTCTCTAATTTTAAGTTGAAATAATTGACAATGTTTAGAATTGATTCTATGTTTTATTTCATCATTTCCACACCTGTTTTGGAAAAAGAAATTAGCACAATGACCCATTAGTGAACAGCACATGCATTTAAAGGAACATCCCCCCCTTTTCAAAAAACAGAAAGTGTCAGATTTGGCCAATCTGTTTTCAATATCGCGTGTGTCCGCCCCGAGCCTGGATGCATGCTTCACAGCGCCGATGCATCGACCCCACAAGGGTACGGAGTGTGTCCTGAGGGATGGCCGCCCACTCGATCTGCAGGATGTCGACCAGCCTGGCCAGGGTGCCCGGTGGGGGGTGGTTGTCCCTGATGCGCCTCCCGAGCACATCCCAGAGGTGTTCAATTGGGTTCAGGTCAGGTGAGCACGCTGGCCAGGCCATACGGACGACTTCATGCTGCTCCAGGAAGTCGGTCACAAGGCGTGCTCGATGCGCAGGTGCATTGTCGTCCTGGAAGATGGCGCCTTGACCAAGGTCCACAAGCGCAGGCAGTGCCACGGCCGCCAGAACCTCGTCCCGGTACCAGACCCCGTTCAGGATACGGTCAATGGGGAGCAGGGGGGTCCGGGTACCACGGCTCATGCCACCCCACACCATCACCGACCCGCCGCCGTACCGGTTATGCTCTTGGACAGTGGCGTCAGCGAACCTCTCCCCTTGACGTCGCCACACCCGAGCCCGGCCATCGTTAAAGGTCAGGGTGAACCTGGACTCATCCGAAAACAAGACCCGGGCCCACTGTTGCCTTGTCCAGGTCACGTGCTCCCTGGCCCAGGTCATGCGGCGCACTCTGTTGACCGGTGACAGCATGGGTCGGACGGCCGGTCTCCGTGACCTCAAGTTTGCCTCATGTAGCCGTCTTCTCACCGTGCTGCAGCTGATGTTAGCACCTGTTGCGTCCCTCAGCTGACCCCTCAAGGTCACCGCAGTGGATGCCCTTTCCCTCAGGACGGAGAGGGCAAGGTAGCGGTCTTGCTGTCTTGTCGTTACTCTGGGTCGACCCGTGTGACGCCTTTCCTGGACTGCTCCAGTCTCATTGAAGCGCTCCAGCAGTCTCTGGATTGTGGAATGCGACACTTCAAGTCGTCTAGCAACTTCCCGCTGCGCTAGGCCTTCATCAAACAGAGCGAGGGCTCTCCCCCGCTGCTCATCCGTCATCCGTCGTCTTGCAAGCATGGTTAAAACGAACAAAGAACGGGTCCTTTTTATCCTCGTCTGCGGGCAACTTTGGCTGGAGTAGTGTTCAAAAAGGGCTTGCCTTGCACGTGCAAAGCGAATTTTGTTGCTACCTTGCCTGCGTCGTCAGAGAGACCCTGCTGAAGATTCGACAATTTCGTGTGGAAATTGTCTTCCTTGGGCCGCCCATTGCAAATCGGCAAATCCCCAAACACGTGCCAAAAGGAAACTGCAATGTTGTCTGAGCTCTTATCCATTCAGTTACGGCAACGAATTGGAGAAAAGAGTAAGAGAAAATAGGTTATTTCTCCTTTCAAAAATTGACTCAAAAACGTTCCTGGCCCTTCAATAATGACGTGTAGTATATATAGACACCCACAAGTACAAAGACCAACATTATATAGACATCCACAAGTACAAAGACCAACATTATATAGACATCCACAAGTACAAAGACCAACATTATATAGACATCCACAAGTACAAAGACCAACATTATGTAGACATCCACAAGTACAAAGACCAACATTATATAGACATCCACAAGTACAAAGACCAACATTATATAGACATCCACAAGTACAAAGACCAACATTATATAGACATCCACAAGTACAAAGACCAACATTATATAGACACCCACAAGTACAAAGACCAACATTATTTATATAGACATCCACAAGTACAAAGACCAACATTATATAGACATCCACAAGTACAAAGACCAACATTATATAGACACCCACAAGTACAAAGACCAACATTACATAGACATCCACAAGTACAAAGACCAACATTATATAGACATCCACAAGTACAAAGACCAACATTATATAGACATCCACAAGTACAAAGACCAACATTATATAGACATCCACAAGTACAAAGACCAACATTATATAGACATCCACAAGTACAAAGACCAACATTATATAGACATCCACAAGTACAAAGACCAACATTATATAGACATCCACAAGTACAAAGACCAACATTATATAGACATCCACAAGTACAAAGACCAACATTACATAGACATCCACAAGTACAAAGACCAACATTATATAGACATCCACAAGTACAAAGACCAACATTATGTAGACATCCACAAGTACAAAGACCAACATTATATAGACATCCACAAGTACAAAGACCAACATTACATAGACATCCACAAGTACAAAGACCAACATTATGTAGACATCCACAAGTACAAAGACCAACATTACATAGACATCCACAAGTACAAAGACCAACATTATATAGACATCCACAAGTACAAAGACCAACATTATATAGACATCCACAAGTACAAAGACCAACATTATATAGACATCCACAAGTACAAAGACCAACATTATATAGACATCCACAAGTACAAAGACCAACATTATATAGACATCCACAAGTACAAAGACCAACATTATGTAGACATCCACAAGTACAAAGACCAACATTATATAGACATCCACAAGTACAAAGACCAACATTACATAGACATCCACAAGTACAAAGACCAACATTACATAGACATCCACAAGTACAAAGACCAACATTATATAGACACCCACAAGTAGAAAGACCAACATTATATAGACATCCACAAGTACAAAGACCAACATTACATAGACATCCACAAGTACAAAGACCAACATTATATAGATATCCACAAGTACAAAGACCAACATTATGTAGACATCCACAAGTACAAAGACCAACATTATATAGACATCCACAAGTACAAAGACCAACATTACATAGACATCCACAAGTACAAAGACCAACATTATATAGACATCCACAAGTACAAAGACCAACATTATATAGACATCCACAAGTACAAAGACCAACATTATATAGACATCCACAGGTACAAAGACCAACATTATACAGACATCCACAAGTACAAAGACCAGCATCATGTACACATCCACAAATAAAAAGACCAGCATCATGTTAACCTGTCAGTTTTGATATGGAGATTAGCCAAAACAGTTACAATTTTTACCCCAAATAAACAGTAGCTGGAAAGAAAAAGATCTCCCCATAACCTGAGCAATTATTAGGGAGCAAGACGTAAGAGACATTAACCCTCTCACTATCTCATCTTATAATAATAATAATAAATCACATTTGTATAGCGCTATTTTCCCACACAACGTATCCAATACCTGCAGGAAGCTGGGGGATAGACTGAGGGAGAGAAAAGTTTCAGTTTTGCTTTGCTGTCATGGCTGATGATGCAGGAAGCTTGTGGACAGGGTGGGGAAATCAAAGGATTAACTTTTTTATATGCCAGCAGTATGAGGGCAGCACACCTCCTTTTTCTTGCTGCTTTACTTTTCCCATCTACAAAGAGGACCAGGATTTATAAATGAGTTTGCTGAGGTGGTGTGTTCTGGTGAAGGCATTATTATCACTATTCTTATTGTTGTTTAAAGCCCTGCCAATTGCACAGAGCCATATAAGGGCTATAACCATCTCAAAATACACTCACCACCTCACTGACCTTGAAGGAAGAAAAACTACCCTTAAAAAAGAAAAAAAAAGAAAATTAAGTATACATATGAATCTATTTGGATGCATTATCAAATGACATGCCCCTGATATTGAACATCCATCCAATTTATTACCAGAGGATTAAAAAGAAAAAAAAAACATAATACCAATGTATAAACACAAATAAGTACACTAAAACATATAAGAATTGGCATGAATTACCTAAAACAGCTTATGTACGTCACATTTCCTTTGAGCCAAAAATGCAGTTAATACATATTTTGCAAATCACATTTCCTCAGAGCCAAAAATGCACTTAATACATGTACCCAATTATCAATTCCAATAGAAAGTATGTAAGGCTTTACATAACACATACAGTAAATGGACTAGCAAGGCAGACAATGGATGAGATGACAGAAAATAATGGAGTAATGCAGTAATGAAGAGAGTGACAGAAAAACAGGAAATTTCTAGCACAGAATTTTTAAAAGGTGGGGATATCATTCATACTGAAAGAGCCCCCAGCATCCGCACAGAGGGTGGAGGGAGGGGGGAGGGGGGAGGGTGGTTTGTGTGTGGTGAGGGCATGAAACTGGTACTCATCCATCTGGCAACCACATTCAATCCTTTTTATCTCCAGTTTGCAAAAGATATATATATGCTAAAGCTGTAACTATAATGTTATGTAGTCTTCCAAATAGACTGACCAAAAACACACACATCACATATAGCTAAAGCTGTAACTATTATGTTATGTAGTCTTCCAAGTAGACTGACCAAAAAAACACATCACATCAACATCAATACCTGTAGAAAGCCAACAACACATTTACCTGTGGAGAACTGTCTGCTGACTGCCCACATATACAGGGCCCTAAAGTAGCAAGACTGATGTGAGCGATGCCACACTGGATGTCCAAGAATGTCATGCCTTGCATCAGTACCTCTACAGCCGTTCCTCTGGCTTCCAGCATCAGAAAAGGTTGAAAGGTGAATTTGTGGCCCCTCATGTGGCCCTTCTCCCTCATGTGTTCTGTCATCTGCACGGCAGTTGATTTACATGGTAAGACAGGGAAGTGGAGGATGTAAGTATAGTGTGTCCATGTCTTGTCTTTGTATGTGTGTCTGTCTATCCATCTGCCTACCTATCTTCTTTTTTTGTTTTGTTTTTAACAATGTTTTCTTGGATACATGTGTTCACACTGTGCAGGTGTTATGTCATTATAAAGTCTGCAAACCCTGTCATCAGTGGGTGTGCACGCTGGGTGTTTTTGTGTTCCATAAACCACTGAACACTGAAAAAGGTTAAGGGATTTTTTAACGCACATATTTGAGTGTTGCATGCACATACACATGTACATGGTTCAAGCACTAGCAGGTCTGCACATATCTTGACTAAGGAGATCAAAAATAGATCCACTCCTTACTCACTAAGCAGAAACCAAAAAGGACTGAACCTAGACCTTTTGTTAGAAATATGATGCACTAACCACTTGGTTATCACACCTGTGTATCTATCTGTCTATTTATTTTAACAAAAGAGTGAAAAACAAAACTGATGAGGAATGTTCTATATATACACTTAGTAAGTGACACACAACATTCCCAATATTTTACAAAATTAGCCAAGTCTGGTAACCTCTACAGGTAGTACTTTATCATGTAAAAGTGTGAACAAAGCAAAGCAACAAAAAACAAAAAAAAAAAAAAAAATAATGACTGGATTAAGCAAAGATTAAAACAAATTTACTTTTTTTCTGGAAAAATGGTGTTACTTTTTCTGGAAACATGATACAGAAGCACTGCATCAAAGCTTTAATCAAACCGTTTCAGAGTATCTGGGGGAAAAACCTACAGTTTAGATCCTACTTAGGATGCATGGCTTGAAAGAACAAGCTGAAAAGTTCAATATTTGTTCCTTTTCCTACCTATTGAAAGTTTATAACTGAAAGTAAAACAAATAAATATGCTCACAGTTCTATTAGTGTCAGGCTTTATTAAGATGCTCACTGCTTGTTATTGCTGAGCTTGTTCCCCAACTGGCCACCATTTCTCAGGTTGCTATTCATATTGCAAAATGTTGTACTGATACGGTATGATTGCAAATTCAATTCTATCCAAAAAGATTGTTGACAAATTTTGCTAACAGCATTCCTTTCTTTTGTTTAAAAGGCTACAGCCACCACCAAAAACAACCAATTTTTTTTTTTTTTTTTTAGGGATGATTTACCTTGAATGTAAGTGAGGCCTGTTGAAGGTAAAACCCAATAGCCAGGATAGGTGTTTTGTCCATCATTCTGCTGGTGTGGTATCCCCCTTCCTCCTCCTCTTCTGGCAGGATCTGGGGCACCATGGACCACATCCATGCTGCCCAACCTTGGTCTCCCTCTCCCTCATTGTCATCATTATCATCATCATCATCATCCTCTCTGTCTTTTTTATCTGAAACAGAACAACAAAGCATCTAACACTGTACAATCATTTGACAAGGCCAAGTCTTAATCTGCAGTTACACACACACACACACACACACACACACACACACACACACACACACACACACACACACACACACACACACACACACACACACACACACACACAACCCTGCACAAACTGAATGCAGCCTAATTGTTCTAAAGTTCCAAATGCTTTTCTCTTGCTCGTTAAATGGTTTGATGTCACCTTATATGGTTCAATGCCTTTATCATTTCATAGATTCATCTACCCCATAGACACTTCTTTATCTTACCTTACCTTATCTTATCTTATCTTACCTTATCTTATCTTATCGATTTATTTATTTATTTATTTATTTAATTCTCAAGTAATTTTCAATACATATGTTTTTTTTGTCTAAAAACACATATTTTTACGGGAATACACATTAAAAGAAATAATGAAGAATAACGAGAACACACACACACACATATGTATACATCTTTCTCTGCACATGTATGTGTGTTGTATACGTATACATATATTGATCACATTGATGTTACCCTGCAAAGTCTGCAGATTAATTTTCATTAGGTTTTAGTCTAACAGTAATACTGAGATCTTTAGAAAGTAGAATGTTTTCTTGTAAGATTGACTCCGCTCTCACTTTACAAAGTCTGCAGTGCTGTGGTGTGAAAACCTGTCTGCAGATGGAAGGCAGTCATGCTGAATTTCTCTGTTGTGTGTAAATTCATTTTCTATGATATCCAGGGCTCCATACTTTGTTCTCTCTGTCATATTCTATCATAATAATCTGTCAATCATCCTTAAACTTTCTTCAAACTTAAGAGAAAGATTACAGAAGCACTTGAGTAGAAATTGTGGACAGTGAATCATCACAACAACAAAAACTGAATGTGAACTGCCTGCTATTTGCAGAAAGATTCCACTGAACACAAGTGGTCACATAACTTACAAAGAGTGACCAGTCACCACAGTGTAGTGGTTAATGCAACAGACTACTGACTGGAAGGTTGTGGGTTCGAATTCCCATCAATCCCTTCAAAAATCACTGTGGGATTTTTCAGCTCTAACCGGCTCCTACCCAGAGTTGGGTACGTTATGGGCTCATTGGGAAGACTGGGATCAAACAGCTGAGTCTCATCTACTTCACGGATGCATCATTGAGGGTGTTGCTCAAATCTTCTGACAGCACCACAGGTGTCTGTAGTTCTCAGGCCTGGTTGATGCCAGGATATATTATGATAGTAAGTGCAGAGTGCAGCCCTGTCACACAGTCTCAGTCCTAGATGGAACTCCATACCATCATGATTATCATCCTCATTGACATCATCATCATAATCATCACCATCATCATCATCATCATCATCGCATTGTCAAAAAAAGAAAAGAAAAAAAAATGTACCAGCTTCTGTGGCCATTAAGGTGGCATAGAAAATGGGTTTTAAAAAAAAAAAAAGGTGTGCACTAACATAATCTCCTTGAGTGCAATGATCCTAAAAAACAACAAAAAACCATCTTGCAAAGTACATTACTGTACATTAGTGTACAAGGATAAATGACATAAAAAGCGGACTCTACTTTGCAGTTCTATTCATTTTCAAACTGAAACTGGCACAATGAACATACCTGTCAAGGCAAGACTGGATTCCTGTGTGGCTCTGGTCTTTGTTGTCTCTTTGTCATGGTCAGGGTCTGGGGCCACATCAAGGTAGCCATAGTACAGTGCTATACACAACTCAATCAGTCGCACAAACATGGGCAACTGAGCGTCTGACATCACAGCTTCCAATTTTTCACACAGTATGTTCAGTTTGGTCTGGATAGGCAGCTTGGCATGGATACTATCATAAGTCATGTGTAACCTGCATGACAAAAAACACCGGTACAACATGGGTTCCTGGTAATTTTCAATGTGTCCGTCAGTGTTCGATTTGTCCAGGCAGATAGTCAAATCAGAAAAATTCACTATCTTGCGCAAGGCAAGATCCTCTGGTGTGATGTCAACAAATGCCCTATTCCAGCTCTGATCGCAGCTATAGCATTCAGCGGATTTCACATTCACAGACAAGACAATATCATCCTCAACAAACTTCAGAATCATATTATTCACAATAAATGTCACATTGTTCACCACTCTGTTGAGAATGCTCTGCAAGTAGCCAGGGGTAAATCTTCCGTTGGCTGCCGTTTCATTTTCCGTCGTGCTTTTCCTGCAGATGTCGATCCTTTGCTGGCTGAGCCATTAGAAGCAGAACTTGCAGCATCTGAGAAAGATGTGTCTCTGACCTTGACAATGCATTCCACTGTATTAATGGTGATCACCATGGGTTCTGAGCCAAGCTTAGTCCATGGTACATGGAGACGTAGCTCATGAATGTGACCACTCTTGAAAACAATAGGAAGATGCATGGCTTTCTGCAGAACATCCAGACGCAGATCCAGATTGTACAGCACTGCATCTCCACCCCACAGGCTGAGCTGCAGGTCCTCTGGTCGAAGCTTGACATACTGGTCAAGGTACCCCAGTAGCCAGGGGGTTACGTATGATTCCAACTTGAACATGGCTGAACAAATAAACAGATATGTATAAATTTAAACACAATGCCATCATAAAGGTGAGATGATGAAAAAGATAAACAGGTATTATTTAAAGCATCAACCAGTCAAATTCAAACCATATTTAGTGTGAGAATATATCGATATTATTGTATACAGGTGTGTGTAGGTGTGTGCGTGTGTGTTTGTATACAATATGTGTTCAGTGTGTGTGTGTGTGTGTGTGTGTGAGAGAGAGAGAGAGACAGACAGAGACAGAGAGACAGGCAGACAGACAGACAGACAGAGACAAAGACACACACACACACACGCGTACACACAGAGTGAAAGAGGGAGAGTGACAGACATGTGCTTTACAAGAATGGAATACAGTGATGAAGATCAATCATAAAATCATAACACTCAAGGCCTTATCAGCGCTACTGAAAAATATCAAATCAATAGTAATTTCAGACTGTTCTGTGTCTTCCTCCCTACAGAATAATAACTAAATTACTCATACTGAAATGTCATTTCTCCTATGTAAAACAAAATGTTACAAGAAAATAATTCATGCTAAGACCACACAAAAATTTAAATATGGGTTGCTGTGGCCACAATAGTATACTTTAAGAACTAGATTATCATGCCTCATGGATGTAAACTACTTCTTATATCTTACATAATAATGTCTATTTCTAAGAATCCTTCGAATATTCAAAATTTTATGTGGAAAGACATACATATGAAAATAAGAATCAGCTGACATACATTTGTTCAAAGGAATTTAATGCACTTTGACAATCTGTACATACTCCATCCAATTCCAAATCTGCCAGCGATGATCTGGCAGAACCTTTGACTGTACAAAACCCAGCCCTGAAGTAAAAAAAAAAAAAAAAAAAAAGGGGGGGGGGGGACGGAGGGGGGGGGGGGGGGGAGGCTGACCTATGAGTATGAAATGCTAAGCTGATGCTACCACAGCAATTGGCATCATTAAATGGGCAGCAAAGAGGCCCAAATTTATGCTGTAGGCTAGAATTGAAATCAAGCAAGTAATCAAATCCTGAGTACATAACTATCAACTCAGCCAGCTGACCCAACAGAACACAATAACAACAACAATTTTAACCAACCTGTGGCTTGTCTGAAAGTTAAACATACAATCCCTCCATTATTAGCATAGCACTTTAACATATATCTGAGCTAATGAACCAAAAAAACACAAACGAACAAATGTGTGGCCTCCCCAGGATCAGATACAACATTATCAGCATGGTGCTTTATCCAACTGAGCTAATGGGCCACCAAATAACTTGGCAGGACTATGATAACTCTAACCCTAATCACAATTCTACACTTAACTTAACCCTTTGACTCCAGCACCCTCTCCACCAACTACAAAAACTTAAGCCTTTGATTCCCTATATATAGGGTGAAGGAATCAAAAAGTTACGTTTTTGCTTAGTAGCATGGTTGGCAGTGCAGGATGCTGATGGACAGGTTGCGAGAGTCATAGGGTTAGAGCCTGAACCTCGTAACATTGCAATAAAAAAAACAACCCAAACAAGAATGGGTCGTGTGCAAATGATGTCACTCCTTGCAGGGAGGAGTTATCTTTCCATTCCTACGGTATTCGTTGCGTCTAAGAGTCCGCGAAACGTTCCGATTCGGTTCCATACTTCTGCTTGGTTTACCAAGCTGGCGCCAACAGGAAAAACTTCATGAACGAGGAGCGGAAATTAAATAGCTAGAGATGGTGAACAGCTGTTGTGTGAAACAATGACACAACAGACAAGATCGGGAAAAAGACAGGCGATACTACAGAATACCAAGTGTTGTGACAATGAGGGGAAAGGATGTGGAGGAGCTGACATGGAGGAAACGGAGAGAATGGCTGGCACAGCTTCAGCTCAAAGGCCTGACATCTGATTCAAACATGACCCACAGATTTGTTTGTTCGGACTCCTTTGTAAATGGTATCTTATATTTAGGCCCATTTCTTTTCGATGCATCCATAGTCTTGAGAGATAGATCTACTTTCGCTTTTGATCTCTTTCTCGCGAACCCTCTGTCATCTGCCACAGATGGCTGGATGTGGGCATAGCATCTGAGATGTAAATATGTTTATGTATTGTAGTTTCATCTTGTTTTCAGTCACTGATGAATGTATAGTGTGTGTAAATTACTGATATAAACAAAGAATTATTTTTATCTGCACATTTGCATCCTAGCTTTCAGTTGTTTGACTAAATGCTATTCTGTACACAGAACCATGAACTATTTTGTTTCTATTTCAAGGTGTGTGTGTGTGTGTGTGTGTGTGTGTGTGTGTGTGTGTGTGTGTGTGTTGTGTGTGTGTGTGTGTGTGTGTGTGTGTGTGTTGTGTGTGTGAGTGAACTGAAATGCTTCCAAAGTTTCCAAGACCTGCATTTTTTTCCCTCCTATTACCACCCACATCCCACGCCTGCAAAATACAATCACAACTCATGACTTTTTTTTTTTTTTTTTTTTTTTTTTTTTTTGGGGGGGGGGGGGGGTCATTTGTGTATTTGTGTGCTTAACTGCGGGGGATCATTTGTGTGCTTAACTGCAATCTTTCATTTGATCTAGAAATGGGTGAAAAGCAATAAAGCAATAAATCCAGTGATCCAAGTGTGTGTGTGTGTGTGTGCATGTGTGTGTGCGTGTATGCGTGCGTGCGTGCGTGTGTGTTATCAAGCAGCTTACATACTCCTGCAGCTTCAGCAGCACTTAAAACATTAACATAACTGGAAACCAGTTATAAAATTCAGCTACAGTAAAACCACACACACACACAACACACACACACACACACACACATACACACACACTGTTTCAGACATGTATGGGGTCTCTCTCTCTCTCTCTCTCTCTCTCACACACACACACACACACACACACACCCATACACACATGCACGTGCAACACAGTATACATGCATACATGTGTGCGCGCGCGCGCACACACACACACACACATAATCACACATATACCCAAGCATGCACACATACGCGTGCACTCGCGCACACACACACACACACACACACACACACACACACACACACACACATACACACACATACACACACGACTCATGCATAAAACACTAAAAGCAAAAATGAAAAGAAGAACAGAGCTTGATAGTGTACACGCTGCACGAAGCATACTTTAGCTCAGATGACCACATTCTGACATCCATCAGGTCCAAATATCATGGACCCAGCCACTGAGCCAGACACGAACAGTTGATATGCCTTCAGACTTTTGTAAGCCCTGAATTCGTTCGTTGTGTAGGAGCTGATCCCATAAACAAAACAAATAACAATGCTGATATAGTTTATATCAGGGAGATTATCTGGATGCACAGACACGATTGTTTTGGAATATCAAAAGGATCAACTCCATCTACATCGAGAATTTTTAAATGATGCCTATGTTTCTTCTTTTCATTGAGTTTTTCTGTGCATTTCAATGCCGACAGTGCTTGCGTTTGCTCTGTGGCATCCATGCCTACAGCCGTTGCATACTGTAGGGAAGGGAAGGAACTCCCGATATAACTTGTCGAACTGCACACAACCCATAGTGGCAATTCTAGTTAGGCCAATATGACACCAACCAGAGCAGAAGAATATGATACATCAGCTGTTTATTTTCCCATTAGTGTTGCATGCATGTGTGTGGGGGTGGATGGCTGGATGTATGGACGTATGTGTGTGTGTGTGAGTGCTTGTGTATGTGGGTGGTGGATGGCTGGATGTATGGACGTGTGTGTGTGTGTGTGTGTGTGTGAGTGTGCTTGTGTATGGGGGTGGGGGGGGTGGATGGCTGAATGTATGGATGTGTGTGTGTGTGTGTGTGTGTGTGAATTACTGTTGTGTGTGTGAATTACTGAGTGTTGTGTGTGTGGGGTGGGGGTGGGGTGGATGGCTGGATTTGTGGACGTGTGGGTGTTGTGAATTACTGAGTGAGTGTGCGGGCGTGTACCGTCTGGCACAGCATGTTGGCAGGCGCAGCAGTAGGAAATGTGCATGTGCCTCTCGGTGACAAGTCTGAACCACTAAATGACCAAAATGAACGAAGACGATGATTAATCTGGACATGTAAGCACAGAGGTGTGACTTGCGTTGAATATTTTGGAGAACATGACTTCGGTTGTAGGCCTATAACCAGGCCTAAATCATGACGAACAACATGACCCAACTGACTTTTTACATCAACAAAGCACAATGACAATGACAGTGTTACAGTAGATCCATTACCCAGAATATGCCATTCAGCAGGTTAAAAACAAAGTAGTTTGTATCCGTAGACTAAAATACTAAATCAATACCTGTGATCACGAGTGTGACATCAGTTTTGTCTCTCCTAGTCCAACGATGATCGTTACGATTAACGACTACCTTCGCCTCACAGAGCTACGTGATGGATTGTGAAGTACACTGATCACATGATAACACTATACATTTACGGGCATAGAAAATGCTGTACAATGATAAGATTTTGGAAACGAGGCCCAGGTCTAGACCTCACAGTCGACATGTCCCTTCTTCACGATCATCCTTCTGCTACCTTGTTTATGCCACGCAAGTTTGTTGCTGGGAGTTATCTGCGCATGCTAAGAACGACCATTCACTGTCATTTTGCCCAAACAACAACAAACGTGTCTTTTAACTTGATATTCACCACAGACTGGTTGGTTCTTTTGGTAGAGCCTTGGACTCGGTATCTGATATCTTGAGTTCAGTCCTAGCCCGCAACATCAAAAATTGGCCTGTTTGTTGCCCACCTCAATGTTTCCATTATTCTGGTGGTGTCAACTTCATGTTTCAAAGGTTTCCCCCTTCTCCCTTTCTGCTCCTCAGTTCAAGACCTTCTTCTTCTTCTGTTGCGTGGCCACAATCAACACGCTTATATTTTGCCACAGAGTGGTGCTTTTCCACGAACGGCTGCCTGACTAAAAAAAAAAAACGAAAGAAAAAAAAACATTTGCTCCTCACATTTACACACTCCCTGCCCACTAACTGGATCAGAGGGGACGGGAAGTGACGGGCAGGCATCCTAGTGACGGCACCCGGCAACCCCCGCGGCAGCGGCCCTCCTACCAGCACACCCCCCTACCCACTACCTACCTAACCAAGCACTCTCACATTCATACAAGACAGTTTGGGTTTGGGTTTGTTTGAGCTTACTCCTGAAGTTTCGCAGCAGCGAGACTGTCAAGAGTGTCAGCATTGAGGTGGGAGGTGACTCTGTTTTTGAAACTGTCGGGGGAGTCTGCCTCTACAATATGTGCTGGGAGTTCATCCCACTCACGGATGGCTCGGGGGAAGAATAAGAAGAGCCTGTATTGCTGTTTATGGTCTTGCGGGCGCCCAGGATTTTGCGCAAGGCTCAGGGAATCTGCCAGGTAATTGCTGGCAAATTTGGGTGGATGGCATATGGAATTGCCCGAGTGCGATGAATCCCTCTTGAAGAAACTCCAAACAGTCACAGGAATGAACACCAACCTCCATCCATATTCACACACACTCTGCCCAAACATGCCCGATTCGACATTTTGCCTTCAGTATTCATGGATGCAAGACACGATCCAGACATTTTCAGTGAAGCAATAAATACAATTCTCGAGCTCTAAATCAAAGTGACTGCCTGGCTTTAAGCTAATAGGAATCAGGAAAACACACACACACACACACACACACACACACACACACACACACACACACACACACACACACACACACACACACACACACACACACACACACACACACACACACACACACACACAAAAGGGTCAGAACGTGCATTTAAATTAATGTAACAAAACAAGATAGGGGCAAATTTGCAGCCAACTGGCCTTCGGCATGTGGATAAAAAAGACAAAGAATTAATGTACATCATTTACCGATGGTGAAAAAAGTAAAAACAAAAAACAAAACAAAACAAAAAAGTAGACAATTTGCTCAAGATCACTGTGGCGTTTAGCAGGGAAAATGGCTGATAGCATTTTCTCCTGCTTAACGCCACATTAAGAAAGTTGTCTACTGCCCCCCCCCCCCACCCCTCGCAAAGTGTTGTGCATTTGTTCTGTGTTGTCTTTTGTATACACTTATTGTTATTGTTGCTTAAAGCCCAGTCGACTGCGTAGAACCATACCAGGGTTATAACCACTTCAAAATATACAAAACTTCAACAGGCAAAAAAAAAAAAAGAAGAAAATTAAGTATACATATCAATGGATTCGCGCACATGATCTTAGGACATGCCCCACGGCGTTAACCACTCCAACCAATTTATCGCACAGGGGATTTAAAAAACACACCTGAATACAAATTTAAACATACCTACGGACACCAAAACATCTAAAAACGGGCCTAAATTACCTAAAACTTGCTTCCGCATATCTCATTTCCCTAGAGCCAAAAACGCACTAAATACATGTACCCTAAGAAAAGGTACGTTAGACTTTATCGAACACATCAGGTAAATGGACCAGCAAGGCAGAAAATTATAGGCAGAAATCACAGAAAGCAAAGGAACAAGGCAGAAACAAAGATAGTGACAGCAAAGAGGACATTTCCAGCACAGAATTTCCAGAATGTGGGGATACTATTTACATTAAAAGAGCCCACGGCATCCTCACGGGAGGAGTGTATACACTTGCCTAAGACCAGTTGGCCGGAAATTTGCGCTTGTCTTGTTATATGAAAAGTCTGTTCTAATTCTTTTTGCGTACTTTTTCTGATTCTTACGGTTCCTTAATGCAATTTATGTACCAGGGAATGTGCAATGTGTTAAGAAACCGATACCAACAATTATCTTCACCAAAGGAGATAAAGAAAGAACCAGGCCTTCATTCTGACTGATTCCACTGACTCACTTCAAAAAAAAAAAAAAAGCGGATTCGGAATACCAGACTGACATAAAACAGTGAGTAGTACTCGGCTGCATACGCTCAAGTGTACATACATGTGTACTGTCACAGACACGCTACTGTAAAGGAAAAAGAACGTACTGACAAACTTGCAGGTAAAGCCATTATAACAGGCGGTCTGCTGCCTAAAAGATCCTAAGTCTTCAGATACTTAAAATCATAAATTTGCAAAGAAACTCTTAGCCGTCATACCATCGATCAAATTTACTGAAAGGGGAACAATCAGGGGAAGTGGCTGGAAATCCACCATGAAGGGCATATCAAGAGCTATACAAAAGATGACGCTGTGTAGGAATCTGCAACATGTAATGGAAGGTAGGGGAAGTTTCAACAGTTGGGGGGTAGACATAATGCTACCAATTTTGAAGAACAAGGTCTCCCAACAAGGTCTTCCCCTACGTCTCATTCGCGATTACGATCGGACGATCATCACTACCTTTCGTGAATCAGAGAAATTACACCGCTCCCTAGCGAAGTTCAGGAACCATCTACACTTCACACTGCACTGCAAACATCACGGCGTCTTTCCCACCAGCCTAAAAATCAAAACTTCGATGAAAGGAACAGCAGCAAAGAATATCATCAATCAGGCACAACGAGCACTCATGAACGAACGTATCAAGCAAATCAACACCCGCATCACTTGTCTGGAAGGGAAAATCCAAGACCTCGAGGAAAGACTGAGCTCTAGCACACTACCAGATGCTATGCTCTCCGAAATCAAAGAGTGGCTAAACAACACACGACGAATAGAATGGGACAAAGTACGCCAACGCCATCGAAAGAAATTCGAACTTCTAGCACCAAAAAACAACAGGAGACAACAGAATGACAAAAGCGAGATTACACCTGTACCGGAAGAAACAAAAAGAAAGACCAAAGAGAGGTGGGTGATCAATCTATCAGATCGCCAACTCACTAAACCAGAACAGGAAGTACTAGAGAAAGGACTAAATTTCGCCGTAGCCCCTAACAAGCTTCCAGTGGTAGACCTCATCACAAGCATTGAAACAGCTTGCAGGTATATTGGCCCTAATTCAGAAGAAGCCACACACTTAAGATCAGACTGTGTCAGAATCATGAAACAGGCCAAACTACCGAAATCCAACTTAACACCGGACCAAAGACGGGCTCTGGCGGATTTAAAGAACGAACACGCACGATGATCCTACCAGCTGACAAAGGTCGTGCCACAGTCATCATGCCTAGACCCATGTACTATGAGAAGGCAAGCAAACTTCTGGAAGATACTACAACATATGAACGCCTCAAGAAAGATCCTACTTCCAAGTTTTCCAACAAACTGAAAGACACACTGAAACGCCTGAAAGAGACGGACCGCCTGTCATTAGAACAGTACAGGAAATTATACCCAACTGTGTCCGACGTCCCCAAGTTCTATGGTCTACCCAAAGTCCACAAGAAAGAAGTCCCCCTCCGTCCCATAGTCGCATCCAGAGGTTCCATCATGTATGAGACGGCTAGATTTGTGGCGGACATCCTATCACCTCTCGTAGGACACACAGATCATCACATCCACAACAGTGCTGACCTAGTGGAAAAACTGAGTAACTACACCCTCGCTCATGATGAACTCCTTGTGTCATATGATGTCTCTGCCCTATTTACCAGCGTACCAGTGAAAGAAAGCATAGAGATCATACGCCGAAGGTTACAAAACGACCAAACCCTCCACCAACGTACATCTCTCACAGTGGACGACGTATGTGAACTCTTGTCCTGCTGCCTCACCACCACCTACTTCACCTTCCAAGGTGAATTCTACCAACAAAAAGAAGGAGCAGCCATGGGCTCCCCAGTAAGCCCAATAGTAGCCAACCTGTTCATGGAGGATTTTGAAGAGAAAGCATTGGCTTCTTTCCACTCCCCACCACGATACTGGGGGCGCTACGTAGACGACACCATGACTATCCTCCCCCAGCAACTGGTCGAACAGTTCACAGAACATCTGAACAACCAACACCCAGCCATCAAATTCACGAGGGAAGTGGAACAGAACAACTCCATAGCCATGCTGGACACCCTCATCACCAGAACTGATGGCATTCTATCCTTCTCGATCTACCGTAAACCAACTCATACGGACCAATATTTACAGTTCGACAGCCACCAGCCCCTTGAACACAAACTGGGAGTGATTCGAACCCTTACCCACAGAGCTAACACCATATGCAGTACCCAAGAGGCAAAAGACAAGGAGACAAACCACCTGAAAAAAGTGCTCACCATCTCGGGCTACAAAAAGTGGGCCTGGAACAGCCCGGGAGGCAGGAAATCCAACACCGCATCCCAACAGCCAGTGAAACAACACCAGCGCAAGGGACACATCACCATCCCATACGTAGGAGGTGTGAGTGACGCTCTGTCCAGAAAGATCAGAAAACTGGGGGTGGCTGTACATTCCAAACCTTCCAACACCATACGCAGCCAGCTGGTCACCCCCAAGGACAAAACCAGCAAACTCGACAAAGCTGGCATTATATACAGAATAGACTGCCAGGACTGTAACCAACATTATGTCGGTGAAACTGAACGCCCCCTTCAGAAGAGACTAACAGAACACAAGAGGGACTCTTCTCCAGTAGGAGCTCACCTACACGCCGAAAAACATCAATTCAGTGCGGACAATGTCAACATCCTGGACAGAGAAAATAAGTGGTTCCAGCGAGGAGTCAAGGAGGCCATCTACATCGCAGCCACCAACCCCCCGCTCAACAGGGACCGGGGCCGTTACACCCTGCCCCCGGTGTACCATTCTCTGATTCGATCTCGTGAACTGGGTTCATCCCATGTTCGCGAGATCTGAGTAGAGATTCACGCAGACAGCATTAGAGCGCTGACGAAGATGGCGAGAACGCCATCGAAAGCTACGGAACTGTGAGTAGCGATTTTTACACTGTTGGGAGACCTTGTTCTTCAAAATTGGTAGCATTATGTAATGGAAGGTTTGGGGCTTTATCTGAGCCAGATCACAGAAATATAAGAAGACAGAAGCGACGAAGAGAGAAAGAGGGGAGAGAGAGAGAGAGAGAGAGAGAGAGAGAGAGAGAGAGAGAGAGAGACAGACAGACAGACAGACAAAGAATGAGAGAGAGATAGAGAGAAAGAGACAGAGCCAGAGAGCCAGAGCCAGAGAATTATGAAGAAAGGTGGGCAGAGAGGGTAAACTGTGCAAGTGAAAAAATACCGTAGCCTAAATTCGTGTGTGTGTGTGTGTATGTGTGTGTGTGTGTGTGTGCGTGTGTGTGTGTGCGTGTGTGTGCGTGCGTGTATGTGTGTGTGTGTGTGTGTGTGTGTGTGTGTGTGTGTGTGTGTGTGTGTGTGTGTGTGTGGTGTGTGTGTGTGTGTGTTAATGGATTGTAAGTAGAAAGGTGAACGGACTGTGAGACGTGGGATGGTGCAGATGGAAAATTGTAGCGTGTAGAGTTGAAGTTGTGTAATGCAATTTCAGGCTCTGAATTAGTCAACTATCCAGTCTGTTCATATGACAGATCTGAAAGTATTTCGTCCATATGAGCCAGATGGCATTACAAAAATTGTACTTAAATGAAACCTAACATAGTATATAATTTCACGCGTCTGTTCGTTGATCTTCCCATTTAAACAGATGGGGTGAATTATGGAATGATTTCAGTGTAACTTTGACTGGGGTACGAATTTGTTCCTCAGCTTTGTACTTGTTGTTGTTCTTGTTCCTCAGCTTTGTACTTGTTCCTGTTCCTCAGCTTTGTACTTGTTGTTCCTGTTCCTCAGCTTTGTACTTGTTGTTGTACCCCTGATACGTTCTTGTCGTTTCTCTATTTCTTTTTTTGCTGTTGTTCAACCAGGTTGATAAATTCAAATACCTGGGAAAGATCGATGAAAAGATGAAAAGCATTCTTACCAACAAATGCCTATCAATTAACACCAGGAAGAGGGTTCTTGAATGTTATATAGAACCGAAACTGTTGTACAGATGTGAGGCGTGGACAGTCAACAAGCAAAGCCAGAACAAGATTGAGGCAGCGGAGATGTGGTTTCTAAGAAGAATGTTGAGAGTTCCATGGACAGCAAAGAAAACAAACGAGACAGTCTTGATGGAGGCAGACACAAGTAGATACTCATAAGGAAGATTAGGAAAAGACAGGCAACATCTATAGGCCATTTCATGAGGAAGGGGGATTTGGAGCACCTGGTCACAACGGGAAAGCTGGAGGGAAAGAGAGCACCAGGTATACCCAGGGAGAGAATGCTGGACGGACTTGCAGAGTGGCTGGGGACGAGGAGGGTGGGGGAGATGCTAGGGGCAACGAGAGATAGACAGATGGAAGTCCATGATCGCCAACGCCATGCGGCAGGGCACCTGATGATGATGATGTTGTTCTACTGATACGTCCTTCCTGTCTCTCTGCTTCGTTCTTGTTGTACCTCTGCTTCGTTCTTGTTTTTCTTCCGTTGTGTCTTTGTTGCTGTTTCTCTGGTTCGATCTTATTGTTCCTCCGCTTCACTCTTTTCGTTGTTGTTCCTTTGTTCCGTTCTTAACATTCTGCTTCGCTCTTGTTGTGTTCCTTTTCTTCGTTCTTAATGTTCCTCTTCATTGCTTTTATTCTTCTCGTTGCTGATCTTGCTTATTCTTCTTGTTCGTCTGGTTCTGTTGTTCCTTGGCTTTATTCTTATTGTTGTTCCTCTGCTTCATTCTTTTTGTTGATCTTTTTTTTTTTTTTTTTTTTTGCTATCCCATTTTTTATGCCACTGTAATAGCCACAGAAGTTGGCACATTGTTTTTACAATGCGGTGCTGATGACGATGAGGATGATAATCATGATGCTATGGAGTTCTTTCTAGGATTAAGACTGCATGACAGGGCTATACTCTATGCTTACTATCATAATATTCCTAGGTATCAACCAGGCCTGAGAGACGCAGACTCCTGCGGCGTTGGTTAGAAGAATAAAACAGAGGAACAACAACATGAATGAAACAGAGGGACAACAACATGAATGAATTAGGGGAACAACAAGAAGGAAACAGAACAACAAACAACAAGAATGAAACGGAGGAACAACAATAAGAATGGAACACGAGAATGTTCCTCTGTTTCATTCTTGTTGTTGTTCCTCAATGACGTATCCGTGAAGTGGATGAGACTCGACTGTGTGTGGTCCCAGTCTTCCCATTGAGCCCCATAGTATGCTCAATTCTGGGTAAGAGTCGGTTAGAGCCAAAACATCCCACTTTGATTTTTGAAGGGACTGATGCGGATTCAGATCCACAACCTTCCCGTTGGTAGTCTGTTTCGCTAATCACTACACTGTGGAGACCAGTTTATTTTTGTTGTGTTCTTCTGTTTCATTCTTGTTGTTGTTTCGCTGTTTGATTCTTGTTGTTTTGTTCCTCTGTTTCATTCTTCTTGTTGTTGTTCCTCTGTTTCATTCTTGTTGTTGTTGTTCCTCTGTTTGATTCTTGTTGTTGTTTCGCTGTTTGATTCTTGTTGTTGTTGTTCCTCTGTTTCATTCTTCTTGTTGTTGTTCCTCTGTTTCATTCTTGTTGTTGTTGTTCCTCTGTTTCATTCTTGTTGTTGTTCCTCTGTTTCATTCTTGTTGTTTTTGTTCCTCTGTTTCATTCTTGTTGTTTTTGTTCCTCTGTTTCATTCTTGTTGTTTTTGTTCCTCTGTTTCATTCTTGTTGTTTTTGTTCCTCTGTTTCATTCTTCTTGTTGTTGTTCCTCTGTTTCATTCTTCTTGTTGTTTTTCCTCTGTTTCATTCTTCTTGTTGTTTTTCCTCTGTTTCATTCTTCTTGTTGTTTTTCCTCTGTTTCATTCTTGTTGTTGTTGTTCCTCTGTTTCATTCTTGTTGTTGTTTTTCCTCTGTTTCATTCTTCTTGTTGTTTTTCCTCTGTTTCATTCTTCTTGTGTTTTTCCTCTGTTTCATTCTTCTTGTTGTTTTTCCTCTGTTTCATTCTTCTTGTTGTTTTTCCTCTGTTTCATTCTTTTGTTGTTTTTCCTCTGTTTCATTCTTGTTGTTGTTGTTCCTCTGTTTCATTCTTGTTGTTGTTGTTCCTCTGTTTCATTCTTCTTGTTGTTGTTTTCCTCTGTTTCATTCTTCTTGTTGTTTGTTCCTCTGTTTCATTCTTCTTGTTGTTTTTCCTCTGTTTCATTCTTGTTGTTTTTGTTCCTCTGTTTCATTCTTGTTGTTTTTGTTCCTCTGTTTCATTCTTGTTGTTTTTGTTCCTCTGTTTCATTCTTGTTGTTGTTCCTCTGTTTCATTCTTTTGTTTTTGTTCCTCTGTTTCATTCTTGTTGTTTTTGTTCCTCTGTTTCATTCTTGTTGTTTTTGTTCCTCTGTTTCATTCTTGTTGTTTTGTTCCTCTGTTTCATTCTTGTTGTTTTTGTTCCTCTGTTTCATTCTTGTTGTTTTTGTTCCTCTGTTTCATTCTTGTTGTTTTGTTCCTCTGTTTCATTCTTGTTGTTTTTGTTCTCTGTTTATTCTTGTTGTTTTGTTCCTCTGTTTCATTCTTGTTGTTTTTGTTCCTCTGTTTCATTCTTGGTTGTTTTTTGTTCCTCTGTTTCATTCTTGTTTTTTTGTTCCTTGTTTCTCCTCTGTTTTTCTTGTTTTTGTTTTTCCTGTTTTACTTGTTGTGTCCTCTGTTATTTTGTTGTTCCTCTGTTTCATTCTTTGTTCTGTTTTCATTCTTCTCTTGTTCCTCGTTTCATTCTTGTTGCTTTTCTCTGTTTCATTCTTCTTTTTTTCCTCTGTTTCATTCTTGTTCTTGTTATGTTCATCGTGTTTGTTGTTCCTCTGTTTCATTCTTATTTCCTGTTTCATTCTTGTTGTTGTCTCTGTTTCATCTTGTTGTTCCTCTGTTTCATTCTGTTGTTGTTCCTCTGTTTCATTCTTATTGTTGTTCCTCTGTTTATTCTTTTTGTTGTTCCTCTGTTTCATGTTTTCTTGTTGGTTTTCTGCTTCATTCTTATTGTTATTCCTGTTTCATTCTTATTGTTGTTCTTCTGTTTCACCCTTGTTGTTGTTCTTCTGTTTCATTGTTATTGTTGATCCTCTGTTTCATTCTTATTGTTGTTCCTCTGTTCATTCTTATTGTTGTTGTTCCTCTGTTTCATTCTTATTGTTGTTCCTCTGTCTTAATTCTTGTTGTTGTTCCTCTGTTTCATTCTTATTGTTGTTGCTCTGTTTCATTCTTCTTGTTGTTCCTCTGTTTCATTTTTTCTCTTGTTTCCTCGTTTCATTCTTTGTTGTTCCTCTGTTTCATTCTTGTTGATGTTCCTCTGTTTCATTCTTGTTGTTCCTCTGTTTCATTCTTCTTGTTGTTCCTCTGTTCATTCTTTGTTGTTTCCTCGTTTCATTCTTCTTGTTGTTGCTCTCGTTTCATTCTTGTTGTTCTTCTCTCTGTTTTCATTCTTTTGTTTTGTTGTTGCTCTGTTTCATTCTTGTTGTTGTTCCTCTGTTTCATTCTTGTTGTTGTTCCTCTGTTTCATTCTTGTTGTTGTTCCTCTGTTTCATTCTTGTTGTTTCTTTGTCTGTTTCATTCTTGTTGTTCCTCTGTTTCATTCTTGTTGTTCCTCTGTTTCATTCTTGTTGTTGCTCTGTTTCATTCTTGTTGTTGCTCTGTTTCATTCTTCGTGTTGTTCTTCTGCTTCATTGTTGTTGTTCTTCTGCTTCTTCTTGTTGTTTCTGTTTTATTCTTTTGTTCTGTTTCACTCTTGTTGTTGTTGTTCCTCTTCTTGTTATTGCTGTTTTCTCTGTTTCATTCTTTCTTGTTGTTTCTCTGTTTCATTCTTTTGTTTCGTCTGTTTCATTCTCTTCTTCTTTGTTTTCTTCTGTTTCATTCTTCTTGTTTTGTTTTCTTCTGTTTTTCCGATCTTCTTTTGTTTCCTCTTTTCTCTTCTTTTCTTGTTGTTCATCTCTTTGTTCTTTCATCTTCTTGTTCTTCCTCCGTTTCATTCTTGTGGTTGTTTCCCTGTTTCCATCTTGTTGTTGTTCTTCCGTTTCATTCTTGTTGTTTGCTTACCAACTTCATTTTTCTTGCAGTTGTTCTGATTCATTCTTCTTGTTGCTCCACTGCGTCATTGTTCTTGTCATTCTTACTATGCTTCATTCCTTTTGTTGTTTTTCTTATGCTTCATTTTTTGTTGTTCTTGTATTTCTTCTGTTTCATTTTTCTTTCATTCTTTCTCTCCTTGTTGTTGTTCTGTTTCATTTTTCTTTCATTCTTTCTCTCCTTGTTGTTCCGTTTCATTTTTCTTTCATTCTTTCTCTCCTTCTTGTTGTTCTGTTTCATTTTTCTTGTTGTTCCTTTGCTTCATTGTTCTTGTTGTTTCTCTGCTTCATTGTTCTTGTCATTCTTCCTCTGTTCATTATTCTTGTTTCTCTGTTTCATTATTGTTGTTCCCTTTTTTTATTTTGTTCCCGTGTTTTCTTCTTGTTCCTCTGCTTCATTCTTTTTGTTGTTCATCTGCTCCGTTATGTTGTTGTTCCATTGCGCCGTTCTTCTTGTTGTTTTTCTGCTTCATTCTTCATGTTTTCTTTTTCATACTGGTTGTTCCTCTGCTTGTTTTCGTTGCTGTTCTTCTGATTCAGTCTCGTTGTTCTGCTTCTGCATCGTTCTTGTTATTACGATGCTCCCTTCTTCTTGTCGTCTTTCAGCTTCATTCTTGGTGTTTTTCTGCTCCGTTCTTTTTGCTGTCTTGCTTTATCGTTGTTGTCGTCCTTCTGCTTCGTTCCTGATATTCATTCTTCTTGTTGTTATTTTGTTCCCTTCTTGTTGTTCTGCTGCTTTGTGTTTGTTCTTCGTCTCCTTCGATCTTGCTATTGATCCACTGCTTTGTTCTTCTTTGATGCTTTGCTTCATTTTTGTTGTTCGTCTACTTCGCACTTTTTGTTCCTCTGTTTCGTTTTTGTTGTTCCTCTGCTTCGTTCTCCTTGCTGTTCGTTTACGTCTTGTTTATTGTTCCTTTGCTTCCGTTCTCGTTGTTCTTCTGCTTGGTACTTGTTCCTCTGCTTCGTTCTTCTTGTTGTCACCGTTCAGTTTCGTTTCTGTTCTTGTTCCTGTTTCACTGGTGGCGTTTTGCTTCAGTCTTCTTCTTCTTGTTATTCCTCTACTTCATTCTTCATCTACACTACGCACAAAAAGTTAAGGATCACTTGCACAAAAATTCATAACTTTCAAAATAAGAAAGCCAATGTGTTGAAGTTTGGCAAACATTTAATTCCATGCTTTAGTGATAACGATACACAATTGCCTTCAATTTCGAGCAATCGTTTGGTGTGTACATTTGATCAAAGTGGGTACGTATCGAAATATGATTTCCCAAAGTCATTGAAATCACAAGACAGGGCATTCTGATGCTCCCAAAAGTTCAGTAATGCGTGTAACCGCCATGGCTGTTCTGGCACTCGACGCAGCGAGTCCTCATCGAGTTGACCAGGTTGGTGAAGATCCTCTGTGGAAGCGCCTGCCACTCAGCCTGCAACATCTGGTAGAGGTGTTGGGCATCCCTGGGAGGGGGGTGGTTGCTCCTCACTTTGCGATCCAGCTCATCCCAGAGGTTCTCAATCGGGTTGAGATCGGGACTGCATGCTGGCCACTCCATTCTGTTGACTCCAGACTGCTGCTGGAAGTCGTTGACCACCCTTGCCCTGTGGGGGCGAGCGTTGTCATCCTGGTAGACAGCCGTCGGTCCCATCTGCTGCAGTGTAGGCACAGCCAGCGGTCGAAGGATCTCATCCCGGTATCGGAGGCCAGTCAGGTTACCCTGTACATGATACAAGGGTGTTCTGTGGTGAAGGCTGAAGGCCCCCCAGACCATTACAGAACCTCCACCAAAGGCCACCTTTTCTTGGACAGTGGTGTCAATAAAGCGTTGCCCTGGGCGCCTCCAGACCCTCAGTCGGCCGTCGTTGTGGTTCATGGTGAAGCTTGATTCATCACTGAACAGGACCTGGGACCATTGCTGACGTGTCCACCTCACGTGACGTCTGCAGAAGGCGCGGCGTGCTGCCCTATGGGCTGGAGTTAAGCGTGGCCGCACTGCTGGGCGACGAGAACGGAGGTTAAACCCATGAAGGCGGTTCCGTATGGTCTGCTGGCTGATATTGATGTTAGTAGCCACCCTCAACTGCCTTCGAATGATGCTGGAAGAGGCCGTTCTTGTCTGCAGGGCTTGTCGTTCAATGAGACGATCTTCACGTGGGTTTGTCTTCTTCGGTCGACCAGATCTGCGTCTTTCATGGACCCTCCAGTGGCTGTGAAGCGTTGAATCAGTCTAACAATGACCGAGATGGACACCTGAAGTCGCCTGGCCACTTCTCGCTTGGGAACACCATCTTGGAACCATGCAACAGCTCGTCCCCTCTCAAACTCGCTCAATTTTCGTCGTGGAGGCATTGTCCATGAAAGACGCAGATCTGGTCGACCGAAGAAGACAAACCCACGTGAAGATCGTCTCATTGAACGACAAGCCCTGCAGACAAGAACAGCCTCTTCCAGCATCATTCGAAGGCAGCTGAGGGTGGCTACTAACATCAACATCAGCCAGCAGACCATACGGAACCGCCTCTTCCAGCATCATTCGAAGGCAGCTGAGGGTGGCTACTAACATCAACATCAGCCAGCAGACCATACGGAACCGCCTTCATGGGTTTAACCTCCGTTCTCGTCGCCCAGCTGTACGGCCACGCTTAACTCCAGCCCATAGGGCAGCACGCCGCGCCTTCTGCAGACGTCACGTGAGGTGGACACGTCAGCAATGGTCCCAGGTCCTGTTCAGTGATGAATCACGCTTCACCATGAACCACAACGACGGCCGACTGAGGGTCTGAAGGCGCCCAGGGCAACGCTTTATTGACACCACTGTCCAAGAAAAGGTGGCCTTTGGTGGAGGTTCTGTAATGGTCTGGGGGGCCTTCAGCCTTCACCACAGAACACCCTTGTATCATGTACAGGGTAACCTGACTGGCCTCCGATACCGGGATGAGATCCTTCGACCGCTGGCTGTGCCTACACTGCAGCAGATGGGACCGACGGCTGTCTACCAGGATGACAACGCTCGCCCCCACAGGGCAAGGGTGGTCAACGACTTCCTGCAGCAGTCTGGAGTCAACAGAATGGAGTGGCCAGCATGCAGTCCCGATCTCAACCCGATTGAGAACCTCTGGGATGAGCTGGATCGCAAAGTGAGGAGCAACCACCCCCTCCCAGGGATGCCCAACACCTCTCTACCAGATGTTGCAGGCTGAGTGGCAGGCGCTTCCACAGAGGATCTTCACCAACCTGGTCAACTCGATGAGGACTCGCTGCGTCGAGTGCCAGAACAGCCATGGCGGTTACACGCATTACTGAACTTTTGGGAGCATCAGAATGCCCTGTCTTGTGATTTCAATGACTTTGGGAAATCAAATTTCGATACGTACCCACTTTGATCAAATGTACACACCAAACGATTGCTCGAAATTGAAGGCAATTGTGTATCGTTATCACTAAAGCATGGAATTAAATGTTTGCCAAACTTCAACGCATTGGCTTTCTTATTTTGAAAGTTATGAATTTTTGTGCAAGTGATCCTTAACTTTTTGTGCGTAGCTTATTTGTCCCTCTGTTTAATACTTGTTCTCCTGCTTCGTTCTCGTTGCTGTCCTTCTGCATCGTTCTCCTTTTCTTCGTCCTTACTGTTCCGTTGCTTTGTTCTTGTTCCACTGCATCTTTCTGACTTTTTTTGTTTTGTTTCCTTCTTGTTGTTGTCCCTCGACTTCATTCTTGTTGGTGTTCATACTGCTTCACTCTTTTTGCTAGTCTGCTTCGCTTTTGTTGTTGCTCCTTTGCTTTGTTCGTGCTGTTCCTCTATTTCATTACTGTTGTTGTTCCTCTATTTTGTTCTTGTTATTGTTACTTTGCTCTCTGTTCTTCCTCTCCTTCTTGTTGGTCCACTGCTTCGTTCTTTGTTGTCCGTCGCTTCGTACTTGTTGTTCGTCTTTTGCTTCGTTATTGTTGTTCCTCCGTTTTGTATTTGTAGTTCTTCGGCACCGTTTTTCTTGTTGTTGTTGTTAGTCTTCGTTCTTATTGTTCTTCTTTCACGTTTGTTGTTTCTTGTTGTTAGTCTTCGTTCTTATTGTTTCTTCTGTTTCAACGTTTGTTGTTTTTTTTCTCTTCTTCGTTTTGTTCTTTCCCCTCTTTTTTCATTCTCATTGTTCCTCTGCTTCATTGTTGTTCTCTCCTTTGTTGTTCTTGTTTGCTTTCCTTCTTATTGTTCCTTCTTGTTTTTCGTTGTTTTGTCTTCTTTCGTTGTCTTCTTTGTTCTTGTTGTTTTCTCTTTTTTGTCTGTCTTTGTTTTTTTTTTATCTTTTTTCTGTGTCCTATCTTTGTTTTCTTGTTCTTTTGTTCTGTTATTGTTCTTGTTCTTTGTTTTTTATCTTGTTTATTGTTTGTTTGTTCTGTCTCTTGTTGTTGTCTTTGTTTTTTTTCTTGTTGTTCTGTTTTTCTTTTGTTCTTGTATTGTGACTTTGTTTTCTTTATTTCATTCTTGTTTGTTGTTGTTTTTTCGTTGCTGTGTCTTTATTTCATTCTTGTATTGTTGTCTTGTTGTGTTCTTATTTCATTCTTGTTTGTTGTGTCTTGTTGTCTTGTCTTTTTTCATTCTTGTTTTGTTGTCTTGTCCTTTTTCTCTTGTATTTGTCGTTGTTCTTGTATTTTTGTTTGTTGTCTTGTTGCTGTCTTTATTGTCTTCTTGTTTTGTATTTTTGTTGTTCCTTTATTTCATTCTTGTATTTTGTGTCTTCATTGTTTTGTCCTTTATTTCATTCTTGTATTAGTTGTGGTTCTTATTGTTGTTGTTGTTCTTTTTCATTTCTTTGTATTAGTTGGTCTTGTTCTTTCATCTTGTATTGGTCTGCTGTTCCTTTTCGTTCTTGTATTAGTTGTTTGTTGGTCTTGTTGTTGTTCCTTTATTTCATTGTTGTATTAGTTGGTCTTGTTGTTCCTTTATTTCATTCTTGTATTAGTTGGTCTTGTTGCTGTTCCTTTATTTCATTCTTGTTTTAGTTGGTCTTGTTCTTTTATTTCATTCTTGTATTAGTTGGTCTTGTTGTTGTTCCTTTACTCCATTCCCGTTGTTATTCGTTTGCTTCATTATTATTGTTCCTCTGCTTCATCCCGATTGATCCTCTGCCGCATTCATGCTTGCTTTCCTGTCGTTTCTCTGCTTCATTCTGGTTGTTCATCTGCTTCTTCCTCGTCTACTTCTCTCAATCCTTTGTTTTGATCTTGTTCTACTTTGTTTTTGTTTTTGGTCTTTGTTTGTTCTATTACACTGTTTTTGTTTTTGATCTTCCATTTCGCTCTTCGCGTTCCTCTGCTTCATTCTCGTTCCTGTTCCTGTGCTTGGTTCCGGTTGTCGCCTGGCTTCTTTCATTTTGTTCTGATTCATTACTGTTCTTGTTCGTCAAAATCGTTCTGGTTGTTCCTTTGATTCGCTCTTAGCGTTACTCTGCTTTGTTCTTGTTGTTTCTTTGATTCGTTCATGTTGTACCACTGCTTCTTTCTTGTTGTTTCTTTGCTTCGTTCTGGTTGTTGTTCCTCGTATTCATTCTTGTGGTTATTCCTCTCTTTTGTTCTCATTGTTCATCTGCTTCAGAGTTTTTGTTATTCCTCTACTTCGTTTTTGTTATTCGTCTGCTTCGTTCTTGTTGTTCCACTTCTTTGTTCTTGTTGTTTGCCTGTTTTGTTCTTGTTGTCTCCGTTTTGTGTACCTGTTGTTTTTCCTTCACTCTGTTCTCGTTTGCTTCTCTGCTTTGGTCGCCTTGTTGTTCCTCTGCTTCGTGCTTGCTATTTTACGTCTTTTTCCTTCTTGCTTCGAACTTCTTGTTTTCTCCGTTTCCTTTTTCGTTGCTGTTGTTGTTGTTTCTTATCATTCCTCTGCATCATTCTGTTTGATCACGTGCAATGGTGTTTTTCTCTGCTTTGTTTTGTTATTCCTGTTTTATTGTCGTACATCTGCTCTATTCTTCTAGTTTATTTTTCTGCTTTTTTCTTGTTCGTGTTTCTTTGTTTTTTCCCCTTGGTTATTCTTCGTTTGCACTGTTCTTGTTGTTGTTCCATTGCACCGTTCTTGTTGTTTCTTTGCGTCATTCTCCTTGCGCCTCTACTGATATTTGTTATTCCTCTGCTTGTTGTTTGTTTTGTTCTTGTTGTTCCTTTGCTTTGTTCTCGAAATTGTTCTATCGTTTCGTGCTTTTTGTCCTTCTGCACCATTACTGTTGTCGTTCCTCTGAATCGTCCTTGTTGTTCCTTTGCTTTGCTCCTTGAGTTACTCAGCTTCGTTCTTATTGTTCCTCTACTTCCTTCTTGTTTCTCCGCTTCATTCTGTTTAATCACATGCAATCTTGTTTTTCCTCTGCTTCATTCTGTTGTTCCTCTGTTATTCTTGTCGTTCATCTGCTTAATTTTTCTTGTTCCTTTGCTTTATTTTTTTCTGCTCTTTTCCACTTCTTGTTCATCTGATTTGTTGTTGTTTTTTTCTATTGATTTTCTTCCTTTGCAACGTTCATGTTGTTCCTCTGCTTATGACCTATTGCTCTGCTTCGTTCTTGCTGTTCTATTGTTTTGTTTGCTTTGTTCTTATTTTTCTGCTTTGTTTCTTTTGCTGTTCCTTCACTTCGTTCTTTTGCTCTTCTGCTTTATTTTTGTCGTTCTTCTGCTTCGTACTTGCTTCTGCTCTTCTTCGTTGTTTATTTTCCTTTGCTTCGTACTTTGTTTTTGTTTGTCTTTATTTTTCTCTCTCCCTCTCTTCTTGTTGTCGTTCCCTTGCTTTGTACTTGTTTTTTCCTCTTCTTCGTTCTTGTCTATATTTTCCTTCACTTCGTATTTTTTTGTTTCTCTGCTTCATTCTTTTGTTGGTCCACCGTTTCGTTCCTGTTGTTGATCTCCTGTTTCTGTCTTGTTTTCCTTCGTTCTGGCTGTTCCTCTGCTTAGTTGCTGTTTCTCTGCTTCATTCTGTTTGGGCATGTATGTTCCTTTTTGCCTCAGCTTCATTCTGTTATTCCTCGTTTTTATTCTTGTCGTTCATTGCTTCATTTTTCTCGTTTCTCTGCATAATTTTTTCCTCCACATTTTTGTTGTTGTTCTTGTTCCTTTGCTATTTTTTGTTGTTGCTTTTTTCTTTTGTTTTCTGTTCTTCTTTGGCACCGTTTTTGATGTTTCTTTGCTTCATTTTCCTTTTTCCCCTGTATTATATTTGTTCTTCTGCTTCGTTTTCGTTGCTGTTCTTCTACTTCGTTCTCAACATTCTTCCTCTGCTTCGTTCTTCTTGTTCCTCTAATTCATATAAGTTCTTCTTCCTCTGCATCATTCTTGAGGTTTCTTTGCATCGTTCTTGTTTTCCACTGCTTTGTTCTTGTTTCTTTACATAGTTCTTGTTGTCCCTCAACTTCATTCTTGTCACTGTCACTGTGCTTCATTCTTTTTGTTGTTGTTCTGGTTCGTTCTTTTCGTTCCTCTACTTCTCTTTTGTTGCTGTTCCTCTGCTTTCTATATGTTCTTCTTCACCTTGGCTTTGTCTTGTTCTTGTTGGTCCACTGTTTCATTCTCGTCGGTGGTCTATTGCTCGTGCTTTTAATGTGTCCTTTGTTTTGTTCTTGTTCTTCGGCTTTGCACTTCTTGTTCCTGTTTCGTTCTTGTTTTTTGCTCTGCTTTGCTGTTCGTTTATGTCTTTCTCGCTTTTCTGTACTTTTTCTCATTGTTTCTCCACTTCGTATCTCCTACTTTCGTTCTTCTTGTTGTTCTTCCTCTGTTTCACTCTTTTCGTTCGTCTGTTTCATTCATTTTGTTATTGTTCTTCGCTTTCATTCTTCTTATTTCCTCTGCTTCGATCTTGTTCTCTGCTTCATTCTTTCTTCTGTTCTTTTTTGTTGTTCATCTCCCTTCTGTTTCATTCTCTGCTGCGTTTATGTTGTTCTTCGGATTTACTTCTTGTTATTACTCTGGTTTCTTTTTGTTCTTCTACTTTTCTTTTCATTCCTTTGTTTTGTCGTTCTTGTTCCTCTGCTCTTTATATTTTTTCATTACATAGTTTTTGTTTTTCCTCAGCTTCATTCTGTTTTCCCCATGTTTTATTTTGTCGTTCATCTGCTTTCTTCTGCTCCTCTGCTTCATTTTTGTCCTCTGCGTTTTTTGTTTGTTTTTGTTTGTGTTTTTTTATTTTTTAATTTTATTTATTTTTGGTTGCTTTTTTTCTCGTTGTTCCTTTCCATTGTTCTTGTTCTACTGCATTTTCCTTTTTTCCTCTGCGTATTTTTTCTACTTTCCACTGCTTTGTTATTGTTTTTCTTTAGCTTTATTCTTGTTGTTCCTTTGCTTTATTGTTGTTGTTGTTCCTTTGCTTTACTCTCGTTGTTCCTTTGCTTTGCTCTTGTTATTCCTCCGCTTCGCACTTTTTATTGTTCCACTGCTTAGTAATTGTTTCACAGCTTTGTGCTTGTTCAACCGCTTTGTTTGTTGTTCCATTGCTTCGTATCTGTTGTTGCAGTGTTGTGTACTTGTTAATCCACTGTTTCGTACTCGTTCTATTGTTGTTTTTTTTTATTGTTTTTAACTTGTACCAGCGCTTTGTCCTTGTTGTTCCAGTAATTTTTTTGTTACATCGTTTTGTGGGCCTACCTGTACCACTTTTTTGTATATGTTGTTCCACTGCTTCGTACTCGTTGATCCACTGTTTCATACTTGTTTCTCTACTTCTTACGTCTTGTTCCATTATTTCATATTTGTTGTTTCCCTGCTTCGTTCTCGTTGTTCCACCGCTTCTTTCTCACCCCTTTTTTGTTTGTTTTTCTCTTTATTTCTTCGTTTCGTTTTTGTTTGATTGGTTGGTTAATTGTTGTTCTGCTTCGTTCCTGTTTTTCATCTACTCCATACTCCGATAACTCGTTTTTACTTGTTGTTCCACTACTTTGTATGTGTTGTTCCTTTTTCCATGTTTCTGCTGTTCCTCTGACTCATTCTTGTTGTCGTTCCTGTGCTTCATGCTTCATGTTTTTCCTCTGCTTCATCTTGTTGTCGTTTCTCCGTTTCGTACTTTTTGTTCTTCGAATTCGTTTTTGTTCCTCTGCTTCAGCCTCTTTGTTCCTCTGCTTTTTCATGTCGTTGTTCCTCTTTTTCATTGTTGTTCTTCTGCTTCGTATTTGTTCTTCTGCTATTATTATTGTTGTTCTTCTGCTTTTTATAGTTCTGTTTCTGTCATGTTGTTCCTGTTTCGTTCTTGTTAAACTGTTTCATATTCCTTGTTCCATTACTTTGTACTTGTTTTCTCCGCATTGTTCCGACTGTTCGTCTGCTTTGTATTTGCTTCATATTTCTTCTTCCATTACTTAGTACTTGTTTCTCTGCTTTATTGTTCCTGTTTGTTTGCTTTGTATTTGTTTTCTTCCGTTTTGTAGTAATTTCTCTGCTTAGTGGTCGTTGCTTCTCCTATTCATTATTGTTGTTCCGCTACTTCGTTCTTGTTTTCGTTCTTTTGCCTCGTTTTTGTTGTTCCTCTGCTTTGTACTTGTTCCCTTGTTTAGATCTTGAAGTTCATCTGCCCTCCTTGTTCTTGTTTCGTTCTTATCGTTCCTCTGCTTCGTACTTGTTTTTCATCTGCTTCTCTCTTGTTGTTGTTCTCATGCTATTTGTTTTTCATTTGCTTCGTTCCTGTTTTTGTTCTTGTTTTTCCTCTGATTCAATTTATCATGTCCGTCCTTCGTTCTCGTTTTTCTTTTGCTTCTTTCTTGGTTTTCCTCTGTTTCGTTGTTCTTGCTGTTCCTGGCCTTTGCTTCGTTTGCGTTATTCGTTGGATTCGTACCTGTTGTTTCAGTGCTTGTTTTTCTTCTTGTTTTGTTTTATTGTTGTTCTTCTGCTTCGTATTTGTTCTTGTTCCACTACTTCGTACATGCTTCCTTGCTTTTGGTCCTGCTGTTTCTCCGCTTCGTTCTGGTTGCTTGTCTGCTTCGTACTCGTTTGTTTCTCTTTCATACTTTTTCTTCGTCCAATTCGCTCTTTATTGTTTCACTGCTTCGGTCTTCTTGTTCCTGAGCGGTGTTCTTAATTTCCCTCTACTTCGTTTTCTTTTTACATTTTTGTTCCTTCGTTTCATTCTTGTCATCCTTCTGTTTTCGTATTTGTGATTCCTTTGCTTGTTTCTTCTTGTTCCACTGCTTCGTTCTTGTTCCTCAACTTCGTTCTTGTTGTTCCTCTGCTTCGTTCTTGTTGTTCCTCTGCTTCTTTAATATTATTCTTTCTCTGCTTCGTTTTTGCTGTCCTGTTTCCTCGTTGTTCTTTCTCTGCTTAGTTTTTGCTGTCCTGTTTCTTTCTAGTTGTTCTTTCTCTGTTTCGTTCTTGATCATATTTGTGATTCCTTTGCTTATTTCTTGTTGTTGTTCCTCTGCTTCGTTCTTGTTTCTCAACTTCGTTCTTGTTGTTCCTCTGCTTCGTTCTTGTTCTTCCTCTGCTTCTTTCTTGTTATTCTTTCTCTGCTTCGGTTTTGCTGTCCTGTTTCTTTCCTGTTGCTCTTTCTCTGCTTCTTTCTTGTTGTTCTGTCACTGCTTCTTTCTTGCTGTTCTTCCTCTGCTTCGTTCTGGTTGTTCTTTCTTTCCTTCTTTCTTGTTCTTTCCCTTTCTTTGATCTTTCTGTTTCTTTCTTGTTGAAATAGAAGACCAAGACATAACAGATCCTCAGGGTATGTACAGAAGAATTGAAGAAATTGTCCACAGGAAAAATACATGCACATCAACTGGTTGCTTAAAATCGGAAGATGGTACGATTCTCATGGAAAAAGACAAAATATTAGATGGGGAGAGTACATTAAAGACCTTTTTGAAGATGACAGAAACACAGAACACATAAGAAAAAACTTTGAAGGACCACCCATAATGAAAGATGAAACCAGGAAAAGCCCCAGGACCAGACAACATTACCACAGAGATGACTGAAGCCCTAGAGGAATTCGGTATAGTAAAAATAACAGTCCTCCTAAATGAAATTTACGACACTGGAAAAATCCATAAAGATATGTCAAAATCAATTTTCATTGCACTTCAAAAGAAGACAGGGGCTATAGAATGCGAACTCCATCGCACAATCAGTTTGATGAGTCATGTAACCAAAATCCTATTATGAATAATCATGATGAGGACAAGGAATAGAATCAAAAGAAATAGCAGATGAACAGTGTGGATTTGTGGAAGGGAAAGGAACTATTAATGCCATATACATCCTAAGAACTATCATAGAGAGGTCAATCAAAGTGAACAAGGATTTATATTTTTGCTTTGTTGACTATACCAAGGCTTTCGATCGGGTAAGACATGAAGAATTGATCAGCCAACTAGAAAGACTCAATATTGACGGAAAAGATCTACGAATAATCAGAAATATGTATTGGGAACAAACAGCTGCAATGAGAAAATGAAAACGATATAAGCTCTTTCCAAAACATCAAAAGAGGAGTCAGACAGGGTTGTGTTCACTTTACAGCGAAAACACCATGAGAAACCTAGAGGAAGACCCTGGATTAAAGGTTGGAGGAAAAATGATAACCGTGCTAATTGCAGAAAGTGAAAGGGACCTACGAAATCTTGTGAAAGGTTGATAAGTTAAAATACATGGGAACGATCATTTCACCAGACGGCAGATGCACATCAGAAATAGCCAGCAGAACCGGCCAAGCCAAAACAACATTCAAGAAGATGGAAAGCATTCTTACCAACAAATGCCTATCAATTAACATCAGGAAGAGACTTCTTGAATGTTATATATATAGAACCAATACTGTTGTACGGTTGCCAGGCGTGAACAGTCAACAAACAAAGCCAGAATAAGATTGAGGCAGCCGAGATGTGGTTTCTAATAAGGATGTTGGGAGTTCCATGGACAGCAAAGAAAACAAACGAGACAGTCTGGATGGAGGCAGACACAAGAAGATCATTCATAAGGAAGATTAGCAAAAGGCAGGCAACATTCATAGGCCATTTCATGAGGAAAGGGGAATTGGAACACCTGATCACAACAGGAAAGCTGGAGGGAAGGAGAGCACTGGGCAGACACGGAGAAGATACTGGGTGGACTTGCAGAGTGGCTGAAGACAGGGAGGGTGGAAGAGATGCTTGAGGCAACAAGAGATAGAGACAGATGGAAGTCCATAATCGCCAACACCATGCGGCAAGGCACCTGATGATGATGATGATGTTCCTTAATGTTCTTTCACTGTGTCTTTCTTGCTGTTCTTTCTTGTTCTGTTTCTTTCTTGTTCTGTCTCTGCTTTTTTCTTGTTCTTTCTGCTTTTTTCTTGTTGTTCTTTCTCTGCTTCTTTCTTTGTTGTTCTTTCTCTGTTTCTTGTTGTTCTTTCTCTGCTTCTTTCTTGTTCTTTCTCTGCTTCTTTTCTTGTTCTTTCTGCTTTTTTCTTGTTGTTCTTTCTCTGCTTCTTTCTTGTTGTTCTTTCTGTTTCTTGTTGTTCTTTCTCTGCTTCTTTCTTGTTGTTTCTTTTCTCTGTTTCTGTTGTTCTTTCTGTTCTTTGTTCTTTCTCTGCTTCTTTCTTATTGTTCTTTCTGTTTCTTGTTGTTCTTTCTCTGCTTCTTTCTTATTGTTCTTTCTCTGTTTCTTGTTGTTCTTTCTCGCTTTTTCTTGTTCTTCTCCTCTTCTTTCTTGTTTCTTTGTTTCTTTTCTCTTTCTCGCTTCTTTCTTGTTCTTTCACTGCTTCTTTCTGTTGTTCTTTCTTGCTTCTTTCTTGTTGTTCTTTCACTCCTTTCTTTTGTTCTTTCACTGCTTCTTTCTTGTTCTTTCACTGCTTCTTTCTTGTTCTTTCACTGCTTCTTTCTTGTTCTTTCACTGCTTCTTTCTTGTTGTTCTTTCACTGCTTCTTTCTTGTTCTTTCACTGCTTCTTTCTTTGTTCTTTCACTGCTTCTTTCTATTTCTTCATGCTTCTTCTGTTTCTTTCCTGCTTCTTGTTGTTCTTTCACTGCTTCTTTCTTGTTCTTTCACTGCTTCTTTCTTGTTCTTTCACTGCTTCTTTCTTGTTCTTTCACTGCTTCTTTCTTGTTGTTTGTTCTTTCCTTTTTTTTTTGTTCTTTTGTTTCTTTGTTGTTCTTTCCCTTTTCTTTGTTTTTTTTTTTTCTTTGTTCTTTCCTTTTCTTTGTTTTTTTCTCTGCTTCTTTCTTTTTCTTGTTCTTTCTCGTTCTTTCTCTGCTTCTTTCTCGTTTTTTTCCTCTTTCTTTTTTTTTTTTCTTTCTTTTGTTCTTTTTCTTTCTTCTTTCTTGTTTTTTTCCGTTTCTTTCTTGTTCTTTTTCCGTTTCTTTCTTGTTGTTTTTCTTCCTGTTTCTTTCTTGTTGTCTTCTTGTTTTCTTTCTGTTACTTTCTTGTTCTTTCTTTTTTCTTGTTCTTTCTCTGCTTCTTTCCTGTTCTTTTCTCTGCTTCTTCTGTTCTTTCTCTGCTTCTTTCTTGTTCTTTCTCTCTTTTTTGTTCTTTCTCTCTTTCTGTTGTTTTCTCTTGTTCTTTCTCTTATCTTTCTTGTTGTTTTTCTCTGTTCTTTGTTCTTTGTTTCTTGTTTTGTTTCTTTTTTTCTTTCTTTTCTTGTTCTTTCTGTTCTTTCTGTCTTTCTCTGTTTTTTTGTTGTTCTTTCTGTTCTTTTGTTGTCTTTTCTTTTCTTCTTGTTCTTTCTTTCTTTCTTTTCTCTGCTTCTTTCTTGTTTTCTCTGCTTCTTTTGTTCTTTCTCTTTTTCTGTTTCTTGCTCTTTCTTGTTTTTATCTGTTCTTTCTGTTCTTTCTGTTCTTTGTTCTTTTCTTTCTTTCTTGTCCTTTCCTGCTTCTTTCTTTGTCTTTCTGTTCTTTCTGTTCTCGTTCTTCTGTTTTTCTGTTTTCTTCTTTCTTGTCTTTCTTGTTCTTGTTCTTCTCTCTTTTTTTGTGTTCTTTCTCGTTTCTTGTTGTTCTTTCTTTGTCTTTCTTTTTCTTTTGTTTCTTCTTTCTCTTTCTTGTTTTTTTTTTTTCTCTCTTTTTCTGTTTTTGTTTTTTGTTTTTTCTGTTTTTCTTTTTTGTTTTCTTTTTTTCTTTCTTTTCTTTCTGTTCTTTTTTTTTTTCGTTTATTTGTTTTTTTTTTTTTTTCTTTCTTCTTCTTTTGTCTTTCGTTTCTGTTTGTTCTTTGTTGTCTTCTTTTCTTTCTTGTTCTTTTCTGTTTTCTTGTTGTTCTTTCCGTTTGTTTCTTGTTCTTTCCCTTATTTTTTGTTCTTTTGTTTTCTTTTTGTTCTTTTTTCTTTTTTTCTTTCTTTCTTTTTTTTTTGTTTCTTGTTTCTTCCTTTTCTTTGTTTTTTCTCTGCTCTTTCTTGTTCTTTTTGCTTCTTTTCGTTTTCTCTGCTTCTTTCTTTCTCTCTTTCTTTTTTTTTTTTTCTTTCTTGTTCTTTCCTGTTTCTTTCTTTTTTCTTTCTGTTCTTGTCTTCTTGTTTTTCTCGTTTCTTTCTTTTGTTTCTTGTCTTCTTTCTTCTTTTGTTGTTTTTTTCTTTCTTATTTCTTTCTTTCTTTTGTTCTTCATTGTTCTTTCTCGTCTTCTTGTGTCTTCTCTGTTCTTTCGTTCTTTTCTGTTCTTTCTTTTTCTTTCTCTGCTTCTTTCTTGTTTCTTTCTTCTTTCTTCTTGTTTTTCTCTCTGTTTCTCTTCTTTCTTTGTTTCTTTTCTTTTTTTCTTTCTTTGTTCTTCTTGTTCTTTTGTTTTTCTTTTTGTTTTTCTGTTTCTTTCTGTTTTTTTCTGTTTCTTGTGTTTCTTTTTTTTTTTTTTTGTGTCTTTCTCTTCTTTCTGTTTTCTTTCTGGTTTTTTTTTTTTGTGTTCTTTGTTTCTTTCTTGTTGTTTTCTTTTCTTTCTTTTTCTTTTTGTTCTTTCTTGTTTTTCTTGTTCTTTCTTGTTTTCTTGTTCTTTGTCTTTTTGTTTTCTTTCTTGTTCTTTCTGCTTCTTTCTTGTTCTTTCTCTGCTTCTTTCTCTGTTCTTTCTCTGCTTCTTTCTTGTTCTTTCTCTGCTTCTTTCTTGTTCTTTCTGCTTCTTTCTCTGCTTCTTTCTTGTTCTTTCTCTGCTTCTTTCTTGTTCTTTCTGCTTCTTTCTTGTTCTTTCTGCTTCTTTCTCTGTTTCTTTCTTGTTCTTTCTCTGCTTCTTTCTTGTTCTTTCTCTGCTTCTTTCTTGTTGTTCTTTCTCTGCTTCTTTCTTGTTCTTTCTCTGCTTCTTTCTTGTTGTTCTTTCTCTGCTTCTTTCTTGTTCTTTCTCTGCTTCTTTCTTGTTCTTTCTTGTTCTTTCTCTGCTTCTTTCTTGTTCTTTCTCTGCTTCTTTTTTGTTCTTTCTGCTTCTTTCTTGTTCTTTCTCTGCTTCTTTCTTGTTCTTTCTCTGCTCCTTTCTTGTTGTTCTTTCTCTGCTTCTTTCTTGTTGTTCTCTCTCTGCTTCTTTCTTGTTCTTTCTCTGCTTCTTTCTTGTTCTTTCTCTGCTTCTTTCTTGTTCTTTCTTTGCTTCTTTCTTGTTCTTTCTCTGCTTCTTTCTTGTTCTTTCACTGCTTCTTTCTTGTTCGTTCTGCTTCTTGTTCTTTCTTTGCTTCTTTCTTGTTCTTTCTCTGCTTCTTTCTTGTTCGTTCTGCTTCTTTCTTGTTCTTTCTCTGCTTCTTTCTTGTTCTTTCTCTGCTTCTTTCTTGTTCTTTCTCTGCTTTTTTCTTGTTCTTTCTCAGTTCGTTTCTTGTTCTTCTGTTTGTTTTTTGCTCAGTCTCTGCTTCTTTCTTATTGATCTTTCTCTGCTTTGTTTGCTTCTTTCTTGTTCTTTCTCTGCTTCTTTCTTGTTCTTTGTTGTTTTTTTCTTGTTATTCTTTGTTTCTTTCTTGTTTATCCTCTGCTTCTTGTTCTTTCTCTGTTTCTTGTTCTTTGTTTCTTTTTTGTTCTTCCTCTTGTTTTTCTTGTTCTTCCTGTTTCTTATTGTTCTCTCTCCGCTTCTTTCTTGTTTATTTCTTTGCATCTTTCTTGTTGCTCTTTCTCTGCATCTTTCTTGTTGTTCCTTCTCTGCATCTTTCTTGTTCTTCCTCCGTTTCTTGTTGTTCTCTCTCTGCTTCTTTATTGTTCTTTTTCTGCATCTTTGTTCTTCTGCTTCTTTCTTTTTCCTCTGCTTCTTTCCTACTGTTCCTCTGCTTCGTTCTTCAGCTATATTCTTTTTGTTTCTCTGTCATAGTATTGTTCCTTTACTTTGTTCTTGCAGACGTTTTTCTTGTTCTTTATCATTGTTTTTCTTCTGCCGTTTTGGTTCTTGTTATTCTTCATTATTGTTGCTGTTGCTTTTTTTTGTTTTGTTTGTTTTTTTTGGCATTACTCTTCACGATAGTTGCTGCTTTTTGCTTTGTTTTTGTTTGTTTTCCGTTTGTGTTACTTCTAATGGTGTTCTATGTTTTTGTTTTTTTGTTTTTTAATTTTTGTTGTGAGTAGTGATTATTTTTTTGCTATTTTTCGTCCTTACTTGTTCCGGTTTTTCTGTTCCTATTGTCAGCGTCGTTGTTCTGGTTGTTTTTCCTTTCTTTTTTCTTCTCTTCTTAGCTTGAGCCTGTGGTTCATAGATGGGCTTTGAGCTGGCGTGATGCTCGTCCTGTTCTGTTCGAGGCTTAATTTAAGAAGTGGTCTGATGATGCTCCTCTTCCCTCTGTAGTTGATGCTGGCTGGGATTGAACTCGAAACCTCAGATCCTGAGTCCACGGCTCTGTCCACACAGCCAGCAAGCCGGTGTAAAAATCAGACACCACAAGAGAACAGTTATATAACCAGGCCTCCCAATGTTTGCCAAATGAAAAAAAAAGTCTCTGAAAATGTAGGGGGGCCAGGGGCATGTTTCCCCAAGAAAAGGTTTTTTGAATGTAGATGCAAAATAGTGCAATCTGACGTTATCTAGCTTCAGGTTTATTTATGATCCTTTGTACTGAAGCAAATGATTTATACATACCGGTGTCAGATTTCAAGAAAAATAATTTGGCATTTTTCTAATGTATGCTGTAACAAACAAACTAGACTCAACATCGTGGTTCTTTGCAGCTGTCTGTATCATCAGTTGCTTCTTTGGCTTGAAATGGTCTCAAAGTTTTTTCTTTTTATTTATTTATATATTTTTAAGATCATCGCACTCACGGAGGTTATCTTTGTGCCCACCTTTTATTTTTTTCGTCCCATGTTCTACGCCCTTTCAATGGCCGCAGAAGCTGGAGCAGTTTTCACGATGTGATGATGGCGATGAGGATGATAATCATGATGCTATGGAGTTCCATCTACTATCTAGGACTGAGACTGCGTGACAGGGCTGTACTCTACGCTTACTATCATAACATACCCTGGCGTCAACCTGACCCAAGAGACACCTGCGGTGCTGGTCCGAAGATTTGAGCAACACCCTGGTGAGACTCGACTGTGTGGTCCCAGTCTTCGCAATGAGCCCATAGCACGCCCAACTCTGGATAGGAACCGGTTAGAGCAAAAAAAATCCACAATTATTTTTGAAGGGAGCAATGGGGATTCGAACCCACAACCTTCCAGTCGGTAGTCCGTTGCATTAGCCACAACACCACGGCGACTGGTGAAATGGTCTGACAGTTTGTGGATGCCTGCTCAACTATAGTTATTTTAATTGACTTCACAGCGGCACAAGAGAGTAGGCTATGCCAGCATCTGCCGTTTTTGAAAGCCATGTGCCCATTTCTATGACAAATTTTTCGTGAAATCCACTCCCAACGCCGTTAATTTTTGCAGTCTTTGTCAAACGTTTTCGCTGTGGCAGACTCGCTGTCCATAACATCGGCTCGAGACATGGTCACACTTCAATTTGAAAAGTTTTACAATCGGTTCTAGTTACAAGCCGCGCATGTAAAACAAATAATGGAAGTGACTTTAGCGGAAAATACCGGATTTATCTCCCTTCCCGAAGTTTCGTCGTCTGCTATGACAGATCAACAGACTGACGAACAGCCGATTGTTTCGCAGAAGACAAAAGTTATCAGTCGATTTTTTTTTTTTTTTTTTTCTCGGGAAACATTTTTTCCATCGGAAGCAGCCTGTGGATTTTCTCGGATTTCCGAGAAAAATCAGATAATTGGGAGGTCTGTATGACGTTGTCAAAAGAAAAATCAAAATGCTCACAGGAAAAAGACATGCAGCCGATATTTTGCTGATCTGGCTTTCGCCTTGGGGGCCGGCCATACAACAAGAAAGAAAATCGCTGAGTTTTTTTCGTCTTTTTTCGTTAGCACCTGAATGGCAAAGCTCAAATGTGACTGAACAGAGACATCTTACAGCTCAGAAATTCAAACTCATGGGTGACCCGAACTCATACGAGAAACAGACAACTCTGCATGCAGACTATCCAAGAGGGCTTTTTTTTGTTCCCGTTGGTTTTAGTCTTTGGAACTGCAGTGAAAATTGATTGACATATTTGGGGATTTTTCCGGTGTCAAAATTTCATTTAGGACGACTGATTTTTTCAATACCGAATTCCTCCAGGGCTTCAAGCATCTCTGTAGTAAAGTTGTCTGGTCCTGGGGCTGTTCCCGTTTTCATCTTTTTCGATGCTGCTCTAACTTCAACTTTCATTATGGGTGGTCCTTCAATGTTCTTTCTTATAAATGTGTTCTTCGTTTCTGTCATCGTCAAAAAGTTCTTTAATGTACTCTCCCCATTTATTTATCATTTTGTCTTTATCCATGATAAGCGTACAATCTTTTCCATTTTAAGCAACCAGTTGATGTGCATGTCTTTTTCCTGTGAGCAATCTGTCCACACAGCCAGCTAGCCGGTGTAAAAATTCAGACACCACAAGGTAACAGTTATATAACGTTGTCTAAAGAAGATAAAAAAAAAAATGCTTACCTTGTCAGAAGTTCATTACAGTCGATATTTTTCTGATTTGGTTTCACCTTGGGGGCCATACAACAACCCATTGACACTGTTACATGGGCCTGTAAATAAATGAGTACAGAAAAGAAAATCGCTGCGTTTTTCCTCCTAGCACCTGCATGGCACAGCACAAATGTGACTGGGCATTCACGTCCTCAGCTCAGAAATTCAAACTCACGGGTGACCTGAGCTCACACGAGAAACAGACAACTGTGCGTGCAGATTATCCAGCAATAACCGTGACCTGTGGCCTTCGTGATAAATAAAGGCCACGCTGTAATACGCCTCTGTGTGTGTGTGTGTGTTGTGTGTGTGTGTGTGTGTGTGTGTGTGTGTGCACGCGCGCGCACGCACGTGCATATGTGTCTATGCGTGCGTGCGTGTGTGTGTGAGCGTGTGTGTGCGCGCGCGTGTGTGTGTGTGCGTGAGAGAGAGAGAGAGAGAGTGAGAGAGAGAGCATGTGTTTATCATCCAACCAGTCAACCAACTAATTAACCAACCAAAGAAAAAAGCTAAGTGATCACCAACCCACCCTCACCAACTAGCAAATACTCGTACAAATGAACTGGCAAAAGTACTAACCAGCTAACTAACTATATTACAACACTTGACTCTCTGACGTCCTTGTCCTCACTCAACCCTTTGAAATGAAACGAATGTTTATCTCCTATTCCTCTACTTAGCGTTCCTGCCTTCTACACTATAATGGTTCCTGCTCCCTCGTGTTGGACTTTTGATTGCTTGATTTGGTTCAGTTTTTACGTCAACATCCACCTCAGGGGATATGGCAGACGGGGATAACCATCCCAGGGAAGCGGGGGAAGGGGGCTTATCTAATCCTATACTGATACCACCAGAACAACAATGATGTTAAGATGGGACAGTGAGAAGGCCAGTTTTAATGTAGCGCACCCCCGGATTCGAACCCACAATCATTAGTATGTGAATCCGACGCTCAAACCATCTGAGCTACTGGGGCCCATGTCGTGTTGGACTAGAGATTCTGTTTAAATAGTGTAATGGGTTGGACTAGACTGGACTGGACTGGACTTTTTTTTCTTATTGTGGTCCTCCCCCCCCCCCCCCCCCTACTCGGAGCAAGCATGTCGCCATAGTACGGCCCCACCCTTTTTTCTGTGTGGATGTAGATCTGTTAACCTACGAAAACCTTTTTTTCTGCAGAATTTTTGCCAGGGATAACATTTTGTATGTCGTGGGATCTTAAAAGTGCACTCATTGCATGCTGTACATTGGGGGCGGGGGATGGGTGAGTGGGTGAGTGTGGGTGGGGTTACATGCTTAGTCAGGGTTTATGTTTTCTGATGTGGTCTTGTTGATTTGATTGTTTCGATATGCTCACCTTTTTGTTTCGATATGCTCACCTTTTTTCTCATCATCATCATCAAGTGCCTTGCCACATAGCGTTGGTGATCATGGCCCTCCATACGTTTCTATCCCTTGCTGCCGCAAGCACATCTTCCACCCTCTCTGTCTTCAGCCACTCTGCAAGTCCATCCAATATTTTTTTCCCCTGGGTCTACCTAGTGCTCTCTTTACCTCCAGCTTTCCTGTTGTGACCATGTGCTCCAATTCCCCTTTCCTCGTAAAACGGCCTATAAATGTTGCCTGTCTTTTCCTAATCTTTTGTATGAATGATCTTCTTGTGCCTGCCTCCATCAAGACTTTCTCATTCATTTTCTTTCTTGTGTTTATGTTTTCTAATGTAGTCTTGTTGATTTGAATGTTTCCATATGCTCAACTGTCTTCTCCTAGGTGCATTACTTTTGACTTCTTGGCATTTGCATTCAGACCTGCCTCCTAGCACGCTGCATCTTCTCTGTACAGAATTCTTTTCATGCTGGTAATATTGTCCAACATCAGTGCAGTATCATCAGCATATTGTTGGTTTGTGGTGTTTCGACTGTCAATTTTTGTAAGAGCTTTCTTCCCCTCCATCATTGTGTGTGTGTGTGTGTGTGTGTGTGTGTGTGTGTGTGTGTGTGTGTGTGTGTGTGTGTGTGTGTACAGTGTATATGCATGTGAATGCACATGTGTGTGTGTGTGTGTATGTGTGCGTGTATGGTGTGTATGTGTTGTGTGCACGAGTGTGTGTGCATGTGTGTGTATGTGTGTGTATGCATGCACGCACGTGCATATGTACATGCACATTTGTATTTGTATATATTTGTGGTGAGACATAAAGAATGAGAGATATTGACATGAAGTGTAACATCGCAGACAGTAACCCTAAAATGTCCTGGAAATCGTATACAATTGTGTGTGCAAGCGTATTGCATTAGCAAGTGTGTGTATGTGTGTGTGTGTGTGTGTGGTGTGTGTGTGTGTGTGTGTGTGTGTGTGTGTGTGTGTGTGTGTGTGTGTGTGTGTGTTGTGTTGTGTGTGTGTGTGTGTGTGTGTGTGTGTGTGTGTGTGTGTGTGTGCGTGCGTGTGCGTGCCTGCATGCAAGTATTGTGCATGACTACATGTGTGTGCATGACTACATGTGTGTGCGTGCATGAGCATGTGTGCACACATCCACAAAATCCGAGTGGCAAATGTTCAGACAATGGTTGATGTAAAAAAGACACTAAAGACTAAAGATTAAGTCGACAGACAATTTCAATCCAACATCTTTACTGTTCACAAACCGTAATCCATTCCATGAAACCTTGCAAATTTCTGCGTATTAAGCTAAAACACTGTTTCCCTCAACATGTATAAAACACAAATAAACACACAGATACACACACAGACTCACACATTGACACACACACAGAGACATAAATTCAGCAAACTCTACAAACTTTGTAAACTAATTTCAGTGAAATGAACATTACATCCTAACATGTTTAGAAGTGGAAGAAGACACACACATATATATATACATACACATATATATGTATATATTATACAGATAGATGGAGATATAGATAGATATACAGACACAGATAAACACACACACACACACACATATATATATATATATACACACACACATATATGTATACATATATATATATATATCTATATAGATATGTATATATATATATATACAAAAAAAAATATATATATATATATACATTATAATATATATATATACACATAACAATACAGAACTATTATTGTTGGACGTAAACATCATACAGTAATTAAAGACTGTCTGACATCATATTAATACATCATCAAGAGTATTCCATACAAATATTGTCAACACAGCAGCCTGATTATATAGGCCTACCATCATAACTTTAAAAATTACAGAAGATGAATTTCCCCATCCTTTACAGTTTTTCAAACTTCACAGAGCTTATCCCATAACCATATATTGACTGGTCACAGCATGTTGGGGTGGTAGAGGCCTCACTGATCTTGTGTCAGCTACATGAGGCCAGTGCCTTCTTCCTCCCTTTATTTCCCCAATCATAAGTGGGGACATGTACTCATTCTTTACTGTGAACCCCCACACACTAAAACCAGTGAAGAGAGAGAGAGGAGAGAGGGGGGGGGGAAGACAGCACTAGGATATGAACAGTGTAATTATTTACAACCTGCTACTAAAGCACGCGCACACACACACACACACACACACAACCCCGCACACACACACACACACACACACACACACACACACACACACACACACACACAAACACAGTGACATACATGCATGAACATAATGACGATATCCTGAAAGCCAATCTGCACAGACAAACAGAAAGACAGACACAGATAGATGGACAAGACAGACAGACAGACAGACATATTCACTCATTCCAGCTTTCTCTTAATCTATGAAATCAGGTCAGACTCGGATGGACACACACCCACACACATGCACTCACCTCCACACACACACACACACACATGCTCTCACCTCCACACACACTACTCTCTGACTGTAACTTGTAACTCCCTGTGTTCACAATATTAAGTCAGCATTTGGATAAGCTAAGAATAATGTTTTCCATTCTGTAGTTTTATCTGTCAATAATTCCATTACAAAGGTTACCAATAATATGAAGGACAGGATGGAAAGAGATGCTGAGTGCTGGCTATATGACTATGCAGTATTGAAGCTTTGGAGTTAACCAAGTTATATATACAATGCAAGTCAATGAAAAACACGAACAAAATGGAAATAAATATTATCCCGTGTTAAAAAAACAACAAAAAAACACTGAGCAAATGAATGCTTGTATCCAAAAAAAAAAAGTGTTCTTTTCTTTATCAGAAAACAAAAACATAGTGATATTCTTATTACTGTTCAAAAACGCTGCCTGTGAAGCCACCAGTATTCACCACTGACTCACAGGCATCTTCTCAAGCAACATCATTCACCACTAACTCACAGGCATATTCTCAAGCAACATTATTCACCACCGACTCACAGGCATATTCTCAAGCAACATTATTCACCACCGACTCACAGGCATATTCTCAAGCAACATCATTCACCACTGACTCACAGGCATATTCTCAAGCAACATCATTCACCACTCACAGGCATATTCTCAAGCAACATCATTCACCACTGACTCACAGGCATATTCTCGAGCAACATCATTCACCACTGACTCACAGGCATATGTTATTATTAATGCTGTATAACCCTGGCTTAGTCATCAGAGGCAACATATTCCTGACTGATGATAATAATAATAAAAATAACAACAACAACAACAAAGGTCACCACCCTTTGCTGCGGGCCTATAAACATAGGATCGATTCAACAATGGATCCAATGTGTCCCCTGTGCAGCAAGGAGGAACAAGATCTGGCACACTGGATCCAAAGATGCCCTGCAACCGAGTAGGCTACATGTGATAGCAATTATTTGGGGAGGACAGCGGGAGGCTGGAGTACCTCACCAAGTATCCCATGAAGGCGGTGGATCTGGCAAGGAGAACGCTCCTTGGATCTCAACAACAGCAATGATGTCACCCATTTCCACACAAACAACAACAACAATAACAAACAACAACAACAACAACATATCAATGCATTTGCGCGCATAATCTAAGGAGATGCCCCTGGCATTGACCACTTTGTCCGATTTATCACGCAGGGGATTTAACAAACATACCTGAATACAAATTTAAACATAACTAAGGATGCTAAAACATATACAAAAACTGGTCTAACAGTACCTTACCTAAGACTTTATCAAACACATACAGGTGAATGGACCAGCAAGGCAGAAAATGATAGGAAGAAATGACAGAAAGCAAAGGAGGAAGAAAGAAACAAAGAGAGTGACAGAAAAGAGAAAATTTCTAGCACAGAATTTCCAGATGGTTGGAATATTATTTATACTGAAAGAGCCCTCAGCATCTCCGCAGGGTAGTGAAGGCCAAGCCAAATTGCAGAGCCACAGTATTGTTTACTATTGATCAAAATGCAAAAACAGATAGACTATTTGATCTAGTAATAATGCCCGCAAAATCATTGATCTATAAATGCAAAATTGACATATGTGTTCCGAATGTACATACTTTTCAAAGAATGCTAAATCTGAGATTCAAAATTGAACAGTATGATGCCAAAATAAACTTTCACTTGTCATTTTTTCATGCTCAGTGGAACAACTATATGCCAATGTTCTTAAATCTTAATGTACACAATAAAACCTTCTTTTTTTGGAATATTGTCATATGTTTTGTATTTTACAGGTTGTTTGTATGTGAACAATAGTTGTTTTGTATGTATACATGATGTCATTTCTGTTACCACATTGTTAATTTTTGATAGTATCACAGCAAAAAGACTGAGGAAAAGAATTCATGAAAGGATGCTGACATATGCCTAGATCTTGATCTTCATTTTTGAACCTTCAATGTATAAAATGTCAATATGTGTGCGTGTATATTGTATGGAAGTTGTATATCAGCAACGTCTTTCTATAATATATGATTTTGTGTAATTTTCCAACGCCATATTGTATGTTTGGTGTCTGTTTGATGTGGAGCAAAAAGTGAATAAAAGAAAATTTATCAAAAAGAAAAAAAAAATTGCAGAGCCACTGAGAACAATGGCAATTTCTAGTGGGGATGGACGGATGGGAGTTTGAGTCAGACATGTTAAGTGTATAGTCAAGCATATATTTATACTGATTTGGGCTTCAGATACTGTCCAATATCTGTTTGCACAATTTAAATATTGGAGTTGGGGGGAGGGTGCCCCTACACCGACTCTCCCGGATCTCTCTGGGGTTGGGGACACCATCATGTGACTGGTGTCAAAACTCATGCCCAGAAAATGAAAGGTTTGCTTCATGTTGATTTCAGATTTCTTGTGATTTATTACAAAGCCCAGTTGTGCACAGGTCTGTGATTCTGGCTCTGTGGGCTACATAGTGGTTACGTCTGTCTGCCAGTGTGGGCGAGTCATCAAGGAAGCAGAGCAGGCAAATGGACTCCTTGCATGCCAGTGCTGCTAGTTTTCACACCACTCTGGTGAAGAGGTATGGTGCTAGGAAGGACTCAGAATTGGAAGGCTTGATTTTCCAAACAAAGCAGAGATGTAAGAAATCTAAAACAAGTGTGACTGCCCGCGTTCAAGCAAACAGGAACCAGAAAAAACATGAAAGAAGAATATGAACGCATATTTAATACAACAAAACAAGACAGGCGCAAATTTTCAGCCAACTGGCCTTTGTCAAGCGTAAGATTACAAACAAACACTAGATACAAAAAATTTGAGAAAAAGACTTGTGCAAAAGGTCTGTTTGGTGCTGCCAGCCTCTAATAAATGGGTAGGAGCGCAAAATCTAGTGTCTATGTCCATGTATTTCCTTGGTGACTTGTCTTTAGGTTACTGTCCCTAGGACTGAAACTTCCCTGTTGCTGTCTTCAATGAGAGAAAAGAGTTGTGGAGAAGGTTATGGAAACATGCGTCCTTTAAGTTCACTGATGTAGCCCTATCTCCCTGTTTTGATGGCCTGTTATAAGTACATGATATGCTTCAAACAGTTCCATTTAATCAGAATAGCTTCGAATGAGGACTATCTGTTAATGGTGGTTGGTTTGATGCTCTTCCATGGAAACTTGTAGCCCGATTGCAGAACTGTAGTGATCCAGTCACTTGTAGTTAGTTCTCTCCATCGGGCAATATGATTGGACAGATTTATGACTGACTGGACCAGGGTGGCTGGATGTGCTGGGTCAGGCACACATCAATGGGGGTCAGGCTTCCTAATAGTAACCTTGTGCAAAAGGTCCGTTTGGTGCTGCTAGCCTCTAAAAAATGGGTAAGAGCGCAAAATCTAGTGCCTATGTCCATGTATTTCCTTGGTGACTTGTCTTTAAGGTACTGTCCCTAGGACTGGAACAATAGTCTTTTTTGTGGGAAGGACAAGTCTGTTGTGGGGCCTGGGCCATAGCCAAAGTGTCTACATGGTTTATTTGAAAGTTGGGCAAAGTCCCCGAAAAAGGAGGCTTCTTGCTGATGCGATGTGTGCAGGGCATCATGGTGCTCCTTTGGTAAGGAAGAACTGGCTAGGATAACATCTCTGCAAACCAGGAGTGCACTATCATGGAGCAGAGCTCCTGTGTGATGGAGTCCATGCTTTTGGAAACTCTTTTTCCTCAGTGTCATGACCTTCTGAATCTCCTAGCTGGGGCGGGCTTGCAGAGATGCCTCCTAGGAAGGCGTCAGCTTAGACTCATTCTAGCTGGATGTGCCTTGACATTCTGTCCTAATCCCCTAAGTTTTGGAAGGAAAGGGTAGCCAGTTTAGCAGTGGCTTGCTACCCAGTAGCAGACTATCTTCTGGAAAGAATTGGATAGTTGCATGGGTATAGAGTTCTTCCATGACCCTGGACCAGATGCCTCTTCTGGTATGGCCCAGTCTGATAAACTGTACTGGTTGCAAATCTCTCGGGGCAGTCAGGGTACCTTTTCATTGTGTAGAGCGGCGAAGTTCCCCATGCCAGTGTCTATGCCTTCTGTTTTGCTGTGACTATGACTTGCAGTGGCTGAAGAATAAAGGAATCAGGTGCAAATCTCTGTTTCAGTTTCAGTTTCTCAAGATGACGTCTCAGCTCTTGGAATGAATTCCATATGCACTAATGTCACAGGTACCGTGTGTATGGTGATCACTGCTCAACCCATGAGCTGGCCAGGTCCTGAGGCCCTACCTAGCTTATGTTTTACCTAGTCTATATTTCATACTGATATTGAACCAGCCATCAATGGAATAATTTTGTTTACATGTAAATAACATGTATCTGTGTATCTATCTTCAAAAAAAAAAGGAACACATTACATATAAGTGAATAAATAAACATTAAAGTTCTGAATCACAACACAACTAACTATTCTGTATAAACTTGTATCATATGAGAGAAAACACCCACCCCCACCCCACCCCACCAAGGCAATGCACAGAGCCTCAGCTATCAACTAGGTGAAGACAATATTTTCTTAATCATAGCCACGACAATGCAGACCTCTGAAATGACATACTCTGTGGCTTTATCTTCTTATAAGATTTGTCTACGAATTCTGGTAGATACAGGTGTAAGACCTGTAGAATTGAAAGTGGAGGTGAGGTTCTAACTCCTCTGTCTAAGATGAATTACTCCCAGCTGGGGAGACATTGCTCAAAACTGGCGGACTTCAAATTCTGAATCAGCATCCAATGGCATGAATGGGGATGAGGCAGTTTTAATATGGACGTCCCATGATGGACTGTCTACTCTGAATGGGTGTGTGTGTTGTACAAACAGCCAATATCCTTATGGACAGCTGAGTGTGAGTCAATTCCTAACCCCACATCTCACTAAGAAAATGGATTTTTTTTTCTGCAATGACTGAGACTAATTTAGAAGGATTAACAGAATTTGAGGAAGCAAGATTTTCACAGAAGGAACTGACTACCCTACTGCTCCCGGCTCCTGTGGGGACGAGTGTCAGTCACAGGGCAAGGGAGGGGTTTCTAAAGGTGAAGCCCCCTCTCTCCTCGCCACTCATGGACAATTTTGAATTAACGCCAACAGTAGAACAATTTTTCCAGTGTCAATCCAAGCATCCAAAGCCAGGAGTTCACTGAAGGAATCATCAACATTATAAATTTTAGAAGATTCTTGTTATTGTTATTTTTTGTTTAAAGGCCAGCCAACTGTGTAGAGCCATATCAGGGCTATATCCATTTCAAAACATAAATACTTTGACAGGTAAAAAAAAAAAAGGAAAAGAAAAGAAAAAAGTAAACATATCAATGCATTTGTGCACATAATCTAAGGAGATGCCCCTGACGTTGACCACTTTGTCCAATTCACCATACAAGGGATTTAAAAAAACATCTGAATACAAACTTACATAACTAAGACACTAAAAATATATATAAAAGCATACCTAAATTACCAAAAATTGCTTCCTCAAATCTCATTTCCTTAAAGCCAAAAATGCACTTAATACATGTACCCAATTGTCAATCCTAACAGAAAGTATGTAAGACTTCATCAAACACATACAGGTGAATGGACCAGCAAGGCAGAAAATTATAGAAAGAAATGACAAGGCAGAAACAAAGACAATGACAGAAAAGACGAAATTTCTAGCACAGAATTTCCAGAAGGTGGGGATAATTTTATACTGAAAGAGCCCCTGGAATCCCCATGGGACTAAGATTCTTGCTAGTCTTTATCATGATTCCAAAAGCAAAACAAAATGGTCAACTACCAGAAAGGAGGTGCAAGGCTAACAAAGGCTACACCCAGATTGAGCACACAGGGGGGCGAAAAGAGTCAAGACAGTGGATGAAAGATGCATAGCTGTATCAGGCAACTAAAAGACAGAGTAAGGAAAAATGAAGCATATAACGCTCGAGCACTGAAAAGTGGCAGGATACGGAGAAAACTTACAAAGGTGAAGCTGGTCAGCTGAAATGTGTCTGTTCCTTGTGATGGTGGCCAAAAGAATGGATGGATGGTACAAGACTCGTTCCGGGTCATGCATGCCTGTAAAGGATTGGGAGCTAGACTGTAATGCAGTGCACAACTAATTTCTAATCATACCAGTATTAGCCGCTACAAAAAAATCAGGCCGAGCCAGGACGACACAGTGGCATCACAACGCAAACAATCAGACATGGTACAGTATATGAAGCTACGGATATGCTACGTGTGCATTGTGTGTTTCTTGTGTAAGTGTATCCCACGCCCCTAGTCCTTCATGTAAGAGAGATGCAGGAGCGTGTCATTGTGATTGTTTGTCTTTACATTGTAGGCCTACCTGAGACACAGGAGTGAATACGTGAGTGAAAGCCCCCACCAAACACCACACACAAAGAGAAAGACAATGATACTTTTTTATTTCCAACAGAAGAAGTAAGAAGTTTCAGCAAAAAATAAAAGCCATTTATGAAATCTGCTGCTGTTTATCTATGTATCTGCTTAGAACTAAAAATACAGATGAAACAACTGATAAAAATAACAGGCATAAGAACCTCAAAGATTAACCCTTTGACTCCCACACCCTATCCCCCAACTGCAAAAACTTAACCCACTGACTCCCTCACCCTATCCACCAGCACAAGCTTCCTGCAGGAAGGTGGTGTATAAGGTGAAGGAGTCAAAGGGTCAAGTTTTTGCACTGCTATCATGGTTGACAATGCAGGATGCAGGTGGATAGGGCACAGGAGTCAAAGGGTTAAGAGCATTTGAAGTTGTCTTAGAAAGATGAAAGGAGAGCTGCAAGCAAAAAAGTAATAACTAATATGTATATGTGACAGGAAGACTGAAACGGAGGGAATGGATGGATGTGATTGTGCTCCAGTTACTTATGTTTAACAGACTGGTGTATTATTACTATTAACTCTTTGACTCCCACACCATGTCCACCAGCACTCTGCGTTGCAGTCAACCATGCTTGCAAAGCAAAAACTTAACCCTTTGACTCCCTCACCCTATCCACCAGCTTCCTGCTTAAAGCGGGTTTGATAGGGTAAGGGAGTCAATGGGTTAAGTTTCAGCAGTTGGGGGGGTAGGGTGTGGGAGTCAGAGGGTTAATGTAATAGTAGTGTATGCTTCCTTCCTCTACCCAGACAAGTTTTATGGCAGACTGAGACCTCTGTTAAACCAGTATGTATTTCAGCGGGGTTTGTATTTCTTTAATTAATATTAATACCCTTTTCTTAACTCAGTCAATACTGACAGTTTTCCCCCCTACTTTTCTGAGCATTTGTATGGGTTAGTAATGAAATCAGTCATTCAAATTAGGTAATGAAATTTCTAGAACCGATTAAAGACAACTTTGGACTTAGTTTGTGATAAAGTATGAAACTTTATTAATGAAAACTGGATGTTCTGAGCCTAGGTGAAAAATATTCATAGTTTCAGTTTCAGCACACTTGCTTTTTGTTACTGAAGCCAAAAACTCACAACTGGCTGGGAAAGGTCTTTGTATACACAAAACATTCAAAATGTACAAAGAAACGTCTGAACTTCAATCTGGATATTGTACATACACAAAAACCATGGTGTTATGTGCATATATTCATAACAATTCCAGGTAATCAAACTTGCTGAAGGAAGAAGTCACAACCAGTGTGTTTGCCTGTAAATAACAATAAGAAATAACTATGTCACCATGTATAAATCTGTCTTAATTACATTACTGTCATTAGTATCATTATCATCAGACTATTGTTACTGCTGGTTTTTTTTCCTATCATTTTTGGTGTTATTACTACCATTATTAGGTCCAGACTTATATTAGGGTTTTAAGTCAATAATGATGGAATGTACCTTGTTTTAATTTTCTTTCCATTCATTTATTATTTATCCTGCACAATTAATAATGAATAATAAAGGAATAAAAGATGACATCCCTAGCCTAAAGGCCTGGACTTGCCCTTTGCTGAGTAGAGGCTGCGTGTTCTGCTACAGAAAAATCACGGGGGGGAGGGGGGGCCAGGGGGCTTTCTGGGGGCATGTGCAACCCAGCAGGTCCAGCAGCACAGCAGGAAGAAAAAATAGAAGTCCTGATGCAAGTCATAGAACATAACATTGATAAAATCTCTTCTGTCATGTGCATGGTACTGGTTTGTTTTCCTCTCTGAACTACGCCATGACCATGATATTGTCACACTCCCAGTCACTTGAAACGAAGATGATGACGGATGGTGCTTGAAATCAGCTGATTGATCGCCTCCCTAACCAGAAAAATCATCATTGTTGTCATCTTCAACTGTCTCTTGAATGTCTAAATCTGTGGTCTGTAGCATTTTCAGTACTTCAGTGACAGTAAAAAGCTTCTGCCGGGCAACTTCCTTCTGAGTGCCGGGACTGTGAAGTATGATGAAAGACGCCATCTTGGTCCCTGTGAGGTCAGTGCGAGGGGTCAAACAAAACAAGGTTGCACACACATGGTCAAATAAAATCTGTGCTGATTGGCTACTCTGACCAGTGGAAAGGCCAATAAAGCTATCTGTAACTTTTAAAAACTTAAAAACATTGCGGTGGGATCCAAAACTTTGAAACAGGCAAAATCCCCTATAGGGAGCTTTTGTTGAAACAGGACATTGAAATGGAGAGAGTTAAACAAAAAACTTGAAAGAGTAAATGAAATTACTGAGAGAGTAAAATCATTCTCAGATTTTCAATTTTTCGTTAAGCACAGTGTAGACTCCATTTGTTTTTATTTCTCTCTTTCTGAGTGAAATGGAGTTGTTACTTTTGGCACAAGTGTGCCTTTGAAAATAGGTAATGCCCATTCAAGTATTCCCTAATTCCCCAAATATTTCCCTTGCCTTTGAATATAAGAAATGCCCATTCAAGTACTCCCTAAGTATTTCCAATTCATCAATAACTGCCATGATTGGAATTAATGACATTGCACTGGGTGTTAGCAACCAAGAGATTTTGAAACTGTATGCTTCTTTTTTGTTTCTTCGTTACTGTGACCTAAAAAAAAGGCTTCACATTTGCTCATGCTCATTAAAATGTGTCTCCTGTGACATATTCACACTCACAGTTTGGACATATTACTATAAAACAAGTTTGTTACACAATATCCAAGATTTGCTGGCAAATACCTGCAACACACACACCCACACGCATGTGCACAGACATCACATTCATATATCACACTGTGACACACACATAAAAACATCCACACACGCATGCATAAAGTCACTCCAATACTCACTGGCATGGTTCCCCACTTCTCTTTTTATAAAACATTTTAATCAATATGCACACCCAGTATAATTGTGTTTTACATGGCCTACAAGTCACAAACAGTTATTTTCCGACATGTAACATAATCAGTGAAACAGTTATCAGCAGACCATTCACTTCATACTGCTAGAATCACCAACTGTTCACTTCTTCATCTCACATTTAATTCGAAATAAATGTCTTCTTTTTTTTTTTTTAATGCACACAGCCGCACTCTTTTAGCATACTCATCACATTTCGTTTTCCTTTTTTTTCACGCTCAACTGTGAGAAGACAAAAATGATTCCATTATGGTCCTGGAGCATTTTCTTAACATAGCTCAGCAGGTCTTTAAAAACACTCGAGTAATATTGACAGATTTTTATTGTTTTTTTGGTTGTTTTTCCCTTCTCTTTTTTAGATCTCATGCAGTCATAGGAAAATTAAAAAAATCATGAAAAAGTCTTCCGGAAATATTCTTAAAAAAGAAGCTACCACACTGATAATACACACACACACACACACAATTTTTCACCACTGAAGTCATGAAATTATTGTGACAAGTTTGTATTGTTCTAATTTAATGCAACGGTTTGATGAAATGACTGGTTTCAGCATGGAAGATGAAGACGCAGGTACAGATTCACGACCAATTCTGAAATTCTGAGTGTTCCTGCTTCTTTTGCATGGCACTTGTTGCTATAAATCACAACACACTTTCTCAACTTACGTTATTACAAAAATGAGCATGCAAACATACAAATCAATAAGCTTTCACTTACAACACATTTTCTGGGTTTCCCTGGTGCCGGGAAGTTTAAAACACAGCTAGTGAACGAACCAACCACAAATCAACCAAACAAAACAACTGCAGGAAATTATGAACTTGTATCTTTTGCATGAATACATAATTTCTGCTCCTGTTATACACAAAACTTTTTTTTTCAGATTGTTTGTTCAATATTTGTTAATTATCATCAAAGATGAGTCTGCCATTAAATAATCAGCCATCACATTCACAGGCTCGCAAATGCTCACATCCAGTGCTTTCCAGTGAACTGGGCAGGCATACACTCATGTCCAGTACATGTACTTTCCAATGTCTTAGCTCTAAAAAGATCAATGACTAACAAAAGAGCGATCCTTGTATAACTATAAGTCTTGCTGGTTTGCCTTGTTCGCTGGTTCACAGAGTTAATCATTCTGGTAAATATCTAATCCTTTTACTTTCTAACCTTAGCATGCGACAGTGAAAGGGTTAATGTACACACTACACCACTACCCTCAATACACAGTATAGAGGTTATTCTTGACACATCATCCTCATAAAACAAAACAAAAAAAGTCAAATATATGATACATCATTCCCATTTAAACTGTGAAAAAAAACAACAACAAACAGTAAATAATGAAACCACATAAAATGGAGTCCCTTTTAGAAATATACACAGGCAATCAAAGAAAGAACTTTTAAAACCTTCACTTGCCAAAAAAACAGAAACAAAACTAAACACACACACACACACACATATCATCCCCACATGAATCATGATAAGAAAAAAAAATTTCATAAAGCAAAATTTAATAGAGTCCCTTTCAGTCAACAGTCACCCAAAGAAATTACCTTTTTTTTAAACCTTGGTAATGGTATAGTTCTTTATTTGTCCATTATTTCAACCTTTTATATTCTTTATTGTTTCTTTGTTTCTATTTTTGAGATAAATGATATAAGTTAAGTCTTTGGCGGTAAAACGCAAGCATCTTCCAGACTGATGAACATCATTGCAGAATAGGAGCTTGCAGTGGTCATCCAGCATTTACAACCTCAACTAAAAGGAATCAGAACAGAACAGAACGGTCTAACAGTGGTCATCCAGCATTTACAACCTCAACTAAAAGGAAACAGAACAGAACAGAACGGTCTAACAGTGGCCATCCAGCATTTACAACCTCAGCTAAAAGGAATCAGAACAGAACAGAACGGTCTAACAGTGGCCATCCAGCATTTTCAACCTCAGCTAAAAGGAATCAGAACAGAACAGAACGGTCTAACAGTGGCCATCCAGCATTTACAACCTCAACTAAAAGGAATCAGAACAGAACAGAACGGTCTAACAGTGGCCATCCAGCATTTTCAACCTCAGCTAAAAGGAATCAGAACAGAACAGTTTAACAGTGGCCATTCAGCATTTATGATCTCAGCTAAATAGAATCAGAACAGAACAGAACAGAACAGTCCAGCAGTGGCCATCCAGCATTTACGATCTCAGCTAAAAAGAATCAGAACAGAAAGAACAGAACAGTCTAGCAGTGGCCATCCAGCATTTACGATCTCAGCTAAAAGGAATCAGAACAAAACAGAGCAGTGTAGCAGCGGCCATCCAGCATTTACGATCTCAGCTAAAAGGAATCAGAACAAAACAGAACAGTGTAGCAGTGGCCATCCAGCATTTACAATCTCAGCTAAATGAAATCAGAACAGAACAGAACAGTCTAGTGGCCATCCACTCTGTAGGATCTCAAAATTCAGCGCTGAGCAGTATAACACTAGGGGGCATCTCAAAGATTGCACAGAGACTTTCAGGAAAAGACTCCACAGGTGAAAGGATTACTGTAACTGTGAAATTCAGGTAAGTCATGCTGAATGCTTGTGAAAAGAAAATGGCAACAGAAAAACAAGAGATAGTCATGCCATGCTTCAGTGTCCCTTTGAGTCTTTAGATACATTTGTGCTCCTCTGGCTTTGACATCATAATCAGGTAAAGGGTCAGAACTCCTCACCAGACCAATAAGATAAAAAAATCAATTCTGCCCAAAGACTGGAAAAATCCTGGTTTCAACGTTTTCACATTTCTTGAGGCTCTGATATGAATGACAGAATCCAACCTCATTCCAACTCTCATATGTGTAACTTCTCATAAAATGGGACCTGCTTCCTAGCTTTTGCTATCTTATTTTAGAATACAGAAAGATTGGCAGACAGCCGCCAAAACCAATCGTTCTCTTTCTCTGCCTGTTATTTTTCATTAAATAAAAGACTGAGGAAAAACATAAACAAAAACAATACCCCTCCCTAAATACAATAAAAGACTTACAATAAAAAACTAACAAATCCAAAAAAAAAAAACCCAAAAAATCAAAAGCAACAAAAACTGATGAACAAAAGGAAAAAAATCTTCATTTACAACAAACAAACAAACAAAAACAAGCAACCCATAAAACTCATCCATACGGTCCAGCAATTTGCTAGCCTTTTTTGTCTTTCTTGTCCAGTATCTTGGGCTTTTGGGTACAGCAACCACTCTATCAATGTTACAGTAAACTGAAGATAGATGCTTCAGCCAAAAACTTGTGTTCATATTGAAGAGTGCCCGACATAAGAATTCTACATGCTGCCAATGACAGAATATAGTAAACAAATGCAGTCTGTGCTGGTGCCTACATCTGTCGCACACACACACACAAATATCAAAAGTCTGGGACTGGGCAGACAGTAGAGGAGCTCAGTGCCTGTCTCTGTGGAAATGGCGATCTCGCCTGTGCCGCTCATCTCTGTCAAGTCCGTCCCCGCGATAACGAGAAGGTGGTGACGGAGAGTGCGAGTGCCCTGAGCGATGGTGGTGGTGTGATCTGTGTGAAAAGCCAGAATGTGGGTCGTGATGATGACGTCGATGGTCATAATCATGACCACCTTCGTGTGACCGATGCCAGTGTTCATGGGAGTGGGACCTGTGACCAGGGTCAGCTCGGTCGTAGCGCTCCACATCAGCCTGACCCCCGATATCCCCACTGCTGGAGGGAAGTGGGGGCAGTGGGGGAGGGGGCTGAGGAGGGAGAGGCGGAAGGGGAGGAACAAGGCGAGAGGGACCTGGAGGTTCTGAGCGAGGCATCTTTTCCAAAGGGGAATCAGAATGGTGGGGTCCACCTCTCTTAGGGGCTTGCCTCATGTCCACATCTCCTTCCTCAACCAACTCCGTGCCGGGTGGAGGGGGCTGAGCAGACTTGCGAGAGGGAATGAAAGTGGAAGGGGCAAAGGAAGGGGGAGGCCTGGGGGCATACATGGGAGGAGGGATTGGGCGACGATGGTCAACATCTGCAACATCCAGTGCAGGGTGAGGTGGAGGCAAAACACCAGGGTGTGCAGGAGGCAGCATGTAAGAACTGGGAGGAGGATGATAATCCGCACCATGTGACAAGTGGAGGAGGCAGGGGTTCTGGCAGAGGAAAATGAGGGAAACGTTCATCCTGATCAAGGACAGGATTCACAACAGCTGGGTCCCCTAGGGAACGAAGGTCCGTATCACCCAGCCCCACCTCTGCCCCCAGGCCAGGTGGGGTCAGCCCATCTTTGTATCTTTGGTCTGTGGAGGAAGAAACTTCGTCTGACTTGTCTTTTCCACTAGCAGACACCGACTCTTCCACTACTGGCAGTGGTATTTCCTCTGGGGCTCCTCCAAGGCCAGGAATGACCGTATCCGAGTCTTGGCTTTCTCCCAGACCAGGAATGACAGGAGCACTCTCTTTGGAGTTGTGTGTCTTTCACCATCACCTCTTTCACTTCCTTCTTTTCCGACTCTGCCTCCTTGGCGGTAGAGGCTTCCCGTTTTTCTCTCTCTCTGCGATCGCGTTCCGTGCGCTTGTCCACAGCTCGCACCATCTGCATGTTGCCCTTCAGGTCCTCCATGAGGGCCTTGAGAGCTAGAGGCATATCCTCTGTGTCCGGGGTGAGAGAGGAAATCCTGGAAGTAGTTGTCACTGTGGATTTGTTGTCTGTGGCACTACTGACCACACTCACAGCTGGACTTGCACTGACCACAGAGGTTGATACTGATGACGACGTGGAAGTGGAGCTGACAGATGTCGTGGTACTTGATGCTGCTGCTGCTGCAGATGCTGCGTCCAAGATGGACGTCACTATGGGACTGACACCGAACAGCTGCTGGTAGTGGTGACACAGCAGAACTGGACACAGCAAAATAGTCTTTAGTAGTGGAAGAAACAGAAACGCTGACATCAGGAGTAGACACGGAAGCTAAGCCAGCTTGGATTGTGCCTGCAGTTGCCAAAGCAACAGAGTCTGTACTGGGAGGAGCGGACTCTTCTGGAATCTGCTTTTCTCCTTGCTGCTTTTTCTGCTGTTCCACTTTGCTGGTTAGAGTGGCCAGGAGGTGCTGCTGTTCAGTGGAGTCCTTTGCCTGAGCTAGCACCGCCACCATGAGGGAGGAGATTTCCTGTGGGTTGGAGCTGGATGAGATCTGATGCATGACATTATCAATATTGACGGAGGGAGTGCTGCTGACGGTAGAAGGCTGAGAAGGTGGAGCTGCCACTACTGCAGGAGTACTGCTGACCACGGTTGCTGTGGCACTGGCGCACGTGCTGGTGGTGACAACCACTGCAGGGGCTGAAGAAGAAGAAACTGCTTTCTTTGTGTCTTTCTTACTTTTAACACCATCATCATAGTCATCCACATCTTCAGGATCATAGGGGGCATCACCATCATCAGTTTCAAAAGGTTTGCCTGGGGAATAGGGCTCTGCATCTAGGGCACAGAACAAAGAACACAGTTAAAAAGATTATTATCTTTCCTTGTTAACTTTTACATATGAAACACATAACAACATTGATACAAAGATGGGCTCACCCCACTTCTGTCCCCCAGGCCTGGTGGAGTGAGCCCATCTTTGTATCTTTTGTCTGTGGAGGAGAGAATAAAATGAACCAAAACTTATAATAATGCCCCACATGAATAATGAATTCTGATGTCCTGCACTTTCACACTCTTCAAAATCTGATAGTACTGATTGACTGACGTGTCATCTTGTGGAACTACATCAATATAACAAGCTGGGAGAATAAAGGCCTTACCCAGTGATGTTTACACACGCTTCATAAAGTGCGACTTTGGTCTGGTAAAGATTAATCCTGGTAAAGATTAATCCAAACATTTGAGAATCTCCTGATTTCAGAAACCACTTAAAGCTATTGAGATATGGAATGGACCATTTCTTCATTGGTGAGTGACAACAATCTGAAAACAGACCCTACCTAATTATTCATGGATCCTTGCCAAGTCGATTAATGAGATCAAACATTGGTGTAAAAACCAAGTAACACACACATACGTGCAAACTGAACAAAATTTGTGTAGATTTTCTAAGTATGTATATGATTCAATCCTGGAGTTCTGATACAGAATGTCAGCCGATATTTACACTTTGCCCTAGTGGGATGGCTGGTTCGGTTAAACAAACAAAAACCCCCAAGGATTCAGACCCAACTTCTCCAATCTAAAGCCAAGCACACAGTCTAACAGCCAAGTTGGTCAGGATGTTAGACTACCAAGCAGAAGGTCCGAGTTTGACATTACCTGGGAAACACCTGTGGGGCAAAGAATGTAGATATTTCTGATCATATGTACAGACCTGCTATTGCTAGTGTTTGAACATCCTTCAAGCGCATATGCAAGCAAAACGTTAACCTTTTGACACCCGTACCCTGTCCACCACCATCCTGCAGTGTCAACCAAGCCAGCAAAGCAAAAACTTAACCCTCTGACTCCCTCACCCTATCCACCAGCTTCCTGCAGGAAACTGCTGGATAGGGTGAGGGAGTCAAAGGGTTCAGTTTTTGCAGTTGATGGATAGGATACAGGAGTTAAAGGGTTAACACTATTGTGACTGGCCCTGCCTCTGCCTGAACTTCCTGCCAGCCTGAGCCTGCCTCCAATAAAGAACCAGTAGTTGTTAAAAAAAACACCTCTCTAGCAGGCCTGAATGAAGTCCGATTGTCACCAAAATTTATGTACTTAATGAAAAAAGGATGCTGAGTTTAGTTGTGCTATTTATAAAGCTATCACTTAAATAGTTTTTAGCCGCCATCCAGTTCTGTACCATGTATCACCAAAACAACTTTTAGCGTGACCCGGTAGTACGTGAAGCTCGGCGTTCACGACTATAGTCGCATCCCGTCACGGATGTGTTAAATACGCACATTAAAGATAATGTTAATCATGTCAGTATTCGGTGGCTTATAGACATATGAAAATACCTAGCATGTATATCCCTGAAAAATGAGTATGACTGCCTGTATGTTGGAGGTAATCCATTACAGACAGAGTAAGCAGACTGTGCTGCGATACAATGCCTGCACAGTGTGAGTCGAAGAACAGGAACAATGGTCCATGCATGTACCAAGAAAATGTCGCTCAAAACAAAAAAAATACACAAATCAAAACAAGAATAAAGATCAAACAGAAAAGCCAGTTTGTCATGTAAAACCAGGCCTACCTGCTGTACATCTTCATGCGTCAATTATTCTGGTGGCATCCACTTTGTAAAAAAAAAAAAAAGAATTTAAGTCCCATAACCTTCTAACTGCAAGGTCTATCCAGCCACAGGAACCTGTGTAAGTCTGGAGAGTATTCACATCATTAAAGGCAGATTGTGACAAATACATGTATATGAACTGTTTTAGTACAGAGAAATCCCTACTGAATTTCCACTCCAATCACACATCAAAGTTCTCACCTTCAATTTTAACTGCCTCCTTGACAGCAGATGCTGAACTCGCCACCTCTGAAGAACTGTCTGCTGACTGGTTGGGAAGCAATGTGGATGAAGGAGTTGATGATGAAGACGAAGATGCTGATGATACCGCCACACGGGCAATGTTAGAGGTGGGGGTGGGAATGTACAAAGCCTGAGGGGCGGCTTCGTCATCATCATCAGCAGTCGGAGAATAGGCCTCCGTCTCATCTTTGGAAAGCTTTATTTTCTTTGGAGAAGCAGCTCCTGAACTTTTCACTGCGCTATGAGAAGGTTTTCCTGGGGTGGATCCCTCCTGATTATCTTTGGGTCGTTTCAATTTCTGACGAACCACAATGCCAATCAGCATGTGAGGCCGATTGCCTTCTAAACCTGTTGCAACATAAGGAGAATCAATTAAGTCTTGTTAAAATGAAAACAGTTTGTTTAATAAATTCCAAAACAAAAAGCGATTTGGTAAAAAAAATCAAAACCTGTTTAACTTGACAGAAATAAACTTTGCAGATCTGAAAATATGATCTCTGCACCTTTTCTTTTCCGAGTTCTTTGTTCCTTTTTCCTACATCTGCTGTCGGAAGGCAAATTCAGCACTAATCCTGAATGTACACACTGAACAGATGTAAAACAGTATTTCATTTACATGAATGTTTCAGGAATGTTGACAGCACTAATCTTGAATGTATGCACTCAATAGATACAAGACAATATTTCATTTACATGTTTCAGGAATATTGACGATTAACAGAATCTCTATCATTACCAATATGCATGCTGACTTCATGAATTACATAAATCCAATACGCAAGGAGATATCATAAACAATATTGTAAGGAGACACTATAAATAATGTAAATATCACTCATGAGCCTGAACTACAATTCTAACTGTTGAGATGTTGTCACATCACAGTATAAACACATACTGCACTATTTCAACTTGTTTTGTAAACTCGACACCATCATCATCATGTGCCCTGCTGCACTGCATTGTCGATCATGGCCCTCCATGAGAATCTTATCTTTTGTCGCTGCAAGTGTATCTTCCACCCTCGTCCAATATTTTCTTCCTGGGTCTACCTGGTGCTCCTTTCCCCTCTGTTGTGACTAGGTGCTCAAATTTCTCTTGCCTCATAAAATGTCCTAAATGTTGCTTGACTTTTCCTAATCTTCTTCATTCACTCTTACTGTCCGTTGGGGTTTTTAAATCTGGCCGAAGGCTTTGCACTATGCAAATTGTCAGAGAGGGGGTCAGGTCAGTAAAATGATAACTTTTTTTGTATCCAACCTACAGCAAACATTTTGGTATGTCCATGTTCAGAATAAAATTGTGCATCTTGTGAATAATGTTACACTGATATAATTGTCAAATTGAGATAATTAGAAATGCTAATTATAGATACATTTTACAGCACAGACAAAAAACAGTTGTATGGTTGATAGTCACAGCACTATAGCTGACCAGGTAATACTTGTACATCCAAACTCAAAGAAAAAAAATGTTCATTGACATTCTAGCAATAAGTTCACCACCACAAAAAATGTCATTGTTGCTTTATTTTGATGCTTTTCACCTCTAATTGACTTCAGGTCACATCCCCGAAAATGACCAAAAACCAGACACTTTAGCTGTTACACATGTCACAACTTGTTCGTAAGTTTTCTTTTCTATACTGGCTGCACATTTTCTAGTGTAGAACCATTATTTGATACAAAAAAAATGTAAAAATCACTCCAATAAAAAAGTGTGTGCTCATCTGTGGACTTTTTCACTGATAATATGATGCCAGGTGAGTTTCAGAAAGTCATCATTTCTTTGAATAAGGCCCTGCTGAAGTGTCACCACCATCCAAAGAAACCAACTCATCATTCGAGTGTCAGAAAACTCTCATCACTGTCACTGATGATATTAACGCTATCACTCTATTGTCCACTGTTTCTTGAAACAATTTTATTGCCTGTTCAGCAGTCAGTCTTGTAGGGCACCGCCCACCCGATCCCATGACAAATCAAAACACAGCACGAGATGCAAACCCCCCCCCTCCCCAAACTACTTCACCAGCACAGAAAAGTGTGAAATGAAAGTGGAAATATCTATTGCCATAAAGCAAGCCGTAAAGCTGGCTGATGTCGGAAAAGTATTGACCGTCGCAAACAAGATGTCTGGTAACTGAAAAATCTGACAGAGTCGGCTTGCCGGACAATAAGAGTTATTGTTCTTTTTGTGTCTGCCTCCTTCAAGACTGTTTGTTTTCTTTGTTATCCCCGACACTCTTAACATTCTTCTTAGAAACCACATTTCAGCTGCCTCAATCATGTTTTGATGCTGCATGCTAACTGTCCATGATCCACATTTGTACAACAGTACTGGTTCTATATAACATTGAAGAACTCTCTTCCTGATGGTAATTGACAGGCATGTTGGTAAGAATGCTTTTCATTTTCTTGAACGCTGTTTTAGCTTGGCCGATTCTGCTGGCTGTTTCTAATGTGCATCTGCCGTCTGGCGAGATGACTGTTCCAAGATATACATAACTTATCAACTTGTTTCTAAGTTGGGCCATTTACTGTTATTTTACATGAGGGGATTTCTTGATTTTCTACTGATTACCACGACCAGAATTCTTGCTATTTAGCTCCAGTCCTTTATTTCTGCTTTCTATTTCTATTATATTCACAAGCTTTTGTATGTCTTTTTCATTTTCTGCAATTAGAATGGTGTCATCAGCATAACCAATATCGTTTTAACATTTTTCCTCCACCTTTATCCCAGGGCATTCTTCTAGATTTCTCATGATAGTTTCGCAGTAAAGTGGAAACAAATCTGTTAACATGACACACCCTGCCTAGCCCCTCTTCTGATATGCTGGAGACAGCTTGTATCACTTTCTATTCTCATTGCTACTGCTTGTTCCCAATACATATTCCTTATTATTCTTAGATCCTTTCCTTCAACATTGAGCCTTTCTAGTTGGTTGATCAATTCTTTGTGCCTAACCCAATCAAAAAATAAATATAAATCCTTGATTAACTCAACTGATCTTTCTATGCGAGTTCTTATGATGTATACAGCATTACTAGTTCCCTTTCCTTCCAGAAATCCACACTGTTCTTCTGCTATTTCAACCATTTCCATCGATCCCTGCAAAAATCACTGTGGGATTTTTCGATCCCAGCCAGCTCCTACCCAGAGCTGAGTGTGCTGTGGTCTCATTGAGAAGACAGGGACTACACAGTTAAGTCTTATCCACTTAATGGATGCTGCATCATTGAGGACGTTTCTCACAAAAAAGCAGCAACAATAACACAACAATAGTACAAAGTAGTAGCAATAAATATTTGTAATCATAATAATCACAACAAAAACAGCACACAAATGAACACACAACACAACACAATACAACACACACACATAAATCACAGACATAAAATCACAGGAAAAGAAGAAAGTCAAGGAAGCATGAGGATCAAACAAGGGAGAGGGACGACATGTCAACTAACGCTATGATGACAACAGATGAACTGGAACACAGGCAATGTCAGAGAAGTTAAGAAACTCAATTACAATAAAACATCAACTTCCATATTTCAATCAATCATGTGCATTACAAAGCACGAAAGATAAAGGCAAACGCAGATCCAAGAAGCCATTTTAGTGTTCAATGGTAAATTGATCAATATGAAAACATGAAAATTCATAACATGCACCTCCTTCCCCCCACCCCCATTCCACAATTTCCCCTCGAAAAAGGAGACAACTGCCAATACAGTGGGGTAACCTACTAGTGAGGGGTATGCAAACTGTATACCAACATAACACCAAACCCACTACCGAGGGGTATGCAGACTGTATACCAACATAACACCAAACCCACTAGTGAGGGGTATGCAGACTGTACACCAACATAACACCAAACCCACTAGTGAGGGGTATGCAGACTGTATACCAACATAACACCAAACCCACTAGTGAGGGGTATGCAGACTGTATACCAACATAACACCAAACCCACTACTGAGGGGTATGCAGACTGTATACCAACATAACACCAAACCCACTAGTGAGGGGTATGCAAACTGTATACCAACATAACACCAAACCCACTACTGAGGGGTATGCAGACTGTACACCAACATAACACCAAACCCACTACTGAGGGGTATGCAGACTGTATACCAACATAACACCAAACCCACTAGTGAGGGGTATGCAAACTGTATACCAACATAACACCAAACCCACTACTGAGGGGTATGCAGACTGTACACCAACATAACACCAAACCCATACTGAGGGTATGCAGACTGTATACCAACATAACACCAAACCCACTACTGAGGGGTATGCAGACTGTATACCAACATAACACCAAACCCACTAGTGAGGGGTATGCAGACTGTATACCAACATAACACCAAACCCACTACTGAGGGGTATGCTAACTGTATACCAACATAACACCAAACCCACTAGTGAGGGTATGCAAACTGTATACCAACATAACATCTGCACAATGAGGGTTAAAACAATAATGACATGCATACAGAAAACATTGCTCAGAATGCTGAAGGAAAAAAAAAAAAGAAAGGAAAGAAAAAGCAGATTGTACCTGGTCCATCAAAGGGCAGTAACACCTGGGGGATCTTGCTGTGTGAAGCAAGAGGAACAATATACAGGTCTTTGACATGTTTGGGAGGATTGCCCACCACGCCACAGCGACTGCGACTGTTCAGGTACGAGTACAAGTGCACATAGGCAACTTTTTCGTCATCACTGCCAGGTATGAAGCGCAATATGCAAACATCCTGAAATGAAACAAACATGCATCATTTTGAATGAAAGAACTGATTTGCAGTATATGTTTTTTACTCTATTGGTTTATAGCTTTTTTGATGTGCTCTTTTCATCCTTGAATCTTGCCGGCTCACATCTTCCTTGTTTCAGATCTACTATCTTCTGCATAGTGCTTATTCAAATTTTGTACCAGTGAACAGGTAAACATCAGATAAAAAACACAGAAAGGTATTCAAGAACATTGTCAGATTTTGTTTTCCTATGCATCCAATAAATATAAACACATTCACAGCATGTCTGAGGAAGCTGAAAGGTTTTCTGTTTGCATTTTTTTTGTTAAAAGCTACAGGAAATCAGCCTGAGGTCTTTTTCCTTTTTTTATTAGTTATTTAAGTTAATTGCAATCCAACTTCTGCACACTCCAAGAAACGTGAAAAAAAAAAGCATCAAGTCTAAAGTCTGCCTTAAGTAAAAAAAGAACTGCATTACAATATCCACAAAGAAAACACACATGTACACAAACTAACACACATACACACTCCCACACACATGCATGCACATATCACACACCTATCCCTCCTCACACACACAAAGACACACACAAAAAAGCACACAAACACATACAGACTCATAGGCACACACAACACAGCATCATCATCATCAGGTGCCATGCCACATGGCGTTGGCGCTCATGGCCTTCCAACTGTTTCTATCTCTTGTTGCTGCAAGCACCTCTTCCACCCTCTTTGTCTTCAGCCACTCTGCAAGTCCATCCAATATCTTTTCCCTGGGTCTACCTGGTGCTCTTTCCCTCCAGCTTTCCCATTGTGACCAGGTGCTCCAATTCCCCTTTCCTCATAAAACGGCTTATAAATGTTGCCTGTCTTTCCTAATCTTCTTATGAATGATCTAGTGTCTGCTTCCATCAAGACTGTCTCGTTTGCTTTTTTTGCTGTACTTGGAACTCTCAACATTCTTCTTAGAAACCACATCTCGGCTGCTTCAATCTTGTTCTGGCTTTGCTTGTTGACTGTCCATGCTTCACAACTGTATAACAATATTGGTTCTATACAACATTCAAGACCTCTCTTCCTGATGTTAACTGATAGACATTTGTTGGTAAGAATACTTTTCATCTTCTTGAAAGCTCTTTTGGCTTGGTCGATTCTGCTGGTTATTTCTGATGTGCATCTGCCATCTGGTGAAATGATTGTTCCCAGGTATTAACTTATCAACTTGTCTCAAGGTTGTGCCGATTGCTGTTATTTTGCATGAGCGGATTTCATGTTTTTTACTGATCACCATAACTTCAGTCTTCCTGCTGTTTAGTTCCAACCCCTTACCTTTGCCTTCTATTTCTATTATATTGACAAGGTTTTGTAAGTCCCACAACACAGCATAATGAACACAATACACACACACACACATACGCAGAAACCTCCTACTTTCCAAACAAACTGCGTTGTTTCAGTTCTGTTCTGACACATAGACATGTAGATTTTCTTTTGCATATTTGTTTGCATAACAATGTCCATCAACAATGCTGATTTGGAAAATACCAAGAAAGCCTCGCAGAAACTTTTTGAAATGCGCAGCTCAGAACACTAAAGCTGTCAAATGTCTGCAATTTAGCATCAGCAGTCTACTTCGCAAAGCTAAGAGAGTGCGAACTTTGGACTCATTACATAACTGCAAACTGAGTTCAGCTGTACCATGGCCAGCCCCTATGCAACAAAATCTATTTCTGGAGAATAGTTTCAAATTATAGAAATGAGCTTAGCTGCGTGAATTTTCAAAACCCAATGTTGTGATATCTCATGATCCTACACAGCTGTTGTTGAACCATATTCCAGAAATCCCGATGTTTATACAGAGTTACTGTAACATGTGGCTACTTTTCTAAAAAAATTGTCTTTCAATACATTCCCAAGCCCCCCTTTAAGCCAATATAGTGCTGAGATGAAAGAGTGAGTCTATAAAACATACAAAATTAGATTCTGTTGTCAATTATTGTGCATTTCTTGGAAATCAAACAGTTAAAAGTAAATTCACATCCTGATGATTGTTCTTATTTTCTTTAAAGCCCAGCCAACTGCTGACAGCCATGTCAGGGTTATAACCGTTTCAATACTCAAACAGTACTTCAACAGGAAAAAAAAAAAAGGAAAAGAAAATTAAGTACACATATCAATGCATTCGCACACATAATCCAAGGAGATGCCATCAAAATATTTTACCTGCAACGTCTACACTGGTTGGCACTAGTTTTTGATCTTGTCACGAGCACCAAGCCAACAGCCTAAACAGACTAGACTTTGCAGGTAAAATATCGACTTGGCAAGTGTTTTGACAGAAAACAAACTGATCTGATACATTACCCTTGAACCAGCTTGTCGTATCTTGCCCAAGTAGTCCCACATGTGCTCTGGCCCGATGCGACCACAGATTTGTAAGGTATCTGGTAGTCCCTAAATCAACACAAATCTTACCCTTTGTAATGCGGTCAATAATGGATGTCATCAGTTATAGCGGCATGATCAGTCAAAGATACTTCAGTCATAACATGAAACTCTGATGAGGGTGGTTTGGGGAGGGACGGGGTAGATAGCTGGGTGTGTGTGTGCGGGCGTGCACGAGTGAGTATTCGTGTTTAAAGTCCAACTGACCACTCAGAGCCATATCAGGGCAATAACCATCTCAAACAAAACACACGCATCTAAACACATCAGTAACCCTTGGGAAAAAAAATGTGGAAAAGAAAATTAAGTATACATATCACTGTACTCATGCAAATAATCTCAGAACATGCCCTTGGTGTTGGCCACTCCATCGAACTTATCAGGGCTGGATTCTAAAAAACAACCCTGAATACAAATACATAAACATAACTAAACTTATCATCAGTGGATTTAAAAAAAACAACCCTGAATACAAATTACATAAACATAACTAAACTTATCATCAGCGGATTTAAAAAAAAACAACCTGAATACAAATACATAAACATAACTAAACTTATCATCAGTGGATTTAAAAAAAACAACCCTGAATATAAATACATAAACATAACTAAACTTATCATCAGTGGATTTAAAAAAAAACAACCCTGAATATAAATACATAAACATAACTAAACTTATCATCAGTGGATTTAAAAACAAACAAACCTGTATACAAATTACATAAACATAACTAAACTTATCATCATGGATTTAAAAAAACAAAACCCTGAATACAAATTACATAAACATAACTAAACTTATCATCAGTGGATTAAAAAAAACAACAACTGTATACAAATTACATAAACATAACTAAACTTATCATCAGTGGATTAAAAAAAAAACAACCTGTATACAAATTACATAAACATAACTAAACTTATCATCAGTGGATTAAAAAAAACAACCCTGAATACAAATTACATAAACATAACTAAACTTATCATCAGTGGATTTAAAACAACAACCCTGAATACAAATTACATAAACTAACTAAACTTATCATCAGTGGATTTAAAAAAAAACAACCCTGATACAAATACATAAACATACTAAACTAATCATCAGTGGATTTAAAAAATAACTAAACTTAAATCATCAGTGGATTAAAAAAAAAAACAACCTGAAATACAAATTACATAACATAACTAAACTTATCATCAGTGGAAATTAAAAAAAAACAAACCTGAATAAAAAAAAAAAAATAAATTTATCATCAGTGGATTTAAAAAAAAAACCCTGAATACAAATACATAAACTATAACTTAAAACTTATCATCAGTGGATTTTAAAAAAACAACAACCTGTATACAAATTACATAAACATAACTAAACTTATCATCAGTGGATTTAAAAAAAACAACAACCTGTATACAAATTACAAAACATAACTAAACTTTATCATCAGTTGATTTTAAAAAAAACAACAACCTGAATACAAATACATAAACATAACTAAACTTATCATCAGTGGATTTTAAAAAAACAACCCTGAATACAAATTACATAAACATAACTAAACTTATCATCAGTGGATTTAAAAAAAACAACAACCTGTATACAAATTACATAAACATAACTAAACTTATCATCAGTGGATTTAAAAAAAACAACAACCTGAATACAAATACATAAACATAACTAAACTTATCATCAGTGGATTTTAAAAAAACAACCCTGAATACAAATTACATAAACATAACTAAACTTATCATCAGTGGATTTAAAAAAAACAACAACCTGTATACAAATTACATAAACATAACTAAACTTATCAGTGGATTTAAAAAAAAAAACAACCTGAATACAAATTACATAAACATAACTAAACTTATCATCAGTGGATTTAAAAAAACAACAACCTGTATACAAATTACATAAACATAACTAAACTTATCATCAGTGGATTTAAAAAAACAACAACCTGAATACAAATACATAAACATAACTAAACTTATCATCAGTGGATTTAAAAAAACAACCTGTATACAAATTACATAAACATAACTAAACTTATCATCAGTGGATTTAAAAAAAACAACCTGTATACAAATTACATAAACATAACTATGAAAAAAACCACCACCAAAAACAAAAACTGGCTTTAAGTACCTAAAATTGAAACGAAGCAGTTCACATTTCCTTAATGCTAAAAATGCAGTTAGTCTATGTACCCAGTCATCAATGCTAATAGAAAGTATGCAAGGCTTTACGGAAAACATCATGATGAATGAATCAGAATGGCAAAAAATGAAAAAGGAAGAAATCAGAGACAGCACAGGAGCAAGACAGAAACAAAGAGAATGACAGCAAAGAGCAAATTTCCAGCGCAGTATTTCCACAAGGTGCGGATACTATTTATACTGAAAGAGCCCCCATCAACCCCATGGAGAGAGAGAGAGAGAGAGAGAGAGAGAGAGAAGAGAGAGAGAGGAGGGAGGGAGGGAGGGAGGGAGAGAGAGTGAGAGAGAGAGAGAGAGAGAGAGAGTGTGTGTGTGTGCGAGTGTGTGTGTGCGTGTACATGTGTGTAAGCCTATGAGCAAGCATGTATGTGAGCATGCACTCATATTTGTAAAATGGTCTGGTGATGTGCCCATGTGAATGGGCATCCGTCAGTGTGAAACAGAAAGCAAGAGGGAGACAGATGTGCATGTATACACATATACAGCTGTGCATACTAGGAAGATTGAACAAAAACTCAATTAACTCAAGAAGTGACAATATCAAGACTGATATAAAAACGATCTTAATGACTGCTGTGTCTATGTTTACTGACTGTTGTATCATTGTGTGAGCTGTTACAGAGATTCAGGTTTTGATAAGAATCAATCTTACTTGTTCAGGATGAGCATATTTGTGACTCATTCTCACAAAAGGCACAACACAAAAAGATTCAGTTTAGGTATTTTTAGGTTTTGGTATCACTATAAAGTTTAGAATCTCAGCTTTCAAATGGTACTAAAGTTGAGTTTCAGGCTACAAAAACAAAAAAGTTATGGGCGTTCAAAGATGAGAGGGGTCAAGTCAGCCATTTTGAGAAAAACAGTGTTGAAGAGAATAGGTCTGAATTGAAAAGGTATGGTCAGAAACTCCAAAGCAACAAGCATTAAATATCAACCAAATCAGCTGAAATTCCATACTTCCCTTGTTTACTTAATTGTCCATCCATCCAAAACAACAAAAAGAAAAAGAAAATTAAGAAAAGCGTACTTTAATCGCCAAAATGTTACAGAACTTGTGGATATTTTGAAAGGAGATAGTAGCACTTACCACACATTAAAACACAAAAAAATGATACTTATCGACTGAATTTGACGTTACTGTGTTAGGACATGGTGTAAAAGTGGTTATCGGGCATGAAAATGCAGAAAACTCAAAACTGACAAATGTTTCCCTGTTTAGAGTTTTCGGCCCACAGCTGCTAAAGGCCTCGCCCGACTTATTGTACCTTTTGTCAGAATGGGTCACATTTAGACTTATCACATATGGCCCTAACTCAGTTAACTGTCAACAAAGCTGCAATGAATGTGAATGAACTTTCGTTAAGTTGTTAACTGACATGTAATAAATGAAAGTTCTTTCAGAAAATTGTCAACTGAGCAGCAATAATGTAATTTTCAATAAGTTGCTAACTGAGCTGCAATATTTATGTAACTTATTTATCAACTGAGCTGCAATAAATGTAAAATAACTTTCAATAAGCCCTCAACCCTTAGACTCCCAGATTTATTTGGAACTTTTTACATAAAAAAATATCACCAATTTCACAGCAGGAACAACAACATCAACAAAGAAAAGAAAAATTCCAATAATCCTCAAAATTATATAACATGCTTTATTGAAAGAAAATGAAAGGACTAGACACTCTTTGTATATTCAATGCTGAGATCAAAAGTATATGAGAATGTTTTATTGAAAGAAAATGAAAGGAGAATACAATCATTGTATATTCAATGCTGAGAGAACGAGACATGATGACCCCTGAACTACAGCTATAATGACAATCAGGAGTGAAAGGCTGAACAGGCTACAATGAATTCAACTTACAGTAATTAAGTGGCACTATATGTGAAACAACTTACCAGCTTGTCAGCAGGGCCAGACACTCTGTAAGCAGAGGTGAAGAATTTGGCAAAATCCTGCATGGAAATGAATCCCTTCCACACCATAGGCCCTGATGGGGTGAACTTGTGCTTGGGATCCAGACCTGACTGCAGTGCCGAATCGGGAGACCTGGTGTGCATATTCATCTTTCAAGATTACTTTTTTTTTTACTGTTATACTTTTATCTCCACACACATAAACAAACACGCATGTGCACACAAGCCTCGTTTTATGCCAACTTACATCGATTCTTTTTTTTCTTCTTGATTTTACAGAAAGACTGTGGGGAAAAAATCAAGATACTACTAAATTTCACCGCACATAATTAAATAAATACTTTATCAACTATGTCAGAAGTGGACAGAGTTAGAAGTGGACAGAGCTTTGCGTGAGTGTGCGTAATGTGTGTGTGTGTAAATGTGTGTGTGTGTGTGTGTGTGTGTGTGTGTGTGTGTGTGTGTGTGTGTGTGTGTGTGTGTGTGTGTGTGTGTGTGTGTGTGTGTGTGTGTGTGTGTGTGTGTGTGTGTGTGGTCTGTTTAGCTTCACCCACTTCTGAATAACGAATTTGTATGAATACTAATTTGTGTCCATACTGAACTCATCATTCTGTGGGGGATAATGTTATTATCAAATTATGATGAAATTATCAATATCATTAACCAGAAAAAAACATGAAAAAAGAATCAGAACGTGTATCTAATACATCCAGACAAGACAAGCACAAATTTTCGGCCTTTGTCAAGCGTAAGATCACAAACAAACACCAAATACAAAAATTAGGAGAAAAAGACTGTTTGTTTGTGATCTTACGCTTGACAAAGGTCAGTTGGCCGAAAATTTGCACCTGTCTTGTCTGGTTGTATTAAATATGCATTCTGATTCTTTTTTCGAGTTTTTTTTTCTGGTTCCTGTTTACTTGAACATGGGCAGTCACACATGTTTTGGATATCAATATCATTACTGTAATCATCATCAGTATCTCCATACCTGACAGTGACCCGAGAAGAGATGGCAGGAACCTGGGAAGTGTGGGTTGGGCCAGAGGATGTAAGACCAGCAGAGGAACCCGGTGTTGCATGGGGGGGCCCTGGGGAGGAGCTGACAGCGGAACTAGGAGTTGACACCGTCTCTTCAGGACTCATGGTAGTTGTCTGTGGCGTGGTGCTATGCTCCCCCTCCTCTTCCTCCTCTGCCATCTGCTCATCCGGTTTTATTTCTAAGATCTTAACATCCCCTCTAATGGTCACTTCTTTCTTCTTGCTCTCCTTCCTTGGCAGCAACTTGGGCTCTTCCATCACCTCGTGGGCCACCTGTGCATATTTACATACATTCATGCATACTTCAGTGGATATGCGCATGTTCAAGTCAGAATGTTAATTGTTATACACACAAATACATGCAAATCAGACACACAATACACATTATACACAATATAAAATGCAGATGTTATGATCTCACACACACACACACACACACACACACACACACACACACACACACACACACACACACACACACACACACACACACACACACACACACAAATATGTGCACATATGTTTCTGTTATGTGTGGAAAAATCCTGAATTCGTTATTACAAAAACTGCGGGCAGTGTAAGTACACAAAAAAATAACACTGAAAGTGCTGGTGCATACTACTTGTCCAGAAAGATGGGTTTATATGAACTATATCCTTTATTGCCAATGCCTTTAACCCTTTGAACCCGGCTGGCCGATGTGGCGGCCAGTGCGATTAATACCTCTGGACCCGGCAGGCCGCAGGAGCGGCCTGACATTTCCAGTTAACCTGGCCTGGTATGGTGCTGGCGTGCGGTATGCGACCTACCGGCACCTACTCTCCTCTGCCACATCCTGTTTATATTACCGAATTCCAGGCACCCTATACTTTCTTCCTGGCAAATTTTTAAGCATTAGAAGATTTATTCTGAGACACCGGTTTTCACTAGAATTTCTCTAAAAAATACTCAGGGTTGAGGGTATCAGAGGTCTAGAAGTACTTAGGGCTGAAAGGGTTAAGCACACAGGGGTCTGCAGCAATGCAGCTACTGCCTATGGTCCTCTGTGGCAAAGCACTTTGGCTTTTCAGTTTGCTTTCTCCATTACAGCCAGCTGTGAATGGTTACCTAATCCTGTTCACAGTTGTGGAGGGCAAAGTAACAAGGAAGCTGTTGGGATCTACCTTAACCCACTCAGTGCCTGTAGGCCATCAGCTGACATCCTACATAAAGTGTTGCCACAGTGCCTTTAGGCCATTCACTGACGCCTTAAGGGTATACCAATTTTTCATTCATTCCAATGTGATGAGCCAATGAGCACAAAGAAATGCTGCACAGTGAGCTATAAGTGTCTACAATATAAAAATAGCATGTAAGTTAGGATACGCCATAGGGAAGACCACTTTACTGTCGCTAATGATTTGGTAACAGGACCACGTGAAGCTTGGCATCATGCGCAAAATGGCGACTCAACCTTTGACAAGATGAGACAGTGGGTCACGTCAGTGGACTTATATGATTCTTAGAGGCCATTTAAATGATTTTGGAGCATGACGACAATGGTGATCATTTGTTATCTGATGATTTGCTTGAACATGAGGGTGAAGAAAATGACAGTAACGACCCTGACACTGACATTCAATGCTTGCTGGTTGAAGCGATGCAAGGAGATGATGACGAGTCCGCTAGTGCTTTGAAAAGATTTAAGATATATGACCTGAAAATAACACTGTCTCTACCACTTCACTCCTAAACGACCCACTTCAATCGAAAGCGACCTTAGAGTGAGTTATAAGACAAACTTTGTCTCTTCTTGATAACCTTTTGCAACACAAACTTCAGCCCAAACAAAGCTTTGCAGCAAAGCACGTCAGCAACAAAGATGTCACCCACCTTTAATTTCTTGACCACAGGTTCTTCTGTAGTAGGTGGCAGCACCTTGCCTGTACAGATCTTACAGTTGAGATCAAACAGATGGGCCCGATGCTGATCTGTTGTGTCCACAGCAGTGCTAGGTTCTTCCTCCTCCTGTTTGCTCTCTGGTACGCTCTTCTGTTCCTCCACGTGAGTCTGTTAACACACACATACAAGGGATGCACTATAAAATCTTGAAGGAAAGGGTCTTCTTCTACTTACCTATGACACAAGAACACATGTTTAATTTTTTGGAGACGCGCCCTTAAATGGTTACTGAAACTGTTGAGACGCACAGTTTTTGGTATTCTGAAAAAAAAATTATGGAGAATAACCAACGATACTAAACCTATCATGTTATACATATTCAGAAAGGTCATTAAGTTTCCATTCTTGCTCTCTTAGATCTCTCCGCTGCCTTTGACACTATTGATCATTCTATCCTTCTGTCCAGACTTCAAACTTCTTTTGGCATCTGTGGTTCTGTTCTGAGTTGGTTCCAATCCTATCTAGTCGATCGCACTCAAACTGTCTGTGTGAAGGGTGTTTCTTCTGAACCATCTGTTCTGTCTTCCGGCGTCCCACAAGGGTCTGTTCTGGGACCCATGCTTTTTGTGCTGTATGCGTCACCTGTGTACGATGTCATCAGTCGTCACGCCATGTCACATGAGAGCTTCGCTGATGATACTCAGGTTCATCAGTCGGCTTCCATTAATGAAATTGATGGGCTGATGGCTCGGACGCAGGGGTGCATTTCAGACCTGAAGGTATGGATGACACAAAATAAACCAGCTAAATGATGACAAAACGGAACTCCTCCTAGCTTGCCCCAAGAAATTTCTCAGCCAACCATCTTTGCCCACTTCTCTTGAAATGGGCAATATCACAGTTCCCTTTTCTTCCGCTGTTCGCAGTCTTGGGGTCACTCTTGACCAAACCCTCTCTTTTCAGCAACACATCTCAAATGTTTGTAGAAGTGCTTACTTTGAACTTCGGAAGATTAGCTCTGTCCGCCACCTCCTGTCTGCTGACGCTACTAAAACTCTAGTCTGTGCTTTCATCTTCTCTAAACTTGACTATTGCAACTCTCTTTTGGTTGGACTTCCTAAACATCTCTTACATAGACTTCAACGAATACAGAATAATGCCGCCCGTCTGGTTTGTAGGTCCTCTAAATTTGAACATGTCTCTCCTTTGCTTCACTCACTTCACTGGCTTCCCATCTCAGACAGGATAGATTACAAAATTTCTTCACTGACCTACCATGCTGTCTCTGGCACTGGCCCTGAATACCTCTCTGAACTTGTTCACATTTACACTCCTTCTCGCTCTCTCCGCTCTTCATCTGACACTAGACTTCTCCGCATTCCCTCTGTGAGGACAAAAACTTATGGCCAACGATCTTTCTCTTACCAGGCTCCCACTACGTGGAATACCCTACCAACTCCTCTCAGGCACGCAGAGTCTATTACCTCTTTCAAAACCTCACTCAAAACACATCTGTTCTCGTGCTGACTTCTCCTCTTCGTGGTGCTTCTTCTTTATGCTTATGATATTGACAACCTGCGATCGTGTATGTTGTGTGTGTGTGTGTGTTTGTGTGTGTGTGTGTGTGTGTGCGTGCGTGCGTGCGTGCGTGCGTGCGTGCGTGCGTGCGTGCGTGTGTGTGTGTGTGTGTGTGTGTGTGTGTGTGTGTGTGTGTGTCTGTGTGTGTGTGTCTGTGTGTGTGTGTGTGTGTACTTGTAAAGCGCCAGAAGCAATTTTTTGGACTGTGCGCTATATAAATGCTCATTATTATTATTATTATTATTACGAAAGGTCTGTTGTTGTTTCATTGCGTAAGTCAGTGTTTGAACTTGAATATTCTGTGGTTTTTGATGTATCTTCTTACTTGTGTAGCTTTGATGGTGGTTGTTTTCTCATTGTATACGTAGTTGTGAACATTTTTTGTTTTGCGAAATGTAAAGCGCTGGTGAGCATGTTTGCATGGAATATGCGCTATATAAATAAACATTATTATTATTATTATTATTATTATTATGTCTACTTTGTAACTGTGCAGACTGCTTGTTTATGCATGCTTTAATTTTTTTCTGGTTTACCATTGAAAAAGGCATGCAAATAGCTAAAAAAAAAAAAGTTACAGATGTACACACACACACGACTTAACAAACTGCTGCTTGTAATCCATTGAATATCCATGCCACAAAACTGCACTGAACATGTCACAGGATATACATCCTTCGTTGGAAGTCACTGTGAGTTCTGCTTTCATGAATATTTTGTCCCAAAAATGATTATACACAGGCGTGGAGTCTTTTGACTCTTTGAAATTCCTTTGTTTGGGGTACCACAAAAACAAGACAAAAATAAATTTCCAACAGTCTGCTATGGTGAAAGGGAAAGAAATCTACTTAGAAAAGTGGTTAAACTGTGCTTTCAGCATAATCTCCCTTACTATAGTATGCAAATTGTCTCAGTAAAGAAATCATAACATCCTCCGCAGCTTTGGCTGCGGAGCGTCAGTCAAGAGACCAATGAGTTAACCATGGTCAAGTGAAAAAATATGATCCTTTGGTGCCTGCATCTCTTACCTAGCCTCCATCTATAGCCACTAGCCTGACCTGCCTGTGCAGTATTAGACTTGCCAGTTGGGAGCATGTCTGTAGCAAACATGGTTATTCCTCTTTCTAAATCTTCATCTGTGGGCACACTGACAGGAATACATTTGTCCATATAACTAGTACAAAGCTCTATGATGGTATCTCAGCAGCTGTTCTGATCTAGAAATTGGTAATTGTTGTATACATTTATAAATGCACACGCAACAGAAATAACAGAATCAGATCATGATGTTGGTGTCTGATCATCATGTTGCTGTCAGAATCAGATCATCATGTTGGAGTCAGAACCAGATCATGATGTTGGAGTCAGAACCAGATCATGATGTTGGTGTCCGGTCATCATGCTGGAGTCAGAATCAGATCATCATGTTGGTGTCAGAACCAGATCATCATGTTGGAGTCAGAATCAGATCATCATGTTGGTGTCAGATCATCATGTTAGTGTCAGAATCAGATCATCATTTTGGTGTCAGAGAGAGAGAGAGAGAGAGAGAGAGAGAGAAAGAGAGAAAGAGAGAAAGAGAGTATGTGTGTGTGTGTGTGTGTGTGTGTGTGTGTGTGTGTGTGTGTGTGTGTGTGTGTGTGTGTGTGTGTGTGTGTGTGTGTGTGTGTGTGTGTGCTCACATGTTCTTGACTTCAGCAGTTCAGTGTGAAGAGAAAACGCTAAGAAAATTTCATCCAACCTGAGAAAATATTTAATCCACCCTGACTGAAATTTATGTCCTTAGAGACAACAAGAGACAGTAGATGTATGAACTTATCGAGTGATGCATCAAAATTTGCTCTTGTCTCAAATTTCCTTGCCAATAGCACAAACATTCCTTCCCCATCCCTTGAAGATATACATTGTATTATTTTGCCTTGTTTCCGTACTTGAAGTAGAAGCTTCAAACTGTTAGACCAAAACTGTAACAGCTTGGGCGAAAGATAGCTGATCGGTAAACACTCAAGTATCTCACCGACTCCCTTCAATGACAGGTTCTACGAGAAGCAAGAGTTGCCTTTATCTAGATAGTCTTGTCTTTGCGTGAATGTTGGTGAGACTCAATCATTGCAGACGAAATCACTCGACAAATCAGAAAGTCTGAGTAATAATAAGACGATGAGTCTCAAGCTTTTTCAAATATGTATTTTCTATGTTTATCAGGTTTGAGGATGCAAGTTATAAGTCCCTCTTTTTGGGTTGCTGAAAGTTCTTCATCTCTACATGACATGACTTACAGGAGCTTTAACGAGCATATTTGATATTCTGCATGTGTATACACATGTGTAAGAAAGGGTTTACGCTCTGGCAGAAAAATCTCCACCCTTTTATCCACCAGGCAGCAGTGTTCCAGCAGACTGAACCTAGGACTGTCTGACTGGAAGTCTGATGATCTTTACCCACCTGACTTCTGAGTGCATCAACTTGCCAACAGATATGAAAAGTGCCCATACCGAAACCTCAAAACCTAGTCGAGTCAGACATCTAAGAATTAATCCTACATACAGCAGTGCTATGATGGGACACTACTCACCACCAATGTACTCATGTCTTCTTCTTCCACCTCCACTTCTCCCTTGTGTGTCTTCTTCCGTATGTGCTGTCCTTCCTTCAGGGCCTCCTTCTCCGTCTGTTCAATCATGGCCAGGGCCTGAAACACATGACACACAGTCTACATTCACACCTGAGGAAAAGGAGAAACAATGACACAGGATGTAGGATCCACTCAAATATTAAAAGAGAGGCACAGGGAAAGATTGCCCCATAACCTGAAGATCACAGATATGTGATATGGTAAAGACCTCAACTTTTTTCAGGGCCATCATTATGAGGGAGATGCCCACCTTCTCTTTACTAATGCATTATCTTAATTTACTCCAAAACATAACCAACATCAGTGGCCTAAACATTCAAGAAATTGTCCACAAGAGTCAAGACAGTGGCCTGGAGGGAGATGGTGGTGTCCAGATGTGCAGCGGCCAACACCGAACCTGGTGACACTGACAGGTAAGACAGGTGACACTCCAAACAGGGATAGGTATCCATGGTAACTGGAGGCTACATGTAGACACATTTTCTTGGGCGAGTACTCACTCGGCCCTGCCAACCTCAGGTTGGTCTCAGGAGTATATATTTCATTATCTGATGTACCAAAATAGCATTTGCAAGCAGCACCATCAATGTCCACTGTGACCACAACAGTTAATTTGACATACAACACCTTGAAGTTGAGTTGGCACACACACCAGAAAAAACAGTTAACACCAACTGTCTACTGCTTAACCCTTTGACTCCCCACACTGTCAACAGCATCCTGCATTGCCAACCACACTAGCAAAGCAAAAACTTAACCATTTGACTCCGTCACCCTATCCACCAGCTTCCTGCAGGAAGCAGGAAGCTGGTGGACAGGGTGAGGGAGTCCAATGGTTAAGTTTCTGCAGTTGGTGGATAGGGTGTGGGAGTCAAAGGGTTAATACACAAGATATTTGACTATGTGCCTCTCACAGTAACACTGCGTTGCCCACCAATAGGCACGTCTGCGATTTTCTTATTTTCTAATTTCCATATGGAATTAAAAAAAACGACACTTTTTTCCTTGAAACAGATTTCCTCATGAATAACAAAGAAAAATCACTACTGGTGTTAGTGCAAGTGTGAGTGTATAAGCATGTTTGTGTAAGAAAGTGAAATCAAAAAAATCTTCATGAACATACAATCCTGTACAGACTTTCATCCAAGCCCAAAATCGAATCCAAGATAACCTATTAATTAATGGTAGAATAAAGATAACAGTAACCAAAACGTGATATGGAAAGAGCTCTATGAGTCTTTTCATTACACAGCCATTCAACATTATGATTAAGTAAATCAACTGGCTTTGTAACATGAAGCACTGCTCAGACAATTTCTAAAAACAAAGTGGATGCTACCATGTGATGTGGAAAAAGCTCTATGCGCATTTTTAACATACAACCTTCGACATTATGATAAAGTAAATTAAATGGCTCTGCAACATGAAGCACTGCTCAGAAAATTTCAAAAAACAAACTGGATGTTACCAAAGTGTTTTTGACAATGAATACCAACGATCATTATAATGACTTGCACTTAAAATGAAAACTATATCAACATCATTTACCCAGGATTAAAAGACAACCTACAAATAAACAGGAAGAAACCAGGAAAGTACAAAGCTCTAACCCCAATGTAATTTTCATATTCAAAGACTCAGGAACCAGAAAAAACACAAAAAAAGAATCAGAACGAATATTTAATACAACCAGACAAGACAGGCACAAATTTTCAGCCAACTGGCCTTTGCCAAGCGTAAGATCACAAACAAACAAACACCAAATACAAAAATTAGGAATAAAAGACTAATCCTAATTTTTAGTATCTGGTGTTTGTTTGTGATCTTACGCTTGACAAAGGCCAGTTGGCCAAAAATATGCGCCTGTCTTGTCTGGCTGTATTAAATACACGTTCAGATTCTTTTTCTTGTGTTTTTTTCTGGTTGCTGTTTTCTTGAATGCTGGCAGTCACACTTGTTTTAGATTTCAAAGATACAGTAAAAGCAAGGATGTATGCTCACATGTTTATTCTCCATCTTGCGCCAATTTGACAATTCCTTTGAAGCCAGTTCCTCCGTGGACATTCTTACCAGGTGAGCTGATCGGATCCTGCGAGTCAGAATCTTCCGGAACAGACCCTGCATTCAAAATACAAGATCAACATTTGTTATCAGGACACATGCAGTGTAAATGAAAATTATGACACTGTGCACATTTCAATTCATCTGGCACTAATACATAAGTTTTACTCCATGCACACACACATTTTTAAATTTACTCTGTCACATCTTCTGTATCACTTCTGTGTCGTATCTCAGAATTAGGATCTCCTTTAATTCACAATGTGTCATCATCTTTTTAGTCTTATTTCAATATCACCTTACTGTTTTGTTAGGAAATTTAGTCAAAAACCTATAATCAACAATAAACTAAGCCTTACAAAAGTGAAAAGATAAATGTACATACACACTCATCTACAAATGTATGTTAACAACGTGAACTGTAATGACTCCCAATATTTTGGTCATGTCCTTTACTAAACCTACAAACACTCATCTGAATTGGAATTTGGAATTGGAAAAGCTTGAAGAGTAACTCTTCGTGTTCAGATAATCCATGTTCTTGATCCAAATTTGCAATCATTTATCTCATAAACTTTCTGAGCTAGTGCAAAGCTGTACATGCTGGTAAGGTCATGAAAAATCTGAGCAACAAAGACTGACAAGCTCCATCTAACTGATGTAGGTAGACTTACAGCATGTTTCTTTATTGCAATGTTCTGTGTCTTTTGCAACATTTGCCAAAGGTAACCATAGGTTGGGGTTCGAATCAGACCCTAGAAAATGTTCATGTATGTGGCCTACACTCTACCCAGCTGTGAATGGATACCTAACCTTGTCCTGGGTTGTCAAAGTAAAGCAGGTACCATCAACATACTGCTGATCCTGGAAAACATTGAGGCATCTACATGTATTACCTCACTCACTAAGACCATTCTCTCACCATTCAATCATAGATCAGTGAAGAAGATGATGATGATGATAATGATGATAATGAGGAGTAGAGGTTACCACAGATTATATTGTGTCAATCAAAGTACTGACGACTGTATCGTCAAAAAGACTAAAGCGTGATCAACAACTGTGACAGATTCCTTTCTCTGTATACCAGAATAAGAACAACTAAACTACATGTAATTAGTTTTCAACTGCTGCATATCTTGAAAACTTGACCTGCCAGGGGACAGCAATTGTATCACACCAATAATGGACAAACAGCAGTACATTCTGTCTAAATACACGTCTGGCTATATACTTACCACCAACACTGGAAACACAGCTGTATACATGTCTGACTATATACTTACCATGTCGGACTTACTGCATGGCACATGACTGCCCATGTCTGACAGAAATGCAGGGTGGCACTGGACGCCTGATGCGGAAGTTTGGAGCTTCCTGGCTTGTCACATTTTTGCACAGTCTGCTGAACAGTTGTCGTCCTTACAAGAACATCAGCAGAACTGACAATCTAAGCATCCACTTTGGGACTACAGTCATTCACAAGACTCTCACATCAATAATGCCTCACCTCACATCATTCCACTAAACTGTGATCTGGAATTTGATGTAGCAGACTACGACAGGTCCAAGAGATCTGTTTCTCCTGCTAGGAGCACTTTGTCTTGGAGTGAGAGACTTAACATCCAAACCACACTACAGGTCCTCCTTCATTAACTCCAACAGTTGTAGTATAATATATGAAGTCAATTGGTTTCTTAGTAATGGAAAACTGTATTTTAGTAATGGAAATGGACCCACGAGAATACCGCAGCTAAGAAAGATAATGCTCAGATTTCCAACCAAAACAGTACACCATATGGACAAAGGGAGTGATTTTACCTTGTTCTTTTGGTCCTTGATGTTGAAGACGAGACTCCTGAACTTTGTGCGGTATTTCTGTCCTGTGTTGGTGAACAGTTTGAACAGTTCCTCTTCGATTCTCAAAGCCAATCGCTTTACTCACTGCTGGACAGAACAATGTCGCCTGCTTCCTTTGCTCTGTACCATAAATAAAGAAAGAGAGAGAAGTCAATAAATGTGTATATATAAAATAACAAATAAACACTGAGGATATATGCGCGCGTATATGTGTGTGTGTGTGTGTGTGTGTGTGTGTGTTGTGTGTGTGTGTGTGTGTTGTGTGTTTGTGTGTGTGTGTGTGTGTGTGTGTGTGTGTGTGGTGTGTGTGTGTGTGTGTGTGTGTGTGTGTGTGTGTGTGTGTGTGTGTGTGTGTGTGCGCGCCTAAATTATCTACAATTGCTTTCACCAACCTATTTTCCCAGAGCCAAAAATGCGATTAATACACATACCCAATTATCAATCCTCACAGAAAGTGCTAAAGACTTTATTGCACACATACATGTGATGGACCAGTATGCCAGAAAACGATAGGAAGAAATGACAGAAAGCAAAGAAGGAAGAAAGAAACAAAGAGAGTGACAGAACAGAGGAAATTTCCAGCACAGAATTTCCAGAAATTGGGGATACTATTTATACTGATAGAACCCCCGGCATCCCCACAGGGGGAAGTGTACCTGCTAGCAAGGGCATCCTGAAGAGATGTTCTAACGCTGTGCCGGATTTTTTCAGACCCTTCATCAGTCCCAGGGGGTTTACTTCCTGCTGCTTCCCCCTCTTTTTTCTCCTCCGTTTTCGTTATTCCACTTCCATCTTGTTTCTCATCTGCTTTCTCTTCCACTTTCTTCCCTGCACTACTGCTGCTGCGTCGGTCCTTCTTTTCTGGAAGCGAAAAACAAGAATGACTCATTATCAAGCTTCCACCAGAACAGCACTTCCAGTTCCTTACACAACATTAAAAGTTTTCATATCCATACAATGTAACTGTCCAATAAGCCATTCAGACTGCAGTCATCAAAAACAAACTTGACAGCCACTAATAATCAATCATGATAAATTATGACTGTCAATTATTTCTCTTTTACATCACAGTACCAGATACTGAGTGATGTACTGTCAAGGACTTTAACCGATGCTGTTAACAACTTCAAGTCTCTCAGCAAAAACAAGAAATGTCGCCTGATGGTAAAAACTTGTACGGATAGAAATTTGGAAATGCCACAGGTGACCAGTGGTGACATGTACTGAAAACTGTTAGTGGAAATGCCACAGGTAACCAGCGGCGACATGTACTGAAAACGATTAGTGGAAATGCCACAGGTGACCTGCGGCGACGTACTGAAAACTGTTAGTGGAAATGCCACAGGTGACCAGTGGTGACATGTACTGAAAACTGTTAGTGGAAATGCCACAGGTGACCTGCGGCGACATGTACTGAAAACTGTTAGTGGAAATGCCACAGGTGACCTGCGGCGACATGTACTGAAAACTGTTAGTGGAAATGCCACAGGTGACCAGAGGTGACATGTACTGAAAACTGTTAGTGGAAATGCCACAGGTGACCAGCGGCAACATGAATGAAAAACTGTCAGTGGAAATGCCACAGATGACCAGCGGCAACATGCATTGAAAACTAAGTGGAAATGCCACAGGTGACCAGCGGCAACATGCATTGAAAACTAAGTGGAAATGCCACAGGTGACCAGCGGCAACATGCATTGAAAACTAAGTGGAAATGCCACAGGTGACCAGCGGCAACATGCATTGAAAACTAAGTGGAAATGCCACAGGTGTCCAGCGGCAACATGCATTGAAAACTAAGTGGAAATGCCACAGGTGACCAGCGGCAACATGCATTGAAAACTAAGTGGAAATGCCACAGGTGACCAGCGGCAACATGCATTGAAAACTAAGTGGAAATGCCACAGGTGACCAGCGGCAACATGCATTGAAAACTAAGTGGAAATGCCACAGGTGACCAGCGGCAACATGAATGAAAAACTGTCAGTGGAAATGCCACAGGTGACCAGTGGCAACATGAATGAAAAACTGTCAGTGGAAATGCCACAGGTGACCAGCGGCAACATGAATGAAAAACTGTCAGTGGAAATGCCACAGGTGACCAGCGGCAACATGAATGAAAAACTGTAAGTGGAAATGCCACAGTGTGACCAGCGGCAACATGAATGAAAAACTGTCAGTGGAAATGCCACAGGTGACCAGCGGCAACATGAATGAAAAACTGTCAGTGGAAATGCCACAGGTGACCAGTGGCAACATGAATGAAAAACTGTCAGTGGAAATGCCACAGGTGACCAGCGGCAACATGCACTGAAAACTAAGTGGAAATGCCACAGGTGACCAGCACCAACATGCACTGAAAACTAAGTGGAAATGCCACAGGTGACCAGCGGCAACACGCACTGAAAACTAAGTGGAAATGCCACAGGTGATCAGCGGCAACACGCACTGAAAACTAAGTGGAAATGCCACAGGTGACCAGCGGCAATATGAATGGAAAACTGTAAGTGGAAATGCCACAGGTGACCAGCGGCAACATGCATTGAAAACTGTAAGTGGAAATGCCACAGGTTACCAGTGGCAACATGCAGTGAAAACTGTTAATGGAAATGCCACACGTACTGAACAACAACATGCAGTGAAAATGTCATGTTAGCTGTATGACACCATCATACAGCAGTTAACTCTTTGGCAACGCGCCAAAGCTCAAGCTTCGGCACCGTGACGTCATACAGTGACGTGCCGAAGCTAAAGCTTCGGAGGATATCAAAATTTTTTTTTAAGGTACTAAGGAACGTCCAATTAAAGGGAAACTACACACGATATTAGATGAACCATTTCTCTTTTCTGCAGTTCTGTCCCCTAGACCGCTAATTGAACAGAAATCGTCATTTTTGCACCAATTCAAAGAAAGGGTCAGAGGTCGACTTCATGAGTGCAAAATGGTGGCACACAGACATTTCTCCATTTTTTTCCGTGTATAGCGCACCATTTTACTTCAAACTGATTCCTAAGGCTTATGGAATTTTATTGTATTGTGAAAACATCTAATTCCTTGTGGCGGATTAGCTGAAACATACATGCACCTTACCAAGGTAAGCATGTGTACTGTTCAAATTTTTTTAGTTTTTGTGTTTTGTGTATATAATTTAAAAATACGCAAAGAATAAATGGAGGCTTTCACGAAAAAGCAGCAAGTAAATCTAGAAAGTAGACATAATAAACTTTAAAATATGTAATATGTCTGGTTTTATCATTTTGTGTAAGTCTGCAGAATTTTTTAAATATGGCCAAAATACTGCGTCACAGCACAGCGATCTGGTCTAAATGACCGTGTCTCTATTGAGTTAAGATGATATTTACTTGATCTGTGTAGGAAAGAAAACCTTCTACAGCCAGTTAAAATAGGCATGATACGATTCAGTTTTCCTCTTTGTTGCAGGTTTTTTTTCCTTTATTGCACTGCTGCACAGCTGGCTCATGCTCTGTGTCCAGTTCTGTGCCTCTGGCACTGAAAGTGTTGGCCTGCTGCACACTGAGCAGTTTTGTTACTGGTGCTCAAGAAGCTCTGTGGCACATCAATTGATGCTGATATGCTCTCTGTTACATGACTTTCTTCTAATTAAAGTCCGAAACTACCAACCTTAAACCACACTTAAATGTACTAAAAAATTTTTTTTACACGAAACGCTTGTAATCTATTTGTAATATGCCCAATTTTGCAAACAGACAATAGGTACTAAAACCATGGTGGCAATTACAAACTTGGTTATAGACATATTCAACACAGATTATCACAATATAGACCACACTATCTGCTGCTTTAACAGGAAATCTATTTAGCTAGCATGGTAATGGAGATATCACAGACTTGAGTTGTCTTATGTCCACTCAAAAAGTATGTACGCATAAGATGTAATTAATTTTTTAAAGTGCCATACTTTAAGCATGAGTGTTATCAAATCCAGCTGAATGTTATAATACAAAACAACAACAACAACAACAAAAACACAGCAAAACAACAACAAAAATCCCTGAAAATGTAATAGCTGGAAAGTCTGCCAGTCATTTGTGCCAAAACCTTGACAGGAACTTAACCCTGATAAGGAAAAGTCGACTTCAAGTTTTCATTTACTATACTATATATATAGCCTCTGGTTCACTGGAACCAGAAAAACACACAAAAAGAATCAGAACGCGTATTTAATACAACCAGACAAGACAGGCGCAAACTTTTGGCCAAAGGACTTTGTCAAGCGTAAAATCACAAACAAACAAACACCAGATACAAAAATACAACAATCCTAATGTTTGTATCTGGTGTTTGCTTGTTTGTGAACTTATGCTTGACAAAGGTTAGCTGGCTGAAAATTTGCGCCTGTCTTGTCTGGTTGTATTAAATATGTGTTCTCATTCTTTTTTGTGCTTTTCTGGATCCTGTTTGCTTGAATGTGGGCAGTCACATTTGTTTTGGATTCTGGTTCATTGGTTGGAATAGAGCAGACCTTCCAACTTTCAACTGACTGCATGCGTTCCCACTTGGATCAAAATTAAAAATGTGCATGCAACTTTCAGTTCACTCAGGTAAAAATAGGCACCAGTTCAGCATTGCGGAAGGTAAAGCAGCAAGGGATAGGAGATGGGCAATGTCCCCATATTGCTTACCTCAAGAAAGATAAGGTCTCTACCATTCCACTCTCCAACAAACTCAGGGTTATGACATAATCTTTATCTTATCAGCTAACATTATAAGCTTTTGTACCATCACTTTCTGTGGGATACAGTGTAAAGACACACACACACACACACACATACTCACTCTTCAAAATTTTAGGATAACAAGTGTGTGTGTGTGTGTGTGTGTGTGTGTGTGTGTGTGTGTGTGTGTGTGTGTGTGTGTGTGTGTGTGTGTGTGTGTGTTGTGTGTGTGTGTGTGTGTGTGTGTGTGTGTGTGTGTGTGTGTGTGGTGTGTGTGTGTGTGTGTGTGGTGTGTGTTTGTGTGTGTGTGTGTGTGGTGTGTGTGTGTGTGTGAGTGAGTGGTGACAGAGAGAGAGAGAGAGAGAGAGAGAGAGAGAGAGAGAGAGAGAGAGAGAGAGAGAGAGAGAGAGAGAGAGAGAGAGTGTGTGTATATGTGTGTGTGTGCGTACGTGCATGCATGCACGCATGTGTATGAGTGTGCGTGCACGTGTGTAAAAGGCGTTACTGCCGCCAACGGAGAAAGACACTCACTGCCATAGAAAGTGGAAGTGTTTGAGATGTTGGCCTGCAGCACTTGAAAAGACGGATGCGTCCGCAGCCACAGTTCCAGCTGGGCCTCTGTAGGGGCCTTTGGTCCTGACAGCACTGTGCCACTACGGCGCTCTGTCACTGCCACATGATGCTTCTCACTGGGTCGGAAGTCACTCACCTTTCAAAGCAACAACGTTTTGTCAAGTACTATTGTTAAGGTTGTTTAAAGCCCAGCCATATCAGGGCTATAACCGCTTCAAAACATACAAACTTTCAACAGGGGCAAAAAAAAAAAAGAAAAGAAAATTAAGTATACATACCAATGTATTCGTGCCCATAATCTAATATGCCCTCGGCGTTGACCGCTTGTCCAGTTTATCGCACAGAGGATTTAAAAAACACACCTGAATACAAATTTAAGCATACCTAAGGACACCAAAACATACCTAAAAACGGACATAAAGTTTCTTAAACAGTTTCCGCATATCTCACCTCCCTATACCCAGAAATGCACTTAATACATGTACCCAATTATAAATCCTACGAAAAAGTATGTATGACTTCATCGAACACCTACAGGTCAATGGACCAGCAAGGCAGAAAATGATAGTAAGAAATGACAGAATGCAAAGAAACAAGGCAGAAACAAAGAAAGTGATAGAAAAGAGGAAATTTCTAGATTGACTTTCCATAACAGAGGGGGATACAATTTATACTGAAAGAGCCCCCAGCATCCCCACTGAGGGGGTATCAAGTACATATCATACTGTTCATTTAATTATAATTACATAAGGAACCTTTGTTCACGTCATGTTTAAGAAAGTTTTGTTCACTCGATATGTGGAAGTACAATAGTGTCATAAAATGCGTGACCAACAATAAACAGTGTTCCCCATGGGCCCAAAATTCAGAGAGTCATTATGATCCTTTGCTTGGAATTTTGAAGTCAGGAGTCCTTCTACTTATTCTGGAGGGGGGGGTTCAAAAGTAAAATTCATATCATATGCATGCTGCAAAGACAAGATCGAGAAAAAATGATAATAATCAGTAACATCAAGATTTACAACTTTTTCTTTCATATTTATCATATTCAGATAAATATTATTGTACTGAAACAAAGTACAATCACTAAAATAATCAGTACAACTTGAACATATAATTACCAACAATACAGTAGTAGTTTTGAGGTATTTCCACTGATTTGGAAATTCATCTTTTGAAAGGACTGCTACTAGTGCCTGGCAACATCGATGTCTAACTCCAGGCAAAAAATCTACTTTAAACCAAAATCTCTTGAAGGGGTCTCCTATTTTAAGAAACACTACGACTTCAAGACAAAACTGACAAAATAAGACATGAAAGAACTGAAATGTAACTGTCACTAGTGTCAGTCAATCCTGGCACAGCAACAAAACCTGATTAATCTTAAAAGCCATGGAAAAAAAAAATATATATATATATATTAGCAGTGAGAACTTTTAGCCAAAGTATATATTTTCTAGCTTTCTAGACTGTGTGTGTGTGTGTGTGTGGTGTGTGTGTGTGTGTGTGTGTGTGGTGTGTGGTGTGTGTGTGTGTGTGTGCGTGCGTGCGTGTGTGCGTGCACCTACATGTGTGTGGTGTGTGTGTGTGTGTGTGTGTGTGTGTTGTGTGTGTGTGTTGTGTGGTGTGTGTGTGTGTGTGTGTGTGTGTGTGTGTGTGTGTGTGTGTGTGTGTGTGTGAACACTTACGCTAGTATACATGGGTAAAATCGTCAGAAACCACTGAACTAAGCCATGACAATTAAACAAAACATGTATCTCTATGGGCACCAGCCTCACCTGTTGTCCACTGGCCTTCTCTTTGTCCAAGCGTATCTGACGAAGAGCAAGGCGAGCATGGCGGATGATGCACCCATTACCACAATACACAGAGCCCAGTCGAGCAGTATGTTTACAATCCTCCACAATGCATCGCTGAGTCTTCCACTTGTCTTTACCACTCTGGATCAAAAAGCAATCAAATTTAAGGTATGTTTTAACAATATCTCTGTGTGCTTGTGTGTTTTCATGTGTATGTGCCTTCATGCGTGTGCTTATCTACATTAGAAAATGTACAATATTTCAAGTATCTAGATCTGTAAAAGCAAATGACAGCTCCTGCACCAAAGATGTGAAAACAAGAATTGGCACAGCAAAACAACATGGAAAGACAGAGGGCTTCCCAAAGATTTAAAATTAAGAATCCTGAATATTTTGATTTGGCCGGTTTTAATGAATGGTTGCTAAGCCTGGACACTAAGAAAAGATGAAGAAAATAAACTCTAGCAGAAATGTGGCTCTATAGATGACTTCTCCGAGTCAAATGGACAGACGGAAGAACAAACAATAGCATCTTAAAGGAACTAAATGTTCAGCACCAACTGCTGAGAGATCAACAAAAGAAAGCTGAAATATGTAGGCCAGGTGATCAGAAACACCAAGACAGATTTGATCTCAATAGTCCTGCTGACGTCTATAGTCTGGGGATCCTGGAAGTTACCCACAGATGTTTCAATCATGTGACTGGGAGAAGACTTGTGACATCATGGGTGGCTCCTACTGCTGATCCCGGCGAAGGAGAGAGCTGAGATAAGATCTACATTCAGAAGGGGTGGTGGGGTGAGGTGGTGGAATCAAACTGTTCAAGCCATTTTACTCCATCAGCAGACATAGACTGGAAAAATTCTTCTTTGTTGGAACTGATGTTACTGTAGAAAAGCTTTGACCATCATGCAAAGTTGTTCAATAAGTCTTCTTCAATAACTTTTCATTCTTAAATTTTCTTATATTCATTCTTGTTCATTCTTCATCAAACTTTTCAGCGTTCTTTGTCCCATTCTACTTTCTTTTGTATATCTTCAGGTCTCAAGTCTTCTTCCAGTGTCTGTGTGTGTGCATGTCTGTGCATACGCAAAAGAGCAGGTGACAGCTACTTACTACTGGTTTCTTCAACGTCTTTGCATCATCTGTACTGCTTCTGCTTTTCTTCCTTGCCTCTCCACTGGCTGATTTTTCCTGAAAAATAGTTTTGAAAATTTACAATAGAAAAAACAAGGGGAAAGGGAATGAGACTGAAACAAACGACTGGTTAGGATGTAATGAGGGGGAAATACAGCAATAAGTTTTGCTGTAAGTGTGAACACACACTCACAAACTCTCTCTCTCTCAAACACACTCTCTCTCTCTCTCTCTCTCACACACACAGACACACACACACACACACAAACACACATACATACACACACACACATCACACACCACACACACACACACACATGAAGCACACTTCTTCAACAGTTGAAACAGGAAACACTACAAATAAGTCAACTACACACCAAACTACAACCACTCATCTCTACAAATGATGCTGCAAGCACAAAATTGCAAGTGCATGGCAAAAGGATTCAGAGTCCATTAATCTGTAGGCATTAATGCTAACATTAATACAAAAATAGTGAAAATTGATTGACATAAATGTGATGTTTCACCAAATACCAACTTATACCAAGTCAAAGAACAATATACATTTTTTTTATTACTAGGCTCTCTCTCCCCCACAACCACACACACAACACAAATCACAACCAATAGCAAAAAAGATCTCAAAACACCCAACCAAAGGGAAGCTTTCTGCCTCTTCTCTTATCCAAGGAACGAAACACACACACACACACACACACACACACACACACACACACCACACCACACCACACCACAACACACACACACACACACACACACACACACACACACACACACACACACACACACACACACACACACACACACACACACACACACACACACACACACAACTATAAATCCAAAGAACCAACCTTGCTGCTGGGAGTACTGGCCAGATTTAACTTTTTAGGCTCATGCTTGACTGCTACAATCTGATCCACTGGTTTACCTGCAGCACAATCAAAATGCAAATATAATGTTAAACAGTGTTTTTTAGACCAATTACAAAAACAACAACAGTAAATGTGACTCTCCACCACAGTATCACTTGGCCATTCTAATGTTTAACACTATACTATTCTTGTAAAAAGAAGTGTGCTCTTTTCAAATGTGAAAACCATCTTAAGACAGGGTGAATGACTAGTGACCCACATGTTTTGAAGATGGCACCCATTGAAAACCATGTTTAGAGAAAATGAGAAATAAACTTACCAGAAATTCACACTAAAAAATCTCCAACACAACAATGGCTGCATCCTTCTCAAACTCTGCATACTTGTTGGCCAATGTATAAATAAATTTGTCGCAAAGATTCATTTCAATTCACAAAAAAATGTATTCACAGTTTCGTTTTAAATGTGTACACCAATACGACATTTTTGTTCCATTTTGTTATTAGAGTGTCAATTCACCTCTGGCTGACTTCAATTTGAACTTTACAGTCAACCTTCAGTGTTTCAGTATCCTTACTGAAATCAACACAGTCTTGAATGTCAATCTGCAAACTGGTGATGGCAGTATCCATAAGGCCATCATCTTCAGAATAGACTTGCTCTTTGCATTGTTTTACATATTACTGTTGCATCCATGTTTGTCTACTGATCACTTGATCCGAGTCCTTGTCTTCAGTTACTTTGTCATCACTTACCTCTTCTTCATCAACAATAGCATCAACAGTAAAAGTACTGGAATTGCAAACAGCCCGTTATCAATGACCCAATGTCTTCTGAATCCGTCGGATCAAAAATATTCGCACCATGAACAGAATTAAATACCCTAGGTAGAATGTTTGCTTAAGCACTGGAAGACACCACTGTGCAAATAACCCTTGCAGTATGTGGCTGAAATCATGTTCAAGTTATGCGACTGTCTGAGCCAACAAGGGATGCACGGCTGTACAGAGAGGCGAAAAACAGCACCTTTATCGGCTGGCTGGGCAGCTGACCCAGCCCGTGACCCCTGATAGCGTCAGTGCTAGACATTCCACTGCCTGCTATCAAGGTCACGGAGTACTTCCCTTCTTTGTCTCTGTTAAAAAGTGGCGCTTTTTCACTCTCTTTGGAAGCGGATTACAGTGCAGTCAAGGTTTTGTTGGCGCCTATCTTTTGTCAGTCAAAAGAATTTTCCTTTGTCTCGAACTACACCAAATTTCAGAATTTCGTGTCAAGTCATTTACAATTTATTTGCAATCGTTTTGGGTATATGTTTACCGTATCAACACATCGTCTGTGCTAGTCAGACAGTGAAATTAATTTTAATTCTTTAGTGGAGCAGGGGTGCTAATAAGAGTGGCACACAACGTTTACTCCGTAACGTGGTAGGTAAATGAGTGTTTAATACACTGTGTGATATTGGAGTACTTAACCTGTGTTTTCCTCCTCCCCTATCGTAAAAGAAAAAGACACCTGGTAAGTGAAGAGCATCTCTCTCTCCTCTCTTGTATGTTTATGTGATGTGTGCGTCCGTGCCAGTGCGTGCGTGTGTCAGTGTGTTTGTGTGTCCCCCTCTCTCTCTCTTCTCTCTCTCTCACACACACACACACACACACACACACACACACACACACACACACATACACACACACACACACACACTCCTCCTTTTTATTCCCATTATGGTCTGTTTTTCTTTCGTTCCTTATTTAATGCTTTCTGTGTTTTCTTCTGTTTAAAACCTAGTATCTTTTTTCTTTTCTGCCACAGTCCACTTTTCTCTTCGTTGTTCACTTTTATGTCTGTACGCTTAGTATTAGAAGATTAGTAAGGACTGGCTGTAAGATAGGTCCTGGGACCTAATGCTACTATCCTTGAATAACAAAGTGTTTTTCATGTTTCACGTTTCTTTCTTTCTCACTTTCTCCGTCTTTAGAACTGCCTTTGTGTCTTTTGTGTCTGTGTGTGTTGGGGGGTGTGGGTGTAGGCCCGTGTGTGGGAGCATCTGTTTCACCAACTCACAATCCCCCCCCCCCCCCATCTCTCTCTCTCTCTCTCAAACACACACCCCCCCTTTGTGCAGAGACACAAGCACCCCCACTCCCCACCCCGTCTCTCTCTCTCTCACGGCTTTGTGCAAACACACAAGAAACAGTCTATCGGCCTCCTATGTGGACTTTCTCTTGCAGCCGGCAGTTAAGAGGCAGTGTAACCGGGCGGGTCAAGGTGCCGCTATGGTGGAGTAATTAACTGGAGGCTCCCTCCTTCCCCGCCAACTTTGAAATTTGTCTGATAAGCGAACACAGGAGCTGAAGTGTTACAGATTGCATAATGCGTCTTCGTTAGACCATGAAAACCTAGAATGCTTGATTAGTGGGGTTGACATTTTTGGGAGAAAACTGAGATCGTGACGGAGTTACGTTACTGCATGAATTTACGTAAGAGTTAAACAAGATTTGGTAGAGTAGCCTACTGAACTAACCTGGTCATATTTAGTCTTGTTCTAAAGCTGTTTATATTGGCTACACGATTTTTTACATATCAGACAGACTGTTGAAAGGCGCTCTAAAAATTCACTGTTTAGCAACCAACTCATTTTTGTTCCCTGACAGCGTTGTGCTGGCATTATAGCTGTCAGTGGGATGGAATGCCCCCCACAGGCTGAAAGTAGGTCAGGTCACTGCTAGTTCAGGCCGCTCGCCTCTCCAACTAAAGAGCACGTTTGGAACAGCCGTGGATGGGGAATCTCCCCCCCCCCTCCCCTCCAACCCCTTTCCCAAGTGACGCTTTGTTTATGGGAACACCGTTATTTTCTATGTGTTCATTTCTTCTCTGTTTTCAACTTGGCCACTCAGGAGTGGCAGTACTTAAAAGCCTGAAAGGCATCTTTCCAAGGATATGTGGCAAGATGGAGCCACTCGCACTGGCATGTTGGCTGGTTTGGGTGTAAGCTGTACACCCAAAACTGATAGGGAAGGTTCTGTAGGACACTATTTTATAGATGTCATAGATCAAATATTGTAATACTGTATCATCACTTCACCAGTGTGCAAATCAATGATCTTGAACATACTGCGGTCAAAAACCGAAAATCAAAAGCTGACATTCTCATACATGTTATGGTTCTAGCTCAGAACTGAGTGCGGCAAAAGACAGCTCATTCTGAGGAGGAAGGTCACAAATGAATGAACACCACAAACAAAACAAAACTACATCACCACCAACAGCAAAACCACTTTAACGTAAACATGAAACAAACACCACTGACTATCAAAACAATGAAACTAAGGAATACATTAAACTAGAAAGCATTTTAGTAATGAATTGTCCAAAAGGGAAGATTTAGGTGGAAAACAAAACTTAATTGTTGTTGGTTGCTTTTTTTTTTTACACACTGTGCTGTAATGTACTACATCACACAGTCCTGCTTTAAAATCTTTTTCAATCTCAACCAAACACTCTAATTCTTTCCATTTTAAAGTTGATCTCATGTCCTATTTGTCTCCTGCACTGACCTGAACATTTGGGACATATGTACTCTCTCCTCTCCTCCTCCATCTGTTTTCCCTGTTGCTTGGTCACTCCTACACACTGACCATGGAACCACTCCTCACACTGGTCACAGCAGATCATGAACCTGGAACAATGTGGTCTGTAGGTGATATTTAGAGAAGTATACAATGAATGAAAACAAACAAAACAAACAAACAAACATGTTACCAGTGCATGAGATAAACTGTCCCCTGTTGTGACCAATCTGTTGGCAAAACATGAATTGGGAGTTTGTTCAAGAAACATTCACAGCACTTGGAAAATTTCATATACACTCCAACCAAATCTGCCACTTATTACTGTGCAGACTCCATAAGCCCGCTCTAGAACCCTATGTGTTAGAAAGGTCTTGAAACAGGGAGGGAGGTGGAGGTGGTGGTGGTGACGAATGAGACCTATGAAACACCAGAGAATGGGATCTTGAAATACCAATCTCACACCACCAGACTGGACCACCGAGATGGGCAGCAAACAGGCCAGTTTTCATTTTTCTTTCTTTCTTTGTTTTCCTTTAATGAACGAATAAACAATATTTACTATTTTGCAATGGTAAAATCAAAAACAACAATAATGCTTGGTCTGTTTTCCATGTATGCCACTGTTTAAGCCTATTTCATTTAACATGTGGAATCTAAAAGCAAGAGGCAGACTGAATGAATGGAACAAAAAACAGAGGCATGGACAGAAAGAGTAAAACAAAGAAGTTTTTGTTGCAGCTTAGGACTGAACTCTGATCATGAGTCCACAACACTACTGATCAACATTTGAAATATTGGCAATTATACAGTACCTGAAAAAATTATTCCAATTCAAAAACAAACAAACAAAAACAAAAAAAAAACAAAAAAAAAAAACAAAAAAACACCAAACAAATGAAGCTGTTACAAACAAAAATAGCTATTTTGGTTCTTCTCTCTCTTTTTTTTCATTTTAAAAGGGAGGTTAAAAACATGTGAGAATGACTGCTTTACCTAAATTTGATTCTCAACAAAATTAACCATATCTAAATCTAATTCTCAACAAAATTAACCATACCTAAATTTGATTCTTAACAAAATTAACCATACCTAAATTTGATTCTCAACAAAATTAACCATTTTGCAAATAAAACACCAAAGAGATGATGATAAGGACTGCTGTACCTAAATTTAATTCTCAACAAAACTACAATCTTGCAAATGAATTACAATCCTTTGGGTCTCATTCAGCATGTGTGTTATATGTGTGTGCATGTGTGAGAACAAGTATTTGTGTATGTGACAATGCAAATGCACCACATGTATTTTTTTTTTCATTATCTCAACAGTTGCAGGTTATTAAGGTATTACAAACTTCAACAATGCACACAAGTAGCACATGCATTTCAGGAATACATATTACAAGATGATCACTTACCTGTTGCCATGAGGTTTCCGACAGATACAGTACATTTCACCAACGTCGTTGCTGGGTTCCCAGTCCGAATCGTTCTCATCATCTTCATAACTCAAATCCCCACCACTCTCATGACCATCTATAACAGATTTTTTCCAAGTTTAAAAAAGCCGCCAATGCTCCTTCATCCCTGATGTTAGACTCTACAGATGCAACTAATCAGAAATTGAGAAAACAAGATGATTCAGACATTCTAAAAATCTCCTTTTTTGTGCAAAAACAAAACAAAAAACATTGCATAAATTTCAAGATTCCAAGATCAATATGGCCTCGAAGAGGCTTAAGCTGAATAAAACCTATGTTCACTGCAGACAGAGGTAAACTGTCACAACAGTGAAAACAGATTTAAGATATTCATCAGAAGTTCCTGAGAAAGTGTTGTTCATACACCATCCTTAAAAACACTTTACTGGTTCCTATGACCTCGACCTTGAAGGCCAAGCTTATTATGCATTTCGCAACTCCTCAGTAATCCACATCTTTGGCCAAAATTTAGTAAACATGCATGAAGAGATAGCCAAGCAAATTTTGCTAACACACTTCAGAAAAAGGCACACAACATCCCTCCTGTGTAATATGAAATAAATTCTCTCCCCCTGCACCACCTTTTTTTTTAAAAAGGGAGATAAAAAACTTGACCTTTTCCTTTAACCTTTCCACTCTTCACCCTACCTACTAACTTTATGATCTATAGCTTGAGGGAGTGAAAAGAAATGTGAACGAGTGAAAAGATTTCAGTTAGTGAATGTAGTCAATGAGTCGAAGAGTTCATCAAAGGAAGCTGATGGACAGGGTGAGAGAGTGAAAGGGTTAAACGCAATGAACTGGTAGACAGGGTGAGGGAGTGAAAGGGTTTAATCCTATGAAGCTGGAGGTTAAAGTGAGTGAGTGAAAGTGTTGATCACAGAAGCTATTGGTAGGGTGAGGGAGTGAAAGGGTTTAATCCTATGAAGCTGGAGGTTAAAGTGAGTGAGTGAAAGTGTTGATCACAGGAAGCTATTGGTAGGGTGAAGGAGTGAAAGGGTGTGCACTAGTACTTTTATAGTACACTGCAGCTCTTTGTACATGTAGCTTGTCAGCTGTCAGTGATCTGTCAGTAGGTAGTCAGCTGAAGTCTGAATACTTTTATCTTTCATCAGGAGGGCCATATCTTCTATTTTTCCCTTTGGTTTTTGTGTTTATTGTGAGTGGTTATGAGTTTTTTCTTATGGGAATTTCCATAAAATATTACAAATATACAGTAATTTCAAGAAATTACTATATAAATCATCTGAAAATACATTTTGTCATGCCTAATGCATCATTCTAATTTCATGCATAGATTCCCACAAATATAGAAGCAATAGTTGTGTTATTGTACTTGGAAGTGACGCAACAGTTTTCTCCACACATGGATAACACCGGATGTCAAAAAACATCAGCACTCAAGGGGTTACTCACTTATTTTCCAGTGGTACTTTGTTTTGAGTCTGTAATGATGCCAATAATTTCTGTAAACTTTTTGCATTTTGGTCAAAATTGTGTGTTTTGCAGGGAAAGGTGCATCCTTTTGACTGCAACTCAAATGCAGGAAGCAGGTGAACAGGGTGAGAGTGAAAAATTACTTGCAGGCAGCTGATGAACAAGATCAGGGAATGAAAGGGTTAATTGTAGGAAGCTGGCAACAGGGTGAAGGAATGAAAGAGCTTTAAGAAGCTGGTGGATTGGGCAAGGGAGTGAAAGGGTTTATCGCAGGAATTTGGTGGATATGGAATACGAGTGAAAGGTTAAACACAGGAAGCTGGTGGCTAGGGTCAGGGAGTGAAAGAGTTAATCAGGAGGCAATGAACAACTGCAAACCTTTATAACAGAATCTCCTGTAACTTGTGTTTCACAGTTCCATGAACCCTCTATCAACTGACATGACCATCACCCATCCCAGTATGAGATGTGTGTGTGGTTTTGTTCTGACAGTGATACTATGCTTCTATAAATATAATTGTTTAAAAATCAAAATAAAATGATGGTAACTATACTTTCTTTGAGTATAAAAAGATAAATGTAAACATGAGCACAACCATTACGTACAATCCATTTCTAAATCTGTGAATTTGTTACTCTTCAAAACCTAGAGCAGCAACAAAAATTACACAGCCTACATTGTATACCTGCATCTGTATCAATCAACAAGATCGTGCATATACCATATTACATACACATGTTTGCTTTAGTCAAAATCTATGAGGAATAAATATAAACTTACCATCTTTACTCGTTTTTCTTTCCTTGTGTTTCTTTTCTGTACTGCCTTTCCTGTCCTTTTTGTGATGTGTCTCCGATTCTTTTCCAAGTTCCTTGCTCAAATCTTCTGATTTGGTCAGTATTTCAAACAACGATTTGCGTTCTTCTTTGGGCTGTGACTCCTCCTTTTTCTTCACATGGTGGGTATGTTTGTGATGTTCTTGTGGTTTTTTGGTCTCTTCATGGTGATGATGCGAAGTCTTTTGCTTTTTAGATATAGAGTGCTTGTGTTCTTTGTGCTCTGAATGAAGCGATTTGACATGCTCTTTTTCTGTTTTCACGTGAGCAGAGGCAACATGCGATGTTTTTTCAGCTGTCCCTCTGTGTTCTGCATTTGTTTCTGCCTGTGATGCGACAGTAGGTTTTGTCAGCAAGGCTTCAAATGCCCCTTTCCTGTCTGGACCAGCATCCCCAGAGATTTTTAGGCTTTCTCCTGACTGGACCACCTTACTAGAACTTTTGTCCTCTGCTGATATACCTTTCCCATGGACTGCATGACTAGCGTTCTTGCCTTCTACAGACAAACTTCGTCCGTGGGGGGTTCCAGTGTGATTTTTACTGTCAGAAGAAGAGCTGCGCCCATGAAGGGTTCCACTGTGATTTTTGTGGTCAGTAGAAGAGCTCCACCCATGAGGGGTTCCACTCTGACTCTTGCTATCAGTAGAAGAGCTTCGCGCATGAGGTGTTCCGCTATGACTTTTGCTGTCCGTAGAAAAGCTGCGTCCATGAGCGGTTCCAATGTGATTTTTACTGTCGGTTGAGGAGCTGCGCCCATGAGGAGTTCCACCATGACTTTTAGTATCTGTAGAAGTGCTGCGACCATGAGGAGTTCCACTATGATTTTTGTTGTGATGGGCGTCATCAGACATCTTGCCAACAAGCGCTCCATGAACAGACTTTTTCAAGTCCGTGGACCCTTGCGTTCCCTCTTTGACTTCTTTGCCCCCTGTTTCTGGAACATCTGCCTCCTTCTTCAAGTGCTCCGTAGGAATGACTCCATCTGGCTTGAACAGGTCAGTGACCGTCATGTCAATAATGACCTCCTCTGACTTCCTGTGTTTATGTTTAACAGGTTTCACAACAGAAGGCGTTACCTCTTCTGTCTTATTACCACTCCCGCCTCCTTTGTCTCCTGCTTTTTCTGTTGTCTTGCCGACAGTTTCGCTCTCACTTTTAGATCCATGTTCTTGGCTGCTCGCTTTTGGTGATTCTGTTTTCTTTTCTTTTGGTTTAGGGCCTATTTTCCCTTCATTACTATCTGAAATAGTTCTCTTTCTGTGGACTGGTTTCATCGCCTGCTTCATCTTCTTCTTGACTTCTTTATCATTTGTATGGGGGGCTGTTTTGATGGGGGCAGGTTTCTGGTCCTTTTTCAGTTTCTGCATGACTGCTGGGGTTTTCTCTTTGCCGTCTTCATTCTGAAAACACATACAATGAGTACACATTAAATGTCATGTAAAACTTCAAAACTTAAAGTCATTCGGATATTCTTGATGAAAATGACATGTGCAAATTTGTGACAAACGAACATTTCTTAGCAACCAACAGAGCTGTTTCAGGACAGATGTGATGTGTTTGTGTATGCATGTGGGTGTGTGCAAAAAAGCATTTTACAGTTGTGGTGTGTGTGTGTGTGTGTGTGTGTGTGTGTGTGTGTGTGTGTGTGTGTGTGTGTGTGTGTGTGTGTGTGTGTGTGTGTGTGCAGCATGCATGCATGTTCAAGTGCGTGTGTGTGTGTGTGTGTGTGTGTGTGTGTGTGTGTGTGTGTGTGTCTGTGTGTGTCTGTGTCTGTGTGTGTGTGTGTGTGTGCACGCGCGCGCGTGTGTGCATGCATGCATACAAGTGGACTGTATGCATACGATGTGTCAATCACATACTATGTGTCAGTGGTGCACTGCTTGTGCATATATATATATACATAAAAAGACAAGACTCTTGATCATACCTTTGTAATTTTGGCAATGACCTTTAACGGAATATCATCTTCCTCATCACTGCTGACTTCTTTTTTAGGCTTGGTCTGGGCAGCCTTGATGATCTTCTTTTTGATTGCCTTCATCTTCTTCAGTTTTAACTGTTTCTTGTCCCCACCAGGACCCTCAGCTTTTCCCAAGGCTTTACCCATCTTTTTCTTTTTCAGTAGTTTTCCCACCCCGCTTTGCGGTGAAACCACCTTTTTTTCTGCACCGTCTTCTCCATTGTCTTCTTTTCCTCCACCCGCCTCTTCTTTCTTCTTTTTGGCTTTTTTGCCTTTGGGTGTCATGGGAGTGGCTTTGCCAACAGGTTTCGGCTGATGGGCTTTTGGGGTGCTGGTGTCTTCATTCTCTTCTTCCTCCACCTTGCCTTCCTCTTGCTTCTGCTTTCCTTTCTTGCCTTTTCCTGCAGCTGCCTTCTGGAACAAGGCAGCAATGTCAATATAATGACTATTGGAATATTTTTTTTTTTTTTTTTTGCCTGTTTCATTCTCTGTTCTCTCTCTCTATCTAGTGTCTTACACAAAACCATACCACATGCACCCACCACTTACCACCACCCTCACACGCACATACAGAATGAGAGAGACTGAAACAAAAAGTGCACCAAGGATTCTTGTTGTTTGCTTCTTTCAATTCAAATGGTTGGTGGACACTTTATAAATTCTTTGCAAAGCCTGATGCCGTCTAAGAATGTGAACATTACTTGAATATGAACATCCTGACGTTTACTGAGACGGTTTATTGTAAAACAGTAAAATCCAGCACCACCCCTCCCAAAACTGATCATCAAGTTGTTTCAAGCGTGGAAGACAGCAAAACCTTAGTGGAAAGCACAAAAAGAGTTGGTGTCTTCCCAACCTTAAAAAGTAAATGACTGAGACAATGCAAAAAATATGAGATGTCCCTAATGGAAACTGGCCAAATAATGAAATAACAGCTTAAAAGATGAAATAGCAATAACAGACTACATAGGGCATACTCCCCGCAGGCATCTTACTGTTGGGTCTGCCATGAAAACTGACCAAACAAAAGCAAATTTACTGGTCATAGTATGCTACAGGAACCAGAAAAAAACACGAAAAAAGCATTAGAACGCATATTTAATACAACAAGACAAGACAGGCGCAAATGTTTGGCCAACTGACCTTTGTCAAGCATAAGATCACGAACACCTAATACAAAAATTAGGAGAAAAAGACTTTTTCTTTCTTCCTAATTTTTTTTTATCTGGTGTGTGTGTGTTTGTGATCTTACGCTTGACAAAGGCCAGTTGGCCGAAAATTTGCGCCTGTCTCGTCTTGCATTAAATACGCATTCCTATTCTTGAAGGTGGGCAGTCACACTTGTTTTAGATATAGTATGGTACAGTCTGGCATGAAACAATGTAAATGCCAAATGTTTCAGTACCTTCCCTAGTTTTCTTCCCCGCTTTGGTGTTGCCGGTGAAGACTCCTCATCTTTCTTTGGTTCATCACCCTCATTCACCTTGCCTCCTCTTCGTCCTTCTGTTTCTGCAGAGCAGCCATGGCCTCCTGTTCCTTCTGCCTGTTCTCTTGCAGGATTTTCTCTGCCTTCTCGCGATTCTCCTGGTCTACAATGCGAACAGAACGCCTGGACACAAATACAGAATATTTGTTTACACTGTACCAAACATACCGGCCCATCATTTCACGTCTTCAATAAAAACCTTCAGCAATCTGAAAGCCTTGAAAACAGAAAACAAAGAGTGATCTGCACAAAATATAGGCATAGAACATCAACGCCAAATGCTAAGTTAACACAATTGGCATGTAACATGTGGACAAGCAGTTCAGTGACAGTGTTATTGTTATTGTTGTTTGAAGTCCAGCCGACTGCGTAGAACCATATGAGGGCTATAACCGCTTCAAAACATACAAAACTTCAACAATCGGGAAAAACAATAAGTACACATATCAATGCATTCACGCATATAATCTAAGGAGATGCCCCTGGTGTTGACCCTCCATCCAATTTACCACACATCAATGGGATTAAAAAAAACAACACACCTGAATACAAACATAAGCATACCTAAGGGCACCAAAACATATACAAAAACAGGCCTAAATTATCTAAAATTGCTTCCACATATCTCACCTCCTTAGAGCCAAAAATGCACTTCATACATGTACCCAATTATCAATCCTACGAAAAAGTATGCAAGACTTTATCAAACACATACAGATGAATGGACCATTAAGGCAGAAAATGATAGGAAGAAATGACAGAAAGCAAAGGAGGAAAAAAGAAACAAAGAGAGTGACAGAAAACAGGAAATTTCCAGCACAGAATTTCCAGAAACCAGAACATGGGGATACCATTTATACTGAAAGAGCCACCGGCATCCCCACAGGTGTGGGGGCGGGGGTGGGTGGGTGGAAGACATTGAAAGGAAGTGCTGATCACAGAAAGTGAAACTAAACAAAGAAGGACCCTCACTCAGCCTGTTACTGTTATTTTTGTTTAAAGCCCAGCTGACTGCATAAAGCTACATCAGGGCTGTAACTTTTTTAAAACATACACAATGCTTCAACAGGATAAAAAAAAAAAAGGAAAAGAACATTAAGTACACATATCAATGCATTCGCGCACATAATCTAAGGAGATGCTCCTGGCGCTGACCACTCCGTCCAATTTATCAAACATGGGATTTAAAAAAAACATGCTTGAATACAAATTTGAACAAAACTACGGACACTAAAGCATATACATAAAAACAGGCCTAAATCACCTAAAAAATTTTCCGCATACCTAACTTCCCTTGAGCCAAAAATACACTGAATACATGAATCCAATTATCAATCCTAAGAGAAAGTATGTAAGTTTTTAACTACACATATAAGTCAATGGACTAGCAAAACAAAAAATGACTGGAAGAAATGACAGAAAGCAAAGAAACAAGGCAGAAACAAAGGGAGTGACAGAAAAGAGAAAATTTCTAGCACAGAAATTCCTTGGCATCCGCACGGGGGACTTCACTCAGTTTGGCATACCAACCAAACAACAACACGGCCACTAAAAAGTGCTTAGTAAATGGCGTCACGTGTGAGTTGGCAAACCTAGCCTCTACCATAAGTGACAGAGCAGCAATGTAGTGCCTTCTCTGGTGTTTGGCCCTGCTGTGCTTGACACTAGTTCCTATAGACCCCACAATGGGACTTCAGCTAAATAAATCTTGATATAAATGTTCAAGAGCTGACACAAGTGGCATGGCCAAAATGCCTTTAAGCAGAATGAAAAAAGGAACCAAAAAAAAGAGCCATGGTTACTGATGAAAAAAAGAAAGAAAGAAAATCTTGTGTCTGTCCAATATGAATGATGAAAACTTGCATTCTAATCATAATCAGATTCACACTTACTGACAAAGAGTTCATAATAAAATAAAGACCTCTCACCCCTCTCACTAAGAAAATAAAACACACACCGTTTTGGCTGCCTTTGTTTTGCAGAAGCAGTGCTTGTAGCTGGGGAGCTGGATGCTGGAGAGGATGTCTTGTCTGCATCCGACTGTTCACTAACATCCTTTTTCACACTCCTCCTGCTGGGGGTAAAGTAATACTCAAAGTCGCTGTCATATTCAAACATGCTCTTCCCATCATCCAAGCGCTGCTTGATGCGTGCTGACTTGCGGGGAAAAACGTGGTAGTAGCAGTATTGGTGGAAGAGGAAGGTACAGCACTGGTAGTGCTGGAGGATACAGTACTGGTCGTGGTGGAGGGTATAGCGCTGATGGTGGCAGTGGGTATAGCGTATGCATGGTCACTGACAGCTGCATCATAATGGCAGATTCGTACTCTCGAACACTGTCCTTTAAGTGGAACATACAAAATGGAACACTTTAGTGACCACAAAAATGCTCTCTCTAGTGATGGAACAAAACATAAAGTAACTAATTTTACTAATTCTGATTAAATTAAACACATCAAAATACACTAACACATGCACACAAATAATAAAACAAAAAATATGAACAAAAACATTAATCTACTTCAGCCTCAAACACACTGAAACTTCGTAACAATTAATCAATTAATGGCAAAACCATCACATCAAATGTCGACAAAAATTTGTTGAAACCAGATCAAGCTGAATATAAACCCCTCTAAAAAGATAGGCAATTTCAAACTTATATCAAATGATTTCAAACCCAAAGCAAAAGTGGAAATGATCTTTATAATAAAGTTGCCCTGCTACGAGCTGTTGTAGAGTTTAATGACAAACTGACCTGCTTGATTGCCGTCGAGGCCAGAAAGAGATGTATTTATGCATGACCTGGCATTGTGGGTGGTGAGCATTTGCCTGGGGTGTTTTCTTACAGATTTCTGGTGATTTTGGGTGGCTTCCAGCCAACAACTGAGCTGTCATGTGCCGTAGAGTGTATGACACTAAACAATCCTTCTATTAAGGTTCGCTCTGCTTTATACATGCCCTTTTTTCTATAGCAGCTATCTTCATTCCAAGATCTAGTTTACATACTATGTATTTCTTGCTCGATTTGTTTCTCTCCATATTTCACTGCTTTCACCTCAACAGAGATCATGTGAGATTGTAGACAGACATGTCTGTGGATCAATCTGAGCATTATCCACATTACTGACCAGCCTTGACAGTACTGACCTGTATACAGTCATCTTTATAATTACCTATCAGCCCTTGACAGTACTGACCTGTATAGTCATCTTTATAATTATCAGCCCATGACAGTACTGACCTGCATACAGTCACCTTCATAATTACCTATCAGCCCTTGACAGAACCGACCTGCATACAGTCATCTTCATAATTACTGTTAAGCCCTTGACAGTACTGACCTGCATACAGTCATTTTCATAATTACTTCTAAGCCTTTGACAGTACTGACCTGCATAGTCATTTTCATAATTACTTCTAAGCCTTTGACAGTACTGACCTGCATACAGTCATTTTCATAATTACTTCTAAGCCTTTGACAGTACTGACCTGCATATAGTCATTTTCATAATCACTTCTAAGCCCTTGACAGTACTGACCTGCATACAGTCATCTTCACAATTACTTCTAAGCCCTTGACAGTACTGACCTGCATACAGTCATCTGTATAATGACTTCTAAGCCCTTGACAGTACTGACCTGCATACAGTCATCTGTATAATGACTTCTAAGCCCTTGACAGTACTTACCTGCATACAGTCATCTTCATCATCACTTCTAAGCCCTTGACAGTACTGACCTGCACAGTCATCTTCACAATTACTTCTAAGCCCTTGACAGTACTTACCTGCATAGTCATCTTCACAATTACTTCTAAGTCCTTGACAGTACTTACCTGCATCAGTCATCTTCATAATGACTTCTAAGTCCTTGACAGTACTGACCTGCATACAGTCATCTTCATAATGACTTCTAAGTCCTTGACAGTACTTACCTGCATCAGTCATCTTCATAATGACTTCTAAGTCCTTGACAGTACTTACCTGCATACAGTCATCTTCATAATGACTTCTAAGCCCTTGACAGTACTTACCTGCATCAGTCATCTTCATAATGACTTCTAAGTCCTTGACAGTACTTACCTGCATACAGTCATCTTCATAATGACTTCTAAGCCCTTGACAGTACTTACCTGCATCAGTCATCTTCATAATGACTTCTAAGCCCTTGACAGTACTTACCTGCATCAGTCATCTTCACAATTACTTCTAAGTCCTTGACAGTACTTACCTGCATCAGTCATCTTCATAATGACTTCTAAGCCCTTGACAGTACTTACCTGCATACAGTCATCTTCACAATTACTTCTAAGTCCTTGACAGTACTTACCTGCATACAGTCATCTTCATAATGACTTCTAAGCCCTTGACAGTACTTACCTGCATCAGTCATCTTCACAATTACTTCTAAGTCCTTGACAGTACTTACCTGCATCAGTCATCTTCATAATGACTTCTAAGCCCTTGACAGTACTTACCTGCATACAGTCATCTTCATAATGACTTCTAAGTCCTTGACAGTACTGACCTGCACAGTCATCTTCACAATTACTTCTAAGCCCTTGACAGTACTGACCTGCATACAGTCATCTTTATAATCACCTATCAGCCCTCGACAGTAGGCCTACTTACCTAACCTGCATACAGTCATCTTTATAATCACCTATCAGCCCTTGACAGTACTGACCTGAATATGGTCATGATTACCTTATCAACCCTTGACAGTACTGACCTGAATATGGTCATGATTACCTATCAGCCCTTGACAGTAATGACCTGAATATAGTCATGATTACCTACCAGCCCTTGACAGTACTGACCTGAATATGGTCATGATTACCTACCAGCCCTTGACAGTATTGACCTGAATATAGTCATGATTACCTACCAGCCCTTGACAGTACTGACCTGAATATGGTCATGATTACCTACCATCCCTTGACAGTACTGACCTGAATATAGTCATGATTACCTACCAGCCCTTGACAGTACTGACCTGAATATAGTCATGATTACCTACCAGCCCTTGACAGTACTGACCTGAATATAGTCATGATTACCTACCATCCCTTGACAGTACTGACCTGAATATGGTCATGATTACCTACCAGCCCTTGACAGTACTGACCTGAATATGGTCATGATTACCTACCACCCCTTGACAGTACTGACCTGAATATAGTCATGATTACCTACCACCCCTTGACAGTACTGACCTGAATATAGTCATGATTACCTACCATCCCTTGACAGTACTGACCTGAATATGGTCATGATTACCTACCACCCCTTGACAGTACTGACCTGAATATGGTCATGATTACCTACCATCCCTTGACAGTACTGACCTGAATATGGTCATGATTACCTACCAGCCCTTGACAGTACTGACCTGAATATGGTCATGATTACCTTATCAACCCTTGACAGTACTGACCTGAATATAGTCATGATTACCTACCACCCCTTGACAGTATTGACCTGAATATGGTCATGATTACCTACCACCCCTTGACAGTACTGACCTGAATATGGTCATGATTACCTACCATCCCTTGACAGTACTGACCTGAATATAGTCATGATTACCTATCAGCCCTTGACAGTACTGACCTGAATATAGTCATGATTACCTATCAGCCCTTGACAGTACTGACCTGAATATGGTCATGATTACTTACCACCCCTTGACAGTACTGACCTGAATATCGTCATGATTACCTATCAGCCCTTGACAGTACTGACCTGAATATGGTCATGATTACCTTATCAGCTCTTGACAGTACTGACCTGAATATGGTCATGATTACCTATCAGCCCTTGACAGTAATGACCTGAATATCGTCATGATTACCAACCAGCCCTTGACAGTACTGACCTGAATATGATCATGATTACCTTGTCAGCCCTTGGCAGTACAGACCTGAATATAATTATAATTACCAACCAGCCCTTGACAGTACTGACCTGAATATGGTCATGATTACCTACCAGCCCTTGACAATACTAACCTGAATACGGTCATGATTACCGACCAGCCCTTGGCAATACTGACTTGAATATCGTCATGATTATTAACCAGCCCTTGGCAGTACAGACCTAAATATCGTTCTGATTACCTCTCAGCCCTTGACAGTCCTGATCTGAGTGTCATCATAATTACCAACCAACCTTTGACAGTACTGACCTGAATATGGTCATGATTGCCAACCAGCTTTTGGCAATACTAACCTGAATATCGTCATGATTATCAACCAGTCCTTGGTAACTTGGTTCAGTTGGCATTGTTTACAGCCCCGCTAACCACTACGGCCATATGAGGGCTAACACAATGTTAAAAACAATTACAAAGCCCCCAGTTAAAATAAAACAAGAGACGTGATTAGTCTTTTAAGTCTGAACAGCATTTGAAAATACTTCCTGTGTGTATGATTATAATAACATGAAATCAACTGATCTCTGATAAAAACTTGGAAACCATGTCTGGAGGAACATCTCTGAAGAGGTTCTTTTCAGGAATCTGCCAGTGCTTATGTCTCACGTCATGCTAGTCCCTGCATTCAAAAGACCAGAGTAGGGGGAGAGAAAGGTCTTCCATTATCTCTTGGTCTGGAGGCTGGACTGGACCTTGTTGGTGCGCGCTGTGTGGCTATGTCCCGGGATTTGTCATCTCCCCACCTTGCCATTCGGTTTGTAAGCAAGATAACTAGGTACGAATGGGTCTTGCAACGCATGGCCAGCCCCCTTTTGCTTGATGAAATGATTACTGAGTGGCTTCGGGAGCTTGGGAGGTGACTGTCTGGAGAGTGGCGAGGTGCTGGTGCTCCGTGTCCCATCTGCATCCTCGTGGTGTTTTTTGTTAACCATGTTTTTGGATGCTGAAAGACTCATCACAAGGTATGCACCATTGTGATTCTTCAGTTTTTAGAAAGTATGAACGAGTGCAGAATGATGACCCGTATGTAACCAGCACAACACTGTCTCCTTCCTGTGGTTCCTAAGAATAGATGGAAAAAACAATGTATGGTTGGGGTGGGTTTGGAAAAGCTTGTCATCTGTTTAGTTGTTCCAATACTCTTGCCAGAGTTTTTTTTTCTCCACATACATCTATACTTTCGGTTTCAGATCTGAGTAAGAGATGAGAAACTTGGTCATTTTTTCCAAGAATATTGGCAGCTATTGGCAGTACCTGCACGAATACAATCATGATTACTGACAAGCAATTGGCAGTACTGACCTGAATATAGTTATGCACTAAAACTTCATCAACAGCTACATCAGAGCCACTGGGTTGGTTTTCAAACAAGTCCAGTTTGAGAGAGTCGTCTGACAGCTGTCCCGTGTCAGGCAGATGAAGTCCAGAGATGCTGGCAGGAGGGTGACTGGTGTTGCTGGAGCTGGGGGTGACACCAACAGAGTCTGCTCCAAGTCCCACGTTTAATCCCCCCAGGTCAGTCGGCTGCAGAAGTCCAGCAACCTCAGCACTGGCCAGAACATCATCCAGTCTGCTCAGGTGCTCCTCCGTTAATTCACTTAACGGATTTTTTTCCTGAACACCACAGTCATACAACTGTACCCAGTTTGCAAATTAGTTTGGGAATGTAATGTCTGGTGGCTGCATACATTAGACTTAGAATGCAACATATGATAAACAAAAATCTTGCAACTTTTTGCCAAAAGCACAACACATTCGATGTATCTATCTCTCTATCTATCTACATATCTATCTATATGCATGATAATATATGGACATTTACGTAGTGCTTTCTGACGCCAAAAGCACTTTACAATGACGAATATATCCTACGAATGAATAATAGATGTACTAGCAAGTTAATAGCATATACTATATGGCATATATGTACTCAGACCCCTTCAAAAGCTAAAGTATTTATTTTTAATAATTTATTGCATACACACACACACACACACACACACATGCGCGCGCAAACACAGAGAGTTAACTCTTTGACTCCCGCACTCTATCCCTCAACTGCAAAAACAACCTTTTCACTCCCTCACCCTATACACCAGCTTCCTGTGAGGGAATCAAAGGGTTAATTTTTTTGTTTTGCGAACATGATTGACAATGCAAGATGCTGGTGGACAGGGTGTGGGAGTCAAAGGGTTAATCCACCTGAAAAAGTACTAAATAAAGTGAAAGAAGTAAGATAAAAATGACACACAGGATTTTGTGTGCCACATGGATGGCGCGCGCGCACACACACACACACACACACACACACACACACACACACACACCACACACACACACGCACACACACAGTGACACACACACACACACATGCGTGCGCGCGTGTGACCCTGTGGTACATACAACAAAACACACGCACATGCACACGCACACACAAAAGGCCCTAAATGAATGGTACACAAGGTGTCAAGACACATCCACCAGCACATAGCCTTGCTGAATTCTGAGCATGTAAGACGTCATTGAAGTTCCAGTTTCTCTGGCTGTTGTGTGATGATACATAAATCTTTAACACTAACAGTAATACTGGTAAAAGTAAACATAAATTTTTGCTTATGGTCAATGAAATTGATTTTTTCCTATCAATAATAAGGGTAAATGGTAAAGACTGTCCCATAACCATAGGATCGTATGGAAATAAGATGGCACAGACCTCAACATTTCTCAAAGCCAGCATGGTGCCCTGTCCATTCCCTAACTGCTGGTACCCTATCCACTCCCTAACTGCTTAACCTTCCACAACCCTGAGCAGTCAGACACCCATTCACACCTGGTTGGGTTGGGGGCCAAAAATTTTCTCTTCAGTCAACCTCAAACCCATGTGGCAGATTAGAATCAGAAGGCATGTGTTCTACCTCTATGTCAAGACGGTTTCAGCTTCAGTTTCAATTTCTCAAGATGACATCACCGCGCTCAGAACGAATTCCATACGCACTTACGTCACAGGTGCCATGTGATAGATAAGATCCAGAATGATCACGGCACAAACCTTAAGCCTGCACATAAACCCATGAACTGGCCAGGTACTGAAGTCCTACCAAGATAGTTCCATAACCCTGAGGTCGCAAGGGAGTGAGGTGGCAGAGACCTAAACTTTTCTCGGGGCCAGCACCACAAGGGCAGCACCCATCCCCTCTCCCTCGCTTCAAATTCATATTCGCTTTTTTTTTCACAAGAAGACTAACTGGTCTTCACGGGGTAGGACCTGGAAATCAACCCTGATCTCCAATGATTTTTACCAAGGCAGCCGGGCAATGCCCTGCTCTTTACAATTTTCAACTGCTGTGGGATCTTTAGCGTGCGCAACCAGAAGGCACAAAGGTCCGACTCATTTTTCATCCCCTTCCGAAGGACTAGACGTTCAGTTCGATTTTCTAGTCAAACTGAGGAGAAAAGTCGAGGCTGTACGGGGAGCGAAACCCCGGAACCTTTAGTTATTGGCAGGCGAACGTCTGAACCATTCTGCCACTCTTCTCCCTTTCCAGGATCCCTAAATCTAGTAAAAATGGATGTTATCAATGCATTTCCTCATGAAGTCTGTGTGAAACTAAAAAGTTGGGATGCAATTTGGTATGTGGAAAAAAAAAATCGTATGTAATGAGACTAGTCACTGTGGCGAAGTGGTTATTGCATTAATGACTGGGAGTCCTGTGGGTCTGAATCCTTTGTACTGAAATCTGTCAGATGCCAAACATGACCACATTTCTATCAATTCTATGTCATGATTGCAACATTAATGGCAGTTACATTCTTTTTTTACCAGTTGTTTCCAGCCTAAAACTCAATAGGCAAGACCTCACCTCAGGCATCTGATTATCAAGATTCCAGGGTAAGTCAGCATTGCGTGCAGGTACAGAGCCAGATGCATTGGTCCCTTCACCACTACTCCCAGTGCTGGACGATGATGGAATACTCGATGTAGTCAAAGCAGAAGTGACACTGGTATCATGTCCAACTGAAAGGGACGTGCTGTCTTTTGTAGCCTCTCCTGTCGCCGATTCACTTACAGTAGGTGCAGCCATTTTTTTCTGATCACCAGACTCCTCTTCGGATTGAAGAAGAATCAACGGTGGTGTAGCAGAAATGGGTGGCTCTCCGGTCAGGATATTACCAGAATTAGTGTTCGAATCACACATCTTCTTTGTCTGTATACCTAAACAGAAGAAGACGAAGACCAGTATACTACAGTCAGGTTAGCTAACTCAGGTTATCTTGAATTATCAAACACATTGAACTTAGCTCAGAACTGACACAAAACAAACCCTATGCACAACAAAAAGGAGACCTACTTGTTATACTTTCAGAACTATATTTAGCACATACTATCATGTGATATTCTGAGCACAAAAAACAAAACAAAGAAACAAAAAGAAAACAACCAAACAAACAACAACAATGATAATCTAGTGATCATTTTTTTTCTTCAGTTAACTCAACTGATATGAACAGTTAAAAGAACAATTTAGTAAAGAAGCTAGATCATGACATGACCATTAATAAGAATTTTATTAATTGTAAAGGTGTAAGCTGTGGCAAGCATGTACTGCACTGCCAGAGCTGTATATATTCCATACATGGAACTCAAAGACAAGGGATTTTTTTTAAATACATTTTAGCTGGTTTACACACTCCCAAATGAAATTTACTACATCCCAAAATATGTTTTCTCTGATTTTTGAAACTTTCCCATGAATATTCTCTCTCCGTCTCTCCGTCTTTCATGCCTGCTGTGTGCAACGTCCTCATTATTAACTACTACGAGATCATTGGAACTTGTGATCAGACAATTCCTGTCTCATAAATAACTCTCTCTCTCTGTGTGTGTGTGTGTGTGTGTGTGTGTGTGTGTGTGTGTGTGTGTGTGTGTGTGTGTGTGTGTGTGTGTGTGTGTGTGTGTGTGTGGTGTGGTGTGTGGGTGCGTGCGTGCGTGCGGTGCAAACAATGCAGTGTTAATTACTTAAATTAGTCAAGTTTCGTCATTGCCATTTCTGTGCAGGCTTATTAGATGTTGATGTTTCAGTAATGTCAGGATGGGTCACAGAAAGAAGTGGCGCCGTCTTTGTTGTCTAGGTAGGCATTCTTGATTTTTGATGCTCTGTAAGTGTTAATCGAAATAGGCAGGACCAAAGGCAGTGACATGCGGGATCCCTGATGGTCTCAGGAGTCATGCTACTTTAAGTAATATTACACAACTGAATTTTTTCACAACTGGTTGTAAAACTGTTCTTACTGAATACAGAAACATTTTTCTAGATCAATGTCCTTTCTTTTTATCATTTTATGAAATACCAAATGAGCTCTGGCTTTTCAAACATGTGTGTGTGTGTGTGTGTAAGTGGATAAATGATCCCGGTTTATTCCACAGATTTCTTATGACACACACACGTGCATGTGCACGTATAAACATACATATCACCAAGATCACCACACCACTGATACCATAAAAATGCCTAAACTGAAACTTATTGTGCCTTTTGTGAGAATGGGTCACATTTATGGTACTCTTTTTGTTGTCAACTGAAAAGCAAGGTGTATTTTTATGGTAAGAAAATTGAGGTTGAGTACACTTGCACATAAGGGAAGTTCACAATGTTCTTGAAAAGAGGACTGTTTTCCACATACACCATATTAGAAATACCAGCAGAAAGTAAATAATAGCAACTGAAGTTTCTACTTTTTACAAATACGCTCAAAATCAGCAAGATACTACCGATAACTTGTCGATTTTTTATTTGATGTTCACCTGTATAGAACTTTTTTACAAGGAGTTTGTTAAGGTTTTTAAAAAATATTTTAAAAAATGACAAAATGCACACACTTGAAATTTTGACACATAGTTACTGTTGACTGAATAAGCACATGACAGAGTTTCAAAGCTCTAACTTTTATAAAGTACTCTTTAAAAAGACGGTGGTGAGAGACATTTTCTTTTTCTTTCTATGAGAACAAAATCGAGGCTGGATGCAACTGGATAGTTAAAGTTCAGGCTGCTCCTAAAAAATGGAGTTTTCCACATGAATCACATTGAAAATCCCAGCTGACAGTAAACAACGGCTATCTGAAATTTCTACTTTTCTACTTTATATAAATCAGCTAAAATCAGCAAAATATTATTACTTGACGATTTGTAGTTTGTTCCAGTATACTGTTTGAACAGTTGGAAAAATCATTAGTGTTTAGACAGAGTTGGAAAAATCATGATAACATATCAACAAAACAGATCCTGTAGCCTAACATATTAACAAAACAAATCTTGTAGCCTAAGTCATGTCAATGAGTGACAGTCATGTCAATGGGTGGTGACTTACGGAAACACTGGAAACACCCAGCATACATGCTTACCGAAGACAGAATATGCAGATAGTGCAACAACATACTGCCTGCATAATGTGAGCAAAATAACATGTATACACTTTTCTGAAAAAAAACACTGGAATACAAGAAAACGAAACAACAACAAAACAAAACCAATCCAAAACAACCTAAACCAAAACAAACAAAAACCATAGGCCTACACAATCACACAGGTTTCAATATCAGTTTTATCACCCATCAGACATCCCTGTCCCGAGTGACCAGTATGATATTTCAGTGTATTTCTCTCTGGTCACAAAGTCATTGAATATATTCTGTGAACGTATTGGTTAAAAGTTTATTGGCCATTATTTGTTTATCCGCACCGGCACAATATTTTACTCCTAGTTATTCAGTAGTCAAGGGAGATCACTTTCCAGCATCAACCGATGAAAGACTGCATCATGCTTTGTGTAAAATTCAGCAATTTCGATAGACGGCTGCTTTCCCGTTAAATTCACTATGAGCACTTAAAATAATACGTCATGGACATTGCTATTACTGTCAGAAACATGTGCATGATTATAAAAAACGTCGAATCCACAAATCGCACGAGCTCTGATACTGATCACCAGGAGAGTATCAGCCTGATCAGCACGAATCTAGTATCGTGTGCGTGTTTTCATGTTTCCCAGAGCCACGCTCGAGCTTACCTTAATCATTCCAACTAAAGTCAGTTTTTCGACAGTAACCGAAGATCGGTGTTTGGACTGCTGATTCACAATGCACTGAAAAACACTGGAAGTTTCACACTATGTACGTTCGTTCATTTTCCGAAGTAAACGACCGCCATATTGTTTTTCTGTTATCACGTGACAGATCTTTTGGCCGCTTTTATCCCAGTCTGTGACGAGCAATCTTCGTCTCGTTTGTCCACCCATACTAAAGTAACGGCAATGAAGTATTTGAAAAACAACCATTGATGAATTTTATTTAGTGTAAAACTGATTTCATTCTTTTGCAAAATAAAACAAACACGAAAAAAGAAATGGGAAAAAAGAAAGAAAAAAAAAAAAAGAACTCTCACAGAGGAATTCCAATTTCTCGGGATTATAGGCCATCCGTGAGTGGGATGAACTCCCAGCACATATTGTAGAGGCAGACTCCCCCGACAGTTTTAAAAACAGAGTCACCTCCCACCTCAATGCTGACACTCTTGACAGTCTCGCTACTGCGAAACTTCAGGGGTAAACCCAAACAAACACAAACACAAACATAAACTGCCCTGTATGAATGTGAGAGTACTTGGTCAGGTAGGTAGTGGGTAGGGGTGTGTGCTGGTAGGAGGGCCGCTGCGGCGGGGGGTGCCGGGGGCCATCATTAGGATACCTGCCCGTCACTTCTCGTCCCCTCTGATCTAGTTAGTGGGCAGGGAGTGTGTGAATGTGAGGAGGTTTTTTTTTTTTTTTTTTTTTAAAGTCAGGCAACCGGTTCGTGAACCCCCTGTTCTACCCTGTGATAAAATAATCAAAGTGTTGATTGTGGCCACACAACAGAAGAAGAAGAAGAAGAGAGCAGTAGACAAGTGGATAAACGTCAGACATAAAATAAAAGACACTTGGCCATATCCGCTTAGACACCTTCCTGCTGGGTAAAGGTTGGAGATTGTTCAGATTCAGATATACCCAGCTCCGTGTATGTGCAAACCTGCCAGTGCCTAAATCCTTGGTCTGTATACACATGCAGAGTTATCAAATACGCACGTTAAACATCCTGTAAGTAATGTCAATGTCTGAGGCTTCTGGAAGGATGGTATTACCCAGCATATACGCCCACTGAAAACGGAATATGTCATGTGAACAGCAACACACCGCCTGTACAATGAGGGTAAAACAACGTGCATCTCTCTCTCTCTCTCTCTCTCTCTCTCTCGCTCTCACTCTCTCTCTCTCTCTCTCTCTCTCCTCTCTCACTCCTCTCTCTCTCTCTCCTCTCTCTCTCTCTCTCTCTCTCTCTCTTGTTAACTCCAAAAGAAGCCGCTTTATCATGGACTCTGTTTTATAAAGAGCTGTTTTCATTTGCTTTATTTTGCTTTGTTTGCCTGTAATTTACGAGTACTAACAACATGCAAATAATGGTACTTTGGTAGAATATGTTAGAAGTGGGTGTTGAAAGTCTATAGACTCTTGATCTTGATCTTGTCGTTGAGTGTCCACAATCATCACGTGGGTTGTTATGACACTTTTGCAAGGGGGGTACGCAAAGAAAAAAAGAAAGAAAAAAGAAAAAAAAAAAGAAAAAAAAACCTACTGGTGGAGTATACGAACTCCCTACGTGAACACGCCAGGAGACGCGGCTTCAACCACTGCTTCAGTCAATGAATCATTCCACTCAGGGATGGTTCGCGGGAGGAACGAATAAATTCTGTAGTCCCGTGAACACTGAAGTCTAGCAAGCTGTCCTTGAGTGTGCTCTTCTGTCCCTCTCCTTTGGTGCTCTCAGCTTTGGTTCCTGGGATTTGTGTATTTGCCAAAATTCACCTGGACCATGTTGTTAATGATTTTGTACATCATGGTGAACCTTGCGATCTTACGTCGGCTTTGTAGGGATGTCCATCCGAGGTGGTGTAACATTAAGGGTCTGCTACTCAGTTAACAAGAAAATATAAGGTATGTTTATGTCCTTTGTAAACAGAGTATTATGGGGCAGTTATGTGAAGATTCTATCATTACCACTAAATGTAAGGTTTGGATGGTCGAGCCCTGATGTATCATCATAATACAGTTCTGATGTGTGTGTGTGTGTGTGTGTGTGTGTGGTGATGCGCGCGCGCGCGTGTGTTTATGTGTGTATGTGTGTTGTATGTGTGTGTGTGTGTGAAAAAGAATTTGGTTTGCCTAAACCTGGGCAAATTATATAGGCCTGAATGTGGGAACACTGTTCTGATATTTTGTTTGCATCATGTAATACTGATAGAATGGATGTTTGTTCATTATACATAATCTGAACATGTTCGACTGTTTAAGGAATGGATGCTCGATATTTCTTTGATTATGCTGTCAGAATTTACGCACACACACAAAAAGTTGATTATATGCCGCACTACTGGAAAATTGTTATCCTCCTTGTCAAAAGACCTTTTCGGGTAATGACAATAAACAGTTTCAGTTCAGTTCTCTTCTCTCTCCTCTCTCTCTCTCTCTCTCTCTCTTCTCCCCCTATCTCTCTCTCTTTCTCCCCCCCCTCTCTCTCTCTCTATATATATATACTATATTATGTATATATGATAATGTAATATATACATATACACACAAATATATACATATATTTTATATATATATATAATATATAATATATATAATATATATATATTGTAGTTGTGTGTGTGTGTGTGTGTGTGTGTGTGTGTGTGTGTGTGTGTGTGGTGTGTGTGTGTGTGTACATCCGAGAGACATCGTTATGCCTTAAAGAAACAGAAGACGTACGTGGAAAGCATTCATCCAACAAGAATGGTCTGAAAAGACATTGTGTATTGTATTATCAAACAAACAAGGAAACAAAAACCACAAACACACAAACATACATACAAAATTTCGTCAAGTCTGCGAGAGGTATTATTCAAGAAAGGGAAACAACAACTGTGTACACTTTCTTCACTGTTTTTGATGCGTATCTCCATTGAAAAATATACAGACGGTTTCGGTATTGTTGCATCACACCACAGACACACAACAGGCAGACACACACACACACACACACACACACACACACACACACACACACACACACACACACACACACACACACACTCGCGTGTGCACGTGCATATGATGTACGAATTAGAAAAAAAAAAATAGATGGGTGTAAGGTGGATATTTGAGCAGAGTTTGTTGAATAGGAATTCATCGCACTGGGACATTTCCATCCGCGCTCAGCCTAAATCTACCAGCATTTTTCGAGCAGATTTCTGGAGTCTGTGGAAAAAAAAACTCTGCTGGAGATATCTTGAAATGGTACGGAAGTGTGTAGGTACTCAAGACAAACTGATGCCACCAGATTGACAGGAATATTGAGATGGGCAGCAAACAGGTCATATTTTTTTTATCTTACGTGCTGGGATAAACCGCCACATCAGATATTAAGACCACTGTTCTATCAAAAGAACCAACCAGACTGTACACGATTTGAGTGAATCAAACAATATCATAAAAATTATATAGATATATCACTATGCAAGTGGGAGAATATCGTATTGTGTTGTGTGTGTGTGTGTGTGTGTGTGTGTGTGTGTGTGTGTGTGTGTGTGTGTGTGTGTGTTTGCGTGCGTGTGTGTGTGTGCGTGCGTGTGTGTGTGTGTGTGTGTGTGTGTGTGTGGTGTGTGTGTGTGCGTGCGTGCGTGCCATACGCACGCGCGCACGTGTGTGTGTGTTTTGAAAATCAAACCTAAACACTCCGCATAATATTTCAAGGGAGATAACATGACAGTGCAGAAGTGCACAAAGTTGTTTCCCTTGTGTTACTTTTCGCTGTTGCAGTCGCATCGCTGATTTGTTTTGTTTTGTGGTGTCTTTTCACATGACTCTTCTAGAAAAATAGAATTGATATGTATGTATCATCAGGAGAAATAGAATTCTTCGGTGTCATTTTATCAGGAAGGAGGGGGAGGAGGTTTGTTTTTTTTATTTCGTGATCTTACGACCAGAGGAAAACTTTTACGTGATAATGACCAACTGTCAACTGACATTTATTTTCCTTTGCTTCAAACCATAAAAGTAAAAAAATACTAGTCCATATGGTTCAAATGCTTTTCTCTGACATTCAAGTATGTCATAAAATAAATTTTGTGCATACCATGTCTGAATAGAAGTAATAAATGGTGCCTGGAAACAGGGCAAAAATCAGATGTGACTCTCTCTCTCTCTCTCTCTCTCTCTCTCTCTCTCTCTCTCTCTCTCTTCCCGTTTTTGTTTCGTTTCGTTGATGTTGTTGTTTTTGTTCCCTTGCATGTTATCCCGTCGGGGTCATTTATTTATTTATTTATTTGTTCAGGAAAATATCAAAAAGACAAACGGCACAACAACAACAAAAATAAAAACTCATTCAAGGATTCGTGTGGTTTGGTCACGAGAGATCTGAAACAAAAAATCGCTCTTCAGCTATGATATGAAAGCTCTGGACATCAACACAGACAGTTGGACAGACACAGCGGCCAACCAGAACAAATGGCAGATAGCGCAGTGTGTGCTCCAGAAACAACTCAGGGCGGGGGGAAAAAGATCCTGGCCTTAGCTGAGGAAAAGAGAGCCAAGCGAAAGTAACCTCCTGTGAAGGCAATCGCATGGCTAGCATCCATACATGCATCCTATGTCGCAGAGTCTGCCTTACCCGCATCGGCCTTTACAAGCCACGGCCGACGCTGCTCCAGAGGCATCAAGCTTGACTCAACACGACACTAGGGCGTATCATCCACAGTCGACGCAGACTGACGGAGGCCTACTACTATTATCTTGGTTATCAAGCAAATCAGAACAGTCTGAAAGCAAATTAACAAAATGCATTACAAAACTCTACCAAGACAGCTCGTCCAGTTAATTGAATGTAGGTATATATGTATATGTATACATACATAATAATATATTATATATATATATATATATATATATATATATATATATATATATATACACATAATTACACACATACACACACACAAATAGGGAGAAAGAAAGAGACATAGCAACAGACAGACAGACAAATAGACAGATAGATAGATAGATAGACAGACAGATAGGTAGACAGACAGATAGATAGATAGACAAGAGAGAGTGAGAGAGAGAGAAAGAGAGACTGAGACAGAGAGAGACAGAGAGAGACAGAGAGAGAGACTCACAGAGAGAGAGAGAGAGGGAGACAGAGACAGACAGACAGACAGAGAACAGAGACAGACAGACAGGACAGAGACAGAGACAGACAGACAGGCCGAGAGACAGAGACAGATTGATACACACACAAAGACAGAGAGACACACACACTCTCACAGACAGACAGAGAGAGAGAGAGAGAGGAAGAGAGCGAGGACAGAGACAGAGACACAGATAAACAGAGAGACAGACAGAAGACAGACAGACAGACAGAGGCAGAGAAGAGAGAGAGAGAGAGAGAGAGAGAGAGAGAGAGAGAGAGAGAGAGAGAGAGAGAGAGAGAGAGAGAGAGAGAGGTTCCGTAGCTCATTTTCTCATTAACTGTATGTCTTAATGCATACATATACTGTATGTAAAAATTCCATGGATCACCTACATTATCTCATTAACTGTGTACTTTTATCTAAGCTTCAGGTAAACACTGGCACTGATAGCACTAATGCTTGTGTGTTTTGAGTGCTGTCGAATGTTTTCTTGTATTGTAGTCTGACAGTGGTGTCTTGTCTTTCTGACGTCAAAGCACAGGGACCAGACATTCACAAAAATGAATCAGATCACGTATTTGGTGTAACAGACAAGACAAGACAAGACAAGACAGGACAAGACCAAAACAAGAAAAGGCAAGGCAAGGCAAGCAAGACGAGACAGGACAAGACAGAACAAGACAGAACAGAAAAGGACAGGACAAGACAGAACAAGGCAAGACAAGACAAGACAACACAAAGCAAGGCAGGCAAGGCAAGACAGGCAAGGAAAGCAGGAGGGAAGGGAAGACAAGGAGCAAGACAAGGCAAGGCAAGACTGTCCGTGCATCTTGCGCATTCTTTCTATGTATTGAGTGTCATCTTGTGTTATTTATTGTATTGTGTTGTAAACTTACTCTATGGTACTTATGAGGTCTATTTTGTGAAATGCCTTTAGGCTATAGGCTCTGTCTTGCGTGATGTAGCTGCTAACTGTATTCAGAGGATCCATCTTGTGTAGTGTATCGTTAAGTCTAATGCGTTATGTTGCACTGTTGTCCATCGTTTTTTTGGATTGAGTTTCTGTGTGATAAACACGTCTGCTGAAAACCATATGTCGCTATAGTGCGGTGTCACTTTTTCAATAATTATATTGTGTTGTGTTGTACTGTTGTCCATATTTTTAAGAGATCGAGTTTTAGTGTTACAACTGTGAGAACCGTATGTCGCTATAGTACAGTATCACTTTTTTCCCTATGTATTTTTGTCAACCAAATAACATGGGCTTTCTCACAACCTTTAGCCTGTGATAACTCCTTTGTTGCTTGGTTCTTTTACGTGAGCCGTCACGCGGGAATTTCCTCAGGACCTGGCCAGCTGATGGGTTTATATGCAGGCTTAAGGTCTGGATCTTCTCCATCACATGGCACCTGTGACGTTAGTGCATATATGGAATCCATTCCGAGCGCGGAGACGTCATCTTCAGAAACTGACACTGAAACTGAACAGGCACAATCGCATGCAACACTCAGGATCTGTCAGGTTTATCAACGTCATCTGAAAGACTAGCTGTCAAACCATGGAAGGTCCTTTGCAAGAGTCCAGGAACTGAAAGTAAGACTTGTAGCAAACGCTGTCTTTCTTCAAGGCTTCTCTCTTGTCATCTCAATCCTCTCTGGTCCAGGTAGAGAATAAGACGCCAAGCAATTTCCACCAGCCAACAACGGTCTTTAGAGAGCCAGTATATCTCATTTCATGTGTTCCAGGCTTACTTCTTCCACCTCTGTCTGAGTTGTGCGTTGCCAGGTGCCTGTTGGACTGCTGCTGTTTATTTTCTCAGGTGGTGCTAATGACAGAGCGGCGTGAAGGTGTCTGGTTTTGTCCATTCTGAGAACATGGCCTGCCCATCTCCATCTCTTCTTCATGACCTCATTAACTATTCACCAGGTCCACGATTGCTAGGTACCTCTTAGGAGATGTGTTGCTTCAATCTAACTTTCAGAATTCGTCGTAGACAGGTTCTTCCGAAATCCCTCAAGCGACTCTCGATCATGTAATTATGTTCTTTTCTCACACTGAACGAAGCAGCAGGGAAGTTTCAGTTGTTTTTTCTCCTGATTTTTATATTTGGTGTTTGTTTGTGTGATCTTGCGCTTGACAAAGGGTAGTTGGCCGAAAATTTTCGCCTGTCTTGTCAGGTTGTATTAAATACGCGTTCTGATCTTTTTTTTTTTTTTCGCGTTTTTTTCCTTTCTGGTTCATGTTTGCTTGAACGCGGGCAATCACACTTGTTTTGGATTGTGTAATGAGTTCACCATGCCTCCGAGGCATAGAGGAGGACTGATCTGACATTGGATTTGTAGATCTTCAATTTGGTATTGATGTGGATAATGGACTACTTCCACATCAAACCAAACAGCTCTCTCTGAGTGTAGCGTTCTGTATGAGACTCTGCTCTGTTGTTTATTGTGCAGTTAGTTAAGAGTATTGGTTCTTTTCCTTCTCTCTGTCCAGTGATGTTTAGTTTGCGTCATTCTCCATCCATCTTCCTAAATCTCTGTCTGTCTGTCTGTCTGTCTGTCTGCATGTCTGTCTGACTGTCTGCCCGCCTGTCTGTCTGGCTGTCTGTCTCTCTGTCACTCTTTATCAAATTCTAAATATATTTACTGAATTTACGTTCACATTCAACTCTGTCTGTCTGTCTGTCTGTCTGTCTGTCTGTCTGTCTGTCTCTGTCTCTGTCTGTCTGTCTGTCTGTCTCTCTCTCTCTCTTCTCTCTTTTAAATTTTAAATCTATTTACTGAATTTACGTTCATTTTCAATTTAGAATTGGAATCATTTTTATTGGCCGTTTCGGGAAATCAATAGACAACATAAGATTAATACGAACTGCTATAAAGAAAGAAAGAAACAAACAAATAAATGAACGAAAAACAAAGAAGCAAAAAAATAAATAAACAGATAGAAAAATAAATAATAAATAGATAGTGAATAAATGAATAAATAAATTAATTAATCAATGGACAAACAAATAAATAAATAAATGAATACTTTTACTTACTTTTTACTTTTTCCTTCCGCTTGTACCGGTGGGCGTCGCGGGGAGATACAGTCGTCTGTCAGCAGCAAGACGGGTGGCCTGGAGAAGGGA
>JAPXFY010000027.1:21773061-21775561 GCA_030674185.1 Monoplex corrugatus | reverse complement strand
GCTTTGATGTGAGTAAAGACCAGATGAAATGTGCTTTGGTGTGAGTAAAGACCTGAATGAAGTATGCTTTGATGTGAGTAAAGACCAGACTGAAATGTGCTTTGGTGTGAGTAAAGACCTGACTGAAATGTGCTTTGTGTGAGAAAAGACAGACTGAAATGTGCTTTGTGTGAGGAAAGACCCAACTGAAATGTGCTTTGATGTGAGTAAAACCAGACTGAAATGTGCTTTGGTGTGAGTAAATAGTGACTGAAATGTGCTTTGATGTGAGTAAAGACCCAACTGAAATATGCTTTGGTGTGAATGAAGACTTGACGAAATGTGCTTTGATGTGAGTAAAGACCCCAACTGAAATATGCTTTGGTGTGAATGAAGACCTGACTGAAATGTGCTTTGATGTGAGTAAAGACCCAACTGAAATATGCTTTGGTGTGAATGAAGACTTGACGGAAATGTGCTTTGGTGGGAGTAAAGACCTGACTGAAATGTGCTTTGATGTGAGTAAAGACCTGACTGAAATGTGCTTTGGTGTGAGTAAAGACCTGACTGAAATATGCTTTGGTGTGAGGAAAGACGGACTGAAATGTGCCTTGGTGTCAGTGAAGACCTGACTGAAATGTGCTTTGGTGTGAGTAAAGACCCGATTGAAATGTGCTTTGGTGTGAGTAAAGACTTGACTAAATGTGCTTTGGTGTGAGTAAAGACTTGACTGAAATGTGCTTTGGTTGTGAGTAAAGACTTGACTGAAATGTGCTTTGGTGTGAGTAAAGACTTGACTGAAATGTGCTTTGGTGTGAGTAAAGACTTGACTGAATGTGTTTTGGTGTAATAAAGACCTGCTGAAATGTGCTTTGGTGTGAGGAAAGACCTGACTGAAATGTGCTTGGTTTGAGTAAAGACCTGACTGAAATGTGCTTTGGTGTGAGTAAAGACCTGACTGAAATGTGCTTTGGTGTGAGTAAAGACCGACTAAATGTGCTTGGTTGAGTAAAGACTGACTGAAATGTGCTTTGGTGTGAGTAAAGACCTGACTGTAAAGACTGATGATGTGTTTTGGTGTAGTAAAGACCTGACTGAAATGTGCTTTGGTGTGAGTAAAGACCTGACTGAAATGTGCTTTGGTGTAGTAAAGACCTGACTGAAATGTGCTTTGGTGTGAGTAAAGACCTGACTGAAATGTGCTTCGGTTTGAGTAAAGACCAGACTAAAATGTTCTTTGATGAGGGGAAAGAACTGACTAATACATGTTTTGGTGTGAGGGGAAAAAACTGACTAAAATATGTTCTGGTGTATATCCTGACGTCAACGAGGCCCGAGACATACAACAGATAGGCTTACTCACCTTCTGAATGTACATGTATAATATGCAAAACGCGGGTGAGGGAGTCAAAGGGTTAAGTTTTTGGTTTGCTAGCATGGTTGGCAATGCAATATGTTGGTGGACAGGGTGCAGGAGTCAAAGGGTTATTAAAGGGAGGAAATTATTACTATATGCTTGCTTACCTTCTGAGTGTATACATATACGCAAAATTCGGGTGAAGGAGTCAAAGGGTTAAGTTTTTGGTTTGCTAGCATGATTAGCAATGCAGGATGTTGGAGGGAGTCATAGGGTTAAAAGGAGAACATTATTTATGTAGGCTTGCTTAACTTCCGAGTGTATAATATACGCAAAGCTCGTCTTTTCTAAGTTTGATTAGACCCAAAGCAAACTTACCAGTTAAGATCGGCGGTGCAATCATTCCCTGCTACCAACGATGACGGCTGTCATCATCATCATCAAGGCTTTGGCGATCATGGACTTCCATCTGTCTCTATCTCTTGTTGCCTCAAGCATCTCTTCCGCCCTCTTTGTCCTCAGCCACTCTGCAAGTCCGTCTAGTATCTTCTCCCTGCGTATACCTGGTGCTCTCTTCCCTTCCAGCTTTCCCGTCGTGACCAGGTGCTCCAATTCCCCCTCCTCATAAAATGGCCTGCAAATGTTGCCTGTCTTTTGCTAATCTTCCTTATGAATGATCTTCTTGTGTCTGCCTCCATCAAGACTGTCTCGTTTGTTTTCTTAATGACGGCTGTAGACAAGAGAAACATAAGGTAAAAGTAACAGGATAGGAAATAGCGAGGATTAGTCGTAAGCGCTTCATTTCCACATATTGCATTCTCCTTTGTTGTTCCTCTGTCAGTGATCAGGGCTCACGTGCTCACATAAAGGCCTGCCAATCTCTTCTACTTTCCTGTATGGATGTGTCCTAATATATCTTCTTCTTCTTCTTTCAGCCATCAAAAGTCCGTTGTTGGATGTAGGCCTTCCCCAGCTGCCTCCATTCACTTTGTCCCAGCGCTTTTCCTCTCCAGTTTTTGTCAGATCCATCTAGGTCGTTTCTCCATCTAGTTTTCTGTCTTCTTCTATTGCGAGTGCCGTCTTTTGGTATCCAGACCGTGGTTTTTGTTGTCCAACTGTTGTCCATTCTCCGGGTGAGATGTCCTGCCCAGTTCCATTTAAAAA
>JAPXFY010000027.1:21760561-21765561 GCA_030674185.1 Monoplex corrugatus | reverse complement strand
TATTTATCTCACATCGATCGATTAATTAATTGACTCAGTAAGTTAGAACAAATTAACCGTTATTATCACTTTATCGCTGCTTTGTCATAGATTCAGGTTCATATTGCTCACAGCCCAGCCGACTGCTAGAGCCACATCAGGGCTAACACCACGTTAAAAACGACACCCAGGTTAAAGCGTAAAGACAAGTTAAAAACTATGCTCACCGTTGCTTTGTCAGATCATGGGTGAGTCGATGGAAGTTATAGGAAATCTACTCAAAGCTCAGATCAGTACTTTCTCAACTTGTTTTTTTTTAACTGGAGGCAAAGTGATTAAACAGTCTTGATTCTTTGATTATAATCTGGGTGATTATGCTATAGATGATTATCCCTTTGACTCCCGCACCCTGTCCACCAGCATCCTGCATTGTCAACCGTGCTAGCAAAGCAAACACTGAATCCCAACCAAACAACAACAACAACAACAAAACAAAACAAAAACGAAAACAAAAAAACCCAACCAACCAACCAACCAACCAGCCAATCAATCAGTCAATCAGCCGATCAGCCAAGCAGCCAACCAAGCAACCAATCAAGCAAACAACAACCAAGCAACCAATCAAGCAAACAACCAACCAAGCAACATCAAGCAACAACCAAGCAAGCAACCAGCAAGCGATCAACCAACCACAACCAACCAATCAACCAACCAACCAACCAACCAACCAACCAACCAACCAACCAACAACCAACAACAAAAAACAACCAACCAACCAACCAACCAAACAACCAACCAACCAACCAACCAACCACCAACCAACCAACCAACCAACACAACAACAACCAACCAACTAACCGACCAACCAACCAACCAACCAACCAACCAACCAACAACCCAACCAACCAAAACAACAAAACCAACCAACCACCAACCAACCAACCAACCAACCACACCAACCAACCAACAGCCATCCAACCAACCAACAAACCACCTACCAACCAACCACCAACCAACCACACCACCAACCAGCCAACCAGCTAACCAACCAACCAACACCTATCCAACCAACCAACCAACACCACTACCCAACCAACCAGCCAACCAACAACCTACCCAACCAACCAGCCAACCAACTAACCAACCAACCAACCACCTACCCAACCAACTACAACCACACTACCCAACAACCAACCAACCAACCAACCAACCAACCAACACAACCAACCAACCAGCCACCTACCTAACCAACCAGCCACCTACCCAACCAACCAAACCACCAACCAACCAACCAACCAACCAACCAAACCAACCAACCAAACAGACAGACAAGATGACAAACAAAGAAATAGACAAACTGACTGACAAACCAGCCGACCGACCAAGCATGCAAGCAAGCAAGCAAGCAATCAACCAACACAACAACAACACAACCAACAACTAACAAGCAACCAAACCACAGCCAAGCAGCCAGCCAAACCAACCAACAACCAACCAACCAACCAACCAACCAACCAACACAACCAACAACCAACCAACCAGCCATCAGCCAACAACCAACCACAACCCAACCAGACAGACAAGCAGACAAACAAAGAAATAGACTGACAAACAGACAAACTGACCGACCAACCAACCAACCAACCAACCAACCAACCAACAGCCCATGCAGCTAAGTAATATGTGTTGTGCTCAGTCGTTAAGTAATTTCTGTCATTTTTGGAGAGCGGCGGCGAGGTTCCTTCGTCCCTCAAGAGGAGATAAAACCAAGCTTCACTCACCCTTTGAACAGGGCAGTAGTGTCCCTTCGCACAGCCTCGGGGCATGACGCGGCTTGCCGGGTTGCTAAAGCCAGCAACATTCAGAACTCGAAAGAAACCAAATGTCAGAAGGAGATACGACAAAGAAAGAGGACACAGAAAAAACGTGGTGGTTGTGGCGGTTGTGGTGGTAGCGTGGTGTGTGGTGGTGGTGTGGTGGTGGTGGTTTGTGGTGGTGGTAGTGGTAGTTGTGGTGGTTGAGGAGACAAAAATGGTGACAGGGGTGATCTGTTGTTGTGGTGATGATGATGACAATAGTTATCTGCGGTGGTGATTGAGAGGCGAAGATTTTTTTCTTTTTTTTTTTTTTTTCAACGTTCCGGATTTTTTTTCCCGGATGCGTATAAGCACATCATTTTGCGCATACTGTGCAAGTATTATGCCGCTACGCAGTCTGCGTGCTTCGTCTTTGATGGGCGCGCATGCTGAATGTTTTCGTGTTTTCATACGCCACCAGACACTGCATGACTTACAGGGTCTTTAACGTGCGTATTTCATGTTCAGCATGCGTATACACACTAACAAAGCTGCACATACATGTTAACGTGGGAGACAAAACAACAACAACAACAAAAACCAACAACAACAACAACAAATACATTCTTCCACGTATCAGGGGGGAGGTCATCATCATATCATCATTATGTGCTCTGCCGCATGGTGTTGGCGATCATGGCCCTCCATATGCATCTATCCCTTGTCGCCTCAAGCACACCTTCCACCCTCTCTGTCCTTAGCCACCCTGCAAGTCCGTCCAATATTTTCTCCCTGGGTCTGCCTGGTGTTCTCTTTCCTTCCAGCTTTCCTGTTGTGACCAGGTGCTCTAATTCCCCTTTCCCCATAAAATGGCCTAGTAAATGTTGCTTGTCTTTTCCTAATCTTTCTCATCAAAATTCTTCTTGTGTCTGCCTCATCAAGACTGTCTCATTTGTTTTCTTTGCTGTCCATGGAACTGTCAACATTCTTCTTAGAAACCACATCTCGGCTGCCTCAATCTTGTTCTGGCTTTGTGTGTTGAGGTAAAAAAACCGCATTCTTCCACGTATCAGACGGGAGGTAGGAGAAAAAAACAGAAAACTCCTGCATTCTTCACCTATCAGGCAGGAGGTAGGAGATTAAAAAACTGCATTCTTCACCTATCAGGCAGGAGGTAGGAGATTAAAAAACTGCATTCTTCACCTATCAGGCAGGAGGTAGGAGATTAAAAACTGCATTCTTCACCTATCAGGCAGGAGGTAGGAGATTAAAAAACTGCATTCTTCACCTATCAGGCAGGAGGTAGGAGATTAAAAAACTGCATTCTTCACCTATCAGGCAGGAGGTAGGAGATTAAAAAACTGCATTCTTCACCTATCAGGCAGGAGGTAGGAGATTAAAAAACTGCATTCTTCACCTATCAGGCAGGAGGTAGGAGATTAAAAAACTGCATTCTTCACCTATCAGGCAGGAGGTAGGAGATTAAAAAAACTGCATTCTTCACCTATCAGGCAGGAGGTAGGAATTAAAAAACTGCATTCTTCACCTATCAGGCAGGAGGTAGGAGATTAAAAAACTGCATTCTTCACCTATCAGGCAGGAGGTAGGAGATTAAAAAAACTGCATTCTTCACCTATCAGGCGGAAAATAGGAAATAAAAAAAAACTGATTCTTCACCTATCAGGCGGGAGGTAGGAGAAAAACAAACAAACAAACAAACAACAACAAACAAACAAACAAACAAAAGCCTCGACAACAAATGTATTCTTCACCTATCAGGTGGGAGGTAAGATAAAAAAAACTGCATGCTTCACCTATCAGGTGGAGGTAGGTAAAAAAACTGCATGCTTCACCTATCAGGTGGAAGGTAGGTAAAAAAACTGCATTCTTCACCTATCAGGTGGGAGGTAGGTAAAAAAAACTGCATGCTTCACCTATCAGGTGGGGAGGTAAGTATTAAAAAAACTGCATGCTTCACCTATCAGGTGGGAGGTAGGTAAAAAAACTGCATGCTTCACCTATCAGGTGGGAGGTAGGAAAAAAACCCTGCATGCTTCACCTATCAGGTGGGAGGTAGGAAAAAAACCCTGCATGCTTCACCTATCAGGTGGGAGGTAGGAAAAAAAAACTGCATGCTTCACCTATCAGGTGGGAGGTAGGAAAAAAACCCTGCATGCTTCACCTATCTCATGGTGGGAGGTAGGAAAAAAACTGCATGCTTCACCTATCAGGTGGGAGGTAGGAGATAAAAAGACAAAACAAAACAAAACAAAAAAACAACAAATGTATTCTTCACCTATCAGGCTGGAGGTGGAAGATAAAACTAAAGAAAAGAAAAACAACAACAGCAGCAGCAACAACAACAACAGCAGCAACAACAACAACAACAACAGCAGCAGCAACAACAACAACAACAACAACAAATGCATTCTTCACCTTTCAGGCGAAAGGTAGGAGATAAAACAACAACAACAACAAACAAACAAACAAAAACAAACAAACAAACAAACAAACAAACAAACAAACAAAAAAACAACAACAAATTTCTTCTTCACCTATCGGACGGGAGATACGAGACAAAAACAAAACAAAAACAACAACAAAAACTGCAGTCTTCACCTATCAGGCGGGAGGTACCAAGGTACTGTGCTTGAGGAAGCAAAGACTGTATGACGTTGATGGCTTCTTATTGTGATGACGATGATGGTGGTGATAGTGGTAACGGTGGTTGAGGGGGGAGGATGATGGTCGCTGTCGTTATGGCGATGATGGCGGTAGTTGCTGTAGTGGTGGAACTGAGGATAGTGACACATATCTTACAAAATTTGTATGCAAGGAAATACGTACATTAAAAGGTGGAATGAAAGCATACAAGATTTACATCGACTGATCTTGAGGGGGACTGTAGTCTTTAAAAAAATCTTTTTGTCCTCCTGAATACATTACGTTTAATGTGCGTGTCATAACATAGAAAAAAATAGTTGAGTTGTTGCTTGTTCATCTTGTACTTGTCTGTCATGTTTGTGTCATACTTAATGTGTCTTTTTTTCTTCTTCATTATTTATGCATATACATTACGTTAATGTGCGTGTCATAACATAAAAAAATAGTTGAATTGTTGCTTGTTCATTTTGTACTTGTCTCCCTTGTTTGTGTCATATTTAATGTGTCTTTTTTTCTTCTTCATTATTTTGAATTCAATCTCAGCCCTGCAATATCAAAAAC
>JAPXFY010000027.1:21745561-21758061 GCA_030674185.1 Monoplex corrugatus | reverse complement strand
GGCGATGGCGATCATGGCCGTCCATATGAATCTATTCCTTGTCGCTACAAGTACATCTTCCACCCTCTCTGTCCTCAACCACCCTGCAAGTCCGTCCAATATTTTCTCCCTGGGTCTGCCTGGTGTTCTCTTTCCCTCCAGCTTTCCTGTTTGTGACCAGGTGCTCTAATTCCCCTTTCTTCATAAAAAGTCCTATAAATGTTGCTTGTCTTTTTTTTTTTTTTAACTAATCTTCTTTGTCAATGATTTTCTTGTGTCTGCGGAGGGTGTAAGAGAGAGAAAAAATCTCTGTCTGGTCCGTAATTCGATCCTGGGGTTTCTCGCCGTCCTGGGAAGGTGTTTGGACCACTAGGCCAAAGGGTTCACCTGATTGTTGTCGCAAAGATCATGATGATGATGGTAGCGATAGTGGTTGGTGGTAGTGGAGAAGATGGTTTAGGGTAGGGTGGTGCTGATAACGAGGGTGGTGCCAGAACAAAAGCCTTGCAGTCTGCCTGCTGGCTGTATCTGTACCTCCTGTCATGCTTGTATTGATTTCCGATATCTTGTCTCGTTCCTCCCTCCCTCCCTCCCCTCCACCCTCTCCCTCCTTCCCTCCTTCCCTCCTTCCCTCCTTGAGTAGCCGTCTTCTTGCTGCGTCCACTCCATTTTGCTCGTCTGATGATCACCTGCCCACGTACCTGCTGCCCATCTGCCAACCTCACTACCTGTGTTGATGTGTCTTTTCTACTTGGACAAGTGTGTGTGGGGAGTCGGCTAATCTCTGACACACCGTGTCTTTGCGCTCATCACGTAGACAGCACCTGCACCTGCCTGGTCTGGTCTGCTCTCTTCCTCTGATAGTTTTGCGACTGCATATTTTTTCTAACACACAGACACACACACACACACACATATATATATATATATATTATATATATAATATACATATACATATACATATACATATACATAAACACATGCGCACGCGTACACACACGCACTCACACTACATGCAGATATACATACACATACACATACTCACGTATACATACACACACGCACATACACAACACACACACATACACACACACACACACACACACACACACACACACACACACACACACACACACACACACACCACATACACTACACGCGTATACAACCACATACTGACATATACATCCATCCATCCATCCATCCATTATACATACATACATAATACATAATACATACATACACACACACACACACACACACACACACACACACACACACACACACACACACACACACACACACACACACACACACACACACACACACACACGCATGTGAAGTGTGAGTCTGTGACATAAAATGTGTGAACAAGATTTATTTTTCACACCCTTATAGCCGGATCTTTACCAACTTTGTGTCGACGGTACCGACCGTTCAAAAATCGCGAAAGCATCCACCAGCTTTCTGCAGGACGCTGGTGTATAGGATGAGGAAATCAAACGGTAAGTTCGCAGGATGCTGGTGGATAGGATGAGGGAATCAAAGGGTTAAGTTGTTTTTTTTTTGCAGTTGCCGGATAGGGTGCGGAAGTCAAAGGGTTAAAATCGGTTTTCATTATTGTGAAGGTCTACGATTGTCCCTGGAGCAAGTCTTGTTTTGTTTCAAGAGAAGCTTCTTCAAGGTCCTTTGATCTTGAGAAGAACAGAATCTGGATTTTTCTGTATAAAAAAAAATTCATTATTGGAATGCCTTGACCATCTTCTTGTTTTGATTTCCACCACTGTTTGTTCAGAGGCTGTTTCCTATAGAGCTAAAGGACTCTCTCTCTCTCTCTCTCTCTCTCTCTCTCTCTCTCTCTCTCTCTCTCTCTCTCTCTCTCTCTCTCTCTCTCTCTCAGCATAAAAAATATTCTGGATAGTTTATGGATGTATCTTTACCAAATCTGGACAACACCTCTGGCCATCGTATTTATTTTATTTATTTATTTATTTATCTATTTATTTTTTTGTTTTTTTTGTTCGTCATCTGTCTATTTAAGCACTTATGTATTTACTTTTTTGCATTTGTAGTCACTGTGTCTCAAAATGTGAGTTTTAGCACGGCTTTTCAGCCAACTTTTTCAACAGCAAGAAACACATGTTGAAAAGAGGATAAGAACGCGTATTTAACTGAGAAAACAAAGACAAGCGGAACTTGTCAGCCAGCTGCTCATTGTCAAGCGTACACAAAAGTCAACAGAGAAACAAAGAACCAGGATCACAGACACAAACATTGGACAAGACGACTAAACAAAGGAAACCTACTTCCCTGATTGCATTTGTTCAGCTGAAGAAATCGGATTTTGAAAAAAAAAAAAAAAAATCATTTACCCCCTCAACCTATTCACCAGCTGTAAAAACGTGACCATTTCACTCCCTCACCCTCTCCACCAGCTGTAAAAACGTGACCATTTCACTCCCTCATCCTCTCCACCAGCTGTAAAAATGTGACTGAAATGGAATCTTTATTTGATGTCTGTTCACAATAGTGATTTTAGACACACACACACACACATAAAAATGTGAACCATTTCTCTCCCTGACCCTGTACACCAGCTGTAAAAATGTGACCATGTCTCTCCCTGACCCTGTCCACCAGCTGTAAAAATGTGACCATGTCTCTCCCTGACCCTGTCCACCAGCTGTAAAAATGTGACCATGTCTCTCCCTGACCCTGTCCACCAGCAGTAAAAATGTGACTATTTCTCTCCTCACCCTCTCCACCAGCTGTAAAAAGTGACCTTATCTCTCCCTCACCCAGTCCACCAGCTGTAAAAATGTGACCATTTCACTCCCTCACCCTGTCCACCAGCTTAAAAAACGTGACCATTGTCCACCAGCTGTAAAAACGTGACCGTTTTACTCCCTGACCCTATCCACAGCTGTAAAAACGTGACCGTTTTACTCCCTGACCCTATCCACCAGTTGTAAAACGTGACCGTTTTACTCCCTGACCCTATCCACCAGCTGTAAAAACATGACCATTGTCCACCAACTGTCAAAATGTGACCATTTCACTCCCTCACCCTGTCCACCAGCTGTAAAATGTGACCATTTCACTCCCTGACCCTCTCCACCAGCTGTAAAAATGTGACCATTTCTCTCCCTCACCCTGTCCACCAGCTGTAAAAAGTGACCTTATCTCTCCCTCACCCAGTCCACCAGCTGTAAAAAGTGACCTTATCTCTCCCTGACCCTGTCCACCAGCTGTAAAAATGTGACTATTTCACTCCTGATCCTGTCCACCAGCTGTAAAAACGTACCATTGTCCACCAGCTGTAAAAACGTTAGCATTTCACTCCATGACCTGTCCACCAGCTGTAAAATGTGACCATTTACTCCTACCCTGCCACCAGCTGTAAAATGACCATTTTCACTCCCTCACCCTGTCCACCAGCTGTAAAAATGTGACCATTTACTCCCTCACCCTGTCCACCAGCTGTCAAAAGTGACCATTTCACTCCCTCACCCTGTCCACCAGCTGTCAAAAACGTGACCATTTACTCCCTGACCCTGTCCACCAGCTGTCAAAAACGTGACCATTTACTCCCTCACCTGTCCACCAGCTGTCAAAACGTGACCATTTCACTCCCTCACCCTGTCCACCAGCTGTCAAAACGTGACCATTTCACTCCCTCACCCTGTCCACCAGCTGTAAAAAGTGACCATTTTACTCCCTCACCCTGTCCACCAGCTGTCAAAACGTGATCATTTCACTCCCTCACCCTGTCCACCAGCTGTCAAAACGTGACATTTCACTCCCTCACCCTGTCCACCAGCTGTAAAAATGTGACCATTTTACTCACCTCACCCTGTCCACCAGCTGTAAAATTGACCATTTTACTCCTCACCCTGTCCACCAGTGTAAAATGTGACGATTTCCTACCTCTAGCTGTCACATTTACCTGCATGTGCTTAGATTAATGAGTATTGATTGTTTTTACATCATTAGTGATAATGTTTTGTGTCTGCTTTACATCATATGATAATGTTTTGTGTCTGCTTTACATCATTATGATAATGTTTTGTGTCTGCTTTACATCATTAATGATAATGTTTTGTGTCTGCTTTACATCATTAGTGATAATGTTTTGTGTCTGCTTTACATCATTAATGATAATGTTTTGTGTCTGCTTTACATCATTAGTGATAATGTTTTGTGTCTGCTTTACATCATTATGATAATGTTTTGTGTCTGCTTTACATCATTATGATAATGTTTTGTGTCTGCTTTACATCATTAGTGATAATGTTTTGTGTCTGCTTTACATCATTAGTGATAATGTTGTTGTGTCTGCTTTACATCATTAATGATAATGTTTTGTGTCTGCTTTACATATTAGTGATAATGTTTTGGTGTCTGCTTTACATCATTAGTGATAATGTTTGTGTCTCTTCATCTTATATATGTTTGGTCGCTTTACATCATTAGTGATAATGTTTTGTGTCTGCTTTACATCATTAGTGATAATGTTTTGTGTCTGCTTTACATCATTAATGATATGAATTGTGTTTGTGTCTGCTTTACATCATTATGTGATTAATGATTTTTGTGTCTGCTTTACATCATTAGTGATAATGTTTTGTGTCTGCTTTACATCATTAGTGATAATGTTTTGTGTCTGCTTTACATCATTAGTGATAATGTTTTGTGTCTGCTTTACATCATTAGTGATAATGTTTTGTGTCTGCTTTACATCATTAGTGATAATGTTTTGTGTCTGCTTTACATCATTAGTGATAATGTTTTGTGTCTGCTTTACATCATTAGTGATAATGTTTTGTGTCTGCTTTACATCATTAGTGATAATGTTTTGTGTCTGCTTTACATCATTAGTGATAATGTTTTGTGTCTGCTTTACATCATTAATGATAATGTTTTGTGTCTGCTTTACATCATTAGTGATAATGTTTTGTGTCCTTGAAAGTTTGCGCTATCATTAGTGATAATGTTTTGTGTCTGCTTTACATCATTAGTGATAATGTTTTGTGTCTTCTTTACATCATTAGTGATAATGTTTTGTGTCTGCTTTACATCATTAGTGATAATGTTTTGTGTCTGCTTTACATCATTAGTGATAATGTTTTGTGTCTGCTTTACATCATTAGTGATAATGTTTTGTGTCTGCTTTACATCATTAGTGATAATGTTTTGTGTCTGCTTTACATCATTAGTGATAATGTTTTGTGTCTTGCTTTACATCATTAGTGATAATGTTTGTGTCTGCTTTACATCATTAGTGATAATGTTTTGTGTCTGCTTTACATCATTAGTGATAATGTTTTGTGTCTGCTTTACTCATTAATGATAATGTTTTGTGTCTGCTTTACATCATTAGTGATAATGTTTTGTGTCTGCTTTACATCATTAGTGATAATGTTTTGTGTCTGCTTTACATCATAGTGATAATGTTTTGTGTCTGCTTTACATCATTAGTGATAATGTTTTGTGTCTGCTTTACATCATTAGTGATAATGTTTTGTGTCTGCTTTGACATCATTAGTGATAATGTTTTGTGTCTGCTTTACAATCATTAGTGATAATGTTTTGTGTCTGTTGCTTTACATCATTAGTGATAATGTTTTGTGTCTGCTTTACATCATAGTGTAATGTTTTGTGTCTGCTTTACATCATTAGTGATAATGTTTTTGTGTCTGCTTTACATCATTAGTGATAATGTTTTGTGTCTGCTTTACATCATTAGTGATAATGTTTTGTGTCTGCTTTACATCATTAGTGATAATGTTTTGTGTCTGCTTTACATCATTAGTGATAATGTTTTTGTCTGCTTTACATCATTAGTGATAATGTTTTGTGTCTGCTTTACATCAGTAGTGAAATGTTTTGTGTCTGCTTTACATCATAGTGATAATGTTTTGTGTCTGCTTTACAGCATCATAGTGATAATGTTTTGTGTCTGCTTTACATACATTAGTGATAATGTTTTGTGTCTGCTTTACATCATAGTGATAATGTTTTGTGTCTGCTTTACATGTACATCATTAGTGATAATGTTTTGTGTCTGCTTTGCATGTACATCATTAGTGATAACGTTTTTGTTCTGCTTTACATCAGTAGTGATAATGTTTTGTGTCTGCTTTACATCATTAGTGATAATGTTTTGTGTCTGCTTTACATCATTAGTGATAATGTTTTGTGTCTGCTTTACATTAGTAGTGATAATGTTTTGTGTCTGCTTTACATCATTAGTGATAATGTTTTGTGTCTGCTTTACATCATTAGTGATAATGTTTTGTGTCTGCTTTACATTAGTAGTGATAATGTTTTGTGTCATCTTTACATCAGTAGTGATAATGTTTTGTGTCTGCTTTAACATCAGTTAGTGAAATATATGTTTTGTGTCTGCTTTACATCATTAGTGATAATGTTTTTGTGTTCTGCTTTACATCATTAGTGATAATGTTTTGTGTCTGCTTTACATCATTAGTGAGTAATGTTTTTGTGTCTGCTTTACATCATTAGTGATAATGTTTTGTGTCTGCTTTACATCATTAGTGATAATGTTTTGTGTCTGCTTTTACATCATTAGTGATAATGTTTTTGTGTCTGCTTTACATCATTAGTGATAATGTTTTGTGTCTGCTTTACGTCATTAAAGAAATGTTTTGTGTCTGCTTTGCATTCATTAGTGATAATGTTTTGTCTGCTTTACATCATTAGTGATAATGTTTTGTGTCTCTTTACATTCATAGTGATAATGTTTTGTGTCTGCTTTACATCATTAGTGATAATGTTTTGTGTCTGCTTTACATCAGTAGTGATAATGTTTTGTGTCTGCTTTACATCATTAGTGATAATGTTTTGTGTCTGCTTTACATCAGTAGTGATAATGTTTTGTGTCTGCTTTACATCATTAGTGTAATGTTTTGTGTCTGCTTTAAATGTACATCATTAGTGATAATGTTTTGTGTCTGCTTTACATACATCATTAGTGATAATGTTTTGTGTCTGCTTTCATGTACATCATTAGTGATAATGTTTTGTGTCTGCTTTACATCATCAGTGATAATGTTTGTGTCTGCTTTACATGTACATCATTAGTGATAATGTTTTGTGTCTGCTTTGCATGTACATCATTAGTGATAAGTTTTGTGTCTGCTTTACATCAGTAGTGATAATGTTTTGTGTCTGCTTTACATCATTAGTGATAATGTTTTGTGTCTGCTTTACATCATTAGTGATAATGTTTTGTGTCTGCTTTACATCATTAGTGATAATGTTTTGTGTCTGCTTTACATCATTAGTGATAATGTTTTGTGTCTGCTTTACATCATTAGTGATAATGTTTTGTGTCTGCTTTACATCATTAGTGATAGTTTTGTGTCTGCTTTACATCATTAGTGATAATGTTTTTGTGTCTGCTTTTACATCATTAGTGATAATGTTTTGTGTCTGCTTTACATCATTAGTGATAATGTTTTGTGTCTGCTTTACATCATTAGTGATAATGTTTTGTGTCTGCTTTACATCATTAGTGATAATGTTTTGCTGTCTGCTTTACATCATTAGTGATAATGTTTTGTGTCTGCTTTACATCATTAGTGATAATGTTTTGTGTCTGCTTTACATCATTAATGATAATGTTTTGTGTCTGCTTTACATCATTAATGATAATGTTTTGTGTCTGCTTTACATCATTAATGATAGTGTTTTGTGTCTGCTTTACATCAGTAGTGATAATGTTTTGTGTCTGCTTTTACATCATTAGTGATAATGTTTTGTGTCTGCTTTACATCATTAGTGAGAATGTTTTTGTGTCTGCTTTACATCATTAGTGAAATGTTTTGTGTCTGCTTTACATCATTAGTGATAATGTTTTGTGTCTGCTTTACATCATTAGTGATAATGTTTTGTGTCTGCTTTACATCATTAGTGATAATGTTTTGTGTCTGCTTTACATCATTAGTGATAATGTTTTGTGTCTGCTTTACATCATTAGTGATAATGTTTTCTGTCTGCTTTACATCAGTAGTGATAATGTTTTGTGTCTGCTTTACGTCATTAGTGATAATGTTTTGTGTCTGCTTTACGTCATTAGTGATAATGTTTTGTGTCTGCTTTACGTCATTAGTGATAATGTTTTGTGTCTGCTTTACATCATTAGTGATAATGTTTTGTGTCTGCTTTACATCATCAGTGATAATGTTTTGTGTCTGCTTTACATCATTAGTGATAATGTTTTGTGTCTGCTTTACATCAGTAGTGATAATGTTTTGTGTCTGCTTTACAACGTTAGTGATAATGTTTTGTGTCTGCTTTACATCATTAGTGATAATGTTTTGTGTCTGTTTTACAACATTAGTTATAAGGTTTGCGTCATTAGTGACAATGCTTTGTATCGTTAGCGATGTTTTGTCATAAGTGATAATGTTTGGTATCATTAGTGATAATGCTTTGTGTGGTTAAAGAGAATGCTGTGTGTCATTAGTGATAATGTTTTGTGTCATTAGTGATGTTTTGTGTCATTAGTGATGTTTTGTGTCATTAGTGATAATGTTTTGTGTCATTAGTGATACTGCTTTGTGTCATTAGTGATAATGCCTGGTATCATTAACTATAACGCTTTGTGTGGTTGATGAGAATGCTGTGTGTCATTAATGATAATGCTTTGTGTCATTAGTGGTAATGCTTTGTATCATTAGTGATAACGCTTTGTATGGTTAATGAGAATGATGTGTGTCATTAATGATACCGTTTTGTGTCATTAGTGAAACTGCTTTGTATCATTAGTGATAACGCTTTGTGTCATCAAAGAAAATGCTTTGCGTCTTTAGTGATACTGCTGTGTGTCATTAGTGACAATGCTTTGTGTCATTAATGATAACGCTTTGTGTCGTTAGTTATCATGCTTTGTGTCATTAGTCATAATGCTTTGTGTCATTAGTCATATTGCTTTGTGTCGTTAATGACAACGCTTTGTGTCATTATTGATAATGTTTTGTGTCGTTAGTGGTCTATGTTTTGTGTCATTAGAGAGAATGCTTTGTATCATTAGTGATGATGCTTTGTGTCGTTAGTGATGATGTTTGTGTGCTTAGTGATAATACATTGTGTCATTTGTGATAATGCTCTGTGTCATTTGTGATAATGCTCTGTGTCATTAGTGATAATGCTTTGTGTCATTGGTGATCATGCTTTCTATCATTGGTGATCATGTTTTGTGTCATTAGTGATAATGCTTTGTGTCATTAGTAAGTAAGTAAGCAAGTGAGTGAGTATGTAAGTTAGTAAGTGAGTGAGTGAGTGAGTGAATGAGTGACTGAGTGAGTAAGTAAATAAGTAAGTCAGTAAGTAAGGAAAGAAGGAAGGAAGGATGGAAGGAAGGAAGGATGGAAGGAAGGAAGGATGGAAGGAAGAACTGATGGAAGGAAGGATGGAAGGAAGGAAGGATGGAAGGAAGGACGGATGGAAGGAAGGATGGAAGGAAGGATGGAAGGATGAAGGAAGGAAGGATGGAAGGAAGGAAGGAATGAATGAAGGAAGGATGGAAGGAAGGAAGGATGGAAGGAAGGACGGATGGAAGAAGGAAGGAAGGAAGGAAGGAAGGAAGGAAGGAAGGAAGGAAGTGAGTAAGTAAAGATATTGAGCCAGATCGGAAGCACCAGTCCTTTGTATTGCTTATGGTGTCTGGGTTATTATTTCTTTTTTCTAATATAGCTACGTGTCTTCTCAAAACAAACAAACAAACAAACAAACAAACAAACAAACAAACAAACAAACAAACAAACAAACAAGCAAACAAACAAACAAAAGTTCAGGCTGACAGCAGCTCTGGATGATAACCAGCAGTTGCTCGTTCAAGTGTTTACAATCATTCTACCTGCTCGTCAAAACAGAGTTGGAGTAAAATCTTGAAACCCGTGAAAGCAGAATTTATAAGAAATCGTATTTATTTGACTAAAACAAGACAAGCGCAAATTTCCGGTCACTTGGCTTTTGTCAAGCGTGCACAAGAGATCAAGACAGAAACAAATTTCACAAGATTTAGGACTACAAGAAGAACAAGAACAAGAACGAAACACAAACAACAACAAGTTTCAGTTTCAGTTTCTCAAGATGACGTCTCCGCGCTCGGAACGAATTTCATATGTACTAAGGTCACAGGTGCCATGTGTATGGTGATCATGGCGAAAGCCTTAAGCCTGCACATAAACCCATGGACAGCAAAGAAAACAAACGAGACAGTCTTGATGGAGGTAGACACAAGAAGATCATTCATAAAGAATATTAGGAAAAGACAGGCAACATTTATAGGTCATTTTATGAGGAAAAGGGAATTGGAGCACCTGGTCACAACAGGAAAGCTGCAGGGAAATAGAGCACCAGGTAGACCCAAGGGAAAATATTGGACGGACTTGCAGAGTGGCTGAAGACAGAGAGGGTGGAAGATGCGCTTGTGGCAACAAGGGATAGATACATATGGAGGGCCATGATCGCCAACGCCATGCGGCAAGGCACTTGATGATATATATATGTAACAGAAACAAGCGACTGCCGGCAACCCAGTGGGGAGAGTTCAGGAACTTAGTAATTAAGAGTTTCACTGTTATTCCTGGTCAGGACACACCCTAGAAAATGAGGGTACCGGTTCTAATAGCAAAATAGCAAAAACAACCTCTCCTCCAGTGATATTTCGGGAATATTTTGTTAACATCTTCCAGTGAAAATCACGAACAAGGAGGACTGGTAGCCTGCATGGACTGAAATAACAATGGTTTCGTGACTGGAGAGTGCTCCCAGTGTGGAGAGTTATCTGCCGTTGTTTCACGTCATCACGCATGATTCGGATTTCCGTGGATCAGAAAAATGTCGACAGCATAAGCTGTTTTTAAAAGGACAGCACATGTTACTATTCGCGTGCACTCATTGGACACTGATACCTGAACAGTCTGACTGTCTTGATGAAAAGTCAACGACATTAATTAATCTGTGTACTTCCAATCATAAAAAAGAGAGGGTGTGGGTGGAATCAAGGTATAATGATAATTTCCTCTCTGATAAATAAAACATTTTCATTTGTTTTGATTATCGTAACCCCTACACGATATTGTTGCACGGCTGTGAGGCGTGGACAGTTAACACGCAGAGTCAGAACAAAACTGAGGAAGCTGGAATGTGGTTTCTAAGAAGAATGTTGAGAGTTTCATGGACAGCAAAGAAAACTAACGAGACAGTCTCGGAAGAGGCAGACACACGCAAAAACAAACAAACAACAAACAAACAAACAAACAACAAAAACATTAATGAAGAAGATAAGAAAAAGACGAGCAACATTTATAGGGACATTTTGTGAGGCAAGAGGAATTAGAGCACCTGATTACAACAGAAATGCTGGAGGGAAAGAGAACACCAGGTAGACCCAGGGAGAAAATACTGGACGGACTTGCAGAGTGGTTGAGGACAGACAGGGTAGGAGATGTACTTGCAGCGACAAAGGATAAATTCATGTGGAGGGCCATGATCGCCAACGCCATGCGGCAGGGCACATGATGATGATGATGATGATGATGATGATGATGATGATGATGATGATGATGATGATGATGATGATGATGATGATGATGATGATGATGATAATGATGTTGCCAGCTGGTAGGGTTTTGCGCAGGCAAATAACTGCTGGCAGATTTACGTGGAAACATCTGGAATCGTCCCAGAGCGATGAATTCCTCTTAATTTTAACCCTTGGACTCCCGCATCCTATCCACCAACTGCAAAAACTTAACCCTTTGATTCCCTCACCCTGTCCACCAGCTTCCTGCAGGAAGCTGGTGGGTAAGGTGAGGGAGTTAAAGGGTTAAATTTTTGCAGTTGGTGGCATGATTGACAATGCAAGATGCGGATGGCTAGAGTGAGGGAGTCCAAGGGTTAACTTTTTGCTTTGCTACTTTGGCATGGCAATACAGAATGTTGGTGGACAGGGTGAGGGAGTCAAAGGGTTAAGAAAACTCCAGACCTCAAACTGTGCTGCATTCAACTCTTAATCAGGACAAAAACAAAACTGTTAATGGCATATTTTCATTTGATTAGTCCCTGTAATCATGTACAAAACCTGACCGCCCATACACATTCAAAGCTTCTTCGTTTGGATGCATTTTCCCACAACGTGTGGAATTTATTATTATATATAAACAGCTAAGCATCCTTGCTGAGAACATAAGGCTCTTTGAAGGTCATGATGACTGAAAATTAGGGATCTTAACACAATCGTATATCCAAAACGAGTGTGACTGCCCGCATCCAAGCAAACAGGAACCAGAAAAACAAGAAAATCGATTCAGAACGCGCATTCAATGCAACAAGACAAGACAGGCGCAAATTTTCGGCCAACTGGCCTTTGTCAAGCGTGAATGTACGATCACAAACAAACACCAAATATAAAAAATCATGAAAAAAAGACTAAACCATCCCTGCCACCTCGTCCAGTGGGTAAAAAAGGGACTAAATGAAATCACAAT
>JAPXFY010000027.1:21720561-21740561 GCA_030674185.1 Monoplex corrugatus | reverse complement strand
TGTTGGTGGTCAAACAATGATACTTTACCAGTTATCCGAGTTGTTGTTGGTCAAACAATGATACTATATTAGTTATCCGAGTTGTGGGTGGTCAAACAATGATACTATAACAGTTATCCGAGTTCTTGGTGATCAAACAATGATACTATACCAGTTATCCGTGTTGGTGGTGGTATAACTATGATACTATACCAGTTATCCGAGTTGTGGGTGGTATAACAATGATACTATACCAGTTATCTGAGTTGTGGGTGGTCAAACAATGATACTATAACAGTTATCCGAGTTGTTGGTGGTATAACAATGATACTGTACCAGTTATCCGAGTTGTGGGTGGTATAACAATGATACTATACCAGTTACCGAGTTGTGGGTGGTCAAACAATGATACTGTACCAGTTATCCGAGTTGTTGGTGGTCAAACAATGGTACTATATCAGTTATCCGAGTTGTTGGTCAAACAATGATACTATATCAGTTATCCGAGTTGTGGGTGGTCAAACAATGATACTATACTAGTTATCCGAGTTGTTGATCGAACAATGATACTATATCAGTTATCCGAGTTGTTGTTGATCAAACAATGATACTATATCAGTTATCCGTGTTGTTGATCGAACAATGATACTATATCAGTTATCCGAGTTGTTGGTGGTCAAACAATGGTACTATACCAGTTATCCGAGTTGTGGGTGGTCAAACAATGATACTATACCAGTTATCCGTGTTGTTGATCGAACAATGATACTATATCAGTTATCCGAGTTGTTGGTGGTATAACAATGATACTATACCAGTTATCCGAGTTGTTGGTGGTCAAACAATGATACTATACCAGTTATCCGAGTTGTTGGTGGTCAAACAATGATACTGTACCAGTTATCCGAGTTGTTGGTGGTCAAACAATGATACTACATTAGTTATCCGAGTTGTGGGTGGTCAAACAATGATACTATACCAGTTATCCGAGTTGTGGGTGGTCAAACAATGATACTATACCAGTTATCCGAGTTGTGGGTGTTCAAACAATGATACTATACCAGTTATCCGAGTTGTTGGTGTTCAAACAATGATACTATACCAGTTATCCGAGTTGTTGTTGGTCAAACAATGATACTATATCAATTATCCGAGTTGTTGATCGAACAATGATACTATATCAGTTATCCGAGTTGTTGATCGAACAATGATACATACCAGATATTCGAGTTGTTAATCAAACAATGATACTATATCAGTTATCCGAGTTGTTGTTGATCAAACAATGATACTTTACCAGTTATCTGAGTTGTTGATCAAACAATGATACTATATCAGTTATCCGAGTTGTTGATCAAACAATGATACTATATCGGTTATCTGAGTTGTTGATCAAACAATGATACTATACCAGTTATCTGAGTTGTTAATCAAACAATGATACTATACCAGTTATCCGAGTTGTTGATCAAACAATGATACTATATCAGTTATCCGAGTTGTTGATCAAACAATGATACTATATCAGTTATCTGAGTTGTTGATCAAACAATGATACTTTACCAGTTATCCGAGTTGTTAATCAAACAATGATACTATATCAGTTATCCGAGTTGTTGATCAAACAATGATACTATACCAGTTATCTGAGTTGCTGATCAAACAATGATACTATATCAGTTATCCGAGTTGTTGATCAAACAATGATACTATATCAGTTATCTGGGTTGTTGATCAAACAATGATACTATACCAGTTATCTGAGTTGTTAATCAAACAATGATACTTTACCAGTTATCTGAGTTGTTGATCAAACAATGATACTATATCACTATCAGTTATCCGAGTTGTTGATCAAACAATGATACTATACCAGTTATCTGAGTTGTTGATCAAACAATGATACTATACCAGTTATCTGAGTTGTTAATCAAACAATGATACTATACCAGTTATCCGAGTTGTTGATCAAACAATGATACTATATCAGTTATCTGAGTTGTTGATCAAACAATGATACTATACCAGTTATCTGAATTGTTAATCAAACAATGATACTATACCAGTTATCCGAGTTGTTGATCAAACAATGATACTATATCAGTTATCCGAGTTGTTGATCGAACAATGATACTATACCAGTTATCCGAGTTGTTGATCGAACAATGATACTATACCAGTTATCCGAGTTGTTGATCGAACAATGATACTATACCAGTTATCCGAGTTGTTGATCGAACAATGATACTATACCAGTTATCCGAGTTGTTGATCGAACAATGATACTATACCAGTTATCCGAGTTGTTGATCGAACAATGATACTATACCAGTTATCCGAGTTGTTGTTAATCAAACAATGATACTTTACCAGTTATCCGAGTTGGTGATCAAACAATGACACTATACCAGTTATCCGAGTTGTTAATCAAACAATGATACTATACCAGTTATCCGAGTTGTTAATCAAACAATGACACTATACCAGTTATCCGAGTTGTTAATCAAACAATGATACTATACCAGTTATCCGAGTTGTTGATCAAACAATGATACTATACCAGTTATCCGAGTTGTTAATCAAACAATGACACTATACCAGTTATCCGAGTTGTTAATCAAACAATGATACTATACCAGTTATCCGAGTTGTTAATCAAACAATGATACTATACCAGTTATCCGAGTTGTTAATCAAACAATGACACTATACCAGTTATCCGAGTTGTTAATCAAACAATGACACTATACCAGTTATCCGAGTTGTTAATCAAACAATGATACTTTACCAGTTATCCGAGTTGTTAATCAAACAATGATACTATACCAGTTATCCGAGTTGTTAATCAAACAATGATACTATACCAGTTATCCGAGTTGTTAATCAAACAATTATATAAATGTATATCTGTTATCCGAGTTTTGGTGATCAAACAATTAAGAACACACACACACACACACACACACACACACACACACACACACACACACACACACGCACGCACGCACGCACGCACACACACACACACGCACGCACGCACGCACACACACACGCACACGCACACGCACTCGCACACATACACACACACACACACAAACAAACACACACACAAAAACACACACAAACACACACACACACACACATGCACACACACACACACACACACACACAAAACCACAGGGCACTCCTGATCATTCTTAGTAAAGTACACCAGATGCGTGTCCGTGAAATCTACACAGGAAACATGGCGGTCATTGTTCTCAGTAGGTCTTACCTGATCCTTGTTCTTATGAAATTCTCGACACAACAAACACCACATATATTCCGGTCAATCATTCCTGCTGGGATGCGGGCCTTGGTGGCTCAGTTGGCTGAGCGTCAGATTCACACGCTAATGGTTATGGGTTCGAATCCCTGGGGTGCGCTACATTAAAAATAGCCTTCTCACTGTCCCATCTTAACATCATTGTTGTTCTGGTGGCATCAGTGTAGGATAAGATAAGTCCCCCCCCCCCCCACACACTTCCCTGGGATGGTTATCCTCGTCGGCCATATCACCTGAGGTGGGTGCCGACGTAAAAACTGTACCAAACCAAACCTTTGGGACATACCTGACCCAAGCTCTGACTTTAAGTTGAAGAACGATCCCAGTTGTTCTTGCTGGAAACATACCACACTGTTAATATCAACCAAAGGACATAACTCTTGAGAGTCACGTAGGAATTATCTCCCGCGTTGTGGAACTTCTCAAATCTTACATAATTGCGCTACCCATTCAGGGAGCATAGACGCAGATAAACAAAGCACAAAAACCGTAAGCTCAGAGGAGTGTTCTGAATGGGTAGTGCAAACTATGTTAGATTTGAGAAGTTCCACAACATGGGAGATAATTCCTACGTGACTCTCAAGAGTTATGTCCTTTGGTTGATATTATAAAAATTCTCCCTGCTTCCCTCTTATTTCTTTGGTAATACCACACTGTTGCTGATATTTTTCAGATACATACACAACACGACCGACTGACTGAACATAAGATGTTACTATATTCTTGTTTGTGAAGTTTACAAAACAGACATTATTATTGCAGATCTCATCGTGGTGGAACATATCACAACTTAGCCATAATTATGCACAGTAAGGAATTTCTGTTGAAGAAACTATCTGGCGACATGAATAACGATGCTGGTAGCTGAAGGTTGATTTTAACAAGTCAATAATTCTGGACTGAATTGAAAATGACTGTAAATTCATGCACATAGAACCTTTGCTGAAGATGTAGGCGTTTTGCATGTGTTTTGAACTTTGGGTCTCATACGGATAATCTTCATTCGCTAATGCCTTTATCGTTGACTTTTTGCTGAGGGCGAATACAAATAAATATAAAAACAAACAAACAAACAAACAAACAAACAAACGAACAAACAAACAAACAACAAACAAACAAACAAACACCATCAACAACAATTAAAATCTGAAACTGTATAAATCAAATGACTTCATTTTGTTTAAAAACATAATAGACTAATAGATATGAAGTACGTATGTGAGTTGTACTCAACCCATTGTACATAAATCTTGTTCAGTTTTCTCAATGATATTGTGATAATATTCAGCAAACAATATATTTATTTGTGTTTTGTCAAAAAAGAACTAAAAACAAGTTTGAAAAAAAAAAAGAATAATTCTGGACTACACCAGACTGAGCAGTAGATAGTACATGGCCTGCAGAGCCACCAGAATAAGCACAAAGTTGTGGATGGACAGCTCCAGACAGAGAGAGACGAAGACGAAGAGGCAGATGAAAAACACCCACTCCGTGTCCCGCACGTGCACGTGGGAGTGACGTCGTGCCACCACCTCCCACTCAGGGATGGAACTCTGTGACGTCAGAGCGGAAGCGGAAGGGGTGATCAAGGCGACGGGCGAGATGGGAAGGTCACAAGGTCGTTGCAGCCTGCCGATGGGATACCCGTAGCGGTCAACGCCGCTACCGCCGCTGCTGACTGAACCGGAGGAGGTTGGGGGCAGGAGAGGGAAGTGGAACTCGATGTCGCAGATGGAGTTGCGTTTCCTGACGGTGACGTGGTGGAGGTCAAAGAGGAAAGGGGGAGGAGGGATGGGGTGACGGGCGTGGCCAACGGCCAGGTCGTCTTTGGCGTAGCTCTCTTCAACCTCCCTCTGGACCTCGCTTCCCTCTTCTTCATCCAGGCAACCCGTGGACACTGACACACACACACACACACACACACACAGCCATGTACAAAAACAGCAACAGCAGCAGCGGTGGTGGTGGTGGCGGTAAAAGAAGAAACAAAACCAATCACCAGCATGAACATCAACAACACGAGCAAAAGCAGTTTCAGTGTCAGTTTCTCAAGATAACGTCTCCGCGCTCGGAACGAATTCCGTATGCACTAATGTCACGGGTGCCACGTGTATGGTGACCGTGGCACATGCCTTAAGCCTGCACATAAACCCAAGAGCCGGCCAGGTCCTGAGGCCCTACCTAGACTATGTTTTACCTAGTCTATATTTTATCCTGGTATTTTATCAGCCTGTCACTGGAATAATCTTGGTTACATGTAAATGACATCTGTATGTGTGTATCTTACCTTCAAAAAAGGAACACATGTATCATTATCATCATTATCAGATGCCTTGCCACATGGTGTTGGCGATCATGGCCTTCCATCTGTCTCTATCTCTTGTTGCATCAAGCATCTCTTCTACCCTCCTTGTCTTCAGCCACTCTGCAAGTCCGTCTAGTATCTTCTCCCTGGTTCTACATGGTGCTCTCTTTCCCTCCAGCTTTCCCGTTGTGACCAGGTGCTCCAATTCCCCTTTCCTCATAAAATGGCCTATAAATGTTGCCTGTCTTTTCCTAATCTCATTATGAATGATCTACTTATGTCTGCCTCCGTCAAGACTGCCTCGTTTGTTTTCTTTGCTGTCTATGGAACTCTCATCATCCTTCTTAGAAACCACATCTCGGCTGCCTCAATCTTGTTCTGGCTTTGCTTGTTGACTGTCCACCCCTCACAACCGTACAACAGTATTGGTTCTATAGAACATTCAAGAACTCTCTTCCTGGTGTTAATTGATAGGCATTTGTTGGTAAGAATGCTTTTCATCATCTTGAATGCTGTTTTGGCTTGGCCGATTCTGCTGGCTATTTCTGATGTGCATCTGCCGTCTGGTGAAATGATCGTTCCCAGGTATTTAAACTTATCAGCCTGTCTCAAGGTTGTGCCGTTTGCTGTTATTTTGCATGAGGGGATTTCATGTCTTTTACTGGTCACCATGACTTCAGTCTTCCTGCTGTTTAGTTCCAACCCCTTGACTTTGCTTTGTATTTCTAGTATATTCACAAGGTTTTGTAGGTCCCCTTCATTTTCTGCAATTAGCACGGTGTCATCTGTGTATCGAATGTTGTTTATCATTTTTCCTCCAACCTTTAATCCAGGGTCTTCCTCTAGGTTTCTCATGATGTTTTCGCTGTAAAGTGAAAACAGATCTGGTGACAAAACACAACCCTGTCTGACTCCTCTTTTGATGTTTTAGAAAGAGCTTATATCGTTTTCTATTCTCACTGCAGCTGTTTGTTCCCAGTACATATTTCTGATTATTCGTAGATCTTTTCCATCAATATTGAGTCTTTCTAGTTGGTTGATCAATTCTTCATGTCTTACCAGATCGAAAGCCTTGTATGATCAACAAAGCATAAATATAAATCCTTATTCATCTCGATTGACCTCTCTATGATAGTTCTTAGGATGTATATGGCATTAATAGTTCCTTTCCCTTCCACAAATCCACACTGTTCATCTGCTATTTCTCTGTTGATTCTATTCCTTGTCCTTGTCATGATTATTCTTAATAGGAATTTTGTTACATGACTCACCAAACTGATTGTGCGATGGAGTTCGCATTCTATACCCTCTGTCTTCTTTGGAAAGAGTTAATATCGTTTTATGTATAAAGTAAAAAAATAAATAATTAAAGGTCTGAATCACAACACAACTAGCTTTTCTCTATAAACTCATACCGCTAAAATCTTCTGACCAATACAGCAGGTGTCTGCGTCTCTCGGGCCCGAGAGATAAAGACACCTGCGATGCTGGTCAAAAGATTTGAGCAACACCCTCAATGACGCTCATATGTATAAAGTAAATTCATAAATAAATAATTAAAAGTCTGAATCACAACACAACTAGCTATTCTGTATAAACTCGTCTCACATGGCAGACCACCCACCCCCTTGTCAATGCCCAAATGCCCAGCCATCAACTAGGTGAAGACAATATTTTCTTAATTATTGGTAAGTAAGTAAGAGCCAAAGCACGAGCAGCAACAACAATAACAAGCAGCAGACGCAGTAACAATAACAAGAACAGGTCATACACATCACGCATTGTAAAAAAGAAAACAATGCGTACACCACGCTGTCATCAGACAAGTACGCCGACGGTTAATTAGAAACGATATAGCTAAACGCAGAAACGCCGACGGTTAATTAGAAACGATATAGCTAAACGCAGAAACGCCGACGGTTAATTAGAAACGATATAGCTAAAGGCAGAAACTGTCTTTCCCTTCCTCTTTCAGCTTCCTGAACAGAAATAATTACACCCCTTGTCGTTACAAAAGCCTGGAGCTCGGAGCCTGAAGTTTGCTCAGCAGGGATTCATTGGGTGACATATTGTCTGCCAACCTCAGCGACCGTGTCAACCTTCGACGTGGACAAGGCAGAACCCTGACTCTGAAGGCTGATGTTACGAATGATCTTGATCACCTCGGCGTTTCCCCAGCAATTGTCTTGAACATGAACAGCATCCAATTTTCACAGTTTGATTTGTTTCGTTCTAATTTGCTGAGCGTTAAATACGTATGTATTGTACAAGGACATTCCATACGCACTCCACCCAAATCTGCCAGCGATTATCCAGTGGGTTCCCTCAGCCAGGGCAAAACTCTATGCACTGGCAACATCTTCCAGTGGAGAGAGAGGGGGGAACGAGGCCTTTGAATGACTGACAACCACCACAACGAGTGCAGCAGTACAGTAGGCAGCGAACATGCCAACTTTTGTGCTCTGCAGCAGGGTAGGAATAAATCAGGATATTAGATCTCGTGTCAATAACTCTACCAAAAGAACCAGCCAGCCAGCCAGCCAGCCAGCCAGCCCGTGTGTAAAAAGTGTGACTCTACTGAGGGTAAAAACTCACGCCCCTTTCATTATCAACATGACGGACTAACCAACTTGGCAAACGGGGCCAGTTTATTAGAATTGTACACCTGCACACATTTTGCACCATCATGGCTTTGTCAACTGGTTGATCTCACTCACGCTTACGCAGTTCTATTTTCGTGTAACCAAACTAAACATTAAAAAGGAACCTTGATAAGCTTGTATTATTTCTCTTCTCTCTCATAGTTGTGTGTAGGGTAATTGCAGAGTATAAAGGTAGGCTTGGGCGCTCCTTTTTTGAGGAGTGTTCTGAGCTTACGGTTTTTGTGCTTTGTATCTGCTTCTATGCTAGCTGAATGGGTAGCGCAAACTGTGTTAGATTTGAGAGGTTTAACAACATGGGAGATAATTTCTACGTGACTCTCAAGAGTTATGTCATTTGGTTGATATTATAAAAATTCTCCCTGCTTCCCTCTTATTTCGTTGGTATTACCTATATGCCTTGGAAGCAACCCTGTATATGTTCTGTCTTGTCTATGTGTGTGTGTTTGGTCAGTTCAAGAATAAAAGACTATGTCAATCTTGAACATAAGACCAATATATTGTATTATTTCTCTCCTCTCTCATAGTTGTGTGTAGGGTAGTTGCAGAGTATAAAGGTAGGCTTGGGCGCTCCTTTTTTGAGGAGTGTTCTGAGCTTACGGTTTTTGTGCTTTGTATCTGCTTCTATGCTAGCTGAATGGGTAGCGCAAACTGTGTTTGATTTGAGAGGTTTAACAACATGGGAGATAATTTCTACGTGACTCTCAAGAGTTATGTCATTTGGTTGACTTGATAAGCAGGGCAAAGTATCTAATAACAGAACATTTCCCCAATAACAGTACATTTCCCCAATAACAGTACACTTTCCTAAAAATATACAGTTCCCTAACCAGTCGCCGTGGTGTAGTGATTAGCGCAACGGACTACCGACTGGAAGGTTGTGGGTTCGAATCCGCATCAGCCCCTTGAAAACTATATCATTGTGGGATTTTTCAGCTCTAACCGGCCCCTACCCAGAGTTGGGCATGCTATGGGCTGACTGGGAACACTGGGACCACACCGTCGAGTCTCATCCACTTCACGGATGTGTCATTGAGGGTGTTGCTCAAATCTCCTGACCAGCACCGCAGGTGTCTGTATCTCTCGGGCCTGGTTGACGCCAGGATATGTTATGATAGTAAGCGTAGAGTACAGCCCTGTCACGCAGTCTCAATCCTAGAAGGAACTCCATAGCATCATGATTATCGTCCTCATCGACATCATCATCATTGCATTGTAAAAACTGTTCCAGGTTTTGTTGCCATTGAGGTGGCGTAGAAAATGGGACGGAAAAAAGGGTGAGCACGAAAGTAACCTCCCTGAACGCAATGATCCTAAATATATATATGTGTGTACGTGTGTGTACGTGTGTGTGTGTACGTGTGTATGTGTGTGTACGTGTGTGTGGTGTTGTGTGTGTGTGTGTGTGTGTGTGTGTGTGTGTGTACGTGTGTGTGTGTGTGTACTTGTGTGTACGTATATGTGTACATGTGTGTACGTGTGTGTGTGCTTGCGTGTGAGTGTATGTGTGTATGCGTGTGTGTGTGTGTGTGTGTGTGCGCGCATGCATGTGTGTGTGTGTGCGTGTGTGCGTATGTGTGCGAGCGGGCATGCGTAAGAGCGTGTGAGTGTATGTGTGTATGCGTGTGTGTGTGTGTGTGTGTGTGTGTGTGTGTGTGTGTGTGTGTGTGTGTGTGTAAAGTGTGTGAGTGTGTGTGTAAAAGTGTGTGAGTGTGTGAGTGTGTGTGTGTATGTGTGTGTGTGTGCGTGTGTGTGTCTGTGTGTGCGTTGTTTGAGCAGGCATGCTTGAGAGCGTGTGTGTGTGTTTGTGTGTTTGTGTGTGTGTGTGCATGTGTGTATGTGTGTGTGTATGTGTGTGTGTGCGTTTGAGCGGGCATACTTGAGAGCGTGTGTGTCTGTTTGTGTGTTTGTGTGTGTGTGTATGTGTATTTGTGTGTGTGTGTGTATGTGTGTGTGTAGTGTATTTGTGTGCTGTGTGTGTGTTTGTGTGTACAAGTCGTGTGTCTGTAAGTAAAAGTGATGTGAAGCTGTTGTGTGACATAGGTTTTTGTACAGCGCGCGCGTGTGTGTGTGTATGTGTGTGTTATGTGTGTGTGTGTGTGTGTGTGTGTGTGTGTGTGTGTGTGTGGTGTGTGTGTGTGTGTGTGGTGTGTGTGTGTGTTGTGTGTGTTGTGTATCTCTCTCTGTCTCGCTCTCTGTGTCTGTCCGTGTATCGCTCTCTCTTTCTCTCTCTCTCTCTCTCTGTGTCTGTGAGTATATTTCGCTCTCTCTCTCTCTCTCTCTCTCTCTCTCTCTGTCTGTGAGTATATTTCGCTCTCTCTCTCTCTCTCTCTCTCTCTCTCTCTCTCTCTCTCTGTCTCTCTGTCTCTCTGTAGAGTACTAAGCGATGTGTCTGAAAAAGAAAATAGACAGGAGCTGCTGTGTGACTATGGATTGTTGTGCAGACACTGACTGATGTCTCCTTAAGCTTTACACAAAGGTCACCACAGCCACGCTACATCTTTTTCTCCTTAGTTTTAAGGTCTCGGCCCTGCTCCAGACAGACTGACAGGCAGGCAGACAGGCAGGCAGTGAGACAGACAGACAGACTGGCTCACACACATTCACGTACAGAAACACACGCATACACCAATACAAACATCCATCCATCCATCCATCCGTCCATCCGTCCATCCGTCCATCCGTCCATCCGTCCATCCGTCCATCCGTCCATCCGTCCGTCCGTCCGTCCGTCCGTCCCGTCCATCCATTCATCCATCCGTCTCCATCTATCCATCTATTCGTCCGTCCGTCCGTCCATCCGTCCATTCATCCATCCATCCATCCGTCCGTCCGTCCGTCTGTCCGTCCGTTCATCCGTCCATACATACATACGTACATGCATGCATGCATACAGACATACATACATACATACATACAGACAGACAGACAGGCATGCATGCATACATACATGCATACATACATACATACATACATACATACATACATACACATATACATACATACATACATACATACATATGTACATACATACATATACACATGAATGCACACATACGTACGTACCTACCTACATACACATATACCTACATACCTACATACCTACATATATACATACATACATACATACATACATACATACATACGTACGTACATACATAATACATACATACATACATACATATACTTACAGTGTGGACAAAACCAGTTTGGAAATAGATGATAAACCCTTCAGATACATATCTTGCCCAGTCATACACAGACATTCATGAAGAAAGCATCCAATGGATCGATCTAAATCTAAGTGGCTTGAGGCGAGACCATAAGCAGGGATATCGGATGTAGCATGCAATAAAAGTTAAGAGAAAGAAAATTCAGATTTAAATAGATACAGTATTGAATTCAGATTAAAATGGGTACATAGTAGTATTCAGATTAACATGGGCACGTTGCTGTATTTAGATTAAAATGGATATATACTTATATTCAGATTAAAATGGGTAGATTGTTATATTCAGATCAAAATGGGTGCATTGTTACAATCAGATTAAAATGAGTACATCGTTATATTCAGATTAAAATGGGTACATTGTTATATTCAGATTAAAATGGGTACATTGTTATATTCAGATTAAAATGAGTACATCGTTATATTCAGATTAAAATGGGTACATTGTTATATTCAGATTAAAATGAGTACATCGTTATATTCAGATTAAAATGGGTACATCGTTATATTCAGATTAAAATGGGTACATTGTTATATTCAGATTAAAATGGGTACATTGTTATATTCAGATTAAAATGAGTACATCGTTATATTCAGATTAAAATGGGTACATTGTTATATTTCAGATTATAATGGGTACATTGTTATATTCAGATTAAAATGGGTACATTGTTATATTCAGATAAAATTGAGAACATTGTTATATTTGTTAAGTTCAGATTAAAATGGGTACCTTGTTAAAGTCATATTAAAGTGGTTAATCGTTATATTCAGATTAAAATGGGTACATTGTGACAGTCAGATTAAAACGGGTTCATTGCTATATTCAGATTAAAATGGGCAGACTGTTAAATTCAGATCAAAATGAGAACACTGTAAAATTCAGATTTAAATAGGTACATTGTTACAGTCATACTAAAATGGGCATTGTTAAAATCAGATTAAGATGGGCAGATTGTTAAAATCAAATTTAAATGTGTAGATTGTAGATTATTAAATTCAGATTAAAATGGGTACATTGTGTTAATCAGATTAAAATGGGTACATTACTATATTCAGATTAAAATGATTACATTGTTACAGATTAAAATGGTTACAATGTTATATATCAGATCAAAATGGGTACATTGTTATAGTCAGATTAAAATGTGTAGATTGTTATATTCAGATTAAAATGGGTACATAGCGATAGATTAAAACGGGTCCATACTTATATTCAGATTAAAATGAGTACATTGTCATATTCAAATTAAATCGGGTACATTGTTATAATCAGATTGAAAGGGGTACATTGTCAGATTCAGATTAAAAAGGTTTCATTGTCAAATTCAAATTAAAATGGGTAGATTGTTACATTCAGATTAAAATGGGTACATAGTGATAGATTAAAATGGGGACAAACAGTGTACTTATATTGTGATTAAAATGGATATATTGTCATATTCACATTAAAACGGGTACATTGTTGAATTCAGATTAACACAGGTACATTGTCAGATTCAGAATGAAAAGGTTTCATTGTCATATTCAGATTAAAACGGGTACATTATTGCCATATTCAGATTAAAACGGGTACATTATTGTTATATTCAGAGTAAAAAGGGCACTTTGTTACATTCTGATGAAAATGGGTACAATGTTACGTTCAGATTAAAATGGTTACATTGTAAAATTGATATCTTAAACTGGATTCAGGAGTAAGTTGAACATTTAACCCTTTGACTCCTGCACCTTGCCCACCAGCATCCTGCATTGTCAACCACGCTAGCAAAGCGAAAACTTAGCCTTTTGACTCCTTCACGCCGTCCACCAGCTTCATAGGGTGAGGGAGTCAAAAGGTTAAGTTTTTGCAGTTTGTGGAATAGGTGCGGGAGTCAAAGGGTTAATGTAACAGCATCAGGACTACTCTCACTTATATACGATCACACCCACCTCTGCGTGGCTGTCCCTCCTCGAAGGCCCAGTCCCCCAGAAAAGGGGGCCAGGCGTAACGGTCTGACAGTTGCAGACCGCTGTAGTAGTGGGCCAGGGGGGAGGGGGGACACCGTGCCGTCTCCTCCGCTGCTTTCTCCTCCTCCTCCACTTTCTCCTCTATGGGCGGGAAGGACAAAGGTGAAGGGGCTCGTGAGGAGGGGGACGGGGTGGGTGGAGGTCCCGGTGAGCTCATCTCTCTCCACCTCCTTCTTTCTTTCTTCCTGTCTTCTTCTTCAATCCTGCAATGAGGTGACGATGGGTGAACGCTTTGGGGCAAGTTCAGCTGATTGGAGTTTTAGGAGGAGAGGGGCTGGTTGATGGCTGACACTTGTTTGCTTTCTGGATTGTGGTTTCCATCTCAGTAAACAACTGTTAGCCATCCCCTGGTGCCACGCGTGAAACACCAAAAAACATTGAAACGAAAAGCCAAGCTCATCTAGTTCCATTTTTGTGTGTCTTTTTACCCCATTCCCATCCTAATATACCAGTGCCGGTCCTGACCTTGATTAGCTCCCCTCTCCCCCCTCCCCCTGGACCATAAAATTGCCGCTTGTGAAATGTGTAAGAAGAGTTTGTCCAAACCAGCAGCTGCAGCAGCAACAACAACAACAACGACAACAACAACAACAACAGCAGCAGCAGCAACAACAACAACAACAACAACAATAATAATAGTAATAACAACAACAACAACAACAACTGCTGCAGCAGCAGCAACAACAACAACAAAACAACAACAACAACAACAGCATAAACAACAACAACAATAACAACAGCAACAACAACAAACAGATGCAACATGATCAGAGACACCAGGATAAGAGAAATGGTGGGAACAGCATCAAGTCCACCATCATATTCATCAATAGACAGTTGAGTGGTTTGGTTGTCACAACAAGATATATAGATTTAACCCTTGGACTCCCGTGCCCTGTCTGCCAACTGCAAAAATTCAACCCTTTGATTCCCTTACCCTATCCACCAGATTCCTGCAGGAAGGTGGTGGTTAGGGTGAGGGAATCAAAAGGTTGAAATTTTTACTTTGCTAGCATGATTGACAATGCAGGAAGCTGGTGGACAGGGTGTGAGAGTCAAAGGGTTAAGACCCAGCTTATAAAGCCCATCATTTACGTGAATCCATCTGTTTAATTAAATCAACTTTGTTATACTGACCCTTTCCCGTCCTGTTTTAGTGCGTTCTTGTAGTGTCCTGTGTGCGGATGTTACATAGAGTGTGTGCATGATGTTAATGAGTAAAATTGGTGAATGTGTGTTACATGTATATGTATATATATATATATATATATATATATATTTTTTTTTTATTATTATTTTTTTGTATCGTAGAATTTCCAAGAGCACCGTTAGATATACCATAAATGTACGTTATTATTATTGTTGTTATTATCATCATCATCATCATCACCATCATCACCATCATCATCATCATCATTATTATCATTATTATTATTAATCGAAGAACATGACTCTTGAGAGTCACGTAGGAATTATCTCCCATATTGCAGAACTTCTCAAATCCAACACAGTTTGCGCTACCCATTCAGCTAGCATAGAAGCAGATACAAAGCACAAAAACCGTAAAAACCGTATTATTATTATTATTATTATTATTATTATCATTATTATTATTATCATTATTATCATTATTATTATTATTATATTATAATACATTATTATTATTATTATTATTATTATTATTATCATTAGTTTCGAAGCTAGTGGTATAGCCACATCAACGCTTTTTCACATGTACATGTACATCCAGTCCTCATGAACAAGAAAAAGACACCAGCTGCACATAGCAAGCAAATAAGAACGTGTATTGGGTGGTTATAGCACATGCCTAGGGCAAGAGAAACAATGGTTGAAATCATGGATCAGACAGAGAGTTGTCTTTCCCTCACTCCCATCCCACCCCCAACCCCAACCCCATCCATCAGATCTGAATTGGTGGTTTAGGTCCTAGTCTTTCCGATGAGATGATAAAGCAAGGTCTCGAGTGTAGCACGCTCTCAGCGTGCGTTAAAGATCCCAAGGCAACAAAGGATGTGTCCCTGACAAAATTCCGCAGAAAAATCCGCTTCCATAGATAAACAAAAACACACGCGTACAGAAAAAAAAAAGAAAGAAGAGAACTATGGGTGCCGCTGTACTCTGGCGACTCGCTCCTCCCGGTAATGCAGGCTGAATGTATGGTGAATACATTGTGACATGAAATAAACGAGTAAACCAATAAATCATCATCATCACCATCAGGTGCCCTGCCGCATGGCGTTGGCGATCATGGACTTCCATCTATTTCTCTCTCGTTGCCCCTAGCATCTCCCCCACCCCCACCCGTCGTCCCCAGCCACTCTGCAAGTCCATCCAGCATTTTCTCCCTGGGTCTACCTGGTGCTCTCTTTCCCTCCAGCTTTCCCGTTGTGACCAGGTGCTCCAAGTCCCCCTTCCTCATAAAATGGCCTATAAATGTTGCTTGTCTTTTCCTAATCTTCCTTATGAGTGATCTACTTGTGTCTGCCTCCATCAAGACTGCCTCGTTTGTTTTCTTTGCTGTCCGTGGAACTCTCAACATTCTTCTTAGAAACCACATCTCGGCAGCCTCAATCTTGCTCTGGCTTTGCTTGCTGACTGTCCACGCCTCACATCCGTATAACAGTATTGGTTCTATATAACATACAAGGACTCTCTTCCTGATGTTAATTGATAGGCATTTGTTGGTAAGAATGTTTGTCATCTTCTTGAATAACCAATAAACGCATAAATAAATAATAAATAATAAATAAATGAATAAATGATGAATAAACATATGATATATAGATGTATATGTAAAATAGATAAAGGAATAAAGAAAGAAAGAAAAAGGAAAAGTAAATGACGACACAATGCAGAACCAATTTCAGCAAACTGGCCTTTTTTGTCAAGCGTATAAATACGTTACAAGATGACAGTATCGTCATTGTTCTCTTTTGCTGATGTGCTGTCATCCAAGGTTTTGGTTGTTCTGTTCTTTTTATATTGATTTTAGTGTTTGTGTGTCATTTGGTGTTTGTGTTGTTCAAGTCTTGTGATATCCATGTCTGTACTAGAAATGTCATCACTGTTTGTGTTTGTGCCACCACACCGCTTCTGTTGCGGTGTCTCAATCACGGTTTCATTGTCAAGGTCAGATAGCTTTTGTGTGTGTGTGTGTGTGTTGTGTGTGTGTGTGTTGTGTGTGTGTGTGTGTGTGTGTGTGTGTGTGTGTGTGTGTGTTGTGTATGTGTGTGTGTGTTGTGTAGTGTGTTGTGTGTAGTGTGTGTGTGTGTGTGTGTGTAGTGTTGTGTGTGTGTGTGTGTGTGTGTGTGTGTATGTGTGTGTGTGATGTTGTGTGTGTGTATGTGTGTGTGTGTATGTGTGTGTGTATGTGTGTGTGTGTAGTGTGTGTGTGTGTTGTGTGTGTTGTGTGTGTGTATGTGTTTGTGTGTGTGTTGTGTATGTGTGTGTTATGTGTGTGTGTGGTGTGTGTGTGTGTGTGTGTTGAGTATGTGTGTGTGTATGTGTGTGTGTGTGTGTGTGTGTGTGTGTGTGTGTGTGTGAAAGAGGTGCCTTTGCAAGCTGTGTATTATCTTCAATGACATGTTTTATCCACAATGATGTTGCAAGCACCTGGTCACAACGGGAAAGCTGGAGGGAAAGAGAGCACCAGGAAGACCCAGGGAGGAGAAAATGCTGGACGGACTTGCAGAGTGGCTGGGGACGAGGAGGGTGGGGGAGATGCTGGGGGCAACGAGAGATAGAGACAGATGGAAGTCCATGATCGCCAACGCCATGTGGCAGGGCACCTGATGATGATGATGATGATGATGTTGCAAGTTGTGAAATAGACTAGACGTACATCACTAACACCTTTTTGATAATGCGTATATTGGTTTGGGCGAGGTCAGCGGGGGGGGGGGGGGGGGAGGGAGTGGGGGAGGGGGTTCATCAGCATGGAAACTAGCAATGTCTGTGTAGGTGTACTGCGTGGCCTGTATTCCCCTCTCCCTCCTCCCCTCCCCCGCTCCACCTCCTTCTCTCCCTCCACCTGGGTGCGTTTTGCAGTCCATCCATTCTCGGTGGTGTCACCTTGAGTAGGCAAGCCTTTACATCTGTGTGCGCGGAACTAACTGATTTCCAGCAGTGTGGAGGATACAGCCTGCCGAGCGTAAGAAAGTGACCTCATTCCGGTTTCATTTCTGCTTCAGATTCTTTCTTTTGTAGTATTTGGTTTAAGAGAGAGAGAGAGAGAGAGAGAGAGAGAGAGAGAGAGAGAGAGAGAGAGAAGCAGACAGACAAAGACGGACAGAAAGACAGAGAGAGAGAGAGAGAGAAAGACAGACAGACAGACAGACAGACAGAGACAGACAGAAAGACACTGAGAGAGAAAGAAAGACAGACAGACAGATGGACAGAGACAGACAGAAAGACACCGGAGAGAGAGAGAGACAGAACCAGAGACAGAGACAGAACCAGAGACAGAGACAGAGAGAGAGAGAACAGAGAGAACAGGCAGACAGAGAGAGAGAGAGACAGAGAGAGAGAGACAGAGACAGAGAAACAGTGAGAGAGAGAACAGACACAGAGAGAGACAGATAGAGAGAGACAGATAGAGAGAGACAGAGAGAGAGAAACAGAGAGAGAGAAACAGAGAGACAGAGAGAGAAACGGACAGATAGAGAGAGAAACAGACAGAGAGAGAGAGAGAGAGAAAAGAAAATAAACACAGAGAGAGAAACAGAGAAAGAGAGAGTGAGAGAGACAGACAGAGAGAAAAAGAGACACACAGAGAGACACACACAGAGACAGGAAGAAAGAGAGAGAGAAAGAGACACAGAGAGAGAGAGACAGAGAGAGACAGACAGAGAGAGACAGAGAGAGAGAGAGAGTCAAACGAAGAGAGAGAGAGAGAGACAGACAGACAGACAGACAGACAGACAGACAGACACAGAGCATTCGAGAAAAAGACAGCGCAAATGGGAAAGAAAAGAAAACGAAAGCAGAGGGAAAGGGAAAAGACAGGAGAAGGCAGGAGGAGATGGAGGAGAAGGAGGAACATTACGAAAGCAAAAGACAGCAGGGTACATGGAGCATTAAGCCAAAAGGCTGGCGGAAAACCTTTCACCATTACCCATTATCAAGACATGGAACCAGCTTTCGTCAACTTGCTGTGATGTCCAACTGATACAAATCGAATCAGAGACAACGAGAGAGAGGGGAGAGGGGGGTAAAGAGAGAAAGAAAGAGATAGAGGCAGACAGACAGAGACAGACATATAGACAAACAGAGAGAGAGAGTCAGCCAGCCAGACAGAGACAGACAGAAAGACCCTGAGAGAGAGAGAGAGAGAGAGAGAGAGAGAGAGAGTGAGAGAGAGAGAGAGAAACAGAGAGGGAGAGGAAGAAAGTCAGACAGACAGACAGAGACAGAAAGACACCGAGAAAGAGACACAGAGAGAGAGAGAGAAACACAGAGAGAGAAACACAGAGAGAGACAGAGACAGACAGAAAGTCACTGAGAGAGAGACAGGCAGAGAGAGAAACAGTGAGAGAGAACCAGAGAGAGAGACACAGAGAGAAACAGAGGGAAACAAAAACACACAAAAAGAGAGAGAGAGAGAGAGCAGAGAGAAGAGACAGAGAGAGACAGAGACAGAAAGAGGAAGAGAAAGAGAAAAGGAGGAGAGAGAAAAGAGAGAGAGAGAGAGACACAGAGACACAGAGAAAAACAGACAGACAGAGCATTCGAGAAAAAGACATTGCAAATGGACAGAAAAGAAAACACGAAAACAGAAGGAAAAGAAGACAGACAACCAGGCCAGGGGAAGAAAGGAAAGGGAAGAAGACAGGAGAAAGACAGGAGAAGATGGAGAACATTACGAAAGCAAAAGACAGCAGGGACATGGAGCATTAAGCCATAAGCTGGCGGAAAACCTTTCACCATTACCCACCATTATCAAGACAGGGAACCAGCTTTCGTCAACATTGCTGTAACGTCCAACTGATACAAATCGAATCAGAGACAAAGAGAGAGAGGGGAGAGGGGGGTAAAGAGAGAGAAGAGAGAGACAGAGACAGAGAGAGAAAGACAGAGTGTGAGAGAGAGAGAGAGAGGAGAAAGAGAGAGAAACAAACAGAAAGAGAGAGAGAGAAAGAGCAAACAGAGAGAGAGAGCAAAACAAAGAGAGAGAGAGAGAACAGACAGACAGACAAACAGAAAGATAGAGAGAGAAACAGAGAGAGAGAGAAACAGACAACAGAAAAACAGAGACAGAAAGACAGAGAGAGAGACCAGACAGAGAGACAGACAGACAGACAGGGAGACAGAGACAGAGAGAGAGAAAGAGAGAACAGACAGAACGAACAGACAGAGAGAGAGGAGAGAAACAAAGAGAGAGAAACAGAGATTGAGAGAGAGGGAGAGAAACAAAACAGACAAAACAGGACAAACAGACAGACAGACAGATAGACAGACAACAGAGCATTCGAG
>JAPXFY010000027.1:21713061-21715561 GCA_030674185.1 Monoplex corrugatus | reverse complement strand
CCGGGGATCTGTCAGTATGAATAGTATCCCCACCTTCTGAACATTCTGTGCTAGAAATGTCCTCTTTTCTGTCACTCTTTTTGTTTCTACCTTGTTCCTTTGCTTTCTGTCATTTCTTCCTGTACATTTTCTGCCTTGCTGGTCCTTCACTTGATGTGTTCGATAAAGTCTTACAAACTTTCTCTCAGGATTGATGATGGGCACATGTATTAAACGCATTTTTTGGCTCTAGGGAAGTGAGATATGCGGAATCAATTTTAGGTAACTTAAGGCCCGTTTTATATATGTTCTAGATATGTCCTTAGTTATGCTTAAATTTGTATTTACGTAAGTTTTTTTAAATCCCTTGTGCGATAGATTGGACGGAGTGGTCAATGCCAGGGGAATCTCCTTAGATTATGTGTTCAAATGCATCGATATGCGCACTTAATTTTCTTTTCCTTTTTTTTTTTCCTGTTGAAGTATTGTGCACGTTTTAAATTGGTTATCGCCCTGATATAGCTCTACGCAGTCGGTTGGGCTTTAAGCAAAAATAGTAAAATAACAAAATAACAAATCTGTCCACTTGGACCATTGTGGTGTCGCGGGGACTAAGGATTGACGGTCAGCAACGAGCTGAAAGGCCCGGAACCAAGAAATGCCGTGTGACATGAAGGTCTCACCACGCCATCGATCCAGGTCTTCCTTGGTCTACCTCTCGTTCCAAATCCAGACGGCTTCTCGTTATTTGCACGTTGAGCCGACTGGCAGGGTTGCATGAAATGAACAGGCGCTTAAACCTCAGCTGATGAATATGTTGGTGGATTGATGCAACCCCACCCACACCACCACCACCCACCTTTTTTTTTTTTTTGATGTTGATGCTGCTGATCGCGTCGCTTCTAGTGTTGTTGCCAGTCTGTTTTAACAACGCATCTCACAGTGTGGTAATAGTTTTAAGCTCCAGGGGTTTGGTCAGGGTGTCTAGACCTGGAACTGGTATGTCTGGATGGAGGTGAACACAAAATTCACGAGCTTGGCTTGGCAGAACATCAAATATATACATTACAGAACCAGTACGTCATGATGACAGTCGTCCAGCCACTCACAGAAAACATGTAAACATTCAGCATGCACGTCCACCAAAGACGGAGTATGTAGACAGTGCTGCAAGATACCGCCTACATGGCGTGTGGGAAACAACGTGATACACGTATCAGAGAGAAAACACAAACAAACAAACAAACAAAACAAAAACAGAACGCTATAAAAAGCCCCATGTTGATAACACAGGGGTCGTGTGGACCATCAGGCTGGCTCACCTATCTCACCTGTCGGCGTCACCGGGATCGGTTTTGGCCGCTGCACACTTAGACACTACCATCCCCTCCAGGCCGCTCTGTCTTGACTTTTGTGGACAATTTCTTGAATATTTAGACCATCTATGTTGGTTATGTTCTCGATGAGATTGGAAGTCTGCCTTTCTTCCCAACTGTCACTGTTATTTCCTTGAAAGATGGTTGCCATGAGGTCCTGTACTTGCTGCGTGACACATTGCCAATGTATTTTAATCTTCTCTTGTTGATGTCTGCTAGTAGTTTTCTGGTGGTATCAAGGTTGTTCCAGGACACTTTCATTAGTTCTTCTATCTTTCCATTTGACACGTAGTAGTCTCCGATAAAACCACATCTCTGCTGCCTCAATTCTTCTGCAATTACTTATTCTCAGAGTCCAGGCTTCGCAGCCATAAATCATGACTGGCCAGATCAAACATTTCGGAAGTCTAACTTTCAGAATATTTGGTATGCCTCTGTCTTTCCAGATGTTGTAGAGTTGGGCCATTTTTTTGCTTTGCTATTCCAATTCTTATTTTGATGTCTTTGGAGCAGGCTACAGGTTTTATACGAGTTGGTTCATTCTTTTGATAGTGCCATGGACTCGTAGATCAGATGTCTAAAGTTGTCCCAGCCCACAAGACAAGAACTGGCCGTTCGCTTCCTATCTGAACAGTCCAGTTATTGTGGTGGTGTCATCATGTCACAGGTGTTCACGGGGTCACAGATGATCATCGCAGTCAAGTGTCCCATCGTAGTCACAGGGATGTCATACGTCACAAGTGATATCATCGATAGGTGATGTCATCATGACACAGATCTCGTAGTCACGGGTGGTGTCTTTGAGTCAAGTGATCACGAGTACAGTGATCGTCGTATCACAAGATTCATCAGGTCACAGGTGATGTCATCGTATCGTGATTATCGTATCGCAGGTATGTATATGTCACAGTTTCATCGTTCGCAGTAATGTCACAGGTCAAGTGATGTCTGTAGTCACAGTTGTCAGTGTCACAGCGTATCATCTGTCACGTGTGTCATTGTAGTCACAGGTGATGTCATCGTAGTCACAGGTGGTGTCATCGTAGTTACGGGTGGTGTCATCGTAGTCACAGGTGAAGCCATCACGGTCACAGGTGATGTCATCATAGTCACAGGTGATGTCATCATGGTCACAGGTGGTGTCA
>JAPXFY010000027.1:21683061-21708061 GCA_030674185.1 Monoplex corrugatus | reverse complement strand
GAAAGCAAAACTCGTAGAAAAATCGATGTTCTCTCGCTAGTAAACTGATCATAATGCTGGTATAGAAATGTAGGTTACTTCACAATAGATGCAGTTTGGTGGTAGTTTAGTCGTTGTGCCGGCGTGTCTCATGAGAAAGCTGCCACTCAACAACACACACACACACACACACACACACACACACACACACACACACACACACACACACACACACACACACACACACACACACACACACACACACACACACCAAAGACATTGCAGAACACACCCAAACACAAATCAAGAACGCTAACTGTAACTAGAAATGACGTCACTTCCTTCATGACACCAGTCGCCTTTGCGCAGTGATGAGGAGGGGAGAAGAATAGCAGATGATGGTGGGGAGAACAGTGGCAGAATGGTTCAGACGTTCGCCTGCCAATAACTAAACTCGAGACTCCAGGGTTCGCTCCCCGCACAGGCCTTGACTATTCTCCTCAGTTTGACCGGAAAATCGAACTGAACATCTAGTCCCTCGGAAGGGGACGAAAAATGAGTCGGACCCGTATGCCTTCTGGCTGCGCACGCTTAAGATCCCACGACAGTTGAAAATCGTGAAGAGCAGGGCATTGCCCTGCTGCCTTGGTATAAAACATTAGAGAGATAGGTTGATTTTCCAGGTCCCACCCCTTGAAGACCAATTAGTCTTCTTGCCTTTCTGAAGTCTTGGTTAAAAAAAGAAAAATGTGAAAAATGAATATGAATTTGAATCAAGGGAGAGGGGATGAGCGCCGCCCTCGTGGTGCTGGCCCCGAGAAAAGTTGAGGTCCCTGCCACCTCACTCCCTTACGACCCCAGGGTAATGGCACCACCTAGGTAGGACCACAGGACCTGGCCAGCTCGTGGGTTTATGTGCAGGCTTAAGGCTTGTGCCGTGATCGTTCTGGATCTTCTCCATTACACGGCACCTGTGACGTTAGTGCGTATGGGATTCATTCCAGAGCGCGGAGAAGACATCTTGAGAAAATGAAATTGAAATTGAAACTGAAAGTGATGAGCACAAAAGACTAACGACTTGTAAAGTTGTGGGTTCGATTCTTATCACTCCAGTCAAAATCACTGTGGGATTTTGCGGCCCTCTCCGGCTTCTACCCAGATGTGGTTTCTAAGAAGGATGTTGAAAGTTCCATGGACAGCAAAGAAAACAAACGAGACAGTCTTGATGGAGGCAGACACAAGTAGATCACTCATAAGGAAGATTAGGAAAAGACAGGCAACATTTATAGGCCATTTCATGAGGAAGGGGGATTTGGAGCACTTGGTCACAACGGGAAAGCTGGAGGGAAAGAGAGCACCAGGTAGACCCAGGGAGAAAATATTAGACGGACTTGCGGAGTGGCTGAAGACAAGGAGGGTGGAAGAGATGCTTGAGGCAACAAGAGATAGAGACAGATGGAAGTCCATGATCGCCAACGCCATGCGGCAGGGCACCTGATGATGATGATAACCCAGTGTTGAGCATGCTATAGAGTCCCCTTAATGGCCAGAGAAGCTGGCACAGTGTTATTTTACAATGCCATGATGATGACGTCGATGAGGATGATAATCATGATGCTATGGATTTCCAGCTAGGATTGAGGCTGCGTGAGAGGGCTGTACTCTACGCTTACTATCACAATATATCCTGGCGTCAACCAGGCACAAGAGATACAGACACCTACGGTGCTGGTCAGAAGATTTGAGAAACACCCTCAATAACGCATCCGTGAAGTGGATGAGACTGGACTGTAGGGTTCCAGTCTTCCGAAAGAGCCCATAGCACGCCTATCTCTGGGTTGGAGCCGGTTAGAGCCGAAAAATCCCACAATGTTTTTGTTTGTTTGTTTGTTCATTTGTTTGTTTGTTTGTTCATTTGTTTGTTTGTTTGTTTTGGTTCTGTTTTTTTGAAGGGATTTGGTGGGGATTTGAACCCACAACCTTCCAGTCGGTAGTCGGTTGGGCTAACCACTACACCACGGCGACTGGTGATTTTCATTCACTTTACGGAAACGTCTTTCAGGCCGTTCCTCAAATCCACTGACCAACACCGCAATATTTGTTTGTTGTTTGCTTGGTTTTTTTTTTTTAAGTTTGTGTGTGTGTGTGTGTGTGTGTGTGTGTGTGTGTGTGTGTGTGTGTGTGGTGTGTGTGTGTGTGTGTGTGTGTGTGTGGTGTGTTTGTTAACATTAGGCCTGGTTGACTCCAATATATACATTATAATCATAAACGTAGAGTACAGCCCTGTGACGCAGTCTCAGTCATAGAAGGAACTCCACAGCGTCATGATTATGATCCTCAACAACAACATCAACATAGCATTGTTAAAACTGTCCCAGCTTCTGTGACCATCAAGGTGGCGTACAATATGAGACGACAAAAAAAGGTAACTACAAATGAAACTGGTTAAGTGCGATGATCCTTACTTTAAAAAAATCATGAACGCAAGCACACAGACACAGAATGCAGCAGACAGACAGACAGGCAGTCAGGCAGATAGACAGACAGATAAACAGAAAAACAACACACACACACACTCACACAACACACACACACACACTAACACACTAACACTAACACTAACACACACACATATACACACACATAATACATACATACATACATATATATATATACAATGTGTTACACTTGATGTTAGCATCAGAAAACGCATTAGGATTGATGCACATGCAAACCACACTACATCCATGTACACACATACACAATAAACACAAAACACACATTAGACACACGCACACACACACACACACACACACTCTCTCTCTCTCTCTCACTCACAACACCACACACACATAACACACCACACACACACACGCATACCAACACACACCACACACACACACAGCACACACACAACACACACACACACACAAACACACACACACACCACACACACACACACACACACACACACAACACACACACACACACACACACACACACACACAAATTCGACACACACCATCACCACAACCACAGCTACAAACCATCACACAACACACCACGACAAACACACACACACACAACACACACACACACACACACAACACACACAGCACAGCACCACGCACACACACCACTCCACCACACACACACCACCACACACACACAACACACACACAACACACCAGTTCTGCAAGATGTCTCTTTTTTCCTCTTTCTTTCCATACTTATTTTCTATTTTCTTTTTTCCTCTTCTCCGCTACACTAAAGAGGCCAATCCATTATCAGGCAGTGTCGTACGACAGACGCACGCCACCATCCAATTGCAAAGGAATTGACCCCCCCCCCCCCCCCCCAGAAAAAATGGAATAAAAAAAAATACAAGGGATTTGACACACTACCCCACCCCACCCAAAAATGGAATTGAAGGAAAAAAGAAGAAGAAGAAGAAAAAGGAGGAGAGAGAGGAGGAGAAGAAGAAGAAGAAGAAGAAGAAGAAGAAGAAGAAGAAGAAGAAGAAAGAAGAAGAAAACAACAACAACAACAACAACAACAACAACAACAAAACAACAAAACAACAAAAAGAAAAGATGGATTATGAAGTAAGAAGAAGTGTCTGTTGTCTAGTGGGGTTCCTCCAGTTCTAAATTTCATTGGACATGGACATGCACTAGCCAGATTGCGCATCATGAGACCCATCACTTTGTGGACGTGCTGGCAACAGGCACAGTGGGCATGAAGTGACCAACTGGTTAGTTAACGTGTCGGCAACAGATAGACGGCCCGTCATATGACCACTACTTTGTTGATTGTTTGTCATATGACCACTACTTTGTTGATTGTTCGTCATATGACCACTACTTTGTTGATTGTTCGTCATATGACCACTACTTTGTTGATTGTTCGTCATATGACCACTACTTTGTTGATTGTTCGTCATATGACCACTACTTTGTTGATTGTTCGTCATATGACCACTACTTTGTTGATTGTTTGTCATATGACCACTACTTTGTTCATTGTTTGTCATATGACCACTACTTTGTTGATTGTTCGTCATATGACCACTACTTTGTTGATTGTTCGTCATATGACCACTACTTTGTTGATTGTTTGTCATATGACCACTACTTTGTTGATTGTTCGTCATATGACCACAACTTTGCTGATTGTTTGTCATATGACCACTACTTTGCTGATTGTTCGTCATATGACCACTACTTTGTTGATTGTTCGTCATATGACCACTACTTTGTTGATTGTTCGTCATATGACCACTACTTTGTTGATTGTTTGTCATATGACCACTACTTTGCTGATTGTGTCATATGACCACTACTTTGTTGATTGTTCGTCATATGACCACTACTTTGTTGATTGTTTGTCACATGGCCACTACTTTGCTGATTGTTCGTCATATGACCACTACTTTGTTGATTGTTCGTCATATGACCACTACTTTGTTGATTGTTTGTCATATGACCACTACTTTGTTGATTGTTCGTCATATGACCACTACTTTGCTGATTGTTCATCATATGACCACTACTTTGTTGATTGTTTGTCATATGACCACTACTTTGTTGATTGTTTGTCATATGACCACTACTTTGCTGATTGTTCGTCATATGACCACTACTTTGTTGATTGTTCGTCATATTACCACTACTCTGTTCATTGTTCGTCATAAGACCACTGATTTGTTGATTGTTCGTCATATGACCACTACTTTGCTGATTGTTTGTCATATGACCACTACTTTGTTGATTGTTCGTCATATGACCACTGATTTGTTGATTGTTTGTCATATGACCACTACTTTGTTGATTGTTCGTCATATGACCACTACTTTGTTGATTGTTCGTCATATGACCACTGATTTGTTGATTGTTCGTCATATGACCTCTACTTTGTTGATTGTTCGTCATATGACCACTGATTTGTTGATTGTTCGTCATATGACCACTACTTTGTTGATTGTTTGTCATATGACCACTGATTTGTTGATTGTTCGTCATATGACCTCTACTTTGTTGATTGTTTGTCATATGACCACTACTTTGTTGATTGTTCGTCATATGACCACTACTTTGTTGATTGTTCGTCATATGACCACTACTTTGTTGATTGTTCGTCATATGACCACTACTTTGTTGATTGTTCGTCATATGACCACTGATTTGTTGATTGTTCGTCATATGACCTCTACTTTGTTGATTGTTCGTCATATGACCACTGATTTGTTGATTGTTCGTCATATGACCACTACTTTGTTGATTGTTTGTCATATGACCACTACTTTGTTAATTGTTCGTCATATGACCACTACTTTGTTGATTGTTCGTCATATGACCACTGATTTGTTGATTGTTCGTCATATGACCTCTACTTTGTTGATTGTTCGTCATATGACCACTACTTTGTTGATTGTTCGTCATATGACCTCTAATTTGTTGATTGTTCGTCATATGACCACTAATTTGTTGATTGTTCGTCATATGACCTCTAATTTGTTGATTGTTCGTCATATGACCTCTAATTTGTTGATTGTTCGTCATATGACCACTAATTTGTTGATTGTTCGTCATATGACCACTAATTTGTTGATTGTTCGTCATAAGACCACTAATTTGTTGATTGTTCGTCATATGACCACTAATTTGTTGATTATTCGTCATATGACCACTAATTTCTTGATTGTTCGTCATATGACAACTGATTTGTTGATTGTTCGTCATATGACCAATAATTTGTTCATTGTTCGTCATATGACCACTGATTTGTTCATTGTTCGTCATATGACCACTGATTTGTTGATTGTTCGTCATATGACCTCTAATTTGTTGATTGTTCGTCATATGACCACTAATTTGTTGGTTGTTCGTCATATGACCACTAATTTGTTGATTGTTCGTCATATGACCACTAATTTGTTGATTGTTCGTCATATGACCACTGATTTGTTGATTGTTCGTCATATGACCATTGATTTGTTGATTGTTCGTCATATGACAATTGAGTTGTTCAGTGTTCGCCATATGACCACTGATTTATTGATTGTTCGTCATATGACCACTAATTTGTTGATTGTTCGTCATATGACCACTACTTTGTTGATTGTTCGTCATATGACCACTAATTTGTTCATTGTTCGTCATATGACCACTACTTTGCTGATTGTTCGTCATATGACCACTAATTTGTTGATTTGTTCGTCATATGACCACTAATTTGTTCATTGTTCGTCATATGACCACTACTTTGCTGATTGTTCGTCATATGACCACTGATTTGTTGATTGTTCGTCATATGACCACTACTTTGCTGATTGTTTGTCATATGACCACAACTTTGCTGATTGTTCGTCATATGACCACACTATTTGTTGATTGTTCGTCATATGACCACTACTTTGTTGATTGTTCGTCATATGACCACTACTTTTTTGATTGTTTGTCACATGACCATTACTTTGTTGATTGTAATATGACCACTACTTTGTTGATTGTTCGTCATATGACCACTACTTTGTTGATTGTTTGTCATATGACCACTACTTTGTTGATTGTTCGTCATATGACCACTACTTTGCTGATTGTTTGTCATATGACCACTACTTTGTTGATTGTTTGTCATATGACCACTACTTTGTTGATTGTTCGTCATATGACCACTACTTTGCTGATTGTTCGCCATATGACCACTACTTTGTTGATTGTTCGCCATATGACCACTACTTTGTTGATTGTTCGTCATATGACCACTACTCTGTTCATTGTTCGTCATAAGACCACTGATTTGTTGATTGTTCGTCATATGACCACTACTTTGCTGATTGTTCGTCATATGACCACTACTTTGTTGATTGTTCGTCATATGACCACTACTTTGTTGATTGTTTGTCATATGACCACTACTTTTTTGATTGTTTGTCATATGACCACTACTTTGTTGATTGTCATATGACCACTACTTTGTTGATTGTTCGTCATATGACCACTACTTTGTTGATTGTTTGTCATATGACCACTACTTTGTTGATTGTTCGCCATATGACCACTACTTTGTTGATTGTTTGTCATATGCCCAGTACTTTGCTGATTGTTCGCCATATGACCACTACTTTGTTGATTGTTCGTCATATGACCACTACTTTGCTGATTGTTTGTCATATGACCACTACTTTGTTGATTGTTCGTCATATGACCACTACTTTGTTGATTGTTCGTTATATGACCACTACTTTGCTGATTGTTTGTCATATGACCACTACTTTGTTGATTGTTCGTCATATGACCACTACTTTGTTGATTGTTCGTCATATGACCACTACTCTGTTCATTGTTCGTCATAAGACCACTACTTTGCTGATTGTTCATCATATGACCACTACTTTGCTGATTGTTCGTCATATGACCACTACTTTGTTGATTGTTCGCCATATGACCACTACTTTGTTGATTGTTCGCCATATGACCACTACTTTGCTGATTGTTTGTCATATGACCACTACTTTGTTGATTGTTCGCCATATGACCACTACTTTGTTGATTGTTCGTCATATGACCACTACTTTGCTGATTGTTCGTCATATGACCACTACTTTGTTGATTGTTCGTCATATGACCACTACTTTGTTGATTGTTTGTCATATGACCACTACTTTGTTGATTGTTTATCATATGACCACTACTTTGCTGATTGTTCATCATATGACCACTACTTTGCTGATTGTTCGTCATATGACCACTACTTTGTTGATTGTTCGTCATATGACCGCTACTTTGTTGATTGTTTGTCATATGACCACTACTTTGTTGATTGTTTGTCATATGACCACTACTTTGTTGATTGTTCGTCATATGACGACTACTCTGTTCATTGTTCGTCATAAGACCACTGATTTGTTGATTGTTCGTCATATGACCACTACTTTGCTGATTGTTTGTCATATGACCACTACTTTTGCTGATTGTTCGTCATATGACCACTACTTTGTTGATTGTTCGTCATATGACCACTACTTTGCTGATGTTTCGTCATATGACCACTACTTTGCTGATTGTTTGGTCATATGACCACTACTTTGCTGATTGTTCGTCATATGACCTCTACTTTGTTGATTGTTCGTCATATGACCACTAATTTGTTGATTGTTCGTCATATGACCACTAATTTGTTGATTGTTTGTCATATGACCACTACTTTGTTGATTGTTTGTCATATGACCACTAATTTGTTGATTGTTCGTCATATGACCACTACTTTGTTCATTGTTCGTCATATGACCATTAATTTGTTCATTGTTCGTCATATGACCACTACTTTGCTGATTGTCCGTCATATGACCACTAATTTGTTGATTGTTTGTCATATGACCACTAATTTGTTCATTGTTCGTCATATGACCACTACTTTGTTCATTGTTCGTCATATGACCACTACTTTGTTGATTGTTCGCCATATGACCACTACTTTGTTGATTGTTCGTCATATGACCACTACTCTGTTCATTGTTCGTCATAAGACCACTGATTTGTTGATTGTTCGTCATATGACCACTACTTTGCTGATTGTTCGTCATATGACCACTACTTTGTTGATTGTTCGTCATATGACCACTACTTTGTTGATTGTTTGTCATATGACCACTACTTTTTTGATTGTTTGTCATATGACCACTACTTTGTTGATTGTCATATGACCACTACTTTGTTGATTGTTCGTCATATGACCACTACTTTGTTGATTGTTTGTCATATGACCACTACTTTGTTGATTGTTCGCCATATGACCACTACTTTGTTGATTGTTTGTCATATGCCCAGTACTTTGCTGATTGTTCGCCATATGACCACTACTTTGTTGATTGTTCGTCATATGACCACTACTTTGCTGATTGTTTGTCATATGACCACTACTTTGTTGATTGTTCGTCATATGACCACTACTTTGTTGATTGTTCGTTATATGACCACTACTTTGCTGATTGTTTGTCATATGACCACTACTTTGTTGATTGTTCGTCATATGACCACTACTTTGTTGATTGTTCGTCATATGACCACTACTCTGTTCATTGTTCGTCATAAGACCACTACTTTGCTGATTGTTCATCATATGACCACTACTTTGCTGATTGTTCGTCATATGACCACTACTTTGTTGATTGTTCGCCATATGACCACTACTTTGTTGATTGTTCGCCATATGACCACTACTTTGCTGATTGTTTGTCATATGACCACTACTTTGTTGATTGTTCGCCATATGACCACTACTTTGTTGATTGTTCGTCATATGACCACTACTTTGCTGATTGTTCGTCATATGACCACTACTTTGTTGATTGTTCGTCATATGACCACTACTTTGTTGATTGTTTGTCATATGACCACTACTTTGTTGATTGTTTATCATATGACCACTACTTTGCTGATTGTTCATCATATGACCACTACTTTGCTGATTGTTCGTCATATGACCACTACTTTGTTGATTGTTCGTCATATGACCGCTACTTTGTTGATTGTTTGTCATATGACCACTACTTTGTTGATTGTTTGTCATATGACCACTACTTTGTTGATTGTTCGTCATATGACGACTACTCTGTTCATTGTTCGTCATAAGACCACTGATTTGTTGATTGTTCGTCATATGACCACTACTTTGCTGATTGTTTGTCATATGACCACTACTTTTGCTGATTGTTCGTCATATGACCACTACTTTGTTGATTGTTCGTCATATGACCACTACTTTGCTGATTGTTCGTCATATGACCACTACTTTGCTGATTGTTTGTCATATGACCACTACTTTGCTGATTGTTCGTCATATGACCTCTACTTTGTTGATTGTTCGTCATATGACCACTAATTTGTTGATTGTTCGTCATATGACCACTAATTTGTTGATTGTTTGTCATATGACCACTACTTTGTTGATTGTTTGTCATATGACCACTAATTTGTTGATTGTTCGTCATATGACCACTACTTTGTTCATTGTTCGTCATATGACCATTAATTTGTTCATTGTTCGTCATATGACCACTACTTTGCTGATTGTCCGTCATATGACCACTAATTTGTTGATTGTTTGTCATATGACCACTAATTTGTTCATTGTTCGTCATATGACCACTACTTTGTTCATTGTTCGTCATATGACCACTACTTTGTTGATTTGTTCGTCATATGACCACTAATTTGTTCATTGTTCGTCATATGACCACTGCTTTGCTGATTGTTCGTCATATGACCACTGATTTGTTGATTGCTCGTCATATGACCACTACTTTGCTGATTGTTTGTCATATGACCACTACTTTGCTGATTGTTCGTCATATGACCACTACTTTGTTGATTGTTCGTCATATGACCACTACTTTGTTGATTGTTCGTCATATGACCACTACTTTGTTGATTGTTTTTCATATGACCACTACTTTGCTGATTGTTCGTCATATGACCTCTACTTTGTTGATTGTTCGTCATATGACCACTAATTTGTTGATTGTTCGTCATATGACCACTACTTTGCTGATTGTTCGTCATATGACCACTAATTTGTTGATTGGTCGTCATATGACCACTACTTTGCTGATTGTTTGTCATATGACCACAACTTTGCTGATTGTTCGTCATATGACCACTACTTTGTTGATTGTTCGTCATATGACCACTACTTTGTTGATTGTTCGTCATATGACCACTACTTTGTTGATTGTTCGTCATATGACCACTACTTTTTTGATTGTTTGTCATATGACCACTACTTTGTTGATTGTCATATGACCACTACTTTGTTGATTGTTCGTCATATGACCACTACTTTGTTGATTGTTTGTCATATGACCACTACTTTGTTGATTGTTCGTCATATGACCACTACTTTGCTGATTGTTTGTCATATGACCACTACTTTGTTGATTGTTTGTCATATGACCACTACTTTGTTGATTGTTCGTCATATGACCACTACTTTGCTGATTGTTCGCCATATGACCACTACTTTGTTGATTGTTCGTCATATGACCACTACTTTGTTGATTGTTTGTCATATGACCACTACTTTGCTGATTGTTCGTCATATGACCACTGATTTGTTGATTGTTCGTCATATGACCACTAATTTGTTGATTGTTCGTCATATGACCACTACTTTGTTGATTGTTCGTCATATGACCACTGATTTGTTGATTGTTCGTCATATGACCTCTACTTTGTTGATTGTTCGTCATATGACCACTAATTTGTTCATTGTTCGTCATATGACCACTACTTTGTTGATTGTTCGTCATATGACCACTAATTTGTTGATTGTTCGTCATATGACCACTAATTTGTTGATTGTTCGTCATAAGAACCAGTAATTTGTTCATTGTTCGTCATATGACCACTGATTTGTTGATTGTTGGTCATATGACCACTAATTTGTTCATTGTTCGTCATATGACCACTGATTTGTTCATTGTTCGTCATATGACCACTGATTTGTTCATTGTTCGTCATATGACCACTAATTCGTTGATTGTTCGTCATATGACCTCTAATTTGTTGATTGTTCGTCATATGACCACTAATTTGTTAATTGTTCGTCATATGACCTCTAATTTGTTGATTGTTCGTCATATGACCACTTTTTTGTTGATTGTTCGTCATATGACCACTGATTTGTTGATTGTTCATCATATGACCACTAATTTGTTGATTGTTCGTCATATGACCACTACTTTGTTGATTGTTCGTCATATGACCACTAATTTGTTGATTGTTCGTCATATGACCACTAATTTCTTTATTTTCGTCATATGACCACTAATTTCTTGATTGTTCGTCATATGACCACTAATTTCTTGATTGTTCGTCATATGACCTCTAATTTATTGATTGTTCGTCATATGACCACTAATTTGTTGATTGTTCGTCATATGACCACTAATTTATTGATTGTTCGTCATATGACCACTAATTTATTGATTGTTCGTCATATGACCACTGATTTGTTGATTGTTCGTCATAAGACCACTAATTTGTTGATTGTTCGTCATATGACCACTAATTTGTTGATTGTTCGTCATATGACCACTAATTTGTTCAGTGTTCGCCATATGACCAATGATCTGTTAATTGTTCGTGATATGACCACTAATTTGTTGAGTATTCGTGATATGACCACTAATTTGTTGACTGCCCGTCATATGACCACTGATTTGTTGAGTGTTCGTCATATGACCACTAGTTTGTTGACTGGCCGTCATATGACCACTAATTTGTTGAGTGTTCTTCATATGATCACTAGTGTGTTGGCTGCCCGTCATATGACCACTAATTTGTTGATTGCTCGTCAGAATTACAGCATTAAAAACCTGCAAACCAAGGAAAAGAGAGAAGACAAAAAACATTAAAAATCAATAAGTAAATCAGCAAAAACAAGAGGGAAAGAAAGAGAGAGAGAGAGACACAGAGAGAGAGAGAGAGACAGACAGACAGACAGACAGATAGACAGAGAGACAGAGGCAGACAGACAGAGAGAGACAGACAGACAGACAGAAACAGAGAGAAAGAGAGAGAGAGGGAGAGGGGAGGGGAGAGAGAGAAAGAGACAGAGAGAGACACAGAGAGAGAGAGAGAGAGACAGACAGACAGAAGGAAACAGAGAAAGAGAGAAAGCGAGAGACAGAAAGAGAGAGACAGAGACAGAGAAACAGAGAGAGAGAGAGACAAAGACAGAGAGACAGAGAGAGAATGACGATGATACTTTACTTTATTTTGCAACAGTACAAGTCATTAGCCAAAAACAAGCCTTCAAAGTTGCCATCACTAATCTACATATCTGTTGTAAGGAAAATAGGGAGGGAGACTTCAGAATTCGGACTTCAGAAAACTCAAGGATAGTAGCATTAGGTCCCACTGGACCTGTCTTAAAGCGAGGACAGAGAGAGATGGAGAGAGACAGACAGACAGACAGACAGACAGAGAGAGACAGAGAGAGATTGAGAGAGGAATGGAAGGAGAGAGAGGACGAGAAAGAGGGAGAGAAAGAAAGAAAGAGAGATAGACAGACAGACAGAGACAGAGACAGAGAGACACACAGACACACAGACACACAGTACAGACACAGACAGGCAGAGAGAAAGAGATACAGACAGACAAACACACACACATACAGACACACACACACACACACACACAGACGAGACAGACAGAGACACACACACACAACACACAGATGGACAGAAGAGAGAGAGACAAGTGGAGAGAGAGAGAGAGAACAGACAAACAGACAGACAGACAGACAGACAGAAACAAACAGGGACAGAGAGACCTTATGATTATCTGCATTCTGTATCATTCTCTTCACCCACCCCTCTCCTCCGTTTGGTTTTCATAAGGGATTGAAACCTCACATGACGGCACTGAGCTCTTCCTAAACCTTTGATTTAAAGTGTTAAGCGTTTTTTGCATTATCACGGCAGGAATCAATCAATATCTTTCGTTCTGCAATCTTTATCCGCGCAGAGCATAACACCTTCACATGCTGTTTCTAGATTTAAGTGTATAAAGCACATGGCAACATCAACTGATATTTTCAACAACAGCAACAGCAGCAGCGACAACAATATCAGCAGCAACAACAACTGCAGCAGCAGCAGCAGCAACAACAACACAGCAACAGCAGCAGCAACAACAACAACAAAATAAAAAAAAAAGCAACAGCCACAAAAACAGCAGCAGCAGCAATAACAACAAAACAACAAGCAGCCATCAACAACAAAAACACCAGTAACAACAACAGCAGCAACAGCAGCAACAACAACAAACAGCAGGCCAACAGAGCACAGCAACAACAACAGCAACAGCAATAACAACAGCAGCAGCAACAACAACAACAGCAATAACAACAGCAGCAACAGCAACAGCAACAACAATAAGAACAACAACAACAATAACAACAACAGCAGCAGCAACAACAACAACAGCAATAACAACAACAACAGCAGCAACAACAACAACAACAACAACAACAAATCTTATATTCACCGAAATCCAACAGTGAGGTCTCTTCCATTTCTATTAGAACTCGTAGTATTCCAGTTTACATGTGATGTTTTTCAAGATATGCGTAACATGTCAGCACCTGGATTAAAGTCCATGTGCACCAACGAAGTAACTACCTGTGACTGAAAAGGGGGAAACTGTTGGGGTTTTTTTAATATGCTCAAGCCATTCTAACAATCTTTCTGTTTTTTTCAGGGGGAGGGGGTATCACCAATGTAAAGATATGTCTGATAAAAGAAATGTATAAAAATTCGTGTGTGTGTGTGTGTGTGTGTGTGTGTGTGTGTGTGTGTGTGTGTGTGTGTGTGTGTTGTGTGTGTGTGTGTGTGTGTTTGTTTGTTTGTTTGTTGTGTGTGTGTGTGTGTGTGTGTGTGGTGTGTGTGTGTGTGTGTGTGTGTGTGTGGTGTGTGAGTTTGTGTGTGTGAGTTTTTGTGTGACACAGAATGTGTTTGTGTGTGTATGGGGTGTGTTGTTGTGTGTGTGTGTGTGTGTTGTGTGTGTGTGTGTGTGTGTGTGTGTGTGTGTGTGTGTGTGTGTTGTGTTGTGTGTGTGTGCGCGCGCGCTCGCATGTATGCACACACTTGTACACGTGCACGAATATGTGTGTGTGCTTGTATGTGTGTATGTGTATGTGTATGTGTATATATGTATATATATATATATATATATATATATATATATATATATATACATGTGTGTGTGTGTGTGTGGGGTGTGTGTGTTGTGTTTGTCTGGAAGTATCTGTATGCATGTGTTTTTTAGCCCAAAAGTTTGCACGAGATGTTTATTTAATCGGAAAAAAAGATCACAGTTAGTATGGTTTGATATTGCTGTTGATCTGTTCTCGTCTAATGTGGAATGTGAACAGCGAAACAAAAAACATGTCATGTATAATACGTCTTATGCTTTTACACACTCACACACACAAGCAGCATGAAGACTGAAGTCATGGTAATCAGTAAAAAACATGAAATCCCCTCATGCAAAATAACAGCAAATGGCACAACCTTGAGACAGGTTGATAAGTTTAAATACATGTATCTGGGAACGATCATTTCATCAGACGGCAGATGCACATCAGAAATAGCCAGCAGAATCGGCCAAGCCAAAACATCATTCAAGAAGATGAAAAGCATTCTTACCAACAAATGCCTATCAATCAGGAAGAGAGTTCTTAAATGTTATGTACAACCGACAGTCAACAAGCAAAGCCAGAACAAGATTGAGGCAGCCGAGATGTGGTTTCTAAGAAGAATGTTGAGAGTTCCATGGACAGCAAAGAAAACAAACGAGACAGTCTTGATGGAGGCAGACACAAGTAGATCACTCATAAGGAAGATTAGGAAAAGACAAGCAACATTTATAGGCCATTTTATGAGGAAAGGGGAATTGGAGCACCTGGTCACAACAGGAAAGCTGGAGGGAAAGAGAGCACCAGGTAGACCCAGAGAAAAAATATTGGACGGACTTGCAGAGTGGCTGAGGACAGAGAAGATGGAAGATGTGCTCGCGGCAACAAAGGACAGATGCATATGGAGGGCCATGACCGCCAACGGCATGTGGCAAGGCACTTGATGATGATGATGATGATGATCACTACTCAGAACAAGGCAAATAGTCTAATGGATAGAGAATGTTTTACTGCATGTTTGTTTCTTGTTTTGTTAATGACAGTAAATAAGATGGTCAGTATGGAATAATTCTGAACACTCTCAGGTTAATTAGACAGAATGAACCAGTCTCTGAAATCAGTGAGTTCTGCATATTCGTGACACCACGTTACAAATCTTGGTTCTGTAAAAACTGATGATGGAACCTGTTCCAAAGACATCAAAACAAGAATTGGAATGACCAAAGCAAAAACAAAAACAAAAAAACAAAAAAGGAAAAAAATGTCCACCTCAACGACATCTGGAAAGACAGGCACATACCAAATGGCCTGAAAGGTAGATATAAATATTTTGATCTGGCCAGTCGTGATTTATGACTGCGAAGCTTGGACTCTGACAAAAATTGATTGCAGAAGAATTCAGGCAGCAGAGATGTGGTTTTATCGGAGACTACTACGTGTTAAATGGACAGACAGAAGAAGTAACGAAAGTGTCCTGGAAGAACTTGACACCACCAGAAAACTACTAGCAGACGTCAACAAGAGAAGACTAAAATGCATTGGCCATGTGTCACGCATCAAGAACACGGACCCCATGGCAACCATCTTTCAAGGAAAAAACAGTGGCAAAAAGGAAGAAAGCCAGACCTCCGATCTCATACATCTAGAACACAACCTACGTCAGTGACTTAAATATTCAAGACATTGTCCACAAAAGTCAAGACAGAGCGGCCTGGAGGGAGATGGTGGTGTGTAGGTGTGCGGCGGCCAACACCCGGTGACATCCTGTGACGCCGATAGGTGAGATAGGTGAGACGTTAAGAATGAAGGCTTTTCTATGTAGGAACAGATCTATAAAATGCAGGAAATGAAAATAGTTCTCTGATTAGTAATGAAAACGTAATGGCCCAGGCTAAGGCAAATAAATAAAATCGACAGGTTCTTTTTTTTATTTTTTTATTTTTTATGTGTATATGTGTATGTGGGCTGATTTGTCTTTTGCACCGAGGATGCAGCCTCTTTTTATTTTTTTTATTTTTTTTTTAGCAATGAATTGCATCCCCTACACACACGCGCGCGCGCACACACACACACACACACACCACACACACACACACACACACACACACACACACACACACACACACACACACACACACACACGTACACACACACACACGTCTGTGGGCTCAATTTTCAATTCGATAAACTGATGGATTCGAACATGCAACCTTCCAGCCCACTGAACTCATCACTATGCCACAACAACCGCTGAGTGCAGTAGATTTTATTCCTGTATTTCTTTACAGAAAAGTGGTCTGACCTGACCATCAGTCCAGAATGTTTGGCATAATATGTATCTTACACGATAGTTTCAAATGCGTCATCATTTTACGTCACATACTGCTACGTAAATATTGGAGAAAATACTGGACGGACTTGCAGCATAGCTGAGGACAGAGGGTGGAAGATGTGCTTGCGGCAACAAGGGATGGATACATATGGAAGGCCATGATCGCCAACGTCATGCGGCAGGGTACATGATGATGATGATGATGACCGCTACGTCATTATAAAGGGCCTCTGGAACGGAGAACGCACAGATAACAAAAAGAAGGTATCAATCTTAAATATAAACTAACAACAACAACAAAAACAACGGAGAGCGTGATACTTCAAGACCGACCCTAATCTCACCTCTGCGCTGGAATGTTAATAAAAACGAAGACCACCACCAGCACCACCAGCACCACCATCACCACCACCACGGCCACCACCATCACCACCACCACGGCCACCACTATCACCACCATCACTAATGATAATAATACTAATTACAATATTTATATAGCGCAAAATCTTGATAGAAATCAAATCTAAGCGCTACCACCACGGCAACCACTATCACCACCATCACTACCATCACGGCCACCACTATCACCACCATCACTACCACCACGGCAACCACTATCACCATCATCACTACCACCACGGCCACCACTATCACCACCATCACTACCACCACGGCCACCACTATCACACATCAAATATCCCCCACTATCACCACGGCCACCACTATCACCACATCACTATCCACACACGGCCACCACTAACATCACACCATCAACTACCACCACGGCCACCACTATCACCACCATCACTACACCACGGCCACCACTATCACCATCATCACTACCACCACGGCCACCACTATCACACCATCCTATCACCACCCACCCCCACAGGCAACCACTATCACCATCACACATCACTACCACCACGGCCACCACTATCACCATCATCACTACCACCACGGCCACCACTATCACCACCATCACTACCACCACGGCCACCACTATCACCATCATCACTATCACCAACGGCCACCACTATCACCCATCACTACACCACCACATGCCCACCACTATCACCACCATCACTACCACCCACGGCAACCACTATCACCATCATCACTATCACCACGGCCACCACTATCACCACCATCACTACCATCACGGCCACCACTATCACCACCATCACTACCACCACGGCCACCACTATCACCACATCACTACCACCACGGCCACCACTATCACCACCATCACTACCACCACGGCCACCACTATCACCACCATCACTACCACCACGGCCACCACTATCACCACCATCACTACCACCACGGCCACCACTATCACCACCATCACTACCACCACGGCCACCACTATCACCACCATCACTACCACCACGGCCACCACTATCACCACCATCACTACCACCACGGCCACCACTATCACCACCATCACTACCACCACGGCCACCACTATCATCACCATCACTACCACCACGGCCACCATCATCATCACCATCACTACCACCACGGCCACCACTATCATCACCATCACTACCACCACGGCCACCATCATCATCACCATCACTACCACCACGGCCACCACCATCACTACCACCACGGCCACCACTATCATCACCATCACTAACCACTACTATCACCACCATCACCACCACCACGGCCACCACTATCATCACCATCACTACCACACACCACTATCACCACCATCACACCACCACGGCCACCACTATCATCACCATCACTACCACCACAGCCACCACTATCACCACCATCACTACCACCATGGCCACCATCATCGTCACCATCACTACCACCATGGCCACCACTATCATCACCATCACTACCACCACGGCCACCACTATCACCACCATCACTACCACCACGGTCACCATCATCATCACACCACCATCACTACCACCAAGGCCACCATCATCATCACACCACCACCATTACCAACAACAACAACAGCGACCAAGAACGTGATAACACAGACCCTCATCTGACTTCTACGTTGGGACGTTAACCCTCTGACCCCTGCACCCTATCCAACAACGGCAAAAACTTAACCCTTTGACTCCCTCGCCCTATCCACTAGCTTCCTGCAGGAAGCTGGTGGTAGGGTGAGGGAGTGAAGGAGTTAAATTTTTGCTTTGTACATGGTTGACAATGCAGTATGCTGGTGGACAGGGTGCGGGGGTCTAAGGGTTAAAGTGAACTAACTACAACAACAACAATGGAGAAAGTATTGCTGGTCCAACCGTTCTCAGAATCCTCCAGTAGATAATTTCTTCAAGTATCAACGGAATAATTTTGTGAACAATTGACGGGGATAATTTTCATGTAAATGTAGTCTAAAAGTGTTTATTCTCTGACGTTACTCTTCAGAGAATCTGTCGTTTGCAGTTTATAATCAATAGTTTCTATTCTTTTGTATTTTCCGGCAAACCCCCGTGGGGATGCCGCGGGCTCTTTCAGTATAAATAGAATCCCCACCTTTTGGAAATTCCGTGCTAGAAATTTCCTCTTTTCTGTCACTATAGTTGTTTTGTTGTTGTTTTTGCTGTTGTTTTTTGTTTTGATTTTTTTTCTCCAAAATTACGTAAAATTGCTTCTGCACATCACATTTTCCTAGAGCCAAAAATGCACTTGATGCATGTACCCAGTTGTCAATCCTAAGAAAAAGTATGTAAAGACTTTATCGAACACATACAGGTGAATGGACAGCAAGGCAGAAAATGATAGGAAGAAATGACAGGAAGCAAAAGAACAAGGCAGAAACAAAGAGAGAGACAGAAAAGAGAAAATTTCTAGCACAGAATTTCCAGAGGGGATACTGCTTATACTGAAAAAAGCCTCCAGTGTTCCCACGGTGTGGGGTGGGGTTAGTTGACGTGATAAATGAAATGAACGGGAAAGATATGAACACATACGCCAACTTCAGTATCTGCCGCTGCTAATATCATCATCATCATCAGGTGCCCTGCCGCATGGCGTTGACGACCATGGACTTCCAATCATCTCTATCTCTCGTTGCCCCCAGCATCTCCCCCACCCTCCCCATCCCCAGCCACTCCGCAAGTCCGTCTAGCATTCTCTCCCTGGGTCTACCTGGTGCTCTCTTTCCCTCCAGCTTTCCCGTTGCGACCAGTTGCTCCAAATCCCCTTTCCTCATAAAATGGCCTATAAATGTTGCCTGTCTTTTCCTAATCTTCCTTATGAGTGATCTTCTTGTGTCTGCCTCCATCAAGACTGTCTCGTTTGTTTTCTTTGCTGTCCATGGAACTCTCAACATTCTTCTTAAAAACCACATCTCGGCTGCCTCAATCTTGCTGCTAATGTACATATATTAAAACCATACAAAATAGTATACGGTACATACAAAAAATTAGAGCTGAACAAAGTTGACAAAATGCAGACTCCCCCCCCCCCCCCCCCCCCCGGTCATTGTATGACCTATTCATGCATGTAAGTCAACGGTTTGTTATAATTCAGTTTTATTTCTTCTTTAACAATATATATATCATAGTTTATCAGTATATATCATTTATTTCTTTTTTAACATTGTGTATATCATAAATGGTGTGTATATATCGTTATTTCTTCTTTAACATTGTATATATATTACAACAGTTTATCTGTATATATCGTTTATTTCTTCTTTGACGTTGTTTGTATAATAGTGGATCTCTATAAATAGTTTATTTCTCCTTTAACATTGTACATGTCCTGGTTAATCTGTATATATCATTTATTTCTTTTTTTTTAAACATTGAACGTATCATGGTTTATCTGTATATATCGTTTATTTCTTCTCTAACATATCAGTTGATTTGTATATAACGTTTCTTCTTCTTTCTTTTAATATTGCATATATCACAGTTGATCTGTATATATCCTTTATTTTTTCTTTAACTTTCTATATACATTAGTTGATCTGTATATGTCGTTTATTTCCTTTTTTAACATGGAATATACACCATAGTTGATCTGCTTACATCATTTATTTCTTCTTTAACATGTATATATCAAAGTTGATCTGTATGTATCATTTATTTATTCCTTAACATCGTATATATATATCACAGTTGATCTGTATATTACTATATATTATTTATTTCTTCTTTAACATTGTACATATCACAGTTGATCCGTATATATCATTTATTTCTTCTTTAACATTGTATGTATCATAGTTGATCTGTATGTAGCGTTTATTTCTTTTGTAACATGGAATGTATCATGGCTGATCTTTATATATCATTTATTTCTTCTTTAACGTTGTATATATCATAGTTGATCTGTATGTAGCGTTTATTTCTTTTTTGACATCGTATATGTCATAGTTCATCTGTATATATCATTTATTTCTCCTTTAACATTGTATACATATCACAGTTCATCTTCTTATATCGATAGTTTTTATGTATATATCAGTCATTTGATTTGTGTATATCAATAGTTCATCTATATATATATATCATTTATTTCTTCTTTAACATTGTATACATATCACAGCTGATCTTTTTATATCAATAGTTTTTATGTATATATCAGTCATTTGAGCTGTGTTTAGCAATAGTTTGTATATATCATTTATTTCTTCTTTAACATTGCATACGTATCACAGTTGATCTTTTTATATCAATAGTTTTTATGTTTATATCATTTATTTGATCTGTGTATATCAATAGTTTGTATATATCCTTTATTTCTTTTTTAACACATTGAATATATCACAGTTGATCTGTGTATATCATAGTTCATACGTTTTCAGCATAGCAATAGAAGTCAATGTGCAGTCGATCTGTATATATCATTTCTTTTTTTAACATATTGAATGTATCACAGTTGATCTGTATGTATCATAGTTCATACGTTTTCATCATAACAAAAGGAGTTAACGTGTATTTGCTTCACGCTGTGTCTGCCTTTGTCTCTTTTGCTTTTGTAAAGCGCTTACAGCTCTGGTGAGATGAGGCACTGTCCAAGAAGATATTATTAATATTATCACTATGTAGACAAACATACAGAGAGGAGAGAGAGAGAGACAGAGAGAGACAGAGAGAGAGAAAGAGAGAGACAGAGAGACAGAGACAGAGACAGAGAGAGAGAAAACATTAAAAAATTTAAAAAAAGAAAGACATTAATAAGATAACAACGAAAGCGCAGCACACATTTACATTTTTACCTGTTGTGCTCAAACGCCTGGTGCCCTGATACAAACGGAGGAAAGAATGAGCAAAAGAAAGACGCAGGCAAGACGATGATGGTATAGTACTTGTCTCATGGTCCTCCAACACCACACACACAGAGACTAGATTAGATTAGAAGAAAAAGAAGACACAGCGGCCAGCGCAATGCAGTAGTAATATGACGGCGACAGAGCAAGTCTCCATGCCGATCAACTAAGTGACTGGTGGTGGTGGTGACAGCGAGTGTTGAAGAGTGCTTTGCTTCTTAGTAAATATGTGTGCGAGCCTCTGTGTTTCTACTACGTACTGCCTCTTCTCACCCGTCCGTCTCGCGCGCTTAGCTTTTCTTGTGCTCTGGTAACGTCGCTCTCTCTCTGCCGCAGTTCTCTTCTCTCAGACCTGCTCGTTGGTTTTGTCTCTCTCTCTCTCTCTCTCTCCTCTCTCTCTTCTTCTCTCTCTTTCTCCCTCTCTCTCGTCTTGTGTGTCTCTTGCCATGATCTCTCCACATCTCTTTCTCTTAAAGAAAAAAAACTAGTCTCTTCTGCTCTCTGTCTGTCTGTCTGTCTGTCTGCTCTCTCTCTCTCTCTCTCTCTCTCTCTAATATTATATATATATATATATATATATATATATATAGTAGATCACTCATAAGGAAGATTAGGAAAAGACAGGCAACATTTATAGGCCATTTTATGAGGAAGGGGGATTTGGAGCTCCTGGTCACAATGGGAAAGCTGGAGGGAAAGAGAGCACCAGGTAGACGGACTTGCAGAGTGGCTGGGGACGAGGAGGGTGGGGGAGATGCTAGGGGCAACGAGAGATAGAGACAGATGGAAGTCCATGATCGCCAACGCCATGCAACAGGGCACCTGATGATGATATGTATATACATATATATATGTATATGCATATATATACATGCAATTATATGTATATGCATACATGTATGTGCACATACATATACATACATACATACAGAGAGAGAGAGAGAGAGAGAGAGAATGTGTGCGTGGTGGTGGTCATTGGTTTAATGTCTATCCACTTAAGTGATTTTAAACAAAAGGGGAAAAAATGAAAAAGAATGTGTGTGTGTGTGAGCGCCTCTCTCTCTCTCTCTTTCTCTCTTTATGTGTGGTGTGTGTATAGGTGTATGTGTGTATATGAGTGTGTGTTTACGTGTGTGTGTGAGAGTCACTCTTTCACCATTACGCCTGTCTTCCAATTGGAAGATTCAGGTTCGAATATATAGACCTGCTACTGTTTGGAGTCCTTTCACATATATACGAAGGCGGAACACCAAATACCCATGTTAAAGATCCTATGGGCAACACCAGCGGTCGGTGATTTGAAAATCCTAAAACACTCAGCATACACATCCCTGAAAACGAGGTATGGCTGCCTCAATGACAGGGCAAAAAAAAATTGAACCGGCCATCATCATCATCATCATCATCATCATCTCATCATCATCATCATGTGCCCTGCCGCATGGCATTGGCGATCATGGCCCTCCGTACGAATCTGTCCCTTGTAGCTGCAAGTACATCTCCCACCCTGCCTGTCCTCAGCCACCCTGCAAGTCCGTCCAATATTTTCTTCCTAGGTCTACCTGGTGTTCTCTTTCGCTCCAACTTTCCTGTCGTGACCAGGTGCTGTAGTTTCTCTTGCCTCACAAAATGTCCTATATACATGTTGCTTGTCTTTCCCTAATCTTCTTTATCAATGATCTTCTTGTGTCTGCCTCCTTCAAGACTGGCTCGTTTGTTTTCTTTGCTGTCCATGGAACTCTCAACATTCTTCTTGGAAACCACATTTCAGTCATACTTAGAAACATCCACTCGAATATTTGAGAGTGCGCAAAGAAAAAAAAAGTTAATGAAACATTCAGACTTCAAGTCTTTCTCTACTCTCACTTTCTTTCTTGTTTTCTCTTTACTCTCTATTGCTCGAATATCTAATCTTATTGTACATTTGGCACAGGCACCATACTTACACACATTTGATTCATCCATTACGCACGTAAAACTGGGGGGGGGGGGGGGGGGGATCAAACCCATTTGATAGGAAGGGTGGGGGGGGGGGGGGAGTTTTCTGTGCATCTGGGCTTTTTGTCTTATAGCCTACCGTTGCAAAGAGCGTGCGTAGACTGACATCTATGAAGTACTCATGGTTGAAACAGCAACTACAACAACAACAACAACAACAATAACAACAACAAACAGACGTTTACGGGCATCTTGCTGGCTTAAGGAATGGTCTCAAAGAGACGAAAATGACAACACCACAGCATTGTCTCTGTCAACAGTTTTCCAAGTTTTCAGAAGACAAGTATGTTTTCACAAATACAGACCAGTACACACACACACATGCAATGACCTTACTTCCTTATTTTTTCGAAGTTTTCAAAAGACGTATTGTTGTTGTTGTTGTTGTTGTTGTTTTTTACAAATACAGACCAACACACACACCTATGTGATGACCCTAGCAATGACCCTAGTTACATAATTTTATACTATTTTTCTTTTTTTTTAGTTTTCAGAAGACAAGTATGTTTTCACAAATACAGACTATTAGTCACATTCATGCAATATCCCTACTTATTTGCTTTTCTCAAGTTTTCAGAAGACAAATACGTGTGTTGACCTTGCTTACTTTTTTCCTCTCGAAGTTTTCAGAAGACAAGCATGTTTTAACAAAACACACACCAACACACCACACACACACACACACACAACACAAACAAACACACACAAATAAACACACATACACGCATACACAC
>JAPXFY010000027.1:21643061-21680561 GCA_030674185.1 Monoplex corrugatus | reverse complement strand
ACACAAGAATCGTTTACACATAAACACATACATCCTTATGAACTATTTATTCTCAGGTTAAAGTGAATGTTGTACTGACGTATCAAAAACATGCATGACTCAATGCGGAAATAATTGAAACAAAGCGGAAATACTTCAAACAAAGAAATCATGAATGAAACTCGAATAACATGTTTGAAATGATGAAATCACAAAATGATTAAATTAAATGTCTGAACAGCAATTGTATTTTCAAACTTGAGCTAAATATTAAGACATACAGACAGACGGACTGACACACACACACACGCACACACACACACACACACACACCCACACACACACACACACACACACACGCACGCACACGCACACACACACACGTGCGTGCGCACAGATTGCAGAAGAAGTTATGAACAGCATAATTAAGGAAAAGACGCGCGAGCACAGATTACAGAAGAAGTTATGAACATAGCATAATTAAGGAAAAGACGCGCGAGCACAGATTACAGAAGAAGTTACGAACAGCATAATTAAGGAAAAAACGCGCGCGCGCACAGATTGCAGAAGAAGTTATGAACAGCATAATTAAGGAAAAGACGCGCGCGCACAGATTACAGAAGAAGTTATGAACAGCATAATTAAGGAAAAGACGCGCGCGCACAGATTACAGAAGAAGTTATGAACATAGCATAACATAATTAAGAAAAAGACGCGCGCGCACAGATTACAGAAGAAGTTACGAACAGCATAATTAAGGAAAAGACGCGCGCGCACAGATTACAGAAGAAGTTATGAACATAGCATAATTAAGGAAAAGACGCGCGCGCACAGATTACAGAAGAAGTTATGAACATAGCATAATTAAGAAAAAGACGCGCGCGCACAGATTGCAGAAGAAGTTATGAACATAGCATAATTAAGAAAAAGACGCGCGAGCACAGATTACAGAAGAAGTTACAAACAGCATAATTAAGAAAAAGACGCGCAAGCACAGATTACAGAAGAAGTTATGAACATAGCATAATTAAGGAAAAGACGCGCGCGCACAGATTACAGAAGAAGTTACAAACAGCATAATTAAGAAAAAGACGCGCGAGCACAGATTACAGAAGAAGTTACAAACAGCATAATTAAGAAAAAGACGCGCGAGCACAGATTACAGAAGAAGTTACAAACAGCATAATTAAGGAAAAGACGCGCGCGCACAGATTGCAGAAGAAGTTACGAACAGCATAATTAAGGAAAAGACGCGCGCGCACAGATTGCAGAAGAAGTTACGAACAAGCATAATTAAGAAAAAGAGTGGCAGAATGGTTCAGACGTTCGCCTACCAGTAACTAAACTCGAGGTTCCAGGGTTCGCTTCCCGTTGAGGCCTCGACTTTTTCTCTTCGGTTGACCGGAAAATCTAACTGAACGTCTAGTCCTTCGGAATGGGGACGAAAAACGAGTCGGACGCGTGCGCTTTCCGGCTGGCGCACGCTAAGATCCCACGGCAGTTGATAATTTCGAAGAGCAGGGCTTTCGCCTGGTGCCCTGATATAAAACATTGGAGAAACAGTTGATTTCCCAGGTCCTTTCCTTGAAGGCCAATCAACCTTCTTGCCTTCCTAAAGTCTCTGTAAAATAAATTAGGTGGCGCTGTACAGCGGCGACGCGCTCTCAAAGAGTAGAGCAGCCCGATTTCACATGGTAAATCTACTGTGACAAAAGGAATAAATATGAATATGAATGTGATATGCATATGCATTGAAATAATACGTATTAAGAGTGGGGATGGGGGCAATCTCATTTGAGGAGGGGAAGTTGTTTCTTTTAAAAAAAATGGTTTGCTTTGTTGTGATGGCTCTTACTTTGTTCTTCTCTGGTTTGCTTTGTTGTGATGGCTCTTACTTTGTTCTTCTCTGGTTTGCTTTGTTATGATGGCTCTTACTTTGTTCTTCTCTGGTTTGTTTTGTTGTGATGGCTCTTACTTTGTTCTTCTCTTCTATCCCAGGTCACTTGCTCCCTTGTTTAATCACTGTACATTGTGCAAAATACAAGTACAGCACGATATACACATCCGTACAACTGACAGGTCAGTAGTTTGGCAATTCCTATATTTCGTATTTATGGAACGGGGAGGGAAAGTTACAATCACAAAAAAATGCTTACTGAGACTCAAGGCGTGTACATAACAAGTCAAACTAAAACCAGTACAGTAACACTAGGTCACAACCTAGTCCATAAGACCATAACCACTCCTAACACCGAAAAAGACAAAAAGCCAAACGACAGAACTGAGAGGACAAAAAAAACCAAAACCTTCTCTTGGTCCAAAATAAAGTGCCAAGTTCCCACCATTCGCTGCCAGGTTCCACACTTTAAAATTCAAATCATGAATTACTGTCAGACAAAACACTCCCTCGAAGAGTTGCGGGCCCTTTCGATCAGACAGGAAGAAGGCGAGACCGAGCTTCCAGCAAAAACAAAAGTCGGTCCATGCTTTTAAATAAAAAGGTTAGTAGATCTAGTGAACGAAACGTGGTGTCAGAACTAGTATCACGTCACTGAACGACTTTTCATCCATGGATGAGAAACCTGAGAACAGAGTCCGAGTCGGTGACAAGTTGTTTGGATCTACAGACATCTTGTAGGTATGTAAGAAAACCGGGCTCCGCTCAGCCGCCAGCGTTCGTAAAAACAGCTGTGACATGTTCCGGCGCTTTGACGGAGGGGTGTCAAGTGATGGACCCTCGATAGGTCAATATCTACGATCATTAATCGAAACAATGCATGTTATGACGCCAAACATGAATGGAGCTGCAGCCTCTGATTGCGATTTTTTCGTTTTGTGCAGTCACTCAAGAGTAACGGATCTTTGGCCGACTACTCGGTTGTAACCCCTGCGAACTTCGAAGTTTAGTAAAAAGTTTACGTAAAGAAAAGAAAAACGAGTAGATTAATCCCTGTTCTGTTGACACGCCAAATTCAAAAGAGATATATGGCGCTGCAGATAGATTTGACCCGCTAAGTGAATGGTATACCAAGGCGATGGTGCACGTCATGCCGCCATTGTTCGTCATCTTCATGAGCGATGAAGAAGAGCAGGCAGCTGGATGTGCTGATGTGGGACAGTCAGCGACGTGCGACATGACGTAAAAGAAATACTCCACTCCTACAGAAACTTGTAGTAGGTGGAACAAATCTCCAAAGCAAATGGAGAAATTTCAAACGGCTTTAGAACAGCTATCAGTATGAGATTTTGACTGAACTTTGAGAAGATAAGTTCAAAACCGCTGTATTTCTGCCAAATGTAGGTCAGAAAGTTTAGACATTTTGATGGTCTGCCAATAAGAGACAATGGTGGAAGAAAAGATATCAGCGCAGTACTAACAATATTTGAGGGATTTTGCATTGGTGAAGCGATTGAGACCTACGAAACATACAAATTCCATTATAAAAGACAACAAGCTGTTGGTGAATCTATTGAACAACTTGTATGCCATCTAAGAAAATTGATAAAATCACGCAATTTTGCAACTGTTGAAGACAGAATCTTTTGGGATTAAACTGTGCATGGGGTACGTAATGAATATTTGAAAACAAAATGCTAAAAGTGAGAAAACAGATCCAACAAGATTGCTTGGATATTTGCGAAGCATTTGAGCTGAGTCAACAGCAAACATCTTTAACCCTTTGACTCCCGCACCCTATCCACCAGCTGCAAAAACTTAACCTTTTTGACTTTAACCCTTTGACTCCCTCACCCTATCCACCAGCTTCAAGCAGGAAGCTGGTGGATAGGGTGAGGGAGTCAGAGTTCGTTTTTGCTTTGCTAGGATGGTTAGCAATGCAGGAAGCTGGTAGACAGGGTGCGGGAGTCAAAGGGCTAAAACAAAGACGGAAGATGTCAGTGCTGTGTGTGAAAACCCGTACACAAGACAAGTCCAGACAAGGGACATGACGACAGTAAACAGTTAATTCTGTGGAAATGAGCACCACCATCATCATCAGGTGCCTTGCCGCATGGCGTTGGCGATTATGGACTACCATCTGTCTCTGTCTCTTGTTGCCTCAAGCATCTCTTCCACCCTCCCTGTCTTCAGCCACTCTGCAAGTCCGTCCAGTATCTTCTCCCTGGGTCTACCCGGTGCTCTCCTTCCCTCCAGCTTTCCTGTTGTGACCAGGTGTTCCAATTCCCCTTTCCTCATAAAATGGCCTGTAAATGTTGCCTGTCCTGTCTTTTCCTAATCTTCCTTATGAATGATCTACTTGTGTCTGCCTCCATCAAGACCGTCTCGTTTGTTTTCTTTGCTGTCCATGGAACTCTCAACAGCCTTCTTAGAAACCACATCTCGGCTGCCTCAATCTTGTTCAGGCTTTGCTTGTTAACTGTCCACGCCTCGCAACCGTACAACAGTATTGATTCTATATAACAAAGAAACAAAAAACAAAAAAACAACAACAAAAAAGACACCCAGCATGTGGAAAAATGAGCACAAAATGTCAAGATGGAACCACTTTGCAGTTGTATGCAAAAGCATGAAGCCGAAAAAGAAAAACAAATCGTTGAATGCAACGTGACGCCGGTATATCCACACCCAGCTACACACTAAGTGAAAAAAAAACTGTACCGTGTACTATAAACTGTGTTCGTTTAGCTAGGTAGGTGTTAGTTGCAGTAATGGACAAAAGGTCGTGACAGACTCAGTGTAAAAAAAAAGTCTTAATTCCTTATTCAAAACAAGTGTGACTGCCCGCGGTCACGCAAACAGGAACCAGAAAAAAACACGAAAAAAAAAAAAGAATAAACGCGTATTTAGTACAAGACAAGACAGGCGCAGATTTTCGGCCAACTGTCCTTTGTCCAGCGTAAGATCACAAACAAACACCAAATACGCTTGACAAAGGCCAGTTGCCCGAAAATTTGCGCCTGTCTTGTTTTGTTGTATGAAATACGTGTTGTTATTCTTTTTTCGTGTTTTTTTTTTCTGGTTCCTGTCTTAATTCCTGTTCAGATTACAAACATGTCAAACCAGTTTCTCAAGACGTGTGCTAAATTCGTGTTAAGCTGGATGGTGAGTGTGAAATACTCTTCGTCAAGCTGTTCTGTAGAGAAAGGGGGATGTGATGTATGACTGCTACAACTGACACTCATGCAACGTAGGGCACTCCCTCGAAGACTTATAGCAATCGGCGGTCCCTTTCGATCAGACGGAAAGAAGGAAAGGCCGACTTCTAGCAAAAAGAAAATGGATTATGCTTTCAGCTACAAAGGTTGGAAGACAGAGGAAACAAAATGTTCATGTCTGTCCACTTCCTCACGAAAATCTCACACACACACATCCTATGTGGAATGCATGCACGCGCATGCACATACATGCACACACACACACACTCGTGCGTGCCAACAACACAGACACAACACACACACACAGACACACACACACTTTTCTAAATATCATACGAAAATCAAAACACACACTTTTCTGAATCCTATACCAAATCAAAGTATCAATTTACATTAATTATTGGCTGGATTTTTAGAAGAAAAAAAAACTCCTTACATCGTTATCGTTGTTTACGTCTGTCACAATCAAGCAAGTAGGTTACATAGTTTCCATAACACAGCATCGTCATGGAGAGATTGTACACGCATGGTGAGGTGTTGTGTGTCCAAAATACAAATCAGCGAACAGGTGTGTGCACAGGTGGGTCAGATGAGAGACCTGATGCGCAGACTGTGACTTCCTGTTATCTAAGGTCACTTCCGGTCACTGGGGCTCTCTGGGCCGTACGCGCTGGTCAATTTGTCCAGCAGTTCTTTCTTTGTGGCCTCACTGGCAAAGCTGGCCCTCACCGAGTTGAAAATCTGCAAAAATAAATAGATAAACAATAAATAAATAAATAATAAATAGAATAAATAAAAATGAATAGATAAAAAAATAGACGAATTGTGATCCATTCTGACAAAATCAGCGATAAGTTGCACATGCCCAGTTGTAATGGAGGCCCGGAAAGATGATCAGGAATCAGATGGTGAAAACGGTGGTGAAAAGTGGACATGAAAACAGGTGGGCGAAAACTATGGCGAAAACAGGTGGCGAAAACAGGTGGTGAAAACTAGGTGGTGAAAAGTGCATGAAGGAAACTGGACGATGGAAACTAGATGGTGAAAATGGATGGTGAAAACTAGGTGGTGAAAACTGGATTGTGACAACTAGATGGTGACATCTAGGTGGTGACAACTGTATCATTTTCCCGTTGATAATTTAATAAAAAAAAAAAAAAAATTAATTTCAATGTTAAAAAAGACGATAGTAATGTTTCCTTTGCTTGTATCAATGCCTACAGTCGCACAATTTTGATAGCTAAAAGTAAACCGATACAACACAAGGCACCGAAATTAACAAAGTGCTGAAATGAAAATTATAATGTATTTTACATCAACACACTATTTCAATACATTTCGTTAAGCTTTAGACCTGCTGCTAGGGATTTATCAGTTTGTGATCTACGCCATTGAAGTCTGTTTTCTCAAAACAGATGATTCTGCATTTAAGATTAGAGACAGAAAAAAACAAAAACAAAAAACAAAAACAAAACAAAAAAACGGATGACTTTTGAATGAACAGATTTCAAAATACCACATCACCATAAATGTGTGTGTGTGATTGTGTGCATGCGTGCTGCGTGCGTGTGTGGTGTGTGCGTGTGTGTAAAAGGGGGGGGGGGGGGAAGATGAAGTTCGATTTAAGACCGTTCACACTGAGTTTTTCTATTTAATTTAATGACCTTAAATAATTGTTGTGAATTTCTATTCAAGATATTTTCGCCTGATAATCAGCAAGTATTTGTGTGCATACTTTCTTTTCGTTTTCTGCATTTCCGCTTTCTGCCATCCAGCCTTCCGCTATTATTCTAAAGGGAGATCACTGCATTATTTATAGTGACCTGTGGCATTTGTCACGCTGTAAATCGGGTTTTCGTTCTTTCTTTCTTTTGATTGTTCTCTCTCTCTCTCTCTCTCTCTCTCTCTCTCTCTCTCTCTCTCTCTCTTCTGTTTTGTGTTTTGTGTTTTGTGTTTTTTGTGGGTTTTTTAATGATCAATTTCTTACCTATCGGTTTAGAGTTGGTGCAACTACATGAAAAACCACGAACAGTAATAAACAAAGGATGCCCATTCTACCTTATGCTTTGACGACTTTCTGTTCAAGCAGATCCACTGATGACTTTTAAGTTACAAAATTCCATTCAGAAAAAGCCAGGAAATGTCCGCAAAGATATTATTCCAAAAACATTCACTCGAAAAGAAATATAATTTTCAGTTTGCTCAAGAATAACGGCATCGCTAGGATCTCAGTTAATTTGACGTGCGTTACATGTATTAAAGGTCTCGCCTGTCTCACCTGTCAGGCGTCACCGGGTCCGGTGTTGGCCGCTGCACATCTGGGTGCCACCATCTCTCTCCAGGCCACTCTGTTTTAAACTTTTGTGGACAATTTCTTGAATTTTAGGCCACTGATGTTGGTTATGTTCTCGATGTATGAGATTGGAGGCTGCTTTTCTTCCTTTTTGCCACTGATTTCCCTCCACAGATGGATGCCATGAGGTCCATGTTCTGTTGCGTGACACATGGCCAGTGTATTATTGTTTTCTCTTGTTGAGTGTTAAAGGTATGGACACGAAACAAAGGAAAAATATTGTAGCATCCAAACAGATCTCCTACTATATCGTAAGAGCTAAGCGAGAAGTGAAAATTACATTAACCCTTTGACTCCCGCACCCTGTCCACCAGCTTCCTGCACTGTCAACCATGCCATCAAAGCAAAAACTTAACCCTTTGATTCCCTCACCCTATCCACCAGCTTCCTGCAGGAAGCTGGTGAATAGGGTGAGGGAGTCAAAGGGTTAAGTTTTTGCAGTTGGTGGACAGGGTGTAGGAGTCAAAGGGTTAAGGGCTTAGCGGAAGGAAGAAGTGGGTGTGTGTGGCTTATTTCGAGACTTGATATTCGCGTCCAGTTTCAGCCCGTAGCATAAAAACTGGTCTGTTCGCTGTTTACCGTTACGTTCAAATCATTCTGGTGGCGGCAGTGTTTTATAACAATAGTTCCATCCTCCCTCCCCTCCCGTATTTCAAGACCTTGCCAGTGCATTGAGTTTTGTGCAGGTTCAAAGAGTATACCAGACCACTGCTGGAAGATATGGACGGAGAGCATAATTATGAAACCTCTAATGATTGATTGGTTGATTCAGTTTTTACGTCGGCACCCACCTCAGGTGATATAGCCGACAGGGATAACCATCCCTGGGAAGTGGGGGAAAGGGGGAGAGGTTATCTAATCCTATACTGACACCATCGGAACAACAATGATGTTAAGATGGGACAGTGAGAAGGCCAGTTTTAATGGGGGGGGGACTTATCCAATCCTATACTGACACACCACCAGAAACAAACAATCATGTTAAGATGGGACAGCGAGATGGCCAGTTTTAATATATCGCACCTCGGAATTCGAACCCACAACCATTAGCATGATGAATCCGGTGAAACCTCTAAACGAGATGGATGCCTTTAAACAAATTCCAGACACTGAAAGAACTTGGAACAGACACGCTGGAGTCGATCTGAACCACCCGTTGTCAACGATGAACGATGGTGAGTGAGATAAGACTTAACGGGTGTAACACATACTAAATGGGCTTTTTCCAGTACACTGAACGTTCATGACGAAGGTTTAAAGGGGAAAAATCTGTAGTATTGTTATACATACAGACCTGACCAAAAGCAGGAGCATTATAAAGTAAAAATTGTATTATCATACGTCATCATCATCATCATCAGTGCCCTGCCGCATGACGTTGGCGATCATGGCCCTCCATATGCATTTATCCCTTGTTGCCGCAAGCACATCTTCCACCCTCTCTGTCCTCAGCCACCCTGCAAGTACGTCCAATATTTTCTCCCTGGGTCTACCTGGTGTTCTTTTTCCGTCCAGTTTTCCTGTTGTGACCAGGTGCTCTAATTCCCCTTTCCTCGTAAAATGGCCTATAAATGTTGCTTGTCTTTTTCTAGTCTTCTTTATCAATGATCTTCTTGTGTCTGCCTCCACTATCATACGTACAGACAGAAAAAGGGAATAATTGTATTATGATACGTACAGACTTGACCAGTAGCGGTTTGTCCAGCCCCAGGTTGAGGGCACACCTGTAGTCCTCAGTCAGAGTGGTGTCAAACCAGGCAGGGTCGTCAGAACTGATGGAGAAGCTGGCTCCGTCCTTCGCCATTCTGTCACAGTCAAGTGTTGTAGTTCATACCAGTTGCCGTGCTGTAGTCATTAGCCCAATAGATATAGATAAACAAAACACACAACAACCAACAACAAACGCACACAGACAGATAAATAGATATACAACGAAACAGCAAAACTCAGACACACACGGATAAATAAAATAGACAGCAGAAGAGTGTCCAGGAGTCATGACCTGGATGTGGCCCGCCCCATGAGAGTGTCAGGAGTTAAGGGCCGAAACACTTGTTTGACGGGGGTTTATCCTCGGAGTACCTTCTGCTGTCCGGCTCTCCCAGAATTTGTTTCTATTATATCTCCAAGCCACTCACACTTCAGTTCGGTTTAGTTCATATTGCTTATAGCCCAGCCGACTACTTGAGCCATATCAGGGCTAACACCAAGTCAAAAAAAAAAAAAAAGACAACCCATTATTAAGATAAAAGTCAACAGTTAAAAACAATGCTCACCGTTAACCTTGCAAATCTAAAATGCAGTTCGAGAAAAATATACATAAAATCACATCAGGTGACGCCTCTCACACACAAGCCGCCCTGACCTGACAACAGGCGAGATAATCGAGTGGGTAAGACATAGGACTTTGACTAATCACAAGATCTATCGAGTGGGTAAGGCATAGGACTTTGACTAATCACAAAATCTGTCGAGTGGGTAAGGCATAGGACTTTGACTAATCACAAGATCTGTCGAGTGGGTAAGGCATACGACTTTGACTAATCACAAGATCTGTCGAGTGGGTAAGACATAGGACTTTGACTAATCCCAAGATCTGTCGAGTGGGTAAGACATAGGACATTGACTAATCACAAGATCTATCGAGTGGGTAAGGTATAGGACTTTGACTAATCACAAGATCTATCGAGTGGGTAAGACATAGGACTTTGACTAATCCCAAGATCTGGGTTCAAACCTGTCCTGGTATCACCCAGAGGGTAAAGGGTGAAGAGCTTTTTGTCTAATCTCTCAATTCATTACATGTGCGGACCTGCCAGTGCCTAAACCACCTTCGTTTGTATACGTACGAAGAACATCAAAATACGCACGTTAAAGATCCTGTAAGGGTACGTTCATAGTAAGCCCGGACGGCCACAGACGTTTCCTGTCAAAAGATCGTGCACAGCAAACCTCTGTTCTCACTGGCAACAGAAAGAGAGTTTAAAGTAAGCCCGGCCGGGCCCGCCCGTACACGGAGGGAAATTCTCAGGTCGTGCTTGCTGGTTTTTTCCCCCGTCCGTCCGGGTTAACGGACTGAACTCTTCTCTTGATTTCACACCAAATTATCTTTCTTACAAGAAAAACATGTACGACGAGAAGCTTACTGCTGCCGTGAGATCAAGGCCTAGCATTTACGAGAAGGGTGATTAACATCACTAACAGAGACATACTTGCAGCTGCATGGGAAAACATCACCAGAGAGGTTGGGACGGACTGAATGTACAGAAAATCGACAGAATGGACGTACAATGTTTCTTTTCTTTTTCCACCACCACCACAATATCAACTTTCGTCGCTCCGTGCACACCATTTTATCTGTGGTGGACTCGTGTCGAAGGGGAAAAAAACATGGCCGTCCGGCTCCGTCGTCCTTGTAGTATGAACGCTTTCACGGCTACGGTTAGCCAGCCAACCGTCCGTGGCCATCCGTCCGGGTTTACTATGAACGCTCCCTAAGTCAAGTTTGTGACTGGTGGCTTATGGAAACATGAAAACTACCAGTATGCACGCCCACAGAAGACGGAGTATGCAGACTGTGCAGCAACATACCGCATGCATAGTGTGGGTAAAACTACATGTGCACACGCATCCACTATCATTGCTCAGAACTTTAACCCTTTGACTCCCGTACCTGTCTACCAACTGCAAATACTTAACCTTTTGACTCCCTCACCTACCTCTCCACTAGCTTCCTGCAGGAAGCTGGTGGATCGGGTGAAGGAGTCAAAAAAGTCAAGTTTTTGCTTTGCCAGTGTGGTTGAGAATGCAGGATGCTGGTGGACAAGTGTGGTTGAGAATGCAGGATGCTGGTGGACAAGTGTGGTTGAGAATGCAGGATTGGTGGACAAGTGTGGTTGAGAATGCAGTGCTGGTGACAGTGTGGTTGAGAATGCAGGATGCTGGTGGACAAGGTGTGGGAGTCATCATCATCATCATCATCAGGTGCCCTGCCGCATGGCGTTGGCGATCATGGACTTCTATCTGTCTCTATCTCTTGCCGCCCCAAGCATCTCCTCCACCCTCCTCGTCTTCAGCCACTCCGCAAGTCCGTCTAGCATTTTCTCCCTGGGTCTACCTGGTGCTCTCTTTCCCTCCAGCTTTCCCGTTGTGACCAGGTGCTCCAAATCTCCCTTCCTCATAAAATGGCCTATGTGGGAGTCAGAGGGTTAAAAGAAAAAACAAACAAACAAGCTACAGTGTACCTGACAATGGGGTGGGGTACATCATTCCCATGGTGCTGCCAGCCGCGCGTGGCGAGGGAGGAGCGTGGGCAGGTCTCAAAGTGCACCCCCTGGTTTTAAACAGACGCTCGTTTGGTACAGCGTCTATGGTGTGCCCTTCACGAGGATCCCGGATAGGCCATGGCCAACCCTCACCGCCCTTTGTCAAGCCATACAGACTTACACGGAACACAAGCAAACTCATACATACATAATACTTAATCCAAAAAAAAGGTGTGCCCGGTTCAAAGCAACAGGAACAAAAAATAACAGCGAAAGAGAATTCACGAAGCTATTTATACAACAAACAAGACAGGGCAATTCAGCCACTGCCTTGTCAAGGCAAGATTACAAACAAACAACAACTTAGATACAAATACAATAATACATATCTTGATAAAGAGTACGTAAAGACACGGTATCTCACATGACTATTATCTAAGTTCTTTTTGGAATTTACGTATTCGTTACTTCTAGTTGACTTAAACTCTACAAACGAAAGAAGAACGGTGTTAGTGACATGATCAAAAGAAGGGCTGTGTCTTTTGAAAGAGTTATGGACACGGTATCTCAATCCTACCTGCTCATGCATCTTGTTTGTTCTTCGTTAGTTTAACGTCTATTCATGTTTTAGACAGAAAAAAAATAATAATAGGTAAGTGTGTCTATGAGTGAAGAATCTATGAATAGAAGACATTGTATCATATAAGGTAACATCAAACAATGTAACGAACAAGAGAAAAAACACAATCAGAACATTAGAACGATCAGGCTTCATCGGTTTGCTCAGGGTTGTGTGTATGTATGTATGTATGTATGTATGTATGTATGTATGTATGTATGTATGTATGTATGTATGTATGTATGTAAGTATGTACGTACGTAGTACGTACGTATGTATGTATGTATGTATGTATGTATGTATGCGTGCGTGTGTGTGTGTGTGTGTGTGTGTGTGTGTGTGTGTGTGTGTGTGTGTGTGTGTGTGTGTGTCTCTCTCTCTCTCTCTGTATGTGTGAGTCTGTCTGTGTCTGTGTCTGTGTGTCACGAGCATGTAATGTCCTGTGTTGGTGTATGACAAGTCATCTGTTATGATCTGGTGAGGTAGAAGAGGGAGCAGAGGAATGTCTTATCGAGTTAAAAGCGTTGTGGTGATACCGGGGGCTCTTTCAGTGTAAACAGTATCCCCACCTTCCACAAAAAATTGTGCTAGAAATTACCTCTTTTCTGGTACCCTGTTTGTTTCTGCCTTATTCTTTTGCTTTCTGTCATTTTTACCAATCATTTTCTGCCTTGCTGGTCTATTCATCTGAATGTGTTCGATAAAGTCTTGCATAACTTTCTTTAAGCTTGATAATTGGGCACGTTTATTAAATGCATTTTGGGCTCTAAGGAAACGAGATATGCAGAACAATTTTAGGGGATTCAGGCCTGTTTTTATACATGTTTTAGTGTCCTTGGTTATGTTTAAACTTGTATTCATGTAGTGCATTTTAAATCCCCTGTGCATAAATTGGACGGAGTGGTCAGTGCTGGGGGCTTATCCTTAGATTGTGAGCGCGAATGCATTGATATGTGTTCTTAATTTTCTTTTCCTTTTTTCCTGTTAAGTATTGTGGATGTATTGAAATGGTTATAGCCCTGATATGGCTTTACACAGTTGGCTGGACTTTAAACAAAAATAACAGTAACAATAAGCTCACTGCTGACAGTCAACTCTTTTCCTTACGACACTCATGATGGTGTAAATGAACAGATAGAAGAAGAACAAGAAGAAGAAGAAGATGATGATGATAAAGAAGAGGAGGAAGAAGAAGAACAACAACAAACAACAAAACAAGAACAAGAAGAACAAGAATAAGAACAAGAGCAAGAAAAGGAAAAAGAAGGAAGAAGAAGAAGAAGAAGAAGAAGATGATGATGATGATGATGATGATGATGATGAAGAAGAAAAAAAGCAGAAGAAGATCATTTGCAATATCTCAAAGTACAATAAATTGCGAGTTATCGTTATTTTCTGGCAAGAACCAGAAGAAGAAAAAAACAGGAAAAAAGAATCAGGACGCGTATTTAATACAACCAGACAAGATAGGCACAAATTTTCGGCCAACCGGCCCTTGTCAAGCGTAAACGTAAGATCACAAACGAATATACAAACACCAAATACAAAAATTAGGAGAAAAAGACTGAAACTTCCCTGCTGCTTCGTCCATTTGATTCCTTTTCTCCCAATGGACGAAGCAGCAGGGTATTCTAGTCTTTTACTCCTAATTTTTGTGTTTGTTGTTTTGTTCTTTTGTGATCTTACGTCTACGCTTGAACAAGGGCCAGTAAGCCAAAAATGCATGCCTGTCTTGTCTGGTTGTATTAAAGACGCGTCCTGATTCTATTTTCGTGTGTTTTTTTTTTTGCTTCCTGTTTGCTTGAACGTGGATAGTCGCACTTGTTCTGGATTTGTGATTATCTGGCAGCTATGGACTGTCTTTGGTTTACAACTGCATCCCAAACTGTCAGTTGCTTTAAACAACGTATTATTTCATCACTGTTCATCATCAACAGCAATAAAAGCGTCATCAACATCTATCATAGTGTGTCTTACTTCATACTGTTGTCACAAAGTCTTCCCGCTTGATGCCCAGGATTTTGTGTAGTCACTTTAGGTCAAAGGAGTCAAGTTTTTTCTCCTGGCTTGTTTTCCGGTGCCACATTTCACAGCCGTGCACCATGCTGACAGAAAGTCGGAGTTGTAGAACCACAATTTTAGTTTGAGGGAGATGCTTTTTTGCATTTCCAGATTGTTGACAACCTGTTGAATGTTGCCGTTGCTTTGCCCATGCGACAGTTCAGATCTGCAGTCACGTCGCTTAAATTGTTGATTGAACTGCCCAAGTAGGTGAAGTCCTCGACGACCTCAGCACGTTCTGTCCTATGACTACTCCTGAGGTGATGGGTGTGGTCCAACAAAGCATTTCTGTTTGTTTGTTTTCTTGGCACAGGTGATAAGTCCAATGCTGTCGGAATCTTTGCTGTTCATCATCATCATCATGTGCCCTGCCGCATGGCGTTGGCGATCATGACCCTCCACGTGTATTTATCCCTTGTCGCTGCAAGTACATCTTCCACCCTCTCTGTCCTCAGCCACCCTGCAAGTCCGTCCAAATTTTCTCCCTGGGTCTACCTGATGTTCTCTTTCCCTCCAGCTTTCCTATTGTGACGAGGTGCTCTAATTCCCCTTTCCTCATAGAATGACCAATAAGTGTTGCTTGCCTTTTCCTAATCTTCCTTATCAATGATCTACTTGTGTCTGCTTTCATCAAGACTGTCTTGATTGTTTTCTTTGCTGTCCATGGAACTCTCAACATTCTTCTTAGAAACCACATCTCGGCTACCTCAGTCTTGTTCTGGCTTTGCGTGTTGACTGTCCACGCCCCACAACCGTATAACATTATCGGTTCTACATAACATCTTTGATGATGTCACTGACAATTGATTCGAGATCTTGAGTGTCACTAGCTATTGAGCGGCGATGCGTCTGTGAAGTTCAAATCAGACAGGTGCTTCCCCCTGCTGGCACTGAGTGACTTTCCCTTCCATAGCCTTCATCAGCACCCATTCTACGGCCAGCACAAAGAGGAATGGTGACATGATGCAGCCCTGTTGAATTCCTGTTGATGCAGCGCTGTTGAATTCCTTCAGTACTTCAAACCAGTTGTTTAGACCATCGTCTGTCCTAACACAGCATCTTGTGTCGTAAACATTCTCTATGGCTGTTATTACACGTACATTTGCAGCTGATAGTAAATCAGCGTTGACATGGTGTAGGCTAAAGTAAAACAGGAATTATAAAAAACACAGCATCTTGTGTGCTATGAATATTATCTATGGCCGGTATTACATATACATTTTCAGCTGATAGTAAATTAGCGCTGTCGTGACGTTTGCTAGGGTAGAACAGGTATTATGAAAAAATAAATTTTCATGAATTATCATGTCAACTTACCATACGGACTATATCGGACGGTCCCACCTCCCCAGCATGGGCGATGCAGCGTATGCCACGGCGTCTGGCTTCCTGTAATAACAATTTATACAACGTAAATAGTCAGAGGCCCAGGTACACAGCACGTTTAGATCTACGAGAAGCCCTTCTAAATGTGAACATTATCTCACATTCACATACCGAGATGTGGTTTCTAAGAAGAATGTCGAGAGTTCCATGGACAGTAAAGAAAACAAATGAGACAGTCTTGATGGAGGCAGACACAAGATCACTGATATAGAAGATTAGGAAAAGACGAGATGTGGTTTCTAAGAAGAATGCTGACAGTTCCATGGACAGCAAAGAAAACAAACGAGACAGTCTTGATGGAGGCAGACACAAGCAGATCATTAATAAGGAAGATTAGGAAAAGACAGGCAACATTTATAGGCCATTTTATGAGGAAAGAGGAATTGGAGCACCTGGTCACAACGGGAAAGCTGAAGGGAAAGAGAGCACCAGGTAGACCCAGGGAGAAAATATTGGACGGACTTGCAGAGTGGCTGAAGACAGAGAAGATGGAAGAGGTGCTTGCGGCAACAAGGGATAGAAACAGATGGAATGCCATGATCGCCAATGCCATGTGGCAAGGCACTTGATGATGATGATGATGATACATTTTCCACAAAAAGCTCAAATAATGTTCACGTTTACAACATAATACTTCCAGCTGATCGCAAGATGTTATGTGCTGTGTCTGGAGTGTCTGGTCAAGATGGAGTTAAGGCACCAGTCGCCATGGTGTAGTGGTTAGCGCAACGGACCACCGACTGGAAGGTTGTGGGTTCGAATCCCCATCATGTCCCTTCAAAAATCATTGTGTGATTTTTGTGTGTGTGTGTGTTCTAGCCTACCCAGAGTTGGGCGCGCTATGGGCTCAATGGGAAGACTGGGACCACACAGTCGAGTCTCATCCACTTCACGGTTGCGTCATGGAGGGTATTGCTCAAATCTTCCGACCAGCACCGCAGGTGTCTCTATCTCTCGGGCCTGGTTGATGCCAGGATATATTATTATGATAGTGAAGCGTAGAGTACAGCCCTGTCACTTAGTCTCAATCCTCATCGACATCATCATCATTGCAATGTAAAAACTGTTCCAGCTTCTGTAGGGAAAAAATTGGTGAGCACAAAGGTAACCTCCCTGAGTTCAATGACCCCCTCCCCCAAAAACAACAACAACAACAACAAACAAAGACACACACACACACACAAACACACACACACACACAATACACACACAGTACACACACACACACACACACAAACGGATTTAAGGCACTCTGACAATTCCATATACGCCCCGCCTAAACGTTCTCTGGCAGACTCCTCAAGTCTGCGCAGAAAAAAAAAACACACGCTGGCAAGCTCCAACGAGACCCATGAGACACGGACACCACCAGAATGATTGAAGCATTAATTAACCCTTTGACTCCTGCGCTCTGTGCACCAGCATCCTGCATCGTCAAACCATACTAGCAAAGCAAAAACTTAACCCTTTGATTCTCTCACACTTTACAGGAAGCTGGTGGACAGGGTTAGGGAATCAAAGGGTTAAGTTTTTATTTTGCAGTTGGTGGATAGGGTGCGGGAGTCAAAGGGTTAAAACAGCCAATGAACGTGCCAACATTTATGGTGGGGGTGGGTGGGTGGGTCTGGATTCGAAATATGAGACATGGGGTCCATGGCTCTATCAAATGGACCAACCAACCCGCTTACAGAAACAGTACATGTCAATAGTATGTTCACTGTATTTTACATAGTTGCAGATCATAGTTACATTACGTATAATGATAATGGTAGGTTTATTTGTGTGTGTGTGTGTGTGTGTGTGTGTGTGTGTGTGTGTGTGTGTGTGTGTGTGTGTGTGTGTGTGTGTGTGTGTGTGTGTGTGTGTGTTGTGTTTGTTTGTGTGTTGTGTGTGTGTTGTGTTGTGTTGTGTGTGTTGTGTTGTGTGTTGTGTGTGTGTGTGTGTGTGTGTGTTGTGTGTGTGTGTGTGTTGTGTTTGTGTGTGTGTTGTGTGTTGTGTGTTTGTTTGTGTGTGTGCGTGTGTGTGTTGTGTGCGTGTTGTTTTGTTTGTTGTGTGTGTGTGTGTGTGTGTGTGTGTGTGTGTGTGTGTTGTGTGTGTGTGTGTGTGTGTAACAGGTGTACATATATTAATGCAGCAATCATAGCAGTTCATTAAGAATAGCAACAGATAATAACATAAAATCACAAACAGATATTAGTAGCACCATCATCATCATCATCATCAGGTGCCCTGCCGCATGGCGTTGGCGATCATGGACTTCCATCTGTCTCTATCTCTTGTTGCCTCAAGCATTTCCTCCCCTCTCCTCCTTTTCAGCCACCCCGCAAGTCCGTCTAGCATTTTCTCCCTGGGTCTACCTGGTGCTCTCTTTCCCTCCAGCTTTCCCATTGTGACCAGGTGCTCCAAATCCCCCTTCCTCATAAAATGGCCTATAAATGTTGCTTGTCTTTTCCTAAGCTTCCTTATGAGTGATCTACTTGTGTCTGCTTCCATCAAGACTGTCTCGTTTGTTTTCTTTGCTGTCCATGGAACTCTCAACATTCTTCTTAGAAACCACATCTCGGCTGCCTCAATCTTGTTCTGGCTAGCACCACTACTTACAAAGAGGGACATTAAAAAAAAGCATAAACCATTCGACGAATAAAAGCCCTTCATGAATACACATACACACGGGAAAAGTACGCCAATTCATGTGCACGCGCGCGCGCGCGCACACACACACACACAAACACCACACACATACATATACACACACACACTCACTCACACACACACACACATACACACATGCACACACACACAAACATGCACACACACACATAAACACACACACACGGTACACAACACGCAACAAACACGCACACACGCAAATACACGTATACACACACACGCACACACACAACACACACACACACAACACATACACAAACACGCACACACGCAAATACACGTAATACACACACACACATCACACAAAACACACACCACACATACAACACACACACACATCACACAAATACGTCACACACACACAAACACACATATATACACACACACAACACATACACACAAACATCACACACACACACATATACACACACAAACACCACACACACACACACTCACACACACACACACACACACCACACACACACACAACACACACCACACACACACACACACAAAACACACATACAAACACAAACACACGCAAAACCACGTATACACACACACACACACACACACACACAACACACACACACACATCACACAAAACACACACCACACACACACATACAACACACACACATCACACAAATACATCACACACACACAAACACACATATACACACACACACACACACACAAACATCACACACGCACACAGACACACACACACACACACACACAAACATCAACACACGCACATACACACACACTCACTCACTTACTCACTCACTCACTTACACACAACACACGCACACCACACACACACACACACACGCACGCACGCACGCACGCACACACACACACATACACACGCACACACACACACACAACACACACACACACACACACACCACACACACACACACACACACACACACACACACTGACATCCCCCACAGTATATGTACATGGACAGGGCAAGATAACAGGGTAAACCCTGTTCTTATCCTGCAGTCACAGGGCAGAGACCTCAACATTTCTCAAGGCCTGCATTATAAGTGCCAGTGCCAGTCTTCTCTCTACCCCACTACTTTGCCATCCCCAACCCTGGGCAGGGTTTAAATATCCGGGAACGGTCATCTCACCAGACGGCAGATGCACATCAGAAACAGCCAGCAGAATCGGCCAAGCTGAAACAGCATTCAAGAAGATGAAAAGTGTTTCTTACCAACAAATGCCTATCAATTAACATCAGGAAGAGAGTTCTTGAGCGTTATATATAGAACCGATACTGTTGTACGGCTGTGAGGCTTGCAAAGCCAGAACAAGACTGAGGCAACTGAATTGTGGTTTCCAAAAAGAACGTTGAGAGTTCTATGGACAGCAAAGAAAACGAACAAGAAGGAGGCAGACACGAGGATATCATTAATAAAGAAGATTAGGAAAAGACAAACAACATTGATAGGACATTTTATGAGGAAAGGGGAATTAGAGCACTTGGTCACAACAGGAAAGCTGGAGGGAAAGAGAACACCAGGTAGAACCAGGGAGAAAGTATTGGACGGTGAGGACAGAGAGGGTGGGAGATGTATTTGCAGCGACAAGGGATAGATAAGTGTGGAGGGCCATGATTGCCAACGCCATGCAGCAGGGCACATGATGATGATGATGAACCCTGGACAGGGTCAGAAAGTCAGTCATCATCATCATTGTCATGTGCCCTGCCGCATGCACGGCGTTGGCGATCATGGCCCTCCATATGAATCTGTCCCTTGTCGCTGCAAGTACATCTCCCACCCTCTCTGTCCTCAGCCACTCTGCAAGTCCGTCCAGTATATCTCCACCCCTTTTTGTCTTCATCCACTCCGCACGTCCGTGCAATATTTTCTCCCTGGGTCTACCTAGTGCGTTTTTTTCTTTCTCTCTCTCTCTCTCCAGCTTTTCTTTTTTTCACCTTTTTTATCCCCCTTTTTTTTTTAACAGGAATAGACATCAACAAACAATGTAGTAACAAAAACAAAACAAAAAACTCTCTCCAGATTTTCTGTTGTGACTAGGTGCTCTAATTTCTCTTGCCTCACAAAATGTCCTATAAATGTTGCTTGTCTTTTCCTAATCTTCTTTAGTAATGTTCTTCTTGTGTCTGCCTTCTTCAATACTGTCTCGTTTGTTTTCTTTGCTGTCCATAGAACTCTCAACATTCTTCTTAGAAAGTCACAATTTCAGTTGCCTCAATCTTGTTCTGACTTTGTGTGTTGATTGTCCACGCCTCACAACCGCACAACAGTATTGGTTCTACATAACACTTCAAGAACTCTCTTCCTGATGTTAACTGGTAGGCATTTGTTGATAAGAACGCTTTTCATCTTCTTGAATGCTGTTTTGGCTTGGTCGATTCTGCTGGCTATTTCTGATGTGCATCTACAGTCTGGTGAGATGACCGTTCCCAGATATTTAAACTTATCAACCTGTCTCAAGGTTGTGCCTTTTACTGTTATTTTGCATGAGGGGATTTCAAGTTTTTTCTGATTACCATGACTTCAGTCTTCTTGCTATTAAGCTCCAGCCCTTTATTTTTGCTTTCTATTTCTAATGTATTCTGCAATTAGCACGGGGTCATCTGCGCAACGTATGTTGTTTATCATTTTTCCTCCAACCTTTATCCCAGGGCATTCTGCTAAGTTTCTCATGATGGTTTTGCTGTACAACAGTATCAGCTCCATATAACACGTAAAGAACCCTCTTCCTGATGTTAATTGACAGGCATTTGTTGGTAAGGGTAAGAACGCTTTTCATCTTCACACAGTCTCAAATCTGAAATGGAAATCCACAGCATCATCTCTATCATCCCTATTTTCATGAAAAATAATCATAGCATCAGGAAAGACTGCCCCAGACTCTGTCCTAGCCTTCCATGATGACTACATTTTCACACGCAGGCTAGTTGGTAGAGCCATGGACTCAAGATCTGATATCTTGAGTTCAATCCAAGCCCGCAACACTAAAAACTGGCCTGTTTGCTGCCCATCTTAATGTTTACATCATTCTGGTGGTGTCAGCTTAATGTTTCATAGGTCCGTCTTCCCCCTTTCCCCATTTCAAGATCTTGCCAGCGCACAGGGTTTTGTGCAGGCTCAGGAAGTCTGTCAGATAATTGCTGGCGGATTTGGGTGGAGCGCATATGGAGTTTTCCAAGTGCAGTGAATCCCTCTTGAACAAACTACAAACTACATTTTCAGTAGGATAGGAGGCGCACTGGAGAAAGGAAATGAGCAGCGTGGAGATAGTGACACAGGAGCAGTGCAGAACATGGTGCATCAATTTCAAGTTTAAATTCAGTTTCTCCAGATGACGTCTCCACGCTCGGAATGAACTCCATATGCACTAACATCACAGGTGCCATGTGACGGACAGGATCCAGAATGATCACGGCACAAGCCGAACTGCATCGACCGGGAATCGAGCCCGGGTCACTCACGTGGCATTCGAGTATTCTACCACTAGACCACAGATGCTCCACGACGGTGCATCAACAACAACAACAACAACAACAACATAAAACAAATAAACAGGTAAATAAACGAGGTGTCACTTTGAAAGCGGTCAGACGTAGGGACCGGTCAGTACTGGTAACAACAGTACCAGCCTGTCTATAAATAAATAGACGAATGAATGAATGAATGAACGAACGAACGAACGAACGAACGAACGAACAAACGAACGTATGGATAGATAGATTGATAGATAGATAGATAGATAGATAGATAGATAGATAGATAGATAGATAGATAGATAGATAGATAGATAGATAGACAGATAGATAGATAGATAGATAGATAGATAGATTGATAGATAGATAGATAGACAGATAGATAGATAGATAGATTGATAGATAGATAGATAGATAGATAGACAGATAGATAGATAGATAGATAGATAGATAGATAGATAGATAGATAGATAGATAGATAGATAGCAGGAAGGATATTTGGGTATCGCATGAAGAATTGTTGGGTTGTGTCATATGTAACAGGTAGATGTGTTGGGGATGTATATGAAGAGTTGTTTCTCTACTTAGAAGCCACACACACAACAAGGAAGGAGAGTGACGAGAAGAAATGCACTAACCACACTAGACATGATTCTCATGAGCAGTCCACACATAGATTAATAACTACGACGTATTTATTTAATCAATCAACTTCAGCATAAACGTGATTCACCATTCCTACTGTCCTGGGTCCTAATATTCCTAAAATCCTAAGATGCACTACGAATCATCAGAACTTGCATATCACTAGAATGCTGAACACTTTCTTATGTCCTACTCTATTCTTTGCTTTGTGGAAAATCAAACATACTACCTACTTCTATCCCTACCCTAACTAAAGTATAAAATGAGACGTGGGATTACACACCTCTAAGATAGGTTGGAAGGTCTCTGGCTGGGTGGTAATCGAATGGGTGAATTCTTCTGGTGATTGACTTTCTGGCTTTTATACAGTGCGTTTCTGTTGTTTCTGTCACAAAACTTTCCCATCTGTCTTTCATTGGACATCGAAATTTGAATAACTAACCTGTCTTTCATTGGACATCGAAATTTGAATAACTAACCTGTCTTTCATTGGACATCGAAATTTGAATAACCAAGCAATCTTTGGCACCTGGCGGCCCTGGCTGTTATTCATCCCTCTGGACTTTTCGCTTGGACGTTGGTATTTGCTGAAACCTTTTGTGTACTAGATAACCTACCCTCTATAGTTGGATAAGACCAATGTGAGCGTTAGATCCTGCTCGGTGGAAAATGTTGAGTAACCAGTTAATTCATGGATGGCGTGCTCTTCATTACGCAAACCTTACGTAACCCGTGTAACGATACGGTCTGAGGGGGACTAGGTCGGTGGAAAATGTTGAGTAACCAGTCCAATCATGGATGGCGTGATTTTCATTACGCAAACCTTACTTACCCGTCTAACAATGCTGTCTGAGGGGCACCTGTGATAGATAGATAGATAGATAGATAGATGGATAGGTAGATAGGTAGATAGATAGATAGATAGATAGATAAACTAACTTACTAACTAATAGACTAACTAACTAACTAACTGGAACCAGAAAAAAAACACGAAAACAGAATAAGAACGCGTATTTAATACAACAAGACAAGACAGACCCTAACTGACTAACTAACTAACTAACTAACTAACTAACTAACTAACTAACTAACTAACTAGCTAAATAAATAACAAACTAACTAACCAGCTAGCTAGCCAACTAACTAACTAACTAGTTAACTAACTAGCTAACTAACTAAATAGCTAGCTGACAAATTAACTAACTAACTAAATAAATAAACAATAAACAATAAATCCAAAACAAGTGTGAGTGCCTGCGTTCAAGCAAACAGGAACCAGAAAAAAAAAACGAAAACATAATCAGAACATGTATTCGATACAACTAGACAAAAATAAATAAATAAACAAATAAATGGATAAACAAACAAATAAATAAATAAATAGATAAATAGATAAATAAACATAAATAAACAGAAAAATAAATAAATGCATGAATGAATGAATAAATACATAAATAAATGAATAAATAAATAGATAAATAAGTAAATAAATAAATAAATGAATAAATAAATAAATGAAACAAACAAACAAAATAAAACAAGCAACTAAATGAATAAATACACACACGCGCTAAATGACGAGGTTGTACCTTGAAAGCGGCCAGATGCAGGGACTGGTCAGTTTTGCTGACCACAGAACCGACCTCAGGTCCGGCAATATCCATAGCCACCACTCCCTGGTCAGCAAATTCTGTGCACAGCTCCACCACATCCATGGACCACTCTGCACACACACGCACACATGCAGATACACGTACGTACGTGCACACACATATATCTCACACACATAAACATACATACATACGTACGTGCATACATACATACATACAAACATGCATGCATGCACATACATACATACATACATACATACATACATTGTTTTGTTTTGTTTTATGTTATGTTATGTTATGTTATGTTGTGTTGTGTTGTGTTGTGTTGTGTTGTGTTGTGTTGTGTTGTGTTGTGTTGTGTTGTGTTGTGTTGTGTTGTGTTGTGTTGTGTTGTGTTGTGTTGTGTTGTGTTGTGTTGTGTTGTGTTGTGTTGTGTTGTGTTGTGTTGTGTTGTGTTGTGTTATGTTATGTTATGTTATGTTATGTTATGTTATGTTATGTTATGTTATGTTATGTTATGTTATGTTATGTTATGTTGCGTTGCGTTGCGTTGCGTTTGTTATGTTATGTTACATTACGTTACGTTACGTTACGTTAGTTATGTTATGTTATGTTATGTTATGCTATGTTATGTTATATTATTTTTGCTTAAAGCCCAGCCAACTGCGTAGAGCCATATCAGGGCTATAACCTTTCAACACACACACAGACAACTTCAACAGGGGAAAAAAAGGGAAAGAAAATTAAGTTCACGTATCAATGCATTCATGCACATAATCTAAGGAGATGCCCCTGGCGTTGACCACTCCGTCCAGTTTCTCGCACAGCGATTCAAAAAACATACCTGAATACAAGTTTAAACATACCTAAGGACACTAAAACACATAAAAACGGGCCTAAATTACCTAAAATTGCTTTCCCTAAAGCCAAAACTGCACTTCATACATGTACCCAATTATCAATCCTCAGACAAAAGTATGTAAGACTCTATCGAACACATAGGTGAATGACCCAGCAAGGCAGAAAATGATAGGAAGAAATGACAGAAAGCAAAAGAGGAAGAAAGAAAGAAAGAGAGTGACAGAAAAGATGAAAGTTCTAGCACAGAATTTCCAGAAGGTGGGGGTACTATTTACAATGAACCCCCCCCCCCGGCATCCCCACGGGAGGAACATACATAATACATACATACATACACACAACACACACACAGACACACACACACACGTACAAATACCCCCCCCCCCCCACACACACACACACACACACACACACAAACGTAACGGTACCTTTCTGACTAGTATTATCATTGCTATGGTGTTCATGTTGAGTTTAACTTTACATTACTTTACATTTACTTTACCGGACAGCCCTCCTATCCCTCTGATTGGGGCTGAGGAATGTACCAGCATTCACTGTACTCTTCACCAAACAGCAATGGTATTTGACGTGAATATATCAACTTCTGAGTGATACGCTGACCTAGAATAGACAACCCACTGTGGATTTAGGCTATCAGCTTTCCTTCTTGACTTCGTCATTCCTTTATTGTGTAGTTATATGATGTTTGCTGTCGTTTTAAATACACCCAGGGTGAAGAGAAGAAGGTACGTGGCGAAAGGACAGGAAGAGAGCAGAAAAACTATAAAAGGCATGTCAGTGTTTCGTGGCTTACGCACACACGAAAATGCCCGGCGTTTTCTTTTTATTCACTCTTTGATTCACTATAACATAGCCCATGTTGTAATATTTCACCGTAACATAGCCCACATTGTAAAATTTCACTACAACATAGCCCATGTTGTAGCATTTCACTACAATACAGCCCACGTTGTAACATTTCACTACAATATAGCCCACGTTGTAACATTTCACTACAATATAGCCCATTTTGTAAAATTTCACTACATATAGCCCACGTTGTAACATTTCACTACAATATAGCCCATCTTGTAACATTTCATTACAATATAGCCCACGTTGTAACATTTCACTACAATATAGCCCACGTTGTAACATTTCACTACAATACAGCCCATCTTGTAACATTTCATTACAATATAGCCCATCTTGTAACATTTCACAACAATATAGCCCATCTTGTAACATTTCACTACAATACAGCCCACGTTGTAACATTTCACTACAATATAGCCCATGTTGTAACATTTCACTACAATACAGCCCATCTTGTAACATTTCACAACAATACAGCCCATCTTGTAACATTTCACTACAATACAGCCCATCTTGTAACATTTCACTACAATACAGCCCATCTTGTAACATTTCACTACAATATAGCCCATCTTGTAACATTTCACTACAATACAGCCCATCTTGTAACATTTCACTACAATACAGCCCATTTTGTAACATTTCACTACAATACAGCCCATCTTGTAACATTTCACTACAATACAGCCCATCTTGTAACATTTCACTACAATACAGCCCATCTTGTAACATTTCACTACAATACAGCCCATCTTGTAACATTTCACTACAATATAGCCCATCTTGTAACATTTCACTACAATACAGCCCATCTTGTAACATTTCACTACAATACAGCCCATTTTGTAACATTTCACTACAATACAGCCCATCTTGTAACATTTCACTACAATACAATACAGCCCATCTTGTAACATTTCACTACAATATAGCCCATCTTGTAACATTTCACTACAATATAGCCCATTTTGTAACATTTCACTACAATACAGCCCACGTTGTAACATTTCACTACAATATAGCCCATGTTGTAACATTTCACTACAATATAGCCCATTTTGTAAAATTTCACTACAATATAGCCCATTTTGTAAAATTTCACTACAATATAGCCCACGTTGTAACAGTTCACTACAATATAGCCCATCTTGTAACATTTCATTACAATATAGCCCATTTGTAAAATTTCACTACAATATAGCCCATGTTGTAGCATTTCACTACAATACAGCCCACGTTGTAACATTTCACTACAATATAGCCCACGTTGTAACATTTCACTACAATATAGCCCACGTTGTAACATTTCACTACAATATAGCCCATGTTGTAACATTTCACTACAATATAGCCCATCTTGTAACATTTCATTACAATATAGCCCACATTGTAACATTTCACTACAATACAGCCCATCTTGTAACATTTCACTACAATACAGCCCATGTTGTAACATTTCGCTACAATATAGCCCATCTTGTAACATTTCATTACAATACAGCCCATCTTGTAGCATTTCACTACAATACAGCCCACGTTGTAAAATTTCACTACAATATAGCCCACGTTGTAACATTTCACTACAATACAGCCCATCTTGTAAAATTTCACTACAATATAGCCCACGTTGTAACATTTCACTACAATACAGCCCACGTTGTAACATTTCACTACAATATAGCCCATCTTGTAACATTTCATTACAATATAGCCCACGTTGTAACATTTCATTACAATACAGCCCATCTTGTAACATTTCACTACAATATAGCCCACGTTGTAACATTTCATTACAATACAGCCCATCTTGTAACATTTCACTACAATATAGCCCATCTTGTAACATTTCACTACAATATAGCCCATCTTGTAACATTTCACTACAATACAGCCCATCTTGTAACATTTCATTACAATATAGCCCATCTTGTAACATTTCACAACAATATAGCCCATCTTGTAACATTTCACTACAATACAGCCCACGTTGTAACATTTCACTACAATATAGCCCATGTTGTAACATTTCACTACAATACAGCCCATCTTGTAACATTTAACAACAATACAGCCCATCTTGTAACATTTCACTACAATACAGCCCATCTTGTAACATTTCACTACAATATAGCCCATCTTGTAACATTTCACTACAATACAGCCCATCTTGTAACATTTCACTACAATACAGCCCATTTTGTAACATTTCACTACAATACAGCCCATCTTGTAACATTTCACTACAATACAGCCCATCTTGTAACATTTCACTACAATATAGCCCATCTTGTAACATTTCACTACAATATAGCCCATTTTGTAACATTTCACTACAATACAGCCCACGTTGTAACATTTCACTACAATATAGCCCATGTTGTAACATTTCACTACAATATAGCCCATTTTGTAAAATTTCACTACAATATAGCCCATTTTGTAAAATTTCACTACAATATAGCCCACGTTGTAACATTTCACTACAATATAGCCCATCTTGTAACATTTCATTACAATATAGCCCATTTTGTAAATTTCACTACAATATAGCCCATTTGTAACATTTCACTACAATATAGCCCACGTTGTAACATTTCACTACAATATAGCCCATTTTGTAAAATTTCACTACAATATAGCCCATGTTGTAACATTTCACTACGATATAGCCCATGTTGTAACATTTCGCAGCAATATAGAGCAAATTGTAAGATTTTACCACAATAGAGCCTAAGTTATATTATTTCACTACAACAGAGCCCAAGCTGTAACATTTCACTACAATATAGCCTACGTTGTAACATTTCACTATAATATAGCCCAAATTTAACATTCCACAATAAAATAGCCCAGGTCGTAACATTTACAATAATATAGCCCAAGTTGTAACATTTCACTATAATATAGCCCAAGTTGTAACATTTCACAATAAAATAGCCCAGGTCGTAATATTTTACAGTAATATAGCCCAAGTTGTAACATTTCACTATAATATAGCCCAAGTTGTAACATTTCAAAGTAAAATAGCCCAAGTCATAACATTTTAAAGTAATATAGCCCACGTTGTAACATTTCACTACAATATAGCCCATGTTGTAACATTTCACCACAATATAGCCCATGTTGTAACATTTCACTACAATATAGCCTATGTTGTAACATTTCACTATAATATAGCCCATGTTGTAACATTTCACTACAATATAGCCCATGCTGTAATATTTCACTATAATATAGCCCAAGCTGTAATATTTCAATACAATATAATTTCAGTTTCAGTTTCAAATTCTCCGCGCTCGGAATGAATTCCATATGCACTAACGTCACAGGTGCCACGTGATGGAGAAGATCCAGAAGAAACCTGCACATAACCCGAGAGCTGGCCAGGTCCTGAGATCCTACCTAGATAGTTCCATAACCCTAGGGTCGTAGGGCAATAAGGTGGCAGAGACCTCAACTTTTCCCGGGGCCAGCACCAAGAGGGCGGCGCCCATTCCCCTCTCCCTTGCTTCAAACTCATATTCATATTCATTTTTTTATTAACCAAGACTTCTGAAAGACAAGAAAGCTGATTGGTCTTCAAGGGGTGGGACCTGGGAAATCAACCTGTCTCTCCAGTATTTTATACCCAGGCAGCCGGGCAACACCCTGCTCTTCATGATTTTCAACTGCCGTGGGATCTTTAGCGTGCCCAGCCAGAAGGCACACGGATCCGGCTGATTTTTCGTCCCCTTCCGAAGGACTAGACGTTTATTTCGATTTTCCGGTCAAAACTGAGGGGGAAAGTCGAGGCCTCTACAGGGATGGGGGCTCAATATAGCCTAGTGATCACTACCACTATCACCACAATTAAAGTTTCAGTGTCAGGGTTTTTTTTGTTTGTTTGTTGTTTTTGCTGTTTTTGTTTGTTTTTTTGTTGTTGTTGTTGTTTTTTTTTTTGTGTTGTTGTTTTTTTTTTTGGGGGGGGGTCCGCTTCAAGGTGGAGCAGTATAGGATAACCAAAGAGAACTGGGAAGAAAAAAATGGCCACAGTCAGTGCCATATGTAGCCTGATATTTTAGACTGTGAACCAAGGTAGAAAAAGTTTCAGTTCCTCAAGATGGCGTCTTCTTGCTTGGAATAAGTTCGATATGTCACAGATGCCACATGATGGGTAACACCCAAAAACTATGATCAGGACATAAGCCTTACGCGTATCCTACTTACTATCACCATTACCACCACCACCACCACCTCCCCCTGTGGGGAAGCCGGGAGCTCTTTCAGTATAAATACTATCCCCACCTTCTGGAAATTCTGTGCTAGAAATTTCCTCTTTTCTGTCACTCTCTTTGTTTTTGCCTTGTTCCTTTACTTCCTGTCATTTCTACCTATCATTTTCTGCCTTGCTGTCCATTCACCTGTATGTGTTCGTTAAATTCTTATGTGCTTTTCTCTTAGGCTTGACAATTGGATACATATATTAAGTGCATTTTTGGCTCATTTTTAGCTATCCAATTCCCCCCGTGGGGACGCTGAAGACTCTTTCAGTATAAATACTATCCCAACCTTCCAGAAATTCTGTGCTAGAAATTTCCTCTTTTCTGTCCCTCTCTTTGTTTCTGCCTTGTTCCTTTGCTTTCTGTCATTTCTTTCTATCAATTTCTGCCTTGTTGGTCCATTCGCCTGCATGTATTTGATAAAGTCTTGCGTACTTTGTCTAAAGATTCATAACTAGGTTCACGTGTTAAGTGCATTTTGGCTCCAAGGAAACGTGATATTAGTAATTTTAGGTAATTTAGGTCTGTTTTTACATATGTTTTAGTTTCCTTCCATCATCATCATCAGGTGCCTTGCTGCATGGCGTTGGTGATTATGGACTTCCATCTGTCTTTATCACTTGCTGCCTCAAGCATCTCTCCCACCCTCCTTGTCTTCAGCCACTCTGCAAGTCTGTCTAGTATCTTCTCCATGGGTCTACCCGGTGCTCTCTTTCCCTCCAGCTTTCCCGTTGTGACCAGGTGCTCCAATTCCCCTTTCCTCATGAAATGGCCTATAAATGTTGCCTGTCTTTTCCTAATCTTCCTTATGAATGATCTAGTTTAGTGTCCTTAGCTATGTTTAAACTTGCATTCAGGTATATTTTTAAATCCTCTGTGTGATAAATTGGACAGGGTGGTCAAACGCCAAGGGGCCTCTTTAGATTATGTGCCCGAATGCATTGATGTGTGTACTTAATTTTCTTTGCTTTCTTTTCTTGTTGAAGTACTGTGTGTGTTTTGAAACGTTCATAGCCCTGACATGGCTCTACGTAGTCGGCTAAACTTCTACACCAACCCCATCACACACCACCACACACACCACCACCACCACTCACCAAACCACACCAAAACAACACCACACCACACACACACCACCACACAACCAACACCACCACCAAACATCACCAAACCACCACCAACTCACCACCACCAAACATCACCAACACCACCACCAAAACCAACCACCACCACCAACATCACCAACCACCACCACCAACATCACCAACCCCACCACCAACATCACCAACCACCACCACCAACATCACCACCACCACCACCACCACCACCACCAACCACCACCACCAACATCACCAACCACCACCACCAACCACCACCACCAACATCACCAACCACCACCACCAACATCACCAACCACCACACCCACCAACAACCACCACCACCAAATACCAACCACCACACAACAACAAAAACCAACCACCACCACCAAACATCACCAACCACCACCCACCAACATCACCAACCACCACCACCAACATCACCAACCACCACCACCAAAACCAACCACCACCAACAACAAAACCAACCACCACCACCAACAACCACCACCACCCACCACCAACAACAATCACCATCAACAACAACAACCACCACCAACAACAACCACCACCAACAACAACCACCACCACCACCACCACCAACAACAACCACCCACCACCACCAACAACAACAACAACCACCACCAACAACAACAACAATCACCATCAACAACAACAACCACCAAACAACAACAACCACCACCACCAACCACCACCACCAACAACAACAACCACCACCACACCAACCACCAACTTCCTCATCTCCCTCCCCACCAACCCCAGTTACAACTCTCCTCCACCACCACACACACCCACCGGGGATGTGGCGGATGCAGCAGACGATGGTGTTGACGATGATGCCGTAGCGACGAGCGCCCTCCGCCAGGGCCTGGTTGACGCTGCGGATGACGTCACGGGGCGTGTAGCTGCCGCCACGGTCCTTGGCGTAGGTCTGCACGTCCAGCGAGTTGCTCAGAAAGTGGGGCGAGTAGCGTATCTCCGCGTAGCATACGCCTTGCCTCGCCGCGTCCTCGCAGTACTCCAGGGCGACGCGGTACACCCTTCGTGGTAACCCTGCAACGAACACAACACGACACAGTGTTACTGTTAATTAACCCTTCGAATCCCGCACCCTTGTCCACTAGCATCCCGCATTGTCAGCCATGCTAGCGAAGCAAAACCTTAACCCTTTGACTCCCTCATCCTATCCACAGCTTCCTACAGGAAAATGGTGGATATGGTGAAGAAGTCAAAGGGCTAAGATTTTGCAGTTGGTAGATAGGGTGAGGGAGTCAAAGGATTAAGTTTTTGCAGTTGGTGGATAGGGTGAAGGAGTCAAAGGGTTAAATAATATCAATTTTTTTAAACATGCATGCTTGCCAGTTCCGTGGCACTGTCAACCATGCTAACAAAGCAAAACCTTAACCCTTTGACTTGACTCCCTCATTCTATTCACCAGCCTCCTACACGAAACTGGAGGTCAGAGTGAGGGAGTCAAAGGGTAAGTTTTTTGCTCTTGGTGGATAGGGTTCGGGAGTCAAAGGATTACCTGATATCATTTTTTTTTAAACATGCATGCTTGCCAGTTCCGTGGCACTGTCAATCATGCTAACAAAGCAAAAACTTAACCCTTTGACTCCCTTTCCCTATCCACCAGCTTCCTACAGGAAACCTGTGGATACGGTGAGGGTCACAAAGGGATATTTTTTTCCAGTTGGTGGATAGGGTTCGGTAGTCAAAGGGTTAAATAATATCAATTTTTTAAACCTGCATGCTTCCCAGTTCCTTGGCACTGTCAACCATGCTAACAAAGCAAAACCTTAACCCTTTGACTCCCTCACCGAATCCACTGTAGGAAGCTGGTGGATACGGTGAGAGTCACAAAGTTTTTTTGTTTGTTTGTTTGTTTGTTTGGGGGGGGGGGGGGGGGAGTTGGTGGATAGGGTTCGGGACTTAAAGGGTTAATTAATATCAATGTTTTTAACCCTACATACTCCCTCACCCTATCTACCAACTCACCAGCTTCCTACAGGAAAATGATGGATAGGATGAGGGAGTCAAAGAGTTAAGTAATATCAATGTTTTTAACCCTCATCATCATCATCAGGTGCCTTGCTGCATGGCGTTGGTGATTATGGACTTCCATCTGTCTCTATCTCTTGTTGCCTCAAGCATCTCTTCCACCCTCCCTGTCTTCAGCCACCCTGCATACTTGAAAGTTCCGTGGCATATCAATACGACCGTATCACAGAATACAATGCATGTTGGTTGCCTGTTTCTCTATCCATGTCTATGGGTGGCCTTGTCTACTGCGTGCGTGCGTGCGTGCGTGTGTGTGTATGTGTGTGTGTGTGTCTGTGTGTGTTTGTGTGTCCATATGTCTGTGTGTCTATCTCTCTCTGTCAGTCTGTCTGTCTGTCTGTCTCTCTCTGTATGTATATTGTGTGTGTGTGTGTGTGTGTGTGTGTGTGTGTGTGTGTGTGTGTGTGTGTGTGTGTGTGTGTGTGTGTGTGTGTGATGTGTGTGTGTGTGTGTGTGTGTGTGTGTGTGTGTGTGTGTGTGTGTGTTGTGTGTGTCTGTCTGTCTGTCTGTCTCTCTCTCTCTCTCTTTCTCTCTTTGTGTCTGTGTCTGTGTGCGTCTGTGTCTGTGTCCGTGTGTTTGTATGTGGACAGAGAGGTGACTGCATCTCCAACGTGTACTCGAATGTACGGGTGGCCTATCATATGTATGGTTGATTGTTGTTGCTGCTGTTGTTTTTTGTTTTGGTTTGTTTGTTTGTTTGTTTGTTTGTTTGTTTGTTTGTTTGTTTGTTTGTTTGTTTTTCTCACCCTGCGATTCAGAGAGTCATACACCATTTTCCGAAGTGTGTATTACAAAACACTGGACAGAATTGTGTAAACATAATGAAAACGACTACTAGACCAAAAACATTACAAAAAAGACAGAAAAACTACATTAAAAAATAGGGAAAAAAAAAGAAAGAAAAGAAAAAGAAAAAGTTACATAAAAATCATGTGAAAACATCAGTGAGGAGAAGTAAACCCAAACATAAACACACACACACCGCCTCTCTCTCTCTCTCTCCCCCTTCCTCTGTCTCTCTCTTCTCTTCTCTCTCTCTCTCTGTCTTCTCTTCTCTCTCTTCTCTGTCTCGCTCTCTGTCTCTCTCTCTCTCACACACACACACACGTTCTCTCCATCTCTCCACACACACACGCACACACACACACACGCTCTCTCTCTCTCTCTCTGTCTCACATAAACACACACACACACCTCTCTCTCTCTCTCTCTCTCTCACACACACATACACACACACACACACGCTCTCTCACACACACACACACACTCTCTCTCTCTCTCTTACACACACACACACACACACACGCTCTCTCTCTCTCTCTCACACATAAAACACACACACACGCTCGCTCTCTCTCTCTTCTCTCTTCTCTCTCTCGCTCTTTCTCTCAACACACACGCACACAAACACACACGCTCTCTCCATCTCTCTCCCCACACACACACACATACACGCACACGCTCTCTCTCTCTGTCTCATATAAACACACTCTCTCTCTCTCTCGCTCTCTCTCTCTCTCTCACGCTCTCTCTCTCTTTCTCTCTCTCTCTCACACCACGCTCTCTCTCTCTCTCTCTCTCTCTCTCTGTCTCACATAAACACACACACACGCTCTCGTTCTCTCTCTCTCTCTCTCACATACACACACACATACATACACACGCACACACACCACACACATACACACACACACACACACACACACACACACACACACACACACACACACACATAATACACCGTAACACCGCTACACAGCACCACACCACATCACAAACAACTCACGCAAACGAAGGAGCGAAGATGAAGAATTTGTCAAGAGCGGTGTAGAGGTCTTCAGCCTTGTAGACACAGATCTCTTTCTTCAGTTCTTTCACAGTCTTAATCGGAAGGTCCAGATTCTGCTCTCTGTCAACATTATGTTGTAGAAATCCAAAACAAGTGTAATTGCCCGCGTTCAAGCAAACAGGAACCAGAAAAAAAAAACACGAAAGAAGAATAAGAACGCGTATTTAAAACAACAAGACAAGACAGGCGCAAATTTTCGGCTAACTGGCCTTTGTCAAGCGTGAATGTAAGATCACAAACAAACACCAAATACAAATTTAGGAGAAAAAGACTGAAATTAGACGAAGCAGCAGGGAAGTTTAGTTTCAGTCTCGTGTGTGTGTGTGGTGTGTGTGTGTGTGTGTGTGTGTGTGTGTGTGTGGTGTGTGTGGTGTGTGAGAGTGAGAGAGAGAGAGAGAGACAGAGAGAGAGAGAGAGGTGTGTGTGTGTGTGTGGTGTGTGTGTGTGTGTGTGTGTGTGTGTGTGTGTGTGGTGTGTGTGTGTGTGTGTGTGTGTGTGAAAGAAAGAGAGAGATGTATTCGTTGCTTTGTACTTTTAAACGCTATTTTTTATGGTTTTGTTGTTGTTGTTGTTTTGTTTTGTTTTGTTTTGTTTCAGCCGTTTAACATAGTCGTTGCAGTAGTGATCAACATGTGGTAACAGACCCATCACCATATCATAATTCATGTCCATTGTTTCGTTATCATTGTCCGCTCTACGGTTCGTCCCCTGTATCATCGCGACAAAGGTTGGCAAGTACTTGCTGTACGTAGGCCCTTATATCTGTCACACGAGGAGCTTAGAACTCTTGTGAGATAAGAAGCTTTACAATAGTCATGATTATTATCATTATTACTATCGTTATTATCATTATTACTGTCATCATTATATATCATTATTGTTGTTATAATTTTCATCATTATTGCTAGTATGATTACCATGATTATTATCATCATCATATATCATTATTATTATTGTTGTTATAATTTCATAATTGTTATCATTATTGCTATTGCTACTATCATTATCATCATTATGACTATTTATTACATATTATTGTTGTTATAATCATCATAGTTATTATCATTATTGCTACTGTTACTATCATTATCATCATCACATCATTGCTATTGTCATAATGATCATAATTATTACCATTATTGTTATCGTTATCATCTTACAATTATTATCATGGTATCATTACTATTGTTACAATTATCACAATGATCATCACTATTGCTATCGTGATTATCATTATTTATTATCATCGTATACGATCATTGTTATGATTATCATGATTATTACCATTAGTATCATTATTATATCATCATTGTTATTGTTATCAGTATCATCATAATCATTATCATTATTGCTGTCATTGTCATCATTATTATTCTCATCATAATCTTCATTATCATCATTGTCATCATTATCATCATCATCACTGTCATTATTATTACTACATGTACAGTAGCAAATCATCAATGTCCATACTCACTTGGCCAGTTCTAACACAGTTTCAAATCTCACTGCTCCTTCCAGGTGCACGTGCAGCTCCGTCTGTTTCACACACACACACACACACACACACACACACACACACACACACACGTACACACACACACACACGTACACACACACACACATGCACACGTACACACACACTCACACACACACAAAACACACACCATACACATACACACCACACCACACATGCACACGTATACACACACATACATTGTTATTGTTATTTTTGTTTAAAGCCCAGACATCTGCGTAGAGCCATAACAGGGCTTTAACCTATTTCATAATATACACAATACTTCAACAGGGGAAAAAAAGTTAATATCAATGCATTCGCGCACATAATCTAAGGAGATGCCCCTGGCGTCGACCACTCCGTCCAATTTATCACACAGAGGATTTAAAAAAAACATATCTAAATACAAATTAAAACAACTAAGGACACTAAATCATATAAAAACAGGTCTAAATTACCTAAAATTGCTCCCGCATATCTCATTTCCCTGGAGCCAAAAATACACTCAAAACATGTACCCAATTATCACTCCTAAAACAAAGTACGTGAGACATATCAAACACATACAGGTGAATGGACCAGCAAGGCAGAAAATGATAGGAAGAAATGACAGAAAGCGAAGGAACAAAGCGCAAACGAGGAGCGTGACAGAAAAGAAGAAATTTCTAGCACAGAATTTCCAAAAGGTGGGGATAGTATTTATACTGAAACAACCCCCAGCATCCCCACGAATGAATCCTCAGAAAATGTGCATTATTCTGTAT
>JAPXFY010000027.1:21598061-21635561 GCA_030674185.1 Monoplex corrugatus | reverse complement strand
ACCAGACCCTTTCACTCCTAGCCAGCTTTGAGTGATTGTGCACGGTCAGATCACTCCGTGGTCGAGATTTGTGTTCAAACATGTTTAAACACAAGTGGCACCTACTGCATCCATCGTGTCCAATTTGCATACCGCGGGAAAATTTTCGGTTGCGTGCGAGCCTTGCCAGCCACAGTCTGAGGCGAGGCGAGGCCGCGCGGGCGATAGTATTCCAATATGAGTGACTTGGCATTTTTTGGATTGAAATGGTCTCGACACGCAATAACTCCGGAGTCATCGTGTTTTTGTTGGACTTGTTTGGATTTTTATGAAATAAAGTGGTCTAGGTCCGTGTGTATGTTTGTGTGTGTTTGTTTGTGTTTGTATGTGTGTCGAAAAGTATCTAGATGTGTATGTTGATTGTTTTTTCTTTGTTTTCAGTGTGATATGTATGTGAGTGTGTGTCGTATGTGTTTGCTTGTGTTGGTTTTGGGTGTGTGTCGAGTGTGCTGATTGTGTGTTGCCACATGATTCTGGAGTCATGTTTGTTGACTCTGGTGTGATTGACACAGTATGTTTTTGGCTATAAAAGCGGGTGTCCCAGCAAGCCAGTTCAGTTCGTCACAACTTGTTTGCTGCTGGAATTCACGATGTATGCTGCTCTGGTTGCGTGGCACACAAGGCATGTACACCACCAAGATCAAGGCCAAGACCAAGACCAAGATCAAGAACAAGGCCCTCGAGTCCACCGGAGACGACAACAAGCAAGAAGGCGTTTCTGGGTCCGACCCTACCTGTTGGAGGAGAGGAGGAGGGCTCTGGGACACTACTACACCCTCCTGGATGCTGAGATGCGTGATCGTGACATTGAACTCTTCAGGAACTACACACGCATGCCTCCTCAAGTCTTCTTTGAGATTCTTGATCTCATCACCCCAGCCCTGACAAAGCAAGACACGACTTTCAGGCTGGCCCTGGAGCCTGGACTCAAGCTGGCAGTGACCCTGCGTTTCCTGGCAGTAGGTGATAACTACAGGTCACTGAGCTATGCCTTTGCAGTGGGCATGTCCTCGATCTGTCGTTTCCTGCCTGAAGTTTGCGATGCCATTGTGGATGCTCTGAGACCTGAAGCCTTTCCAAGGGGGCTCGATGCTGACGGATGGAAGGCCAAGGCAGCCCAGTTCTGGGAGAGGTGGAACATGCCCCATTGCATTGGAGCCATTGATGGAAAGCACGTGTCCATTCGCAAGCCCTACAACTCAGGCAGCGAGTACTACAATTACAAGGGCTTCTTCTCCATCCCATTCCTGGCGCTTGTTGATGCAGAATACCGCTTCTTGTGGATTGAGTCTGGAGCCAAAGGCTGCATGGGGGATGCCCAAATCTTTGGAGATTGCCCCTTCAGACAGCGTCTGGATGATGACGAGATGAATCTTCCTCCTCCAAGCCCCCTCACTGATGACCCAGAGGACGACGTTCTGGTACCATACTTCATGGTGGCAGATGATGCATTCCCAAGCAAGACCTACTGCGTCAAGCCCTACTCCAGGAGGAATCTGGAACCCAAGGAGTTGATATTCAACTACCGTCTTTCCAGAGCACGCAGGGTAGTGGAGAATGCATTTGGTTTCCTGGCAACCAGATTCCGCTGCCTCCTCAAGGTCCTGGAGTTGGGGCCTAGAACTGTACGCAGTGTGATCAACTGCACTGTTGTACTGCACAACATCATGTTGTCAAGGGTCCCACCAGAACGTCATGTCTTTGACAGGGAGGACAACAACCACGTAGTCATCAGGGGCAAGTGGAGGGACCACATCATCTGGCCTGAAGTCGCCCAGCCTGGTCCTCGACGTGCAACCAATGAAGCACTCCAGGTGAGAATCAATCTCACAAACTTCTTTGGCAGTCCTCAAGGCATCGTGCCATGGCAGTGGGACAGAGCACAGGTCCGAAACCCACAGCCAGAGCCTCCTGCGCCCGTTCGACCTTGGTCTGACACTGATGAGTCTGATTGATCTTGGTGGTGTCAAGCATCCTGTCTACATATAGGTCCTCTTCAGGACCACGAAAACTTTAATAATAATCAACTCTCTCTCTTTATCTCTGTCTGTGCCCCCCTCCCCCAAACAATTAACCCATTGCTTCAATCCAGGCACTTCAGTAGGCTCACTCTCCCTCTCTCTCTCCCTCTCTCTCTCTCACTCTCTCTCTATTTTTTTTGAAGACCTCAGTTGCATGCAGGGTTGCTACTAAAGCCACATGGTTATTTTCTTTACGTTTATTTTCGACGATTAAAGTTTGTGACAGCGTCCCTTCTGCATTGGTCTGGTGTCTGTATGTGTTTTTAAATGTAAAAATGGACCAAAATTGAACTTTAATATCATGGTTCATTTACATCTGTCTGCGTTTCTGTTTGACCTTCCGAGGTTTGTGCATTGCTTGCATGCTATGGAGTGCCAAATATACAGAAACTTTATTGCATTTAGTGATAGAACCACTCTCGCTCTCTCTCTCTCTCTCTCTCTCTCTCTCTCTCTCTCTCTCTCTCTCTCTCTCTCTCTTGCTTGTGGGTGTGTGTGTGTGTGTGTGTGTGTGTGTATTTTGAAAAGCAGTGGAGCAGTGGAGTCTTCCTGCTACTGGAAGACTCCTGCATGTATCTGGAAGTCAACATCCCCCAAGCCGCTGATGTTGAGGAGATCTGGGCCAGCCCATTCAGGTGTGGAGGAGCGAGTGGCCTGTCCTGGAGTGGCAGACACTTCACCTCCCGTTGGAGCGTCACTGGGCATGGGCACGGTCAAGGCTGCATCAGGCCATGAAGAGCAGCCAGGTTTGGTTTGTGCTTGTGTTGGAGGAGTGGCATAACTTGGAGGAGTGATGGTCGGTGGATAGCTTTGGGAAGCATGGAAGGCATCCACATATTTCTGCACTACACCCAACACTTCTGTCTCCATCTTATGTCGCATCTCTCCAAACATCGCAGACGTCCTCCACTGCAAATACCCCCAGAACTGGACCTGGTGGTTGTTGCCTCTTGCCTCACTTCTTTGAACTGCATCAATGAGCTCAGAGCAGCAGTCATGACGTAGTGGAGCAGCCATGGTCTTGGAATTTGACTTTGGCAGAGGACTGTTGCTCCTCCTGGCTACAGGAGTGCTGGTGCACTGAGGCACTGGGGCTGTAGGTGCAGGTGCTGACTTTGCCACCATTCGACGCTTCACAGGTGGTGGTGAAATACCATCATCATCCTCATCAGGATCATCATCAGCCTGATCTTCGGAGGAGTCCACCTCAGCTTGTGTCCTCTCCATCCCCATCTCCCTGGAGTTCCCAAACACGGTCTGACAGTAGGGCATCAAAAAACCCATGTGTGTCAGGATCCACTGTTGGTTCTCAGTGAGGTTGGGAGGAGGGGCACCGCTCTTGGTGAACATCTTCCGGATCTTGTTCAGCAACTGCCGCTTCAAGCGGTACCAGTTCCAAATATCCTTGTATTCCACCCCCATCTGCTTGGCCAAATCGTGCCAAAGTCGTTTCTTGTTCGCAGCCTCTCTATAGTGGGTATTCCTCTTGTCATAGAGCTGGGGGTGCTCTTTGAGATACTCGAGGATCTGCAGCGTCTGAGGCTCTGTCAAAACAGCCCTGGTCATGTAGCGCTTGGGAGTGCGCTTCCTCCTCTTTCGACCAATCGAGGGTGCAGGGGGGACATCTTGAGATGGCTGTTGACTCGTAGACCCTTGACCGTGCTCATGGACTGACAAGTCCAGGGGTTGATTCGTGTCCGACTCCCCAGATGAAGCAGGTGAAGACATTCTTGGTCTTGACTTGAACTTGGGTCTTGACCAGAATGCAGAAGAAGACGAAAATCGTGTAGTCGAGTAGCAGCAATTCTGCAGGCAAGTGAAAAACAAAAACAAACTCACGCTCGCCTTTTATAACTTTCCAATTGGAGTGATCAAGCGTTTGGAGTGATTGCGCATGACTCTGGGGTGATCGGTGCGCGTGTTTTGAGTGAACTGTCCCCTTCTTTTTCTTCCTATTGCACGATGAATGCTGTACAAAGCTATCTGGGTGTGCGAGCGAGCCAGCGAGGCGAGGCTAGGCGAGCGTGGCCCACAGGAAATGCTTGGGTCAGCTCCCCAAATAGATCACTCACACCGATCACCCAAATGCATTCCCACTATTTTGGAGTGAAAGGGCCCTTTGTCGCTTCACTCCTGAGTGCTCCACGATCACTCAGAACTTTCACGCACAACTTTCACTCCGACAGTGGGAACGCGGTTTAAAGCTAGAAATAATGCTGTGTTACAAAATGCAGCGGAAAAGATCAAGAAATCTATGGCAGATATAGATAGATCTGGGCTGAGTTCGACCGCACACTGTCAATAGATCAATGTACATCGTGCGCACGCTTTGACAGCCAGCGGAAAGGGGGGAGGGGAGAGAGAGACCCTAAAAAAAGCACAACAAAAAAGTAGGCTATGCACCAAAACGTGAATGCATCTCTAGATCTAGAAATCAGCATTGAGTCTTTGTGTGGAATATGTGAAAACTCAGTGCTGTTCTGTGCCCTGTACACCTACATTACGGCACCGCCTCTTGCTATTACAGTTAAGTGTCCCTGCGATGTTTCTTTCGGCATGGCATCATGCATTCATGCATCTTTCATCATATGTATAGATTAACAGCAAGAGAAATAAACTGCTTACTACACCACCAGTTGAAAATGCATGTATTTTGCATTGTGACAGTCAGTTTCTTAACTTAGTTTTTTTTCATTAACTTTCAATGTGTTGCGACAGAGTACTTTCTGCTGGTTTTATCAAAAATCTTACAGCTATGATGAGTCAGACATACATGATGTAGAACCACAGACACTAGATCTAGAATTTACCGCGGCCAGTGGCTTGCAGCTTAATGCTGGCACTGAAAGAACACACCTTCGCTTTGTACGATTCCCTGAGCAGCTATTTTGTCTTTCGCGGTGGCTCAGTAAGTGCGTTCAACTAAACAGTAGGCTGTGCACAGCCTATGTTAATTAAATAATACGACATTAATGTTTGTACATTTAGACTGATGTTAAAACATAACTACAGACATTTTCAACAACTAAAACCTTATTCAGTTATTGCAAGCTAAAAAGTCATATTTATGACAGAAAACATGTGACTCAGTTTAATCTGTGATTTGAACAGTTAAATAGTTTCATCCATGACAAGAAAAATGGTGTGACAACACAACTTGTCTTACTCATCTTGATCATACTCAGCCATTTTGGCGGGAAAGAAATATTCCATCACGCCTTGAATGCTCCTTGATCAAACAAAATGTTGGACTGGCTTTTCCAGAGGCAGTAGCTCATACTTTATAGGGCATAGTTTCATCCGTGACAGGTGTTACACGAACGCTAAAAACTCACGTAGTTTCCAAAGTATCCATTTGATTGTAGTGCTGATCAGTTCTATTCAGACAGTTTTATGCATAAAACTTGAAAAGCCCTATTTCATTGCAGTTTTTAATCATTTTTTCCCCACTGTGATTGATCAAAGCACTGTAGGCCTGTGACACAAAAGTGTCACGAATGAAACCTTATATTTACACTTTAATATAGCAGAATATATGAGAAAAATAGGCAAAAAACCCAAATGACATTATAAACTAGTGAGTAACCTTGATAAGAAACCAAAAAATACGTACATAGGTACAACCATTGGTTTAACACCAAACTTTATTCTCAGCCTACTACACCTATCTGTAAAAGGAAGGTTGAAATTTGAGCAAAAGTGTAAATATAAACTTGACTGGCTAATAAATGATTTGTTCAACTTTCATGAATTCATGTCTACTATTTGATCTGACATTTAAAGCTCAGTATCTCGGATTGCTCAGGCTGTGTAAAGGCAAGAAAATTAGTTGCAGTGATTTGAACTAGGAAAGTCACCCCAAAGCACCTTTTGACCCTGGCTCATATACATGTATATATATACATACATACATACATATATATCTATACAGACAGGTAGAACGATCGATCGATCGATAGATAGATAGATAGATAGGTAGATAGACAGATAGATAGATAGATAGGTAGATAGGTAGATAGATAGATGGATGGATGGATGGATGGATAGACAGATAGATAGATAAACAGATACACAGACAGATAAATAGACAGATAGACATATCTATCTATCTATGTGCACGTTAAGCATTCCCTGCTGACAAAATAGCCAGTATCCGCGTGACGCACGCACACACACACACACAGACACACACACATACACACACATACGCACGCACACACACACACGCACACAACACACATACACTCGCGCGTGCGTGCACACACACACACTCGCAACACACACGCACACACACACACAACACACAAACACAAACCCAGACATACATAATATATATATATATATATGCACAAGCTAAAACGCACACACAAGTATATTCGCACTGCTTCACCACCAGCGTTCCAACATAGCTGATAAAAACTGACGCTGAGCACTAGCGGCTTATCTCACTCCCTGCTGTCGACAACACTTGACATTTATTTCAACCAGTAAACCAGTACCGGTACACTAAATCCTTGCCCTGCTCCCCCAACATTTTGTGTCAGCAGTATATTCACGGGGAAATCCGATCCTGAGCTGAGGGTAGGGTTTGGTGTTGGACTAGTGTTAGGACCGATTATGTCGTTTTCTTTCGCAAAATCCATCAGAGCTCATACTGAACCCGTACCGAATGACTCACCTGACCTAAGGCATATTACTTATATACCTATCTATGATTAAGAAAATATTGTCTTCACCTAGTTGATAGACAGCTGAGCATTTGGGCATTGATTTGGACGGGGTGGGGTGGGTGGGTGTCTGTCATGTGAGACGAGTTTGTACAGAATAGCTTGTTGTGTTGTGATTCAGACTTTTGATTATTTATTTATTTACTTTGTTATGTTCCTTATTGAAGGTAAGATACACACATACACATGTCATTTACATGTAACCAAGATTATTCCAGCGGTAGGCTGATAAAGTACCAGTATGAAATATAGACTAGTTAAACGTAGGCTGATAAAATACCAGTGTGTAAATATAGACTGGATAAAACATAATCTAGGTAGGGCCTCAGCACCTGGCCAGCTCATGGGTTTATGTGTAGGCTTAAGGTTTGTGCCACGATCACCATGCATATGGCTGCTATAATGGCACCTGTGACGTTAGTGCATATGAAATTCGTTCCGAGCACGGAGACGCCATCTTGAGAAACTGAAACGGACTGGGATTCATCAAAAACGGCAGCCATTACAGATGTAGGACTTACCTGAACTACAAGGCGATACTTGAGAGTAGGCAACACCGCAATTTTCACTGGTTTAGTCACACAACAGCTGTCTGTTTCTATTAGCGCTCGACTCGGGAAATGGCAGTCAGCAGTGACTAGGCTATGAAAATTAGGTTACACGGCATTCGTGATGAGTAGAATTACTAGAAACCGTATTTGATCCGATAAAACGATGCTCAGCTCATGAGCTCTGGGACACAAACATACACATACACATACGCATACGCGAAACACATGCACACATACGCATACACATTAAAACACACATGCATACACATATACACGCATATACACATACACATACACGCACGCGCGCACACACACTCTTTCGCTCTTAGTTTGAGGATATGAGTGTACTCTTATACAAATGACTTTATTGGTACTGAGGAGATGCCCATCATTAAACAGTATTTTTGTTTGTTTGTTAACTTCATTATTTATTTGTATAGTAATAGGTCTCCATCAGTCGACATCAACTGTGGATGATGCGTCCTAGAGTCGCGTCGAGTGGAACTGACGCCTCTGGAGCAGCGTCGGCTGTGGCTGGTAGGCCCTAAGGCCGATGCGGGAAAGATAGACTGCGACTCTGGATGTATATATAGATGCTGATCATGGGACTACCTTCACATGAGCTTGCTTTCTGCCTGACTCTCTTTTTCTCAGCAAGGTTGTGAGGCGTGGACAATCAACACGCAAAGTCAGAACAAGATTGAAGCAACTGAAATGTGGTTTCTAAGAAGAATGTTGAGAGTTCCATGGACAACAACAACAACAACAAAACCGAGACAGTCTTGAGGGAGGAAGACACAAGAAGATCTTTACTAAAGAAGATCAGGAAAAGACAAGCAGAATTTACAGTACATTTTATGAGGCAAGAGAAATTAGAGCACCTTGTTACAACAGGAAAACTGGAGGGAAAAAGAGCACCAGCTTGACCCAGGGAGAAAATATTGAACAGACTTGCAGAGTGGCTGAGGACAGAGAGGGTGGAAGATGTGCTTGCGGCAACAAGGGATAGGTTCATATGGAGGGACATGATCGCCAACGACATGCGGCAGGGCACATGATGATGATGATGATGATGATGACGATGATGATGAAAGTCTTGATCTTCTTTTCCCCCAACCTGAATTGTTCCTGGAGCACACTGCCCCATCTGTTGTGGTCGTCTACTGTGTCTTCCCAGCTCTCTGTGTTGATGTCCAGAGTTTTCATATCAGCTTGTAGACGTCTTTGTATCGTAGCTGGGGGCAGCCAATAGATTTTTGTTGGAAACTAGTTCACCGTAAAGGATTCCTTTGGGATACTTTCATTCTTCCATCCTGTGCACATGGCCCAGCCAGCACAGCCTGCGTTGTCTAAGCAGTGTGTGCATGATGGGGATACCAGCCCGAGCTAGGACCTGGGTATTTGGTATTTTGTCACTCCACTTGATCTGATGACATGTGAAGGCAGTGGAAGTGAAAGCTGTTCAGCTTTCGCTCTTGTTTGTCATATGTTGTCCATATTTCGCTGCCACACAGTACATGTAGAGTGCTGATGATGCAGGCGGTGTACATCGCCATCTTGGTCAGAGTTGTCAGCTTTGGATTTTCCCAGATGCGAGCAGTAAGTCGGCCCAGGTTGCCGCAGCCATGCAAATGCGCTCGTTGATCTCGGCATAGAGGTACAGACTGTTGCTGATGAGGGATTCGAGGTATGTGAACTGGTGGACGACATCAAGTTCGTAGTTGTCGAAGGGGGCTGGATTCCAAGTCATGGTTCAGCACATTCGTCTTTTTCAGGCTGATGGTCAGACCAAAGTCTTTGTAAGCTGGAGAAAATCTGCCTATGAGGCACTGGAGTTGTTGCTCAATGTATGAAGTAACACCAGTGTCAACGGCGAAGAGCAGGTCTCTGATAATGGCCTTGCGCACCTTTGTCTTTGCTTTTAGTCTTGCAAGGTTGAAGAGTCGCCCATCGGATCTGGTGCACAGGTACACATCTTCCGTTACAGTTCCAAAAGCATGCTTCAGGATCATGGAGAAGAAGATGCCGAACAGAGTGGGAGCAAGGACACAGCCTTGCTTGACGTTGCTTTTGATGTCGAAGGGTTCGGAGATGCTGCCTTCATACTGGATGGTTGCCTTCATATTGTTGTGGAATGGTCTGATTAGGCTGTGTGGCTTTGGAGGGCATCTTAATTTGAAGTCAATCCTTGCAGACCAGATCAAAAGCCTTGGTGAGGTCGACGGAGGAGATGTAGAGGGGCTTTTGCTGTTCTCTGCATTTCTTTTGTAGTTGACGAAGGGAAAAGAAATCATGCAAAGGCAGAATGGAAATCCTTCGAAGAAGCTATCTACAGCGTTGCGGCTGATCCCCTGGGGTTTGTAAATTGCAGACACTTGAATTGGATTGGTGACAGTGATGATGAAATCAGCAAGTTCAACGACAGATAATTCCACGCTACTCACATGGAACATCTCAATGACAAGGTCACAATAACTGATATGTAAGGCCATGTATTTGTATTCACACTTTGCTTTACTTCAACCGCACGGATTGTTTGAATGGTCGCGAAAGTGGCCAGGCATGATGTTCCAGACACAGCCCATTTTGCTGTTGGACTCTGAGGTTAGTCCTTGATATACAGTCATGTTGGATCACATCAAACATTAACATAAATGGGCTGCAAAGTAAAGTTTGGATAAAGATTTGTTGAGCATGCTGGAGGAATCGGAAGACAATATCGTGAGATCAGTTCAGCCAAAGCTGAGAACTGGCAGAAAATGGAAAGTCCAAGAGGCTGTAAACAATGCCAAGAGAAACCTCAGCATCAAAGAAATAATTGGACACACGCAAACCAACAGACAGGGACTGGGAGCAACAAAAATGCAGTGGTGGTCCAAAGCCAAAAGGAAGGAAAAAAGAGACATGATCATACAGGAGTTGAAGAAAGAAGAAGATGTCAAAAGAGTGCAGAAGGCAGTCCAGCAAGGTCAACAGGGGCAATGGACAACATGGGACAGTGCACTCCAAAGAAGTCTCAGCTGGAACGATATGTGGCACATGGCTCCTCTAAGGATAAGCTTCCTCCTCAGATCTGTATATGACTTGCTCCCCTCGAATGCAAACTTAGTGAAATGGGGGAAATCAGATGACCCAGCACGTCCGCTCTGTCAGAAGAAACAAACAGTGGAACATGTCCTAAGCTCTTGCAAAGTAGCGCCAGCCCAAGGAAGGTATACATGGAGGCACAACCAAGTTCTGAAAGTGATCACAGACGTGGTTAGCGAAAAAAACCATGACCCCAAACGCACCAATTGCTATGACAACGTTCTACAAAGCAGGAGGGAAACAGGTCTGGCCCGAAATTGCTATGACAACCAGCACATTGCCAAAGGGTCTTCTGGATGGAGCAGTCGACTGGGAGTGTACAGCAGACCTCCCAGAGTGGAGAAATTACCCAGATGTCACCAGGTTCTCTCTACGCCGACTGTCTCCCTACTCTCCCCTTCATCACTGACATCATCAACACTTCTCTTCAAACTGGAACTGTCCCAGATTCTTTCAAGTCTGCTATTGTTCACCCTCTCCTCAAGAAACACAATTTAGATCCAAATGAACTGAAAAATTACTGGCCTATCTCTAACTCTCTCTTTCTTGTCAAAACTCCTTGAAAAAGTCGTCCTCAACCAGCTGAACTCTCACCTGTCTGCCAACAATCTCCTCAATCCTTTCCAGTCAGCCTACCGCCAGTGCCATAGCACTGAAACTGCCCTACTACACATTCTCAACAATCTCCTCCTTGCAACTGATACTGGCAAAGTCTCTCTCCTCACACTCCTTGATCTGTCTGCAGCCTTGATACCATTGATCATGGTATTCTCCTTTCTAGACTTCATCATACTTTTGGCATCTCTGACATTGCTCTGTCTTGGTTCACTTCATACCTATCAAACAGAAAACAAACGTTCTCATCAATGGCACTTACTCTCAACCTGCATACCTGACCTGTGGTGTTCCACAAGGATCTGTCCTTGGCCCTGTTCTTTTCACTCTTTACACCTCCCCCTGTCCACCATCATCAACTCCCATTCTATAAAACACCACTTCTATGCTGATGACACCCAACTTCAAGACAGTGACTCACCTGATAATATACAGCGCCTGTTGACTCGCACCACTGAGTGTTACTCGGACATTAAGAACTGGATGACACACAATAGACTTCAGCTTAATGACGACAAAACAGAAGCTATCCTCATTGGCACCCGTCAGAAACTTTCTCAGCTGCCTCCTCTTTCTCTCCCATTATGTAACACATCAGTCCCAATTTCTGATTCAGCTAAAAACCTTGGTGTCTGCATTGACTCTACCCTCTCCATGAACAACTTTGTTTCTCAAACTGCCAGATCCTGCTACTATCATCTCCATCGTATAAGGCTGATCAGGAAGTATCTCTCTGTCGAAACAACTGCAAAACTCGTTCTCTCCTTCATAATGTCTCGCATTGACTATTGCAATTCACTCCTGTCTGGTCTTCCTGCCTCCACCATTCACATCCTACAGCGCATTCAAAACAATGCTGCACGCCTTGTACTCAAAAAGAAAAAAGCTGACCACATATCTCCTCTCCTGGCACAACTTCACTGGCTCCCTGTATCAAAGCGCATACAGTACAAACTAGACACCATGTGCTACAAAAGCCTCAATAACGCAGCCCCCGATTACCTGTCAAGCCTACTTGAGATCTATGTTCCCTCACGTACCCTCCGCTCTGCCTCTGATCCTCTGACTTTTCGCTTTCCACGCACTAAGCTCAATACCTATGGTCCACGAGCCTTCTCTGTTTCTGGTCCACTCTCCTGGAACAAACTTCCTCTCTCAGTCCGTCAGCAACCTACTTTTGTCTCCTTCAAGTCCGCTCTCAAAACTCACCTTTTCTCCTCCGCATAAAATGCTCTCTATAATTTTCCATTGCTTTTATTCTTGCTTTTATTGCTTTTATTCTTTCTCCCCATTTATAGCCATGCGTGTGTGTGTGTGTGTGTGTGTGTGTGTGTGTGTGTGTGTGTGTGTGTGTGTGCGTGCGTGTGTGTGCGTGCTTGCGTGCGTGCGTGCTTGCGTGTGTGTCTGCTTCAGCGCTTAGATTTGATTTTATCAAGATTTTGCGCTATATAAATATTGTAATTATTATTATTATTATTATTATTATTATTATAGCAAGACAGGCATGAGACCAGACATCGCTCTCCACTCTGACTCCTCGAAACAAGTGATTCTGATAGAACTCACTGTGCCATACGAAAGCAGAATGGAAGAAGCACATATCTACAAGACCGAAAAATACGCCGGTCTTGCCAGCACCCTGAAGAAAGCAGGTCTGCGGGTCAAAATCTTCGCCATAGAGGTCGGGGCAAGAGGGTTTGTGGGCACCTCCGCTTATGATCTCATGAAACAACTCGCCATTTCTGGGAAGAAGAGGACTAGAGCCCTTAAAGCGATGGCAGAGGCAGCAGAAAGGAGCTCAAGCTGGATCTGGGCAAGGAGGAACCAAAGTGGACTTCATAAGGATTAAATTCCCTACAGATGATGTGTGCCCCGTTAGCACATTGGTAAAACCGCGTACCGCAGTTCTGAAGCGCAGAATCGCCCAGGTTTCCGTGGGGGAAAAAAAAAAAAAAAATAGACAACAGCAGAAGGGCATCCATGAGTCATGACCTGGATGTGGCCCGGCCCCCCGAGAGTGTAAGGAGTTCAGGGCCGAAACACTTGTCTAAAGAGGGTTACTTCTCTGAAGACCTGTTGTCTAGCTCTCCCTAGAGTTTCTTTCTATCTGGATAACAATCATATAACACAGACTATAAAAAGTAGTAATCAATTACTAACATCGGATACTTAATAATTTTGTTTATAACATTATGCCTGATTTTCATGCTCAATATGCATCTGCTGATGTTTGACGTTTTGGTGTCTGCAGGGAAAGGAATTTCTCAATAAACGAAACACTATGGTATTATGCGTTTTCTGTTTCCCATAGAAAAACACTAGCACTTTTATAGTTACATACAGTTTATATTGTCCCAACCAAAATCTGTTATTATAACTGTATGAACGAATGCTCACTTGTTTAAAGGAATGAATATATTCTACAATTGCCATCAATTTCAGATGTTTTTACAAACAAAAACATAACTCAGTGGTTTAAAGAGGGACATATACAGAAATAATTATATGAAAGAATTGTTAGATATGGCGCGCACAAACAACTGTTGGTCTCACACTTGCATGAAAATTCAATATTCCCGAATTCCCAGGAATTTTAGTCCATGTTTCCATTATTGAGAAAACTCCACTGAAAAATTTGGAGTGTCTCTAAATTAGGTCACAATGACTGCTTCAATGACTAAAAACACCAACAATGACGTTTATCATTCACATTTACTTTTCCTCCATAATTTTCCCTGCATTATTGTGATTATGATTATCATTACTATTGTCATGTTTTTGTCGGTTTAAGTAATTTCAGAGGATATTTTAAAAGAAGAAAAAGTAAACAAATGTGAAATAATCTCCTTTTTTCATAAAAAAAAGGATATTAAAAAAGGAAAATAAACAAAGATAAAAAAGACCAATATGGTCAAACCTTGTTGTGTAAGCATTTCTGCGTGCGTGCGTGCGTTGCACACAAAAACCTCAAAACTTCAAAAGGAACAAAAAATTCAAGAGGTGATCAAGCCATTCTAACAATCTCCTTTTCATACAAATTTTTTTTGCGGAAGACCAAGACTTTGTACATCTCAATTCAGTGTGATCTTGAAGAAGCTTCTGTCGACATTCATCAAGAACAATAACAATACTACAACAGTAAATCAAATCTTAAATATTGTCGGAATTTCACAAGAAAGCACTAGCAATGTTCACACGTCTGTTTGACCTTGAACTTGGCACTGTGTCCTCCAGGCTAAATATGCATTTTCGACATCACTTTTGACCAAAATTTGGTAAAGATCCATTTAGAAATAGCTGAGAACATATTGCTTACAGACGAAGGCACATCTTTTTTGGAAATATGACAAAAAAGAAAAAAAAACACCCCCATGCCTTTTTAAAGAAAGATACAACCAAGCAAACAAACGAACGAACGAGCAAACGAACGAAACGAACGAACGAACGAACATACAACAGTTAAATACAAAAAGGTAGTGTTTTTAGACTGCATTTTTGCGGTTTTTGTTGACGTGTAGTTTCATCAGGGTACGCAACTCCCTCTACTTTTGTTGCGTGCAATCGGAGTCAGACATGGCGGCAGAGAAGCGAGCAAGGATTTTCAGTTGTTCTGTTCTTTGCTTCTCCTTCAGAGAGCTAGCCGTTTGATTTGATATACGAGGCTTATAGACTGAAAAATGGTACGCAAGTATTGTAAAGACTGTACTTGGTTATTCTCTATAGTTACTTAGACTGAAAATGTGTGTATCGTTAGCGTATCCTAGTTACACTGTGACTGTGGCTCCTGAGACTAGTGAGACATTCTGTGATATAATAATGATCACACAGCCTTGTCACAGGTTACGGAATTAGGTGTAGTTACAGGACAAACGGCATCTAGGTCTGGATCTGGATAGTTACGTCGCCTGGCCTATTCAGCATATATGCGACGGAAGAGAAAGTACGAGGTCTTAAAAGTCTCGCTGCCGGATGGCCGATCGAAGGGCCCCGACATTCTTGGCATGCACGACTGATTCTTCTAGTAGATTCCACTCCGTGATGGTCTTTGGAAAATACGAGTTTTTATACTGATCCGTATTACACTGGATCGATTAATTAAGTTGACCTTTTTTTAGAGCCAGCATCGAGCGATTGTATCGAATGTGTTTTGAATATGATGGCAACATAATTATAAATATGTTGGAACAAATACGAAATAATTAGGACTAAAGAATTCTGCCATAAATTTGTGTTGAATACACAACCACTCACTGACATCACTTGCTGGCACACACAAATATGTACACAGTCTCTCTTTGATATTTTCTCTCTCTCTCTCTCTCTCTCTCTCTCTCCCCCTCTCTCTCTCTCAGTCACACACAGATCATACATACCATTTGATGTGGATATTTTAAAATTAGCCCTGGTAGATCTATGTGTTGTGTTAAGATTAGCAAGAGTTTTTCACAGATATCAGAGGATTTTGGCAAGAAAATTGAACCATCCTAGTCAATCTCATTAGTCACCTGCACCCCTACCGTGATCCCTGCAAACATTTGGCCTCATCCTCACTGCCCTGCTACACATTCTCAACAATCTCCTCCTTGCAACTGATACTGGCAAAATCTCTCGCCTCACACTCCTTGATCTGTCTGCAGCCTTTGATACCATTGATCATGGTATTCTCCTTTTTTTAGACTTCATCATACTTTTGGCATCTCTGACATTGCTCTCTCCTGGTTCACTTCATATCTATCAAACAGAAAACAAACTGTTCTCATCAATGGCACTTACTCTCAACCTGCATACTTGACCTGTGGTGTTCCACAAGGATCTGTCCTTGGCCCTGTTCTTTTCACTTTTACACCTCCCCCCTGTCCACCATCATCAACTCCCACTCTATAAAACACCACTTCTATGCTGATGACACCCAACTTCAAGACAGTGACTCACCTGACAATATACAGCGCCTCTTGACTCGCACCACTGAGTGTTACTCGGACATTAAGAACTGGATGACATACAAATAAACTTCAGCTTAATGACGACAAGACAGAAGCTATCCTCATTGGCACCCATCAGAAACTTTCTCAGCTGCCTCCTCTTTCTCTCCCATTATGTAACACATCAGTCCCAATTTCTGATTCAGCTAAAAACCTTGGTGTCTGCATTGACTCTACCCTCTCCATGAACAACTTTGTTTCTCGAACTGCCAGATCTTGCTACTATCACCTCCATCGTATAAGCCTGATCAGGAAGTATCTCTCTGTCGAAACAACTGCAAAACTTGTTCTCTCCTTCATAATGTCTCGCATTGACTATTGCAATTCACTCCTGTCTGGTCTTCCTGCCTCACCATTCACATCCTACAGCGCATTCAAAACAATGCTGCACGCTTAGTTGTACTCAAAAAGAAAAAAGCTGACCACATATCCCCTCTCCTGGCACACTTCACTGGCTCCCTGTATCAAAGCGCATACAGTACAAACTAGACACCATGTGCTACAAAAGCCTCAATAACGCAGCCCCTGATTACCTGTCAAGCCTACTTGAGATCTATGTTCCCTCACGTACCCTCCGCTCTGCCTCCGATCCTCTGACTTTTCGCTTTCCACGCACTAAGCTCAATACCTATGGTCCACGAGCCTTCTCTGTTTCTGGTCCACTCTCCTGGAACAAACTTCCTCTCTCAGTCCGTCAGCAACCTACTTTTGTCTCCTTCAAGTCCGCTCTCAAAACTCACCTTTTCTCCTCTGCATAAAATCCTGACCTCACTCAATCCCCTCTGCAGCCTGTCTCCACTCGGAGGGGAATCACATTGTAATATATAATTGTATATAATATGCTCTCTATAATTTTCCATTGCTTTTATTCTTTCTCCCCATTTATAGCCGTGTGTGTGTGTGCGTGGTGTGTGTGTGTGTGTGTGTGTATGTGCGTGCGTGCGTGTGCGTGCGTGCGTGTGTGTGTGTGTGTGTGTGTGTGTGTGTGTGTCGTGCGTGCGTGTGTGTGTGTCTGTTTCAGCGCTTAGATTTGATTTTATCAAGATTTTGCGGTATATATATATTGTAATTGTATTGTTATCTTTCGCTGTCTCCATTTCATCATTTCCCACAGTACCTTCATCTCCCAGCTCTCAGTCTTTCCTTTCTCCCTCTGTCTTTGTCTTCTCTGTCTGTCTGCCTGCCTGTCTGTCTCTCTCTGTGTCTCTGTCTCTCTCCTCCTCCCCCTTCTGAGTTCTTCCCTCCCCCTCTGTCTCAATGTGTCCTTTGTTCTGTCTCTAGTTGTTTTTAACTTCAAATTAATATCAAGAAAGTTTTTAGAAAGGCTGGATAAGTTCTCTTCCTTATTCAGTGTATACAAACCAAATGCTCTTCCAATGTTGACTTTCAGTTTGAGACACAACAGTCTGAACAGATGGTTCTATGATTTGTTTTATAAATACAATGAGAGTTGGTGCTTTTTCCTCTGCTCTACCTGCATGGGGATGCTGGGAGGGACTCTTTTAGTATAAAGAGTATCCCCACCTTCTGGAAATTCTGTGCTAGAAATTTTTTGTTTTCTGTCATTCTCTTTGTGTCTGCTTTGCTTCTTTGCTTTCTGTTATCTCTGCCCATTATTTTCTTTCTTGCTGGCCCATTCAACTGTCTATGTTTGATTAAGCCTTAGGTACTTTCTCTTTTACAGTTGATAAGTGGATACATGTATGAAATGCATTTTTGGCTGTAAGGAAATGTGATGTGCAGAAGATCGTTTAAGTAATTTAGGTAAATTTTTGTGTTTCAGTGTCATTGGTTATGTTTATATTTGTACTGTTTTCTTTTTCAATTAAACACCCCAGGTGATGAATTGGATGGAATGGTCGACGCCAGAGGTGTATCCTTAGATAATAGATATGTGTGCAAATGCATTATAATATGTGTACTTCATTTTCTTTCTTTTTTTTTTCAGGGTTGTTGAGGTGGTTTTTGCATTTTGCTTTTTTTAGAGCCCTAATATGACTGTGCAAAGTCAGCTGGGCTTTAAACAATTGATGATAATACTAGTAACGATCACACTACTTTTCATGTTAGGTCATAGTAATGATAGTTGTTTACTCTATGTGCCATCTCCCCCGTGGAGATACTGGGGGCTCTTTCAGTATAGTGTTCTCACCTTCTGGAAATTCTTTGCTGGAAATTTCATCTTTTCTCTTACTCTCATTGTTTCTGCCTTGTTCCTTTGCTTTCTGTCATTTCTTCCTATTATTTTCTGCCTTGCTGGTCCATTTGCCTGTATCAATGTATGTATTCGATAAAGTCATGTACTTTTTCTTATGATTGATATTTGGGTACATGTATTAAGTGCATTTTTGGCTCTAGGGAGGTGAGATATGTGGAAGCAATTTTAGGTAATTTATTCCTGTTGTTATATGTTTTAGTGTCTTTACTCCTTAGGTATGCTTGAAATTTGGATTCAGGTATGTTTTATAAATCGCCTGTGCGATAAATTGGATGGAGTGGTCAGTGCCGGGGGCATGTCCTTAGGTTATATACACGAATGCATTGATGGGTGTACTGAATTTTCTTTTCTTTTTTCACTTTTGAAGTTTTGTATGTTTTGAAGCTGTTATAGCCCTGATATGGCTCTACACAGTCGGCTCGGCTTTTAACAACAATAACAAAACAATGTGCCATCTCTTTAGCCCAGTCCATGCTAGGAGTTTTTCCCCTTGTGAATCCCTGAATATCAGATACTTGAGTACAGTAAGAAAAAATTAAAAACGCAAAACAGTCGCTAGTTTAGTAGTTAGTTGAAATATGGGATATAAGTTGTTAACGCAGTGTTCTGTAAAACTGCAAAGAATCGTTTATTCTCTTAGATTTTGCCTAGCATTATTCTGTTAGTTTTTTGCCTAGCAAAGTATCCAACCTAAGATAATTTTTTGAGCAAAACATTCATTATTTGGGATAAAATCAGACTTGTCCAATCAACATACGACCTCACATTTCTAAGCATTTTGATCACAGCCTGAACATTGAGCAGTAGTTTGCCGCTGTCATTTTTGTTTACAAGTGAAGTGAAGCTGTGTTACTTTGGAACTTATTGTTCATAGGTATGAAGCTGTTTTACTTCAAAACTTAACATTTACATGACACAAGAGTGTGCACAGTCTGCACCTGAATTGAAAGTTGCTAGAAATAACTCTTGATACTATTTTTGTGTGTTTTGAAATTGAATGCAATATGTCATCACAACATTTGAGACTTTTTGAAATTACAATTCACAAAACAGACAGTGGAAGACTTAATTTTTTTGTAACAATGTCTGCATATGCGGATATTGGCAAGGTTAGTCCTATTCTAACAGACTCAACATACACGAATTGCTTATCAAAGTTGTCACAACAAAGCAGTAAAAATCATGGAATAAAGTTCTTCCGAGTTGGATTTTTTCTTCTTCTCATAAATCAACCGAACCAGTTGAACAGAGAACATCTGGTGCCAAAGAATGACCATTCACTTCAGGGTAAACTTTTCTGTAAATCTGAATGAGAAAAAATGTGTTACATAATAATATTATCGATATATGTGTGAGTGTGTGTGTGTGTATGTGTGTGTGTGTGTGTGTGTGTGTGTGTGTGTGGTGTGAGTGTGTGTGTGAGAGTGAGTGAGTGAGTGTTGTGTGTGTGTGTGTGTGTGTGTGTGTGTGTGTGTGTGTGTGTGTGTGTGTGTGTGTGTGTGTGTGTGTGGAATCTTGTCTTTATGAATATGAATATACATGTAGCATAGTATTAGAGGTGATTTATCAAGTGCGCTTGTAGCAACTGGGTTTCAGTTTCTCATGATCACGTCATTTCTACATTCAGAATAAATTCCATAAGCACTGATGCCACATGACATAGCCTGTCATTAAAGATTTAAAATGAAAAACAGAAAAATAATGACTTTAATTTTTAAGTTTGTTATCAAACAAAGGTAGTATTTGTGGTTTGTTATGATGTCTGTTGTGCAAGATCCTACCAGTTGTTGCTACAGTTGCTTTCTCCAACAGCATATCCATTGCCCTTGATGCCTGCATATACAGATAAGATAAAATCTGATATGTAATATATATGCGTTTTTTTTTTTTAAGCAGCTGAAGATATCATATCACTTCTTTGCCAATCTGTGAGAAACGATTGGCATTACAATCATCATGAGAAATTCTGCTGCTGTTTTGCAGGTCACCGGAACTTTTTTTTTTTTTTTTTTTATAGTTTGCCAAGTTGTGATTAGGCTTAGACATACTGACATTGATAGTTTACTGTAGTGTAAGAAGCGCTAAAGATTTTTCTGATTGAAATATGACTTTACAGAGAAACACGAGTTTGTTTCTCATTTCTGCTCGAGATAGATAGGATAGCTTAAGATAGATAGGATAGCTTAAACACTTTATACAATGTTGAGGGGAGCGTTTAAGTAACTCATTCAGCCCTGTGTCTGTCTCTGAGATTGCTCAGTTGGTTGAGTATCATGCTCACATGGGGTTGTCGGTTTGAACCATGGGGTGTACAACATTTACACTTGCCTTTTTACCACCTGTCATAACCTAACCGTTGTTCTAGTGGTATTGGTTTAGGACTAGATGTCCCCCTTACTCCTTCTCTGGGATAGCAGGGTAGGAGTCTAGGACAATCACTTTTTTTGTGACTTCCCTTTGGAACAAGTAGACAAAATTTCTGCTTTACCCACAGGCAAAACGCTTGCCCACCAATCGCAGACAATTTCATCAAGTATTGAGAGAAGAGTACCACCTATGAAAACATACAAATTTTCAGTACAGACACACACAGACACACACACTTTCACACACACACACACTTACACACACACACACACACACACACACACACACACACACACACACACACACACACACACACACACACACACACCACACACACACCCCCTCTCTCTCTCTCTTCGAACACAGCTCAGTGGGCTTGCTGGCGCTTGTAATTGAGATGTGGACTCAAGGAATGGAAGGGAATGAAGGAGGAGGATCAGTCTTCATGTTGCGGGCGGGACAAGGTCTCGAGGTATCATATCTTGCCAGCACATAGTGTTTTGCACAAGCTCAAGGAGTCTGCCAGCTAACGGATGACAGATTGGATGAAGCCCATATGAAATCACCAGATTGACTCTAAAACCTTCAAACTTGTGCTCACACAGATCCACTTTCATGGAGCATTATATCTGGTGTATTTATTGCACAATTTATAACGCATTAGTGGTTTACATGCCAAATATTCTTTCAAACCTGTAAACCAAACTTCTTCCACACCTGTGTCTCAAAAACTTGGCTGGAGAAGCAAGCGCAGTTCCAGCCTTTTGGTTTACACTTTCTCAGTCCACTATCTCATATATATATATATATATATGTATTTATATAGCCATAAGCTTGGACCGAGAGTTTGTATTCAACCCCCATGGGAATGCTGGGGGCTCTTTCAGTATAAATAGTATTCCCCACCTCCTGGAAATTCTGTGCTAGAAATTTCCTCTTTTCTGTCACTCTCTTTGTTTCTTTCTTCCTCCTTTGCTTTCTGTCATTTCTTCCTATCATTTTCTTCCTTGCTAGTCCATTTACCCACAGGTATGTGTTCAATAAAGTCTTACATACTTGGGATTGATAACTGGGTACATGTATTATTACTATTAAGTGCATTTTTGACTCTGGGGAAGTGAGCTATGCAGAATTAGTCTTAGGTAATTTAGGCCTGTTTTTTTATATACATGTATATATGTTTTAGTGTCCCTGCTTTTCAATTGTGTTCGGGTATGTTTTTTAAATCCCTTGTGCGATGAATTGGATGGAGTGTCAACGCCAGAGGCATCTCCTTAGATTAGGTATGCGAATGCATTGGTATGTGGACTTAATTTTCTTTTCTGCTCATCACATGTCCGACACAAATAAACGCTTGCCCAAGGCATTCTGGTAACCATTACTGTCCTACCCTAGATGCTTGTTCCCACTGACTATTGACCATATCACCTGAGGTGGCTGTTGACTTAAAACTGAGCAAATCAAGACCAAAACGAATGGGTGTTGACTTAAAACCGAACCAAATCAATCAGTCAGTCTCTGAGATAGGCCAAATGTTTCTGCTGCTGGCACGTACATCCTGAGAGATACTGTTTGTTTCTTTCAGTTATTCACTAATTCAGGCAATAAATTTTGAGTAAGCACAAATGGGAAGTAACTGTGTGCACACCTTGGTTTCTTTATTCACTTCTTGAGTGCTAGCTTCCCACAGTTTCATTGAAGGTTTTGTAACTTTTAGCGTGAATGCAGCAAGTTTTTTTCAGATTATGGTAGCTGAACAATTGTAGTATTAGTGGAGCTAAAAGAGTTGAAAGGCAGAAAACAGAAAACCTAGCCAAACAACCCCCAAACAGCCAGAATGGCTTCATGATCATTATTGTATTTTCATGTCACAAACAGATCAGTTACCAACTTTTATGCAGGAACTACACATCAGTTACCTCTTTTTCGTGCAGGAAGTGCCTCCAATCCTTGTGGGAGAAAAAGGTGTGGAGTCCCCACGAGGACACAATGCAGAAGATGGGTCAGAAGAAGAGGAGGAGTCTGAGTCTGAAATCAACGCCTTCAATCTGCAGGATGAGTTGCATGAGTTCCGGCAGCGTTGGCAGCGAGAACTGCAAGCTGAGGGCCAACTTTCCCCTTCCCTCGACAGCAGGGATTTTGAGCGTGATGACTACAGTGTAGAAGATCAGGTAAGCTGTCATTAACCCTACCAGACCTTAGCCCCTGAGCGTAATTGTGCCCCCTGCCTGGCCTCCTGAGCAAAATTTTGAAAAAAATGTATATACGTTAGAAAACTGTTCATATCATGCACACCAATGGTTAGAATTATATGAAACGTGGAGAGATTGTAGAAAATGGGCCTATCTTTCATCTAACGCCAGCCCAACCCTCAATCACACAAGCATCTCCCCTATCACTTGGTTGGGGGGTACGGGCACGCCCCCTTCTTCCAATACTCTGTCTCGACCTACTTCTTTCATTGTCAGAATCATCACTTTCACTCAATGCTTCATCAACGTAATCATCGTCACTTGAATCGGAAACGTATTCCTGATCAAATTCTCCAATCTGCAAAATGTCCACCACTTGTTGAACTGTGAAGCGAGTTGGCCTCGCCCGTTTACCTGTTGAAGTGCTTGGTTCATCACTAGCTCGCTTCATGGTCAATTTTGCACCCAAATCACCTCAAAATACCATCAACACAAAGGCAGACAGTTGCAATAGGCTGAACACACGCTCACGCGAAGCTTAGCAACGGTCCGGTAGCTATTTTTAGCTCTTGATAAAGTGACGATCGTGTGAGTGTGCTATTCCCGCTATAGCGGGAACTCGGTATATAGTCATTTTCGTCATTCCCGCAATAGCGGGAACTCGGTCTGGTAGGGTTAAAAGACTAGGGGGAAAATAGATAGTAGTAGAATAATTATGCATATAGCCTGTTTCAGCTGTCAGCATTTGATGATGATGAGATCCCATGAGAGGATGCATCAACTAAACAGTCTAAGTGAAATTGTTTAATAGATGACCAGTCGCCATGGTGTAGTGGTTAGCGCAACGGACTACCGACTGGAAGATTGTAGGTTCGAATCCCCATCAGTCCCTTCAAAAATCATTGTGCGATTTTTCGGCTCCTACCCACAGTTGGGTGTGCTATGGGCTCCCTTGGAAGACTGGGACCACACATTTGAGTCTCATCCACTTCACAGATGTGTCATTGAGGGTGTTGCTCAAAACTTCTGACCAACACCACAGGTGTCTGTGTATCTCTCAGGTCTAGTTGACACCAGGATATATATTTATGATAGTAAGCATAGAATACAGCCCTGTCACACAGGCTCAATCCTAGATGGAACTCTATAGCATCATGATTATCATCCTCAACGACATTATCATCATTGCATTGTAAAAACTGTGTCAGCTTCTGTGGCCATTAAGGTGGCATAGAAAATGGGACCAAAAGGGAAAAAAAAGGTGAGTGCAAAGGAAACCCCTGAGTGCGATGATCCTAAAAAAGAATTGTTTAATGGTGGTGGTGGTGTGCATCCATTGCAGTCACACAAGCAGTAATAAATACCATGTGGAATATATACAACTATGTAATGACTGAAATGTTATGTACATGATCCATTGAACAGCATGATATGCACTTGCAAGCACACAGATCTATACACACACACTTACACACACACACACACACACACACACACACACACACACACACACACACACACACACACACACACACACACACACACACATACACACACACACACACACACACACATACACACACACACACACACACACACACATCCAAATGCATATGTTCTACTGGCAACCAAACTGGGATGGTTCCATTATGATGGAGTCTCGCATGAGTGACTGTTGCTGTTCTATGATAATGAAATGGAGTATTGGTGATTGGTTTTGGCCAGTCAGAGAGGTCCCAGGAAAGATACATCAGCCAGTCAGTGCATACTTGATTTTTGAAGGGTTTAAAATTTTAAGCACAGTGCATGAAGGTGCCATGTTAATTCATAATAGTTTAGAAAAATTGTAAAATACCTTCATAGGTAAGGGAAGTAAAGAAGAGTTACGGTACTTTCGGACTTTATTGTTACAAGGCAGGAATGGCAAATCGCTGCCGCTCATTGCATCAGTGAGCCACGGTACAGTATGTGTAATTAAACATAATTTTAGAAGGAAAATTTCCTGTTAGGCCATTACTTTTTTCACTGATCATGATTCCATTGCCTCATAATAAGTGACATAACTGATGGGGATTTATTTTTTGTTATTTTGTTTTGGCTACTTTATCTTTTACACTTCTTCTGTGTCACAACCCCCAAGCCACTTATTTCAGCTCTTTAGCATATCTCCAAAGCCACTGTAACTGTGGTCAACAGGGCATGAAGGGCTACAGAATCTGGGACAGTTTTTCACAGTGCTCAGATGATGAAAATGGGATAATTGTGATGATGCTAAGGATTTCCATTTTCAGATTGAGACCACATCACTGGGCTGTACCTTAGACTTCTTTTCATAATATATATTGCAGCATCAACCATGCCTGATTCCCCCGTGAGGATGCTGGGGGTTCGTTCAGTACAAATAGTATCCCCACCTTCTGGAAATTCTGTGGTAGAAATTTCCTCTTTTCTGTCACTCTCTTTGTTTCTTTTTTTCCTCGTTTGCTTTCTGTCATTTCTTACTATCATTTCCTGCCTTGCTGGTCCATTCACCTGTATGTGTTCAATAAAGTCTCAGGTATTTTCTCTTAGGATTGATAATTGGGTACGTATGTAAAGTGCATTGTTGGCTCAAGGGATATGAGATATGCAGAAGCAATTTTATGTAATTTAGGCCCGTTTTTGTATATGTTTTAGTTTCCTTTTTCAAAAATTTGTATTCAAGTGTATTTTTTTAAATCCCCTGTGCGATAAATTGGACGAAACTGTCAACGCCAGATTATGTGTGCAAATGCATTGATATGTGTACTTAATTTTCTGTTCCTTTTTTACCTGTTGAAGTATTGTGTGTATTTTGAACTGGTTTTAGCCCTGATAAATGGCTCTACACAGTCAGGCTGGGCTTGAAACGACAATAACAGTAACAATAAAAACTGTGCCTGAGATCACGTATTAGGAGTGTTGGTCAAGAGTTTGAGCAACACCATCAGTAAATCATCGGTAATGTGGTTAACCCTTTGACTCCCGCACCCGATCCACCAGCTGCAAAACTTAACCCTTTGACTCCCTCGCCCTATGGACCAGCTACCTACGGGAAGCTGGTGGATAGGGTGAGGGAGTCAAAGGGTTAAGTTTTTGCTTTGCTAGCGTGGTTGACAATGCAGGATGCTGGTGGACAGGGTATAGGGAGTCAAAGGGTTAAAAGACTGGAAAGTACAATCCCTGTCTTCCCAAGCCCATGGGATGCTTGACTCTGGGTAGAACTAGAAGCCAGTTGGTGTGAAAAGCTTTTTGAACATGTGACCCCTCGGTTAGTAGTTTGTGGTGTTAACCTCTGGACCATGTTGACTCGGATGTTTTATAATCTCCCCTTTTTGAAAAAGGGGAGATTATTTCATACAGACTCTAAGAGAGGTTTGTGTGTGTGTGTGTGTGTGTGTGTGTGTGTGTGTGTGTGTGTGTGTGTGTGTGTGTGTGTGTGTGTGTGTGTTTTATGTGTAGGTATGTATCTGTGACAGAAAATATGTGGACACGATTTTCTTAACTGTGTATTGTTGAATCTTTACCAGATTTTGGTCAAAGTTGTAAAGTTTTCGGTGCAATTCTGAGACCATTCATCTGTTTGAGTTTTGTTTGAATATGCGGAAATTACTGAATTCACAGCTGTGTGTTCTACTGAACACTCAACTATGTGTTCCAAAAAAAAAAAAGAAAAAAAAAGAAGAGGCTTGGAAAATTATTGCCCAGCTTATCTATGATCTGGTTTGTTATTTAAGTTAAATTACCCCTGTAACATGTCACATATGTAACTGATACCGTTCTGAGCCCATGATTTAGAGAAAGGGACATTTCCTTGATATGTTACATTCTTATTGTTACAGATACATGGTGCATATGTATTTGTTTCGATATCTTCAAAAGTGATGTTCAGCTGTACATCCATGTACATATTATGAAAGTAAGCGTAGAGTACAGCCCTGTCACGTAGTCTCAGCCTAGGTGGAACTCCATAGCATCATGATTTTCATCCTCATCGTTACAGTACAAAGACTGTACCAGCTGCTGTTGCCTTAAGGTAGCATAGGAAAAAAAAAAAAGGGGGGGGGGGGAGTAGCTCAGCACAAAGGAAATCTCTCTAAGTGTGATGATTTAAAAAAGAAATTCTCCTCTGCTGTTCCCCAACCTCTACCTTTTTAAAAAAAAAAAGAAAGGTATTATCATTATTGTTTAGATGACTTGAGTCCAAAGGCAGCTATTCGAATAGATGTTAAAAGAAATGACAAACAGAATTGCAGTAAATACTAAATATATTTAATTTTTTGTACTAGTAGACAGTACAGTGTCTTACAGACACATTATTTTGATGCAGTTCTCACAATGTTTGCAATTTCTTTTTAGGCCAAGGCTTTGTTCTTGCAAGGGATACAGGCAGAGCAGGACGGAGATTTGTATGGAGGTAACTGAACACGAGTGTACTTATATCCAACACACACATGCACGCATACACATGTGTGTGCACGTATGCAATCACACACACACACACACACACACACACACACACACACACACACACATACACTCACACACACACACACACACACACACACAACACACACACACACACACACACACACACACACACACACACACACACACACACACCACACACACACACACACACACTTTTACACACACACACACACACACACACACACACACACACACACACACACACACACACATTTTTCAGCGAAGGATGTTGCTTAAAAGGAGATTAAAGCAACAATAACAACAACAATACACACACACACACACACACTCACTTTCACACCACACCACACACACACTCACTTTCACACACACACACACACACACACACACACAACACAACACACAACACACAACACACACACACACGCAATTAAAATTGACAAGATCAGATATATGCTTTTTTGCTTTTGACTATCATGAAAGATAAAATATATGAAATGTAACTTTAAATCATTTTCACTTCAGGGATATATTTCATTGATATTTATGATGTTTACTGTTTTACTTATTGTCTCTATGAGTAACACTTAATGCTTACCTTGTTATTTTGTTTCAGCCATTCGATATTACCGGCGGGCCATGCAGTTGGTGCCGGACATTGAATCCAAGATTGATTTCTATCAGAACAAGAGTCCTAGAGGTAAATTTGTGAAATATATGAGTAAGAACTCTCAGATACTTCTGAAATGTTTTCGTAGTACAAGTTACATCCATTAGCATTCAAAGTTAGACTTACAAAGTACTTTCTGATTTTCAAATTGTTACCAGTCGCTGTGGTGTAGTTGTTAACGCAACAAACTACCGATTGGAAGGTTGTTGGTTCGAGTCCCCTTCAGTCCAGTCATTCGGCTCTAACTGGTTCCTACCCAGAGTTGGGCGTGCTATGGGCTCATTGGCAAGACTGGGACCACACAGTGGAGTCTCATCCACTTCACGGATACGTCATTGACGGTGTTGCTCAAATTTTCTGACCAGCTCCGCAGGTATCTATCTTTTGGGCATGGTTGACACCAGGATATATTATGACATTAAGCGTAGAGTACAGACAGCCCTGTCACATAGTCTCAATCCTAGATGTAACTCCATTGCATCATGATTATCATCCTCATCGACATCATCATCATCACATTGTAAAAGGTGTGCCAGCTTCTGTGGTGGCATAGAAAATGGGATGAAAAAAAAATGGTGAGGACTAAGGTAACCTCCCTGAGTGCAATGATCCTTTAAAAAAGAAAAAAAAAATGTTGACCTTAATGTAGAAAGTGCAGTTGTTTCAACTGTCATTCAGAGACTGAGCACTACTCTGCACTTCCAGTGTTTCATTTAGCCTTGAGGATTCCTACACCGTTTTGAGTTTAAGCTTGCAAAGCATGACATGGAAACATTCTAAAGATACCAAAGAAATAAGAGGGAAGCAGGGAGAATTTTTATAATATAATCAAAGGACACAACTCTTGAGAACTATCTCCCATGCTGTATAGAACTTCTCAAATCTAACACAGCTTACGCTACCCATTCAGCTAGCATAGAAGCAGATACAAAGTACAAAAACAGCAAGCTCAGAACACTCCTCGAAAAAGGAGCGCCCAAGCCTACCTTTATACTCTGCAACTACCCTACACACAACTATGAGAGAGGAGAGAAATACATACAATATATTGGTCATATGTTCAAGATTGACATAGTCTTTTATTTTTGAACTGACCAAACACACACACATAGACAAGACAGAACATATACATGGTTGCTTGCAAGGCATATAGGTAATACCAAAGAAATAAGAGGGAAGCAGGGAGAATTTTTATAATATAATCAAAGGACACAACTCTTGAGAACTATCTCCCATGCTGTATAGAACTTCTCAAATCTAACACAGCTTACACTACCCATTCAGCTAGCATAGAAGCAGATACAAAGTACAAAAACAGCAAGCTCAGAACACTCCTCGAAAAAGGAGCGCCCAAGCCTACCTTTATACTCTGCAACTACCCTACACACAACTATGAGAGAGGAGAGAAATACATACAATATATTGGTCATATGTTCAAGATTGACATAGTCTTTTATTTTTGAACTGACCAAACACACACACATAGACAAGACAGAACATATACATGGTTGCTTCCAAGGCATATAGGTAATACCAAAGAAATAAGAGGGAAGCAGGGAGAATTTTTATAATATAATCAAAGGACACAACTCTTGAGAACTATCTCCCATGCTGTATAGAACTTCTCAAATCTAACACAGCTTACGCTACCCATTCAGCTAGCATAGAAGCAGATACAAAGTACAAAAACAGCAAGCTCAGAACACTCCTGTAGGGTAGTTGCAGAGTATAAAGGTAGGCTTGGGCGCTCCTTTTTCGAGGAGTGTTCTGAGCTTGCTGTTTTTGTACTTTGTATCTGCTTCTATGCTAGCTGAATGGGTAGCGTAAGCTGTGTTAGATTTGAGAAGTTCTATACAGCATGGGAGATAGTTCTCAAGAATTCTAAAGATAATTCCAAGAACATATTGCTGGTTTGGGCTGGATTTGATACCAGAGTGAGCTGGACCATAGATTGACCGTTAAAATTCATAATGTTTCTATATAATGAGTCTCCAAGAGTTAAAACCTTATGAAGTTTTAATCCTTTGACTCCTGCACCCTATCCACCAACTGCAAAAACTTAACACTTTGACTCCTTCACCCTATCCACCAGGTTCCTGCAGGAAGCTGGTGGATAGGATGAAAGAGTTAAAGTGTTAAGTTTTTGCTACACTAGCATGGTTGACAATGCAGGATGCTGGTGGACAGGATGCGGGAGTCGAAGGGTTAACTTTGTCACTCTTCTGCCAGATCCAACTGGAACTCTTTCTAGCTGCATTTACAGAAATCAAGAGCTGTTTCATGTCATTGACAGATGTGTCTGCCAACTGCCTTACTGCAACCTCCACAGTGAGGGCTTGCTTAGAAACTGAATTTCCTCAAGTTGCTGGTCAGACTGGCATACTTTTCAGTATTGTAGAAACAGCATTCAAGAAAATGGAAAACTTTCTTACCAACAAATGCCTATCAATTAACACCAGGAAGAGAGTTTTTCAGTGTTACATAGAATCAGTATTGTCGTGCAAATGTGACTCATGGATAATCAACACGCAAAGTCAGAACAAGATTGAGGCAGTTGAAATGTGGTTTCTAAGAAAAATTTTAAGTTTCATGGACAACAAAGAAAACAAATGAGACAGTCTTGAAAGAGATAAACACAAAAGAAACAGTAATGAAGAAGATAAGGAAAAGACAAGCAACATTTATAGGACATGGGTGCAACTTTTCCGTTTTACAACGGAATCCGTTTTTTCAAGAGTCAGAAACGGAAAATCCGTTTTTTGAAAAAGCTTCAGCGTCTGGGGCACTGCCGGCCCTTAGACCCCTTTCCGTTCTGTGACTTTTTCTAAGTTGCACCCTTGATAGGACAATGTAAGCATGTTTATTTGAAGTTGATTAGTTGATTTTGTTTTGCGCCAGAAATTTCCTCTTTGCTGTCACCTATTTTTTTCTGCCTTCTCTTCTTGTCATTTTTCTTTTTTCTTTTTGCCTAGCTGATCTATTCATCTGGATATGTTCAACAAATCCCTAGCATACTTTCTATTAGGATTGATAATTGTGTACTTCTATTAACTGAATTTTTGGTTCTAAGGAAATGTGATGTGTAAAAGCAATTTTGAGTAATTTCACAGTTTTATATGTTTTAGTGCATTTTGTTATGTTTGTGCATTGTATTCCGTGTCTTTTTTTTTTTGCAATAAATCATGTGGAATAGTCAGTGCCAGGGGCGTATCCCTAGATTGTGAGTGTGAATGCATTGATTTGTTTTCTGAATTCTCTTTTTTCAGTTTTTTTTTTTTTTTTTCATGATCAGTGAGTTGTTGTGGTTTGAGATAGTTATAGCCCTGACTGCAGGCAACTGAGCTATAACACTAAATGTTTGTTTTATTCTTGATGGTGAAGTGTCATGACCAGATTTGTTCAGCAGGTTTTAAATTTTTTGTTTTGAATTTGACAGAATATAAAAAACGTTTTGTCATTTCAGCACTGAATTATGAAGTGAGTGTGTGTGTGTTGCAGAACGACTGGACAGTGAGAGCTCCATTGATGGCAGGTATGGTATTTTATTTGTTATCTGTTGTGTGGTTAATTCTCTTGAGACACTTAACGATAAATGGTAATCAGACTTGATTATTGCACTGTTGTGAGTTTGAGCATAACATTATTTTGTAAAAAGATGTTAACGGGGAATAAAAACAGCTGATCAAACTATAATTTCAAGAAAACAGAGCATTTTTTCAAACTTCCTGTAAAAAAACAATAATTTCATATTCAAATATTGACTGGAAGTATGTGTATACCTGTGAGAAAAATGTATGAACAAGAGTTCATCAGCTCTTTACAGTGTATAGTTACCAAATCTTGGTCAGAGCTGTAGAGTTTGTGGACTGGGGAAGTATCAGTTTGGAAGGTACTAAGGTCAAGGTCACATGGACTGAAAAAAGCGTCTAAAATCAGCATGTTTCAAGGTGGGTTCGAATCCCGGGATGTGCTACATTCTTCTTCTTGGTCGTACGCTGCAACACTCTCAGCTGAGTCCGGGTGATGAATGCAGCCATCTTTTCCAGCTCCTGTCTGCAGCCATGGAGTTTTTGGTTGTCAGCAGAATGCCTGTCGGCCACACGTCCTGTCTTGCCACCTGGTGAAGGGGACATCTTTGGAGTATATGCTCTGTGGTTTGGTCTTCTTGACCGCAGGGACAGGTTGGGGAGGGCGCCAGCTTCAGTTTGCAGTACATGTGGCTGTTCAGCCTATTGCAACCAGTGCGCGGCCTCACCAGGACAACTTGTGCTCCATTAAAACTGACCTTTTCATTGTCCCATCTTAACATCAGTATTGTTCTGGTGGTGTCGTATAGGATTAGATAAGTCCCCCTTCCCCCACTTCCCTGGGATGGTTATCCCTATCGGTCATATGACCTGAGGTGGGTGCTGCAAATCATGTTTCAAAGAAGGTGTTCGAACAGCACTTTCGTAAGAACTTCAGACAGTGCTTAAAATCTGTTTTCCTTGTTGTGACAGTTTACCATGTCATCACTGCTTGTCGAGTGTATTTCAGCTAAAGCTTTGTCAAAGTCACAAAATCTGTTCTGTGATAACTTAGTACAAAATCTGTTCTGTGATAACTTAGTATAAAATCTGTTCTGTAATAACTTAGGACAAAATCTGTTCTGTAATAACTTAGTACACAAATCTGTTCTGTGATAACTTAGTACAAAATCTGTTCTGTAACATATTTTATATAAAAAGAGAGGTTGATACAGTGGCTTGACTGTCCTGTTCATTTGCTACTGTTGTCAGCACAAGTTTTGAATTTAAACATTGTCTTGTTGCTGCTGTTGACTCTTGAAAAATATGTAAATTAGAGCGGTGGTACACGAAACTTTGTATGGTGTAAAGTTGTTGGACACAACTATTTGAAAAGGTATTTTTGTTTTGCTTATTTTATGTTTTCAAATGCATGACGGGTTCCTTGTAAGCTGTTTCCATTATCATCCGTTTTTGGTCTTTTGCTTCTTGAGTGGTAGTAAATGAAGAGATCAAATGTGATTGTTGTTTTTATGTTCTAATTATTCTTTTCCTTCTCTCATAAGGGTGGGGTAGACACGTATGTTTGCATCCTTTTATTTGTCAGCCTTGCTTGTTTGAAGCACTTAGGTTTTTTTAATTTTGCTTGAGTATGGAGTGTGGTTTGTTGTGACAAAGAACAGTCAACGATTTATCCATTGGTGTTGTGTAGTTCTTGCACTCTTCTGTCTTGTTGTTTGCAGTCAGGAAGTGGAAGAGGACCTGATTGAGCACTTTGAGCGTGTGTGTGTGAAGGACAGTGGACTGTGCCAGCCACAGTATGAGCAGAGGGTGAGCCTGCCCATTTTTGAACTGTACACTGGTTTTGTGCATTGCCTGTATACTGTCCCATATATGAGTGCTTGTGCCTTTTGTCAGTATAGGTTTTTCTAAAAGGAAAAATGACAAAGGAACAGACTTCACCAGCAGTGTTTCTTTTTTGTTTTATAAATACACAACACACACACACATACATGCGCGTGAACACACACACACATGCGTGCGAACACACACACACACACACAGACACAGACACACACACACACACACACACACCACACACACACAGCACACACCACACAGGCACGCACACACATACGCTCGCATGCACACACGTACACACACACACACACAGATGCACACATACACACTGATACCACACACCACACTCTCACTCTCACACACACATAACACACACAAAATTGAAGTCTTCTGGTTAAAAAGCAATTAGTATGTCGTACAGTAGTCCTACAAAGAACTTGTTGAGTACCTAATTTTTATTCCCCTGCTTATTGAAAATAAACAAACCCTTCTACATGACAGAAACAGTCCATATCTAAGTATCTTCTTTGCACTTTACCAAAACCCCAAAATACATTCATCAGGACATCACTTGCTATGGTTCTTTAAAGTGCATGACTGCATTTGCTAATGAGGCCATAGTTTGTTCTTATCCAAGACCGATGTTGAGATTACCATCCATGTTTAGATGGGGACAGTGGATTTAGTGTGAATTTGTTTGCAAGTGTGCTGAGTGTTGGTCTGAGCAGAATATGTTTACCATACAGCAAATTACACATTACGTAATCTGTCATTTGCATGCATGAATACGTAAGACTTTTGTCATAAGAGAGACTGTGTGCGTGTGCGTGTGTTGGTGTGTGTGTGATGTGTGTGTGTGTGTGTGTGTGTGTGTGTGCGTGTGTTTTGTAATAAATGTATGGAATGTTCATGGTGTGCAGTATTTTAATATAGTGTTGCCATGTAAAATTTAAATTCAATTAATTAATCAATTTGTTCTTTTCTTTCTTTATTTACATTTTTTTCTCACAATACGTGTGATTGATAGCCACTATGTAATTCTCATGAGAGATAATAAGTTGATTTGACATATGTTTGTGTGTGCATGTACGCTTTCCTTTTAACTCACTCGCTACGTACGATTATGCCATTCCCGTTCCTGTTACGCACCATTGTATAGGTCATGAGAAAAATTCTCATAAATATAATGAAAACAGAGTTCTGAAATTTGGCGGGCATATAATAACAGATTGGTGTACAACATGCTGAAATTTCAACTGTCTAACCCTCATGGTTGCTGAGTAATGGTACAAGTAAAATTAGAGACATTTTCATGTTGAACATTGCCGAGTTGTTGGGTAATTGTTCAGCCAGTCGCTTTTCCGTCGTTTGCTTCGCTGCGGAGATAGTGAGTCGTGAACTTTGCGCTGACCACTCACCAACTGCGTAGTACAGTGACCTCGTGGCCAGAAACATGGCTAAGAATGACCGGACAATCTATTTCTGGCTATTCGTTTCAGTTGACAGAACTATTGAAAGCTCCGCGAATTTTCAAAACTCAAGTCGGATTTCTCCGACGCTCATAGACAAGCATTGTTGAGACATGATCGGGAAATCCCGACGCTCTTAGCGAGAGAGTTAAATCATGTGTTTTAAGCATTTGCTTTGTTATTGATTAGGAATCATATTTTTCTGCATTCCTGAAAACAGGCATATAGGAACAAATGGTTTGCTGTTTGTTGTCAGGCAACCCACATTTCCAGTCTGCCCATGGAGGTGTTGACCTACGTTTTCCGTTGGGTGATTTCCTCACAGCTGGATATGCGATCCTTGGAGATGCTGGCCCAGGTTAGTGAGAGAAAAAATGTGTTCGTGGTAGTGAGTATGGTGATAATAATACCAGTTACTATATGACATGATAATGATGATAGAAAGAAATTACAAGCTATTATATCAGTATTTAGAGCAGAGTGATTGTTGATGGGGGAAAGGGGGAAATAACAAAGCATTTAATTTAAAGAGCCTTCTGGAAATTCTTTTTCTAGAAACTTCCTCTTTTCTGTCACTCTCTTTGTTTCTGCCTTGATCGTTTGCTTTCTGTCATTTCTTCCTATCATTTTCTGCCTTGCTGGTCCATTCATCTGTATGTGTTTGATAAAGTCTTACATACTTTATCTTAGGATCGATAATTGGGTACATTGTACTAAGTGGATTTTTGGCTCTGGGGAAAATGAGATGTGTGGAAGTGATTTTTGGGTAATCTAGGCCTGTTTTTATATGTATTTTAGTGTCCTTATGTCTCAGTTTCTATTCAGGTATGTTTTTTAACCCCCCATGTGCGATAAATTGGACAGAGTGGTCAACGCCAGGGGCATCTCCTTAGATTATATGCATGAATGCATTGATATGTGTGCTTAATTTTCTTTTCCTTTTTTTTTTTTTCCTTTTGAAGTATTGTGCATGTTTTGAAACAGTTGTAGCAGTGATATGGCTCCACACAGTCGGCTGGGCTTTAACCCTACCAGACCTGAGCCCCTGAGCGTAATTGTGCCCCCTGCCTGGCCTCCTGAGCAAAATTTTGAAAAAAATGTATATACGTTAGAAAACTGTTCATATCATGCACACCAATGGTTAGAATTATATGAAACTTGGAGAGATTGTAGAAAATAGGCCTACCTTTCATCTAACGCCAGTATCCAGTTCCGAGTCCAACCCTCATCAATCACACAAGCATCTCCCCTATCACTTGGTTGGGGGGTACGGGTACGCCCCCTTCTTCCAACACTCTGTCTCGACCTACTTCTTTCATTGTCAGAATCATCACTTTCACTCAATGCTTCATCACCGTAATCATCGTCACTTGAATCGGAAACGTATTCCTGATCAAATTGTCCCTCATCAGAATCAGAATTCTGCAAAATGTCCACCACTTGTTGAACTGTGAAGCGAGTTGGCCTCGCCCGTTTACTTGTTGAAGTGCTTGATTCATCACTAGCTCGCTTCATGGTCAATTTTGCACCCAAATCACCTCAAAATACCATCAACACAAAGGCAGACATTTGCAATAGGCTGAACTCACGCTCACGCGAGACTTAGCAACGGTTGGGTGGTTATTTTTAGCTCTTGATAAAGTGACGATCATGTGAGTGTGCTATTCCCGCTATAGCGGGAACTCGGTATATAGTCATTTTCGTCATTCCCGCAATAGCGGGAACTCGGTCTGGTAGGGTTAAACAAAAATAACAATAGAGTAGAGTGATTGCTGATGGGGAGAAAAATAACAAAAGTCTTTCATGTAAAGAACTACAAAACTAACTATAATCAATTTTATGGAAATCGTACTGATGATTGCAGGTGTGCCGTGGTTTTTACCTGTGTGCTCGTGATGAAGGCCTGTGGAAAGCAGCCTGCATGAAGTAAGTCCTGAATCATAAATACGAATACTCTAGTGTGTTTCTGCACTGCAGGTTAATCTGTAGTTCTGTTTTTTTTGTAATTCATTCCAATGAAAAAATTCTAAGTTTGTCATATACTTCAGGTTAATGTGGATCTCTTCTTTTTGTAATTCATTCCAGTGAAAAATTGCTAAGCCTGTCATTTGCGTAACTGTTTTACAGACTGGAATTTGTTCAAGAAAATGTGGGTTACGTTAACACCATGGACAAAATTTTGACACACCAATTGGTTTTATGCACTGAAGCCATCTCCACATACCAGAAATTGAATACAGATTTGAAACTGACGTCATCATGGTACCATACACAATGTTTTGTTTGTCTGGTCTGTACTCAGAATATCAGTAAAACATCTGATCAAATTGTTCCTTACTTCAATATCAGTAAAACATTGATCAGATTGCTTCCCTTACCTTCCTGAACTGGCCAGTTGTCGTCTGCTTGCGAGCCATTGCTGCAAAGACAGAATAACAGTTTGCCTGTACTCCAGTTAGAGTGCAGAGCAGACTATAATGTTATTTCATACATAATGGTTCGTCACCTGGTGAAAAAATTCCGAAGTCTCAAGCCAGTGGTGTCGATGTAAGTCTGCAACGATGTTCAGACAGTCATTCCAGATTTCACTCAGGACAGTGGGCTGAAAAAGGATCCACAGAGCACAGACTGCATTGAATTTTTCTGTATGCAGATGCCGCTTTCATTCAAAAACTTGTCGACCAAACAAATAGTATGTGTAGCAGACGCCCGAAACAGATACTTTT
>JAPXFY010000027.1:21585561-21593061 GCA_030674185.1 Monoplex corrugatus | reverse complement strand
TTTGCTGATCATCAGCTCATTCTCTTCACATCACCCAAGATTGTAAAGCGGGAGGATAAAAGAAGAGAGAAGAAGACATTCAGCTGGACATTCCTTCACATAGTTGAAAGTGTGGATCCCTAGTCTTGTTTACAATTTGGCGTTGGAACAGCGGCTTGTGTTCCAAAATGACATTCACAGCAAATCAGGCTGCTGGTACTACTTGAAAGTGGTACATGCATTAGATCTAGAATCTAATAGTCATTCACGCAATAAAAGGGACAGTGATGAAGATGATATTTTGACTTTAGTGTTGCAAGTGTTGAAATAAAACTTGACTCAGACAGCAGTACCACTGATATTGCTGATACTGGTTATGCACAAACTGCTGTATTGTTTCTAAATTCTGGGACTGATAGAAGTGGTGCAAAGACTGATGAAATGATGATAATGACTGAGGAAGAAATACTGGTGTTGTCAGCACATAAGAGGAGACTGGAACTGCCATGATTAGTTCTGGAAGTCACAGGAAGAAAAGGGTGTGTCCAGGGGGTGCAGTTTAAGAGAGATGTTGAGCTTAGACATCACAGTGCAAACAGCATGAATCATTTGTGTTTTGAAATCAGTGAAAGCTATGCTCCAGGTGTTATTGCTTTTTTGATACTTAAAAAATGATTGTTTCACTATACACATTTAAGATCCATTCATGTGTATTACTTTCATTGTCATGCTATTTATGTAAATAATTTGTCATTTACTGTGCAATCTGTGTAAACTGTATTCATCATAATTGTTTAGGCCCATGGCTATATAGATAAATCATTTGATTTTGGATAAAAAGTTTGTTTTTTTTATTCAAAATGCTAGAAAGTCCTTGTCACTTGGTAAACAGCATCTGTGGTACTTTTTAGTACAGAAAGATTTATCTATTTTTCCAGTTTTTCCCCCCACTCCAAAGTGTAATCATTTTAAATATGTTAATATTTTCACTGTGAATAATATCTCCCCCCCCCCCCACTGAATTTGTGCTAGAGATTCCACTTTTTAATCAGTCTGTTTCTGCCTTGCTCCTTTGCTGTCTCTCATCTATTCCTGTCATTTTCTGCCATTCTGGTCCATTCCTCTGTATATGTTCTTTACAGCCTTACATACTTTCTCCTGGGATTGATAATTGGGTACATATATTGATGCATTTTGATCTAAGGAAACATAATGTGCAGAAGCATTTAGGTAATTAGACTAGTTTTATATATATGTTTTTGTGACTTTAGATCAGGTTATTTTAAACTATGTGGTGTAAATTGGGTGGAACAATCAACATCAGGGCATATCTTAGATTATGCAGCAAATGCATTTGTTGTCCTTAGTTTTTATTTTTTTACCATCAAGACTGGAACAGTTGACTCCCTCAACGAGTTAAAATACCCTCAAGACTTCATGAATTAGTTTATTGTGTGTTCGTGTGATTTGCAGGCTAGTGTTAGATCGGTTGTTTCTAAAAAAACAATGTGGTTTATGTAATGTGCAGGTCATCACATTGGTTTGTCCGCCCTTACAGTGATATATTTTACATGCTAGGCAAGTTGTTACAACATGTGTGAAACATTAGAATGATAAGTGTTTGGTGATTTGCAGGCTAGTGTTACATCAGTTGTTTGTAACAGAAAACAATGTGATTTATGTAATGTGCAAGTCATCACATTGGTTAGTCAGCCCTTAGTCACAGTGATGTATTTTACACGATAGGCAAGATGTTACAACATGTGTGAAACATTAGAATGATAAGTGTTTGGTGATTTGCAGGCTGTTACATCAGTCGTGCAACGTACGTGCGTCAGGGGGAACAGGGGATGGACACCTTCTATCGCCCATTCCATGTTGTTGCCTATTACCGCTTCCTGCGATTCTTCCCTGAAGGTAAGTGCTTTAACCCCTTGAGCTCCAACGTTTTTTGACATCCAGTGTTTTCCATGTGCCAGGGAAAAATGTTGTGTCACTACCATGTACAATAAAACAACTGTTCTTCTATATTTATTGGAATCTATGCATGAAATTACACAGAATGATGCATTAGGCATGACTTAATGTATTTTCAGATGATTTATGTAGTAATGTAATAATTTCTTGAAATTGAATTTTCTGTTCCTTTTTTTTTTCCTGTTGAAGTATTGTGTATGTTTTGAACTGGTTATAGCCCTGATATGGCTCTATCAGTCGGCTGGGCTTTAAACAACAATAACTATTAACTATTGGTGAATGGACATTGAGATAGCTGCTATGGATACTCTGGTATTGGAATTGGGACTGAATAAACCCTGACTTTGGTGCCATTTGAAGGTCAGAATGAGCAGCATGTGAGTAATGCTACTAAAGCAGTGAAAGATATGATGTTATTCACACTCCCATTTTGTGATGATATATTTTGTAAATTGTTTATTTACAGGTCTTTTCTTATTTGACTTGGCATAATACCGTGCAGTGGGTTCTTTCTTTTCCATCAACATTCAAAAGTAGTTGCTGCATTGTTTTTGTTCAGCATCTTATACATAATAGTTACAATAATAAAGAGAGAGCGAGAGAAAAGAAAAAAACAAGCTTTGACAGTCAGAAGTTCTCTTTTGTTCAAACTTGTGGATTGTAACCAGTTAAAACCATTGAATTTCTCTACAGGAAGAGAAACTGGAGTGTTCTATTAGATTTGTAGATTTTAATTCATTCAGAGAGAGAGAGATTGCAAAGGTTGTTTACTTAGAGCTACTAAAGCTGTATGAAAGGTAGAGTAGAAGAAAAAAGAAAGTAAAAGAAAAGAGCTTCGGGTGTCAGAAGTGCTGTGTTTAGTCGAGATTCATATACAGGAAGTAAATCCAGAGCAAGAGATGTGAGGACTATATAGAAGTACATAGGACTGCAAAATTGAAATGAAAAATATTGTCTCTGCATGAATTGGTGACTTGCTAGACTCCATTGACTTTCAGTACTTGTCTTTGCGCCTTTGTCTGGCTTTGGTGTTTAACCTTTTGACTCCTCACCCTATCCACCAGCTTCCTGCAGGAAGCCGGTGGATAGGGTGAGGGATTCAAAAGGTTAAGTTTTTGCAGTTGCTGGATAGGGTCTTGGAGTCAAAGGGTTAACCTCTAATTGTGTCTGTGCTTGTGATGTACTGTAACAAGTACACTGTATGTGTATGTGTGTGTGTGGTTTTTCTTTGTGTGTGTGTGTTGTGTGTGTGTGTGGTTTTCTCAGGCAGTGTACTGATGATGTGCAGTCCAGAGGAGCCCACAGTGGTGGTCCCGAAGCTGTGTAATGCCTCATGCCTTATGCAGGGCATCATGAAAGGGTACTACAGACTGTATGGAACTAAGGTTTGCCAGCATCTGTGCTTGTTTTATCTCCTGTCCTGTCATGTTTTATCTCTTGACTTCCTCCTCTTCATCATGTGCCCTGCTGTATGGCGTTGGCAATCATGACCCTCCATATGTATCTTTCCCTTGTCACCGCAAACACATCTTCCACCCTCTCTGTTCTCAGCCACCCTGCAAGTCCATACATTATTTTCCCCTGGATCTACCTGGTGCTCTCTTTCCCTCCGTCCCTCTTGTGTTGGCAATGGTTATGATAATAACAACAGTAAGAACTGTGTTTGACAGGTGATTGTGTTTGTGTTATGTGTGTGTGTGTGCGCGCGTGTGGTGCGTGTGTGTGTGTGTGCATCTGTGTGTGCGCACGCATGCACATGTATGTGTGTGTGCATCTATATGTGCGTGCGCATGCGCTTGTATGTGTGTGAGTGTGCGTATGTGTGTGTACATGTATGTATATCTGTGAGTGATGGTTGGCAATGGTTATGGTAATAACAGCAGTAATAACTGTGTTTGACAGGTGATGTGTGTGTTGAAGAGAGTGAAGCCTCCAGAACCCATCTTACGCTACAAGCGTCAACGACAGGCAGCAAATCAAAATGACTGTGATCAGACCTACACCATGGTAAGCTAACTCCGTTTTGACCCATTATATTTGATGAATTCACCTTCACCTCCCTTATAGTTGATGTGAGAGGGGGGCACTAGACACCACAAATGTTTCCTGATGAGATTTCTGTATTTCCAAAAAATTTTTTTTGAATCATTGCACTCAGGGAGGTTACCTTTGTGCTCACCTTTTTTATTTTGTCCCACATTTCAGGAGCTGGAACAAATTTTACAATGCGATGATGATGATGTCGCTGAGGATGATAATTATGATGCTATGGAGTTCCATCTAGGATTGAGACTGTGTGACAGGACTGTACTCTACGCTTACTATCATAATGTATCCTGGCGTCAACCAGACCCAAGAGACACAGATACGTGCGGCGATTTGGGCAGAAGATTTGAGCAGCTCCCTCAATGACGCATCCGTGAAGTGGATGAGACTCGACTGTGTGGTCCCAGTCTTCCCAATGAGCCCATAGCTCGCCCAACTCTGGGTAAGGGCCGGTTAGAGGCGAAAAATCACACAGTGATTTTTGAAGGGACTGATGGGGATTCGATGGGTAGGAGCCGGTTAGAGGCGAAAAATCACACAATGATTTTTGAAGGGACTGATGGGGATTCGAACTCACAACCTTCCAGTCAGTAGTCCTTTGCACTAACCACTACACCCATGGTGACTGGCTTGCTTTTTCGTCTTGATAATGTGTTTGTGATGCATACGATTTAAAATAGAAACAAATTTAGCTATACATCCAGCTGACATTATATCAAGATGTTGAAATGTGCGTGATTCATTTTTATGATCACAGCTACACAAGGTGTGTAAAGTCACTGCTCTCTTTTCTTTTTTCATTTTGATTTGTAAAGTCAACTTCTCTCTTTTTTTTCATTTTAATTTGTATTATTTTTCTGTTTTACTTTTATTTTTGATTATTTTTGTATTGTATACATTGCAAACTATATCATTTAAAAGAAAAAGGGATGATATGAGGGAACTTATGTATGGCTTAACTGTCTTGTTTTATTTATTGAATGATTTTGTTTCCAGGAGTTTGAGATGACTGATAACAGTCGCCGATGTCACCGTCGATTGAACTGGATTTCCTACTCTATTAGTACACTGTACAAGTAAGTATTTTTTAAAAGATGTTTGTATTTACAAGTGTTGAAGCAAAATATTCTGTACTTCCGATAGATAACATTTAATGCTGTTTACACAAGTTCAGGGTTAAATGAATTTTGGAAGGGGGGGGGGGGGGGGTTTCAACTCTTATTGTGTGCAAAATTCTATTTTTAATTTGTTATACGAAATGTACATGATATATAGTAATTTTTCTGTTATATGAACATATTAGCGGTTCTCTCCAGTTTTGAAGTTTGAGAGGGAATTTGTGTAAGACAGTGTGATGCATTACAGACTTTTACAAGGAAAAATGTCTTCATAGGCTATGTATTTGGTGGGCCTGGTGACGTAGTAACTCAATTCAAAGCAATGGTGTAAATATAGAATCAAAATGTAAGTCGCTGTTAATGCTCACAAAACCATTAGAGAGCCTTTTCCAAGAAGTGCGATAGCCAAGTGGTTAGGATTCCCCTGTAGGGATGCCGGGGGCTCTTTCAGTATAAACAGTATCCCCACCTTCTGGAAATTCTGTGTTAGAAATTTCCTCTTTTCTCTCACTCTCTTTGTTTCTGCATTGTTACTTTGCCTTCTGTCATTTCTTCCTATTGTTTTCTGCCTTGCTGGTCCATTCACCTGTATGTGTTCGATGAGGTCTTACTTACTTTTTCTTTGGCTTGATAATTGGGTACATGTATGAATTGCATTTTTGGCTCCAGAGAAATGAGATCTGCGGAAGCAATTTTAGGTCATTTATGCCCGTTTTTACATATGATTTAGTGTCCTAAGGTATGCTTGAATTTGTATTCAGGTGTGTTTTTTAAATCCCATGTGTGATAAATTGGACGGAGTGGTCAGCGCCAGGGGCATGTCCTTAGATTATGTGCACAAATGCATTGATATGTGTACTTAATTTTCTTTTCTTTTTTTTTCCCTGTTGAAATTTTGTATGATTTGAAACGGTTATAACCCTGATATGGCTCTACGCAGTCGGCTGGGCTTTAAACAACAGTAACAATAACAATTGTCCCAAGCAGGTTAAATGTCCAATTACCTTTAGTTACAAAAACAAGAGCTAACAGCTTCATTGTCTCTATTTTGTCTTGCCCAAGGCGTCTCGACTAATGATTGTTACTGCCGTTGTGCGTTACCTTTGTTTTCTTTGCATTCAACTACAGGCTTTTTTTTCTGTCCAGTTTCATTCAGCTTATTTAGAAGTGTTGTTGTTTCATATGTGAGATACATGTGTATGTTTCTTACAAGGGGATTTGAATTAACCCTTTGACTCCCGCACCCTATCTACCAACTGCAGGAAGCGGGTGGAAAGGGTGAGGGAATCAAAGGGTTAAGTTTTTGCTCTGCTAGCGTGGTTGGCAATGCAGGATGCTGGTAAATAGGGTGCGGGAGTCAAAGGGTTAAAATCTTCCATTTATCTGTTGTAACAGTGTACCATTGTCTTTGATGTTTGTACAGTTTTGTTTCAACCGTAGCTGCTTGGGGACACATTGACCTCAACAAGTACAGTCTTGATTTTCTGTAAGTTCTGTATGAAAAGGGAAATTCTTACAATGGCCTGATAATTAATTTTGTTCTCTTATTGTTTTTAATCTAAAGAAAACTTTATTGATTGGTCTGTTATGATTATTGTTGATGTTGTTGCATCAACCACCTTAAATTTCTGTTTTGCTTATTACAGACTAGACAGTGAATTCTGTCATAAAGGTCTTTTATTTTTTTTATTCACTTGTTTGTCTGTTTTCTGTTATTTGTCATTACCTAGGCAGATGACCCTACTTTGTCTTGTGGGGCGTTACCTAGGGTGACACCTGGGCAGGTGACCCAACTTTCTGTCTTCTGATGCTGAGGACTCATCATCATCATCATGTGCCCTGCTGCATGGCATTGGCGATCATGGCCCTCCATATGTATCTGTCCCTTGTTGCCACAAGCACATCTTCCACCCTCTCTGCCTTCAGCCACTCTGCAAGTCCGTCCAATATTTTCTCCCTGGGTCTTTCCCTCCAGCTTTCCTGATGTGACCAGGTGCTCTAATTCCCCTTTCCTCATAAAATGGCCAATAAGTGTTGCTTGCCTTTTCCTAATCTTTCTTATTAATGATCTTTGTGTGTCTGCCTCCATCAAGACTGTCTCGTTTGTTTTCTTTGCTGTCCATGGAACTCTCAACATTCTTCTTAGAAATCACATCTCAGCTGCTTCAACCTTTTTCTGGCTTTGCATCTTGACTGTCCACGCCCCACAACTGTATAACATTATCAGTTCTATATAACATTCAATAACTCTCTTCCTGATGTTAATTGATAGGCCTTTGTTGGTAAGAATGCTTTTCATTTTCTTGAATGCTGTTTTGGCTTGGCCAATTCTGCTGGCTATTTCTGATGTGCATCTGCCGTCTGGTGAGATGATCGTTCC
>JAPXFY010000027.1:21563061-21580561 GCA_030674185.1 Monoplex corrugatus | reverse complement strand
CTACACAGTCCCAGTCACATCCGTGAAGTGGATGGATCATTACAGGTGTTCCTCAAATCTTCTGCCAGCACTGCAGGTGTCTGTATTTGTTGACACCAGGATATGTTAGGACAGTAACTGTAGAGTATGACTTTGCCAAGCATTCTCAATCCAGAATTAACTCCATAGCATCATGATTATCAACCCCCTAATCATTATCAGCATGGGTTGTGAGAACATTGTCCAAAATAATGTGGCCATTAATGTGCTATGGGAAATGGGACAGACCTCCCCCCCCCCCCCCCCCCCCCAAAAAAAAAAAAAAATTCCAAATTGTTCTCTTTGATCAATAGAAGATAGTAGATGACAAGAGCTGTGCTGGTTGGACTCTGATTCCAGAACTGCTTCAGCTGCCAGAGTGGTCTTGTCACACACAGCAGATATCACTGCTGGTCATGGCATTGAATTCAAGGTGAATTCCTGGGGGGAAAATGAAGTAAGAAAACTGTCATTCCACTGGTGCAAAAAGAAAAGACGTTTCCAAGTACCAACCAAATTTGTTTAATTGTAGCCTTCAGTGTGTGTCTGTTGATGGTCAGTTTACCATAGCTGTGACTGGGAATGGGAGGTCATTGGTCAAACCGCCATCAGTCCAAAACCGTTATTGTGGGATTTTTCTGCTTTGACCCGCTCATACCCAGAGGTGAGCATGCTATAGCTCGTTGGGAAGACTGGGACCCCACACTGTCAAGTCTCATCTACTTTATAGATGCATCATGGAGAATGTGGGTTCTGGTTGATGCCAGTCTAGTTATATTACGATAGCAAGCATAGAGTACAGCCCTGTCATGCAATGTCAGTCCCAGATGGAACTCCTTAGAATTATGGTCATCATTCTTCCATAATTAGTTTGAATCATTACATGTGATGAAGGAAAGTGTTAAGTAGAACCCTGTGTGTTCTGGAATGCTGTCTAGAGTGAACTGAAATCAGGAGAAATGAAGAGTGTCAGACTTCAGTTTTCCATCACAGATGTGTAATCCCAGTATTATTAAGATCATAGACTTGAAATCCAGAAATGAGTTAATGCAGTCAGACTGATAAAGATCTCCCCTGAGGGGGATGCCGGGGGCTCTTTCAGTATAGATAGTATCCCCCCCTCCTGGAAATTCTGTGCTAGAAGTTTCCAGTTTTCTGTCACTCTCTTTGTTTCTGTCTTGTTCTTTTGCTCTCTGTCATTTCTTCTATCATTTCTGTCTTGCTGGTCCATTCACCTGTATATGTTTGATAAAATCTTATTTGCTTTCTCTCAGGATTGATAATTGGGCACATATATTGTATGTTTGAAACGTTTATAGCCCCGATATGGTTCTATGCAGTTGGCTGGGCTTTAAACAACAATAACAACAAGTGCATTTTTGGCCCTAGGAAAATGAAATATGTGGAAACAGTTTTAGGTAATTTAGGCCCATTTTTATGTATGTTTTAGTGTCCATATGTTGAAATTTGTATTCAGGTAGGTCAGTGCCAGGGGCATCTCCCTAGATTATGTTTGTGAATCAGAATGAGAATGCATTGATATGTGTACTTCATTTTCTTTTCCCTTTTTTCCTGTTGCAGTATTGTGTGTGTTTTTGAAATGGTTATAGTCCTGATATGGCTCTACACAGTCAGCTGTGGCTTTAAACAAAAATAACAGTTTACATGCGCCTGATAATGCTCTACACTGTTGGCTGGGCTTTAAACAAAAATAACAATAATAATAACAGATACAATTCCTCATTGGTAACTGCATATCAGCTGTACACAAGTTTGATTAAACAGCTGATTCTGTTTGGTAGACAGAATAAATGATAGCTAGGAATGCTGTAGATAAAGTGGCTTTGAAACAGAGCTAGTTGTGTTGTTTGTGACTTGGTAAAACCACCAAAAAGGTGAAGTACTTGGGTGTTTGATTGATGATGAATATTTTAACCAGCTGAAGAGGGGGTTTTGTTATTCATGTATATTATATATGCGTTGCTGTTTATTTTCAAGGTGTAACCATTCATTTACTGGAGCTTAGTTTTTTCTTCAATCAGCTGCATATCTGACGAATGAGTTTTTCTGCATGTGGTGAATATTTTCTTTGTGTTATTTATGCTGAACGTGTTTTCTGTAAATGCATCTTCAGTGTCTTGAATATGTCTTCCGACAGTAAACTGATTGTTGTGTATGCCTTCTGCTAATGTTTGATATGGTGAGCTGTCTGTTTGGTAATATTTTTCGTGTTTGATGAGAGCCTATGGGGAATAAGGTTTGTCTTCTTGTCAGCTTGTGAGATCATCAGTTTGTCTTCTTGTCAGCTTGTGAGATCATCTGTTTGTCTTCTTGTCAGCTTGTGAGATCATCAGTTTGTCTTGTCAGCTTGTGAGATCATCAGTTTGTCTTGTCAGCTTGTGAGATCATCAGTTTGTCTTGTCAGCTTGTGAGACCATCAGTTTGTCTTCTTGTCAGCTTGTGAGATCACCAGTTTGTCTTCTTGTCAGCTTGTGAGATCATCAGTTTGTCTTGTCAGCTTGTGAGATCATCAGTTTGTCTTGTCAGCTTGTGAGACCATCAGTTTGTCTTCTTGTCAGCTTGTGAGATCATCAGTTTGTCTTGTCAGCTTGTGAGATCATCAGTTTGTCTTGTCAGCTTGTGAGATCATCAGTTTGTCTTCTTGTCAGCTTGTGAGATCATCAGTTTGTCTTGTCAGCTTGTGAGATCATCAGTTTGTCTTGTCAGCTTGTGAGATCATCAGTTTGTCTTGTCAGCTTGTGAGATCATCAGTTTGTCTTCTTGTCAGCTTGTGAGATCATCAGTTTGTCTTGTCAGCTTGTGAGATCATCAGTTTGTCTTGTCAGCTTGTGAGATCATCAGTTTGTCTTCTTGTCAGCTTGTGAGACCATCAGTTTGTCTTGTCAGCTTGTGAGACCATCAGTTTGTCTTGTTGTCAGCTTGTGAGACCATCAGTTTGTCTTGTCAGCTTGTGAGACCATCAGTTTGTCTTGTCAGCTTGTGAGACCATCAGTTTGTCTTGTCAGCTTGTGAGACCATCAGTTTGTCTTGTCAGCTTGTGAGATCATCAGTTTGTCTTGTCAGCTTGTGAGACTCATCAGTTTGTCTTCTTGTCAGCTTGTGAGATCATGTTTGTCTTGTCAGCTTGTGAGACCATCAGTTTGTCTTCTTGTCAGCTTGTGAGATCATCAGTTTGTCTTGTCAGATTGTGAGATCATCAGTTTGTCTTGTCAGATTGTTAGATCATCAGTTTGTCTTGTCAGATTGTTAGATCATCAGTTTGTCTTGTCAGATTGTTAGATCATCAGTTTGTCTTCTTGTCACATTTGTTTGAGATTTTATCATCAGTTTGTCTTGTCAGCTTGTGAGACCATCAATCTGGTGTGCAGGATGAAATTGCTGTGTGTGTCAATCTGGTTGTGAGCCATGTAGCTGGACATGCAGTGGAGTGTCCTGTGGCCAGATAGTTCTCTTGATGATGCTGTGGCTAGGAAGATGTGGTCTTCCATTTGGTTTTCCCCGAGCCACATTCACACAATGAAGAGATATCGTCAATCTTCCTGTCACTCCATGGTTATCCCTTTCGCTCCCTTACCTTAACCCTTTGACTCCCGCACCCTATCCACCAACTGCAAAAACTGAATCCTTTGACTCCCTCACCTGATGCACCAGCTTCCTGCAAAAAGCTGGTGGATAAGGTGAGGAGTTGAAGGTTTTAAGTTTTTGCTTTGCTAGCATGATTTTGACAATGCAGGATGCTGGTAGACAGGGTGCGGGAGTCAAAGTGTTGTACATCGCCAGCAAAAAAAAAAAAAATTTCTATCCCTAGTTTGGCTATGATTGAATAAAAGGTTGCAAGTTTTTGCTTCACTATCTTTGGCTGGTAATGCAGAAAGCTGTTGGATAAGGTGAGGAACTTGAAGGGTTTGTCTGTCATGTTCGAGAACGGAGTCTTCAGAGGATTGCTTGTTATTCTCTTTACGCTTCTCCATTCTTGATTCTGCTATGGTGTTAATGTTTGTCTTTGTCCTGAGGAATGTCTTTGTTGTCTGGCAGGCAGGTTTTCTGTGTCCAGAGATATTTTTTTTCTGTTTGTTTCTTGGTGAACATCAGTGTATGAGGGCTGATTCAAAAAAGTCTTGTCATTGACTATGCAAAATAGAAATGGAAAGTCCAACATATGTGAAATGTTCAATCCTTCAAAGCACTCTCCCCTCTTCTCTCCCCACACAGTTACAGTCTTCTTAGCCAAGAGTTGGAACACTTTTTGATTGAGATATGGTAGCTAGTTGTGATTTCACTGCTTTCCCCCCAAGTTCTGGAATTTTGAAAACTCCTTGCCAACCAGGTTTTGCTTCAAAGAGGAAATGACCAGAAGTCACTGGTGCTAAGTCAAGATTGTAAGGTGGGTTAGGGAGAACTTGGAGTGCTCTTGTAGATAGGTCAGAGTGACCATAGATTTATGGCAAGCACATAGGTTGTTTTGTTTTCTTTTGTAGAAGGGAGCGTTTCACTGGTGCCCAAACTTGGATGTTGCTCATAAATAAACTGCATAACTTTGGGTGAAACACTTTCTGCATAATATCTAGCAGTAAGAGTACACTTGTCAGGCAAAACATTGACCACTTACAGAGCCTTGGGAATTTGAAAAAATGGAGAAAAACCTCTCTCCGGCTTTCAGAACCAGGTTCATACAGCTGGTCTCTGGTGATTAGCACACACCCACATCTGATGGGATCGTTTCTTTGGGATGCCTTAGAAAGTGATCCACACTCACAGTTCTAAGGCCAGGTGCAGCATGCATACAGCTCTTGTATCAGATGTCTGTCATTTGCAAACAGAGATATGTAAAAGTCTTTTACATTATACTGACTTGTGGATATCAACTTAATATTTGGATGTCTTCTGTGTTAATGAGTGTCTTTTGTCAAGTGCATATCCAGAGAATTGTGTGTGTGGTTTTGTGTGTGTGGTTGGTGGTATCTTCTGCATCTGTTGATTATGTTTAAAAGTCTTCTTTAATATTCTGTGTTAGTGAGTGTCTTTTGTCAGAGCATATCCAGAAAACGTTTTTTTGTGTGTGGCAGGTATCTTCTGTTGATTATGTTTAAAAGTCTTCTTTAATACGTGTTTTTTTATGTCTTGTATTGTCTTGTGGTTTTGGTGAATGTTTTCTGTGTGCAGTGCTTGTTGTTTTATATCCGGTGAATATGGCATTTTGTCAGGGGAATGTTCGACAGCTCTGTGTCTGATAAATGTCTTCTGTAGCTGAAATTGCTGTGGTGCGGGGTATGTTACCAGGTTCTGTTTGAGTTAGCTGTTGTTTTCATAATGGTGGAGTTCTTGTGTTCTCTCCTCTCCACAGCCTATTTGTTTGATCTAATGCAAACATCACCTTTAAAATTTGTATTTTGAAAATAAAGGGGACGGATTTATTTGTATTTGTTGTCAAAGGTATTTGTTTGTTGTCTACAGTTTTAGAAACAAGGAATTGCAGATTTTCATAAAGGCATAGCATTGCTGAGTATGCATCTTTTTCTTTATACGAACTTGTCTTTACTAATAACGTCCCTGTTGTTCTCTTGGCATGGTTCTCATTTTATTCCAGGCCTTTTCCTTTTCATGTAGGTGCTGTGCAGTACTCCTGATTTTGTGTGATTTCTGTGATAGTGGTTACATGTGGGCACACATAGAGGTGTGGTCAGCTTATGACCAGTTGAGCTCACCCCTCTTTGTTCTACAAAACTCTATGCATCAAAATGGAGAAGATGATGCGCGGAACATATGGTGGTTGAAAGGGGGAAAACATAAATCATGCATGTGTGGACTTGTGCATTAAATTCATAAATAAAATAGACAAGGAAGGAAAAGTGTGGACTAAAATGCAGATTCAAAACACTGTAAAGTAACAACTGCATGTCACAGTTTTAATTGGACCCAGTTGGAATAAAGGTTTTGTGAGCCACTTTCTTCCTCGTGACATTGGTTTTTGGTTTTAACCCTTTGACTCCTGCAGCCTGTCCACCAGCATCCTGCATTGTCAACCATACAAGCAAAGCAAAATCTTAACCCTTTTTCTCCCTCAAGCTGGTGGACAGTGTGAGGGAGTCAACGGGTTAAGTTTTTGCAGTTAGTGAATAGGGTGCAAGAGTCAAAGGGTTAAGAGTAATCCTGCATTCTTTATGTACAGTCAGAGGGTTAAGAATAATCTGGCATTTTGTATGTATATATCATATGTAGTATTTTTTCAGTACACATGTAAAAGTAATCCTGCATTCTTTATGTATAGTCAAAGAGTTGAGTAATCTGGCATTTTTCATATATATATATATATATATATATATATATATATATATATATATATATATATATATTATTTTTTTAGTACACGTGTACAAACTTGGATGAGCACAGAGCACACAGCCTTACTGTTTGTAACCTTCAGGCATGGTCATTAACAGCACTGTCAAAATGGAATTTCCTTCAAAAAGAAAATATTTGTGGGAAAAATAATTGGGATTTGAAAAAAAAAAAGCATCAGTTTAGCTCTTCACAGGATGCCTGCAAAATGTTAGGGACTCATTGTATGTGAGCTGCAGCTGCTCGTTTCAGGCACTAGAATTGTGAGCGCAGCATCGTTCGAATTTAGCAGTCTCTCATGAGCATGCCACGGTGTTGAACACAATCGCTAGATCTTTTCCGCCGTATTCTTTTCCCCAAGTTCATTGCGCTGTCGACATGTTGATTCAGAGGCATGTAGCGAACCATGTCGAAATGTTTATGGTAGTGGCTGTGAGAGTAAGTGGAAACAGGGAGTTAGGGTCTGTTGTTGTAGAGGTAATGGTTGGTGACAGAGACAGGCGCTATCACGCGCAAAATGCTGCTAAATAGTTTGTTTTTTCTTTTTTTTAACCCTTTCACTCCCACAGCCTATCTATAAGCTGCAAAAACTTGACCCTTTCACTCATACTATCCACCAGGAAGCTGGTGAATAGGGTGAGGGAGTGAAAGGGTTAAGTTTTTGCTTTTCTGTCATGGCTGACAGTGCAGGATGCTGGTAGATAGGGTGAGTGAGTCAAAGGGTTAAAATTAAATTGGTTTATGTTATACCTCAGGCTGAACTGAGATTGCTTAGATTTTCTTTAAAAGAAGAAAAAAAAATTCAGAAATGGGCATACCTCCCGCATGGTTTTCAGTCTTTTTTTTTTTCCTTCAGCAATTCCTGTTCCTGCACCTTGCCTCTTCCTTATTACCCTTTTGTATGGTGGTATGTAACTTTGGTTTAATCAGGATTTCTGTAGGAGGGTGGTGTTTATTAACACAGGTGTTTGCTTAATCAGACATTTGTGTTTCTTGTCACAACAGGTCAGCATGATATTGATGACATGGAATAATCATAAGATATAATGGAATGATACGATACAATGCAATGCAACATATTGCTGTGCAATGCAATACAATGCAATGCATTGCAATGCAATACAGATGTCTGGCTGTTGTCAGGAAAAAGCCTTATTCTGTGCTGCACAGAATTGAACAGGCCTTTCTGGAACGGAACTGGTTACAGGAGTTGTTTTTGAGGGACAATTTCAAATGGTGGTGCTGTATTGTGCGAGTATGTTTAATGTTACTGTTTGCGGCTACTTTTTTCTGGTGAACCTGTGAAAAGTTGACGCAGGCGGTGGGTTTTTTTTCTTTTTTCTTTTTTTGAGTTTGTTTTGGTTTGTGTGTGTGTGTGTTCTGTAAGCAGAAAATAGGCTTGTTCTTGTAAACCTAGTAATTATGATTTTCTGAATTATCCATATCCAGTCCTCCGATTAGCAGTATATTTCTTTGACGGGTCTTTTCTTTTCTTTTTTGTTGTTATTGTTTTTGTAGGCCTAGTAATTATGATTATCTGAATTATCCAGTCCTCTGTTTAACAGCATATTTCTTTGAGGTCTTTTTTTCTCTCTTTTTTTTAAGACTAAGTATAATTATGATTCTTTGAATTGTCAACATCCAATCCTCTGTTTAGCAGCAGTTTTTATTTTTTTAAATTTTGATTGGTTTTGTTTTGTTTTCTTTTATCTTAGTTACAATGATTTTCTTTGGGTTTGTTTGTTTGTTTGTTGTGATCAGAAACTAGGCTTCTTGTGGTGTTTGGATTGTCTATTAAAAAGCATGGTATTGTATCTATTATGTCTGCCTACCTCCCTCATCACCCAGAATGAATTAATCAAAATTAGCATATCAAAGATCTCATCTGAGCAATGCAGTTTGAATGGGGAATGTTGAAAGCCAACAACAGTTGCTGATTGGGGACATGAGATGGTAAGAGATTTGATCACTGGAAATAACATTTTGCAGAACATGTGAACTTTGAATGAATGGATCATATTATCCAGAATTCCAGTTCTCTGCTATTTGCCCATTGACAAATTAACCCTTTTACTCCTGCACCCTGCCCACTAACTTGCAAAAACTTAACCATTTGATTCCCTCACCCTATCCACCAGCTTCCTACAAAAACTTAACCCTTTGATTCCCCCACTCTGGTGGATAGGGAGGGAGTCAGGGTTAACTTTTTGCTTTGCTAGCATGGTTGACAATGCAGGATGCTGGTGGACAGGGTGCGCGCGGGAGTCAAAAGGGTTAATACATTCACTCCAGGTCTCAAGGAAGTGAAAAGTGTATTCTTTATTGTAAATTCTTGCATTGAATAAGCTTGTGTGTCAATGAGAAAAATGGATACCAAAACATGAATTTGAATAAGTTGTTCAAAACCAAAACAATTATCCGGATACTGGATCTAATTTCCACCCATTGCATTATTGAGGCATTGTCTTCATGCAGTTTTCTGTATTGGACAGTGTTGGGATATTGGGAAAATTGTTTTTCACACTGTGTGGAGTTACAGTCTCTTTGGCAGTCTGCAAAAGGATGAAAATCTTTTATTTCAGTATTGTTATCATTTACTTATTTTCAAAGTGATTTGCTGTGTAAATATGTTTCATAACTTGTGTGGTGTTATGTTTATTAAAGCACAGTATATGATCGCTTTGTTTAATCAGAATGAAACCCTTTCCCAGAACATTAACTCTTTTCTCTCCCTGACCATATCAACCTGCTGCAAACCGCAGGAAGCTGATGGAAAGGCTGACAGAGTCAAAGGATTATTCACAGATGTTGTGTGCTGCGTGAAAGTTCCTCACTGTTGCCTTGAAAATATTCCACGTTTCATTTGAAATTCTTTTATGGGTGTATGTGATGGTGAGAATTTCTGTTATTTTGGAGAACTGAACTTCTTCGAATAATCCACTCGCTTCAACATGGAAAATCTGTAGAAAATGATATGCAACTTACAAAGTAGTAATTTTGAATAGAATTTCTATGCCAAAATAGACAAATAGAATCTCACATGTTAGCATGGTGTTTTTTAGACTATTACACTGACACACCCCAACTTTTGTTTCTCTTCTTCTCATCTGTACACTCGCACGCACACACACACACACACACACCCCACACACACACACACACACACACAACCGAGGACATGCTTGGACATTTTATTTTTTTTCCACATGTTGCTGACAAATCATACAACAGATCTAGAAGAGTGTAGACAACAACGTGCAACTGAAGGTAAACCAGCTCACACCATACACAACAGGACATCAACCTGCTCATACGTACACCACACACAACACCACTGACACCTAGTGAAACACGGACACTCACTCACAGAAACAATCACTAACAAACAATAGTTAACTCCTGCTGGTATCTGCTACAATTCGCATAACTCACAAATTTTTATGTGCATCAATCTAATCCACAATAAACTGTTTATATTTTACATTTTGTGACTTGGTCGACCTGTTGACAAGAAACCAAATGACAAGGACATCAAGATTGCAAAGAACTGTGCGCTTCCAACAGCAAATCTGCAAACACTGAGGTCAACTGAGGAAATGTACAATAGCCTTCAATAACACAAGACAATCACTACACCTGACAAACACCATGCCATACATTTATTCTACTGATGATTATTTGGTCAATTCATGTAATCTCATAACAAGATATACATACATTACATAAAATGATAATATTAAAACTGTACGGTGGGCAAAAAAATATTTTGATTTATTCTATTAAAGTGTGACAATTCAACAGATGCGTAATGTTTCAAACAATGAGTTAGGGGGAGGGGGATAAGGGGTGGGTTGTACCCGTACCAGTTTCTCTCGGTGTTTTCACCAATCCAAGATGGTCTAATGTGGGCCTGACCCTATAATAAAAGGCAATATGAAAAGACTAGGCCCAGCAATCTTGACTCTAATAAAAGGCAAGAGGAAAAGACTAGGCCCAGCAATCCTGACCCTATAATATAAACCAAGAGTAAAAGACTAGGCCCAGCAATCCTGACCCTACAATAAAAGGCAAGAGAAAAAGACTAGGCCCAGCAATCCTGACCCTATAATATAAAGCAAGAGGAAAAGACTAGGCCCAGCAATCCTGACCCTAGGCCCAGCAATCCTGACCCTATAATATAAGGCAAGAGGAAAAGACTAGGCCCAGCAATCATTCCAACATTTCTGTGACAATTTCTCCCATTTCACTAACGGACAGATATTTACCAGATCTGGGACAATACCATTTCCCCCCGTCTTTCTTTTACAACCCAATCTGCTCTGCTCTGCTCCAGTGGTGTTGATCCCACAATGCTGATCATAGCTCTTCAGCACACCACCAAATGCAAGTTCACGTAAAACCTGGAGTCAGGAAGCCCACAGGAGCCAGTGACACCATCCAGAGGTGACTGCACTACTGCCAAGACAATTTAACAGTCATCAGCCTGTTCTGATCCATCTTGGAGCCAGTGACACCATCCAGGTGATTGCACTACTGCCGGGACACTAAACGTCATCAGTCTCTTCTGATCCATCTTGGAGCCAGTGACACCATCCTGAGATGACTGCACGACTGCTGGGACACTTCAGAAGAGTCAACTGCCTGTTCTGATCCATCTTTCTGAGGACACCAGAACTAATAACAACAGTAATTGCTCGATCATGGGAGTCAGATGAGGTGAAAGACCCCCCTGGTATGGAAATGTTACTATCCCGGCCATACATTTCTGTCCAACAGGCAAGTCTCAACAGTTCCATCTGAACACACACAGAGCCACCTCCGAGTCACAGTGAAGGAAAAATGAAACAGAGTGAGTTGACAGGAAATACCTGTCAAGAGACACGGGTCTTTGGACCTGACAGGAGAGTGTAAAGAAAACAGGAACAGGAGACAAGTCAACATCCTCATGGGGTCTTCCTCAAACCAGATGGTTTTACTGTGTGGGAAGACTTCTTCTCCCACTGGCCTCCCTTCTGAAGACTCTAGGGTGTATATAACTTGTCTGTAGATGACAGAAGTTCAAATCTGATACCTATACAGATTAAGTGATGGTCTGTTTGAACTTTCTGGCCGTCACAGATAAGTTCTCAAGCCACACAAATACCAGTCCAAGGAAATCGATGAGAAGCAAACTCTTTGGTTGAAGAAGATGTTAGGACGGGTTAACATAAAATCTAACTTCATGAAAACTGATGATGCAGAATCCGGGTGATTCTATTCTATTCATCAACTCACAGAATCAAGTATCAGTCTACTCTGTAAAAAATGAAGACTGGTATTGTGCTCAATGTCCAGGTTTAATCTCCATCATTGTTAGGGCAGTTAACAGGACCAAGACAGGCAAAGAAGAAAGATGCAAGGATTCCCACCGGTACAAGTGTGATACTGATCTGACCACCTTGGATTGTGCGCATATGTGTGTGTGTGTGTCCAACATTGTACAGCAGCAATAAGAGCAGCTCTCAAGTAATTACATCATTTACAGTAACACCATAAAATGTGGCTCATGCTATCTTTGCTCTGTATTTATACAGTGCCAAATCAGACATTCCGACATACTGCATACCCACCCCCTCTCCATGAACTAAAACATCAACAGCCTGTACAAAACTAATGGAAGGAAAATGAAAACGTCAGCAAGCCCGTCCGATCACAGTAGTCATTCAGTGAATACCGTGCAGCACTTCATCAGGTTCACGCAATGGTCGATGAACAAAGCTAAAAACCGACGTGTGGAACAGGACACAGATTCATACAGAACAAATGTTGGTTAAAAGCCCTGAAGCATATAGCAGCTGAATCTTTTGTGCATCAGAAAACATTTAAACAAGCAAAAACACAGACTTATGTACTAACAAGAACTTTACCATGACTATGACTAGACAGGACTTCAGACAGCTGGAATGAACGGCTGTTCTCCAGTTTTGTCACAGTGTGGGTAGGCATTGTTCCCCATCCAAACCTCACACACTTATCATTCGCTACCGCCTACATTCAGCGTTCCACACATGGATCAGTGCTTTTCCCTGCACATTTTCTTTGCTGCTTTACAAGCTAGTTTATCAACTATCAACCTTGTGATATAATACAAATTTGTGCTCAGCATTCTGACAAACTGTGCAAAACTTCCTGAAAGAGCTGCACTGATGCTCTCCCACCATTCTGTGTGTGTGTGTGTGCGCGCGCGCGCGTGTGTTCGTTCGTTATCTCTTTTAACGTCTATTCACATATGTGCTTTAAGACAAAAGGAAAAAAATATATTTCAAAAAAGAAAAAAATTGTTATTTCTAAAAAGAACTCACAAATAAATAAATAAAATAGATAAACAAATAAATGAATAAGTAAATAATAAGATAATGAAGTGTATGTGGGGTGGATGAAACCATAAAGGCAATGAACCATATAAGGTAGCATCAACCAATTTAACAAGCAAGAGAAAAGCACTCTGAACAGTGTGTGTGTGTGTGTGTGTGTATGTGTGTGTATGTGTGCATGTGATTTAATTGTCTTGGTGTATTTTCTTAAAGTGTCTCAGTAAAGTTCAATGCCCAGTAAAGTATACATACAGTTTACTATATGGGGGAAAAATCAGACAAGACGTGACAGCATTCAATGTCATTTCAACAAAACACAGTAGACAGGACACTCCATTCTGTTGTTAACTGAAAAGTTCAATGCCCAGTAAAGTATACATACAGTTTACTATATGGGGGAAAAAATCAGACAAGATGTGACAGCATTCAATGTCATTTCAACAAAACACAGTAGACAGGACACTCCATTCTGTTGTTAACTGAAACACAGGACACTCCATTCTGATGTTGTTAACTGAAATGAAAACTTCAAATCGAAACAAAAACTTCAGATGACATGTGCATCTACATGTACGGCGGAGTCGTAAACATTCACAGTGATTATCATCATTGACTACCATCAACAACAGGAGGGTGGACTGACATTCTGTTCTACACAAGACTGTACCATCAATCTTGCAACAACACACAGCTGGCTAAGCACATCACATCACATCACACACAATCAGGGCAATCGGTCAGTCAGCCCCTAGGCAATGGGTGTTTCCTCCCCTGTTGGGCGGAATGGAAGCATTGATTACCTTCCAGTCTGGAGAGAAGATAAGGGAAGACTAGACGGAAAGACACAAAATCCGGCACTATTCCCAGTCATCAACCCATCACTGACACTCCACTTTCAAATGGCAGCAACCGAAAATTGCACTGACTTTCAAATGGCAGCAACCGAAAATTGCACTGCTGAACAGCCAGTCAAAATCGTTCACAAAATTAGCAAATCCAAAGATATATATCGGCAGCAACTGAAAATTGCACTGCTGAACAGCCAGTCAAAATCGTTCACGAAATTAGCAAATCCAAAAATATATCAAGTGCAACAGTAACTGAAATAAACACGTCATAACTCGTTTCTTGCACACACCTTGGTGCTCCAAATAACTCTGCCATATTCTCCTTACCCAATGAGCAGACGTTAAGTACATTGCCAAAGTTACAAGCAAACGGATCGCATAATGAAAGAACCTCGGAACAAATCAATGGTGGACGGGTGTCGCACTTCAATAAATATTTCTTTCTTTTATTTGAGCTAATTCTCATAAATAAGATAAACTTTTTCAGTTTTACTCTAATTGTAATAAGATGATGCATGCAGATCATGCAGCACAGAGCAAAAGATGCACCATCTTTTGCCTGATTACAAGTAACTGATATTTTTTAAAAATTGTATCACTTCTACTGTCACATTTCAAAAATAAGTATGATCTTGGAATGGTATTTTTCTATTTTGTCACATGCAAGTTTTTTCCCTACTTTAAACATGAAATATATACAGTTTCTAGGCAATTAAGAAACATAAAAAAGTGGGGGGGGGGGGGGGGGGGGGGGGGCAGGTGGTATCTGATAAATGATATGTATGTCAATATTACATGGGCAACAACTGTTCACTTGTTCAAGACTTTTCCTGTCATTTGATGATCTGCTTAGCCAATAGTTTCTTTCGCTGATAACAGATCATCTTCAATCTGGTGAATATTCAATGTACAGATTGATAGATTTCAAACACACGAAACAAGGGCTATACACAAGAAATGTTCAAAACATCTTGCTAAAAAATCCAGTCATTTCAGACTGTCCAGACAGTTTAACATCTACTTGGAGTTGACTTCCCAACAGTTCTGTCACTTTGAAAAATAGTCAAAGTTATCTTAAGTGACTGATCTCAACTCGGATGCAAATGGTGAAAACTGAATGTCTGACACTTAGCCTGTCTAAAACTTCTTTATTCAAGAATTGTATAATGAAAAGCTAAAAAGCTGCTTGAGCAATGGACACCTCATCACCTCATACAATATCCAAATGACATGGCCTTGTTACTTCTCTTCCACCTGTGTGTGTGTGTGTGTGTGTGTGTGTCTGTGTGTGTGTGTGTGTGTGTGTGTGTGCATGTGTGTCTGTGTATATGTGAGCAATTTGGTTTTTTGCTTTGTTCTTGAAAAGCTGTCTTAACAATATGACATCTCTTGAATTATACAAGAATTAAAAGGCCAGCATATACTTTCTAATCATCATTTCAACATCGTTCCCTGGGCTGTCATACTCCACATTATGAGCACAGGCTGAAAGATCAGTCATGATTCATCAATACACAGGTCACGCAAACATTTCACAGCACCACAACAAAGATCATGTTTCAAACAAGACAACACTACACTCTGCCAATCCTCGGGCCATCAAAACCAGTGCTCCAAAGTGTAAACACATGCAGACTTCAAACTGCTTAACCCTTTAACTCCCCCACCCTATCATTCAGCTGCAAAAACGTAACTCTGACTCCCTCACCCTATCCACCTGCTGGGAGTCAGAGGGTTAAGTTTTTGCTTTGCCAGCATGGTTGACAATGCAGGACGCTGGTGGACTGGGGGCGGGAATCAAAGGGTTAAGCTAACCTGACAATTCTTCGTCGATGTAAGGAACGCTGTGCAGACACTCATCAAATATAGAACCAGCGTGACATTATTTAACATGTTTCCACTAGAAACAGCAAAAGGACCACTGCCCCATCCTGGAAGTGTGCACGCTGATCATAATAAAACTGGGGTATCATAATGATGATACTGCTGATAATAGTGGCCTATGGAAACCTTGTAATCATGTAACTTAAACATCGATGATAGTGGCCTATGGAAACCTTGCAACCATGTAACTAAACACCGATGATAGTCACCTATGGAAGCCTTGTAACCATGTAACTAAACACTGATGATAGTCACCTATGGAAGCCTTGTAACCATGTAACTAAACACTGATTATACTGGCCTATGGAAACCTTGTAACCATGTATCTAAACACAATCTATAAACACAAAAAATGACTGCCAGAGGTTGCAATTTCAAAGAGAGTAAGTGAAGGTACAGTCTTCAGTCCCAAGACAGGGGAAAGCAGAGTTGTATCTCTTGCAACTGTAAGACCAAGTTCCATTATCAAGGTGGATAATTTGAACGTAGGCCTGCACATCCCAAGACATGGGGCAAGCAGTGTTGTCTCCCTTGCAATGGTAAGGCCAAAATAACAAACAGAAAAACAATTAAGAAATATGAGGACTTTAACCGGACAGTGTGAAGTAAGCAGGACTTTCAATCCTGCCTTCTCTGTTCCAAGGTGAATTCCACTGCAGGCAACCGAGTCCATCCTTCACCAGATAAGAGGGACTGAACTTCTACCTACCATAGATCCCTATTTCGTCAAACACACTTATTTAATAGTACTCGGGGGTCACTAGACATGGGACACAAGTTCCAGCATCTAAACCCTGCACGGTCTTCCTGCAAGCCTGAAGATGACCTGTGGACGGGATCAAAATCTTGAAAAGGACAGCACAATTCTGCAGCTTAAGATGATTTCATATCAGAAATTGCAGACTTCATCCACTGATCTATGAGCATGAAGGTATAGCAGACTGCAATATAACCGCCACACAATGATCTAAGCGTATGAAAATGATATGGCAGAATGCAATATAACCTCCACACAATGATCTAACCTTCACGCAATGATCTATGAGTATGAAAATGATACAGCAGACTGCAATATAACCCTCACAGAATGATCTATGAGTATGAAAATGATATTGCAAGATTAGGATACAGTTTCCACACAATGATCTTTTGAGTATGAAAACCGTTTCTTGACCTTACTATACAAAAACACAACAAAACAAAAAACCCAAACCAAAACAAAACCAACAAACAAAACCAACAACAAAAAACATAAGAGGAAAAATCTATTTTACATCTCAAGTGTTGTCATGCTTTTCCCAATGAATCGGCCATTGTCAGAGTCAAGGCTCCATCTGAAGAAGGTCTCATGAAAGAGACTGGACATTTAGAGTGACATCAAGCAGTGAATCTTGAGGGCAACAGATTTCTTCCATGACTTACAAAGTTTCCACTTGCCACCAAGGACGTCAACACTGTCATAGATCTGACATAATAATAATAATGATACCGGGGCAAACCCGATACAACGTCTGTATTGTATAAAATCTATCAAACCCACACACGCATACAATGGACAGAGGGAACGGTGAGATATGTTGATACCTGTGTAGTGATATGTTGCTACGGCCATCCAGACTGTAAACACAAATATTCATAGACACAATATGTAAGAGGCCAAAAACACAGAAAAAACAAACAACCAATAAATGTAATCCATCAACATCACATTCCATACAAATCCAAACTCCATATATAGAAAAGATCTTTCTGCAACAAATCTGATGTTATAGGCAAACCATACAACCCCAAAAAATTCATCATATACTGCCAAACCTGAAAATGCCATTTTCAAAAAGAAAAAGTCTGACCAACAAGTCATCAACCTCGCATTTGATCAAAAAGTAACTCCAACACAAAAGTCAGGGGCAAATTTGATGTATCTGTTTCTTGAGACCCTCCCCCCACCCCCTAAAACCATTAATTTAAGATTAAAAATTAATACAGAAATACATTTTCATGCATAATGTTCTGCCACAGTACATTGTACATCTTTAT
>JAPXFY010000027.1:21518061-21560561 GCA_030674185.1 Monoplex corrugatus | reverse complement strand
ACTTCTAGTACCATCAATGGCACCTGGGTATGGATAGGTTTTGTTTGCTTTCATAATGGAATGTATGCTTGATCTCGAGGCGCAGAGAGGTCGTCTTGAGAAACTTACAGTTATACTGATCATCAGAGTTTGGCGTTCAGTAGAAAAAGACGTGACAGCCAAGGACTGTACATAAAATTAAATCAAAGCATGATAAAAGGGGAAATGGCTTTAGACCCACTATCAAAACTTGCAGTGGAGGTTAGTACACAAATCGGTACGTTGGTAGTGGAGGTGATGTTTCCTTTACATTGGTAGTGGTGGTAATGTTTCCTTTTTTATTCAGAATATGTCCTTTCTCCTCCTAAAGTACTGTTATAAAGCATTTGTTTCCTTCAATTGAATGTAAGAGAGAGAGAGAGAGAGTGTGTGTGTGTGTGTGTGTGTATGAGTATGTATGTGTGAGTGTGAATGAGAGAGAGAGAGAGAGAGAGAGAGAGAGACAGACAGACAGACAGACAGACAGACAGACAGACAGACAGACAGACAGACAGACACACACAGACAGAGAGAGTTTAACAATCTACATGTCTTTATCTATTTATCTTTTTTTTTTCTTTTTTGGTTGCACTTAACCACTCAGTCAAGGAGGTATCAGTTGTGGCTTTATAAAACAAACATTTCTTTGGCTAATTATTTGTGGAGACCAAAGGATCATACCCTGTAAAGGTACATAACAAATGGCAGGCTGTTTTTGATATAAGTTCACATAGCAAAATAAATAAATACATAAATAAATAAATAAATGAAAAAGAAAAAGAAACAAAAAACAAAACAAAACAAAACAAAACAAAACAAAAACTAAACTAAACTAAACTAAACTAAGCTAGCTAAGCTAAGCTAAACTAAACTAAACTAAACTGAACTAAAATAAAATAAGTTTTGAATAAAATAAAATAAAAAAATAAAATAAGTTTTGAATAAAGTAAATAAAATAAATAAAATAAAATAAATAAAATAAAATAAGTTTTGAATAAAGTAAAATAAAATAAAATAAAATAAAATAAAATAAAATAAAATAAAATAAAACAATAAAATAAAATCAAATAAAAAAAAAATTTTAAAAAAAAAAGATAAAGGTTTCACTGACAGTGACTCCATATGTTGTGTATAATGATACTGAAAGTGATACAGTATTTTCTAAAGGTACAAGTTCTTTGCTAAAACCTGTTTGTTTGTTTTTTTAAAACTTACTTGCTTGATGGTTGTTTTAATGTTTCCATAAGCCAGCCACTGACATGACTTACAGGATCCTTAACGCACATATTTGTGAAAATGCAAGACGACCCTCCCTTCTCTCAAAAAACTGATACAGCGAGCAAGGACTCACGGAGACCGAGGGCAACATTCAATTCAAAACTGAATAAAAAAAATTCTCCAGACAGTTAACAAAAAATACTTTCATTCCAAAAAAAACCCCTTTGGTTTCTACTGTGTTCACAAAAAGATATGTAGCCCAATGTCGCTACTATCAAGAGGGTGACAGGAGACATGGCCGACTGCCACTCCTCTGAAGATCACACTCTCCATAACACCCAACAGGAACTGGAAAAAAAAACAAAAACGGCCACATTTATCGCTAGATGTGACCTGATCACCAGATGATGATCACAAGGAGAACACTTCTTTAACCACAAATAATCATCACAAGTAAAACTGCATTTTCAGGAAATATGTTTGATGCAGGCACCGATACCCTATGCACAAATATGCAAGCATGTTTCTGCAGCAATGTTTACAGTGACAAACTGAAAAAATCATCTAGAAAATCAATGACAAAAAAAGAAAAAACTCATCTTCACTGTAATCTTGAAAAGTCAATGATAAAAACAGACAAGAAGAAGCAAACACTTACAGCTTCCAAACTGAACAAAAAGTGACAGACACATGACAAGTTTTCCAAAATGGGGATTGGTGAGGGGTAAAAATCAACGACATGACAGCAGACATAATTGCTATCCATGCAGTTTTTAGCACATTAGCTGATGAAGGACGCCATCTCAGTGTTAAAAGCAAGAAGAAGAAGAAGAAAAAAAAAGAAAAAGACACGGGAAATAGAAGAAATCTGACTACTATTAAAACAAATCAAATCGCAAGGCTTAACCCTTTGACTCCCACACCCTGTCCACCAGTACCTTGCATGGCTGATCATGCTAGCAAAACAAAAACTTAATCCTTTGATTCCTTTACCCTATCCACCAGCTTCCTGCAGTCAAATACAAGCCAATGACAGCGGACACAAAAACAGACTCTACCTTTCCCACAACAAACAGCAACAGCGGGGTTTCCCACACACCTGTACTTATCACTAACCAGAGCTGGAAGCTTGCTCGAGAGGGACTCACTGCACTCAGAAAATTCCATATGTGCTCCACCCAAATCTGCCAGCAGTTAACTGGCAGACTCCATGAGCCCACACAAAACATGTGCTAGCAAGATCTTGAACTGAGGAGCAAAAAGGGAGGCAGGGGAGACCTCTGAAACACAAAGCTGACACCTCCAGAATGATGGAAACATTAAGATGGGCAGCAAACTGGTGAATGTTTAATGTTGCAGGCTGGGACTGAACTCAAAATATCAGTCCACAACTCTATCAATACAACCAACCAGCCCAGGAACCAAAACACACACCACACACACACACACACACACACACACACACACACACACACACACACACACACACACACAGACAAAGATACAGTTCTAATTCTCAAGTTCACATGACCCCACTCCCCCTTTCACCGTCCATTCTCCATTTTCAAGCACTCCCTAATTCCCCTGGTTCTGTTTGCAAGGCTGTGATAATCTACAATGACCTCACTTCACAGCAAGTTTTATTCCACATGGAGCACATTCAAGGTCACAGAACCTTGAGAATAAAAAAAATTCTTTTTGTTTTTATTTTTTTGGTTTGTTTGTTTTTTAAAAGGATATCATCATAATGGTCGGGTGATCTGAGTTTTCCCCCCTCTTTTTCTATCTTTTTTTCCTTTCAAACCTTCGGAGACATGTCCAAATTCTTCATGTTTTCAAACATGAGGACACCTTTCTTTTTCTCTCCATCACGCATTCCTTCTCCATTCCTCCAATTTCTACACCCCTATGCCTAGGTCTTAAGATGTACTGATAATGGTATGCAACCCCCAACCCCCAACCCCCACTCAAGTAAGTAGCTCACAAAATTAGATCTCCTTGGACATGTAGACAACATCACGTCACACAGTTATGACAAATAAATGAGTTCTGAGTTCAGTACCTTAACCCAAACAGGCACATACTGCACCAAAGGGCAATGGACGAGAACATGAACACGCACCTCTGAGGTTTTCAGATGTTCTGATAACAGAATGACATCCCTGCATGAGTAAGCGGCTCACAAAAATCTGACCCCCATAGACACAAAGGCAACACCACAACACATACAGTACGTCATCCCAAACAGGTAGATATGGTACCAAGAGGTAAAGGACATAACAATGAACACGCAGCGTGCAACAAGAGTCTAGAATTCTGTAATGGAAAACCACTGCAAGACCTAAATATCACCTATTTACAACTGATAACAACTCATTCAAAAAACAAGCAAAGAAAAAAAAACCCTCACCAACAAAGTTTTAGGGATCAACACATGCTCACAAAGTTTCCAACACGCTCCTGATCTGACACTTTCCCACAGTTGGTGCCTTTTCTGAATGCCTGATATTTATCGCCGTCTCACCAGCAAAAAGGCATGGTCTTTGGTGCACATCGAAAGTTCTGAAGGCAACCTTTCTTTCCGTTTCTCCATTTCAGCCGGCCAGACTAAAGCATAGAACCGTCAGATGTTAAGCACACGGACAATTTCAACACACGTTCCCTCCAATTATTCATTTCTGTCTTTCTGTTTTCCTTGACCATAATGCATCCTATGTTACTCCCATATCACTCTCTTTGTCACTCTCTTTATAACTTCACAGAACATATACATATAGTTTTTCAAAACTAAAATTCTGTACACATTACATACCAATCCAAACTCACAGAAACACAATAACCAATGCTCATTCACAAGCACTCATGTAACAATAAAAAAAACATAAAAAATGTCTCCATCTTACATTAAGGTATCTAGTAACTATCAGTGGCATTAAGTATTCAATGTTCCTAACACTCCATCTCCTCTGAATGTATAGAAAGGTGTGTTCAGATTTATGATATTTATACAACAGACAAACACACCATGTGATCAATTCAGTTTAATTACATGATTTGAAATATCACACACCTACAATGATTACTTAACCCTTCGACTCCCACATCCTGCCCACCAGCATCCTGCATTGTCAACCATGCTAGTAAAGCAGAAGCTTAACCTTTTGGCTCCCTCATCCTATCCACCAGTTTCCTGCAGGAAGCTGGTGGATAGGGTGAGGGAGTCAAAAAGTTAAGTTTTTGCAGTTGATGGATAGGGTGCAGGAGTCAAAGGGTTAATTCAGACTAAGCTGCTTGAAATATCACAGAATCCTTCCAGTCCTGTCTTCAAGTCTCCCTCCTCCCCTTTCCCTCTTCCTCACACTCACACCAAACCGATTGTCCACATGTTGAGGTAATGCCAAAACACAATCTGAAAATGATAAGACAACAAACACTAAAGTTTTACAGTTATGCTAAAGACACTCAAAGCTTAATCCTGTACCCAAAAAAACAAATCTTTAAAAAAACGTTTGAAAAATGAACAAAATAGAGACAGCACAAACCAGCATACAAATCCACCTCTGCTGACGCAATATTCCTGATGTTTTTTTTTTAGAGTCAAACAAAGTTGGGGGAATCACTTTGACTCTAAAAATGTGTGGTCTGTTCAAACTTAATAAAAAAAAATCTTGGCTAGAAAACAAAACAAAACAAAACAAAACAAAGCAAAACAAAAACCAAAAACAAACGAAACATATTTCACACAAATTAATCAAACTTGTCTGTTTTACATCATGCATCTAAAACTCTTTGGCAACTCAAACATACAACACAAATTTGATAAATCACTAAATAGCAGAAAATCATGTGCTAACAATGTGACAGTGACATTAACTCAATTATTGGAGGCACCAAAAACTAAACTGATCCTATTTACATACATGCATTTCTCATTTCTCTCTGAATCTCATCTCTTCAGATTTGATATCGTCCGAGCCACTGAAAAAAGCAAACTCTGCTAACAAAAAAAAAGCACCTGCAATTACTATGTACAAATTAAAAAACAGTCTCAAAGTCAGCTGATCAGAATTATTCCTTCTTTTATAAATAAATACAATAAATAAATCCATCAATACAGTGAGCAAGAAAAGCATAACATTATATTCCACGTCATGTCAGCGTGGCTATGAAAGTCAACCAGTGGGCAAGCGTCAAACCTGCACAGATACATAATGGTCTGTCAGGTTGATCTTCAACTAGCAATCTTCCCATCCTTAAAAAAAACAGCAGGCAAGCTTTTGTTGACTAGTACTAGTAGTGCATTAATCATACAATGACTCAAAACCTGTTTTGGCACATGCACTGTTAGTCCTCCACTTTTGCTCTGTGCAATTACCATGCATTCCACATACTGTCCATACAGCGATACATACCCATTAACTCCGTTTCTAAATGGGTGGGTGGGGTGGGGTGGGATGGGGTGGGTGGAATTAATAAAAGAAGGGAAAGGAAAGAAAAAGAAAAAAAAAAGGCCCAAGCTGAAGCAAAACGTGGAACTGCTGCCATAACATGATTTTCAAAAATGCTAGTACCATTAAGTTAGTTAGAAGAGTATGTAACAGTAGATGTAGAAGTAGCAGCTACAGTAGCAGAGACTACTTTGCTGACATGTATGCCTAGCTAGGCCCTTCTATTCCTTCTTCATCATGTGTCCATTTCCAGTTATTCTTGAGGTTACTGTACCTCACACTGATTTCAACTGCTTAAATATATCCCCTTACATAAAAATTAAAATAACTATCACTCATCAAAATGACAAATGTCCATCTATCCATGAATTTTTTTTTTAGTCAAACAAAGAATTCAATCTGAAGTGTAAATCTAATATGATCAGTTCAATAAGTACTAATGATGGGTCTAGCAAGCCAGTCGTAAGATTATATAAATCATTGCTAAAGATTATCTTGGACAGTTAGCAGTGAAACTGGGATCACTCCTCTCTGAGTTCTTTAACCCATTACAAACTGTTAACTCTTTCTCCCCACCACATCATCAGGTCAAGGTGGACAAATAATATTTGAAAAAAATTATCCCCCCCCTGAAAAAAAAAGAAATCCAGTCAAGCAATCCTCTCCCTTCTTCTCGCCTACATGTGAGTGTGCACATCAGCTTCACTGGTATCTTTTGTCTATCCTGTGCCCGTAGCAACAAGGTATCAGCATAGAAATGCCCGCTTTGTCCAAACTGGCTAAACAAAAAAACAAAAAACAAAACAAACAAAAAACACACACACACAAAAGTGTAGAAGACTAAGGCTATCAGGTGGCATAAAACGATTATCAACACATAAATGATCAAACACCAGTGCCATACCAGTGACTTATTTGTGCCAGTCTCCAAAATCTCCAACTATCGGAATGCTCACATCCATTTAACAACCTGGCAATGGTGTAGTTATTTACTTACAGTGGCTTGTGCATGAAACATCAACATTCCAACAAATGAGATCTTTCTTAATTATTATGTCATAACCTCACATAAAAAAATATTTTGTAGCCATTATTCTCATAATAAAACAAAAAAACCTGACACTACTAGTTCTGACAAAATATGATTATGCTTAAGTTAAAAACAAAATCCATTTTGTAGTTGGGATGGAGCATCAGGTCTTCAGTTTTACATGCCATTTTTGTTTTCAGTGAGATAGCAAACCACATGAATCTTTAGAAAAACAAGAGTGTACAAGTCTAATGCCATGATTTATACTGCTGTAGAAATAAGTAAGGTAACAAGAGTGGGGGAAAAACACATTATAGAATGAAGGGGTGTATGCATGCCAAGGAAAAAATCGATGTCTCTGTGTTGAGTGCATGAAGAACTAAGACAACTCTGACACAATCCAAAAGAGTGAGATAACCAGAAAAGAAACAAGACACTGAAAAACACATCTGAGGTCAACTCACTTGATGCTACGTTCACATATGTGGTCAATGGCATCGGTAACCCAGTATAATGATGTCCAGATTGTAACTTTAACCCTTTGACTTCCACACCCTATCCACCAACTGCAAAAACTCAACCCTTTGACTCCCTCACCCTATCCACCAGCTTCCTGCAGGAAGCTGGTGGATAGGGTGAGGGAATCAAAGGATTAAGTTTTTGCTTTGCTGGCATGGTTGACAATGCAGAATCCTGGTGGACAGGGTGAGGCAGCAGTCAAAGGGTTAAAAAGTCGTGCTGTTATGGTGACCTATCGTATTCAAAACTACCATGCACAGATGATACTTCGAGTTATTTAGAGCCTGTTTACACCTCACTGGCCGGCTGTGCATGTACTCTCCATCATGCAACACAGAAAGACCTGAAGTAACCTGGCTTCACTTCGTTTATCAACAAGATGTAAACAGCCGTGTGTGAGAGCTTGAGCACCACTGCAGGCAAGACAAAATTGTTGTTCAGCTCTATGATGCAATCAAAATGTTTAAAAATGAGAGGTCAGATGTTAACAGTAATGATAATAGATTGGATGGGCCTGATTTTGTGCCATACAGTGCATGATCTTCTCTGGGGGCGGAAAAGCCTCAGTTTCAATACCACACTATGCAAGCTCTCATCATCATCATCATGTGCTCTGCCACATGGCGTCGGCGATCATGGCCCTCCATATGTATATGTTTATCCCTTGTCGCCGCAAGCACATTCTCCACCCTCTCTGTTCCCAGCCACCCTGCAAGTCCATCCAGTATTTTCTCCCTGGGTCTACCTGGTGCTCTCTTTACCTCCAACTGTTGTGATCAGGTGCTCTAATACTAGTAACAGAGTATATAACATCATTTTCTGCAGAGTTATGCAATGTTAGACTGACAACGTAATCACCATTTTTCTTACAAGTAGCTTTTTATTCTGAACACCCCCCCCCCCCCCACACCTCCCCCAATACTCAAATGCCTGATAAACAGGGACTAACAAGGGGGAAAACTCCTGGTATGGAATGAGTTAAACAGGATGGTGTGGTCTACTGTGAGGTGAATATGTAGCTCCCTGATTTACCACAAGAGCTGGGAATTCCTGACAGCACGGCAGCCAGTAGCCACCTAAAACTGTGTTAATCTATTTCAACTTATGGACCAGCTAGCCCAGCTGGCATCCTGAACATTCTGCAGCAGACCATAACAAAGAAAAATGTCAAGCCAAACAACATTTTACATCAAATTGAGGATTTCTAATGTGCACCAGCTGCCATTGTCATATGAACCATGGCAACACTCATGCATGCATAAACTTTAAAAAGTATGTAGTGATCAGTGCCATCTGCTAGGCTCACTAGTAAGGTTACCATTTTCAGTGTGATACTGATACATACTGATGCTTGTGTAGTTTTTATGTTATTTCAATTGTTATCATTATTATTGTTGTTTAAAGCCCTGCTGACAAAGGGCTATAACCATCTCAAAGCATACACAATACTTCAACAGTAGAAAAAAAAGAAAGTAAAATTAACCCTTTCAGCCCTAAGTACTTCTAGATCTCTGATACCCTCAACCCTGAGTATTTTTAGAGAAATTCTAACAAAAATCGGTGTGTCAGAATAAATCCTTCTAATGCTTAAAAATTTGCCAGGAAGAAAGTATAGGGTGTCTGGAATTCGGTAATATAAACAGGATGTGGCAGAGGAGAGTAGGTGCCGGTAGGTCGCATACCGCATGCTAGCACAATACCAGGCCAGATCAACCGGACATGTCAGGCCGCTCCAGCGGCCTGCTGGGTCCAGAGGTATTAATTGCGCTGGCCGCTGCAGCGGCCAGCCGGGTTCAAAGGGTTAAGTACATATATCAATGCATTCATACACAGAATCTAAGGACATTTGCCTGGCGGCGCTGACCACTCCGTCCTATTTATCATGCAATGGATTTAAAAAACATACATGATAGGAAGAAATGACAGAAAGCAAAGGAGGAAGGCAAAAACAAAGAGAGTGACAGAAAAGAGGAAATTTCCAGATGGGGGGAATACTAGTTATACTGAAAGAGCCCTTGGCACCCCCACGGCGGAAGTTATTTCGGTTACGTTTCTCTTAAAAATGTTGGCCTACCTGAAAATCTGTCAGCTACCTCAGCTTTCATGGCTGATAAAACATAAGGTCTGCACCACCACAGTGCCAGAAAACCCTGGCTTTCAAAATAGATACCTAAGAAGAGGAAGAAGAAGAAAAAAGCTTTAACAGAAAAGCACTATTCTCCAATTTACGCACAATCTCATTGTGCATACATCAAGACACTACCACTATCAAGTGACCATGCCTATCCTCTTTATGTTTGGCTCAATGTCAACATGTGATAACCAAAAGTGGCTGCTTTTATATGCCAAAAAAAACATTAACAGCTAACATTAAACAGACATTTATTGTATGAAAATTTCAGTAAAATTTAATCTCACACATAGAGACACACACACACATAAAGAAAGAAATACTTTCAACAATAATAACAATTTTAAAAAAAATTACATTAAAAACAACAGAGAGAACTACAGGATTCAGGATTTAGCGCACACTTAACAAAGACATTTTGGAGAGAGAGAGAAAAAAAAACCCACTACTTATACTTTTCCCAACTAAAGGGAGATCAACCGTTTTCCAACTAAAGGGAGATAATAAAAAAAAAAAAAAAAGGTACCAGAGTTGACATTTTGAAGTTTGTTCAATAGGGGATTCACTGTAGTCAAGACAAATCCATATGTGCTCCACCCAAATATGTTAGCAATTATTAAAAACAAAACAAAAAATCCAAACCAAAACCAACCAACCCACAAAAAACAACCAAAAACCAAAAACACAGAAAAACCCACATAAATCAGCACAATACTTTTATGTCTAATTAACACTGTGTCTACAGCTGAACACAATACCATATCGTTGTCATATGCTCTAATGTCTCCTACCATGCATGTTGAAAACAGTCACGTTGGGGACACAGTCAAGCAACTTGCACAGGACACCACACGTGAGATATCTTATGCACAATAACCATGTGAACGATTCACCGTTTTGAAAGCCCGGAGAGGTAGGAAGCCAGAAGGTATTCAAATTAATACATATATAAACAAATGAATGAATGAATGAATAATGCATACTAAATCAGTAAAATAAGACAGACAAAGCAAAAGGCCTGTAAATATTTACCAAACTGAAAGAGGATGAATCCATGTACACATGTTTTATCTGGCCTTCTTTGTTCACACAATTCACAGGACGGGGGAAACCGTACACATACTTCTAACAGATAAAACAACAACACAAATGAATAAAACAAACAAAAAACCCACACACAATCCCGTATGATGTTCAATCACTGAGTCAACAGATGCAGCAGATTTACAATGAGTGTGTTCCAGTATACATAAAACAGCATCACAAAAATACTACATGTGAATCCCGTACACACATATGCACAAACTCAGGCTCTCAATGCATGGGTGCTCATTTACAAATGCATGTGCATCACACACATACACACACACATTTTTGTACAAACTTACCTAACAATATTAACAGAATCAAATAATGAAAAACACACACATATTTCAAAGTTCTAACAATGATAAACACATGCTGACATGGAGAGTTGAAGGTTCAACAAATATAGGAAGTAGATTCTTGAAAGCTGAATATGGTAACAGCAAAGAGCAATCTAAGCTGACCATGTCCAATGACAATGGCTCTGAAAATCACGAAATGTATAAATATCCTATAATCTGTTTTCTTTCTTTCTTATATTTTCAAGAGAGCCATCGCTACGTATAGCTGCACATGAGGGTAGAAGTGTACGATGCTTTGGTTTACTGTTTATTTGCTTTTTGAAAATTGTTACTATGTGATCTGGAGAGCAAGAGTTTGATGGGTCAGACAGTTTTAGAAGGTGTAGCGTGACATTCCTCGTTCACTGCATGGGATGAAAAAGGGCACTGAAAATTTTGCAAGAGAATGACATGTCACTGATAGTAACAAATGGAGAATGGCAAATGCACAGACTACCATCAATGTTCACATTATCCACCATTTACGTTTTACCACTACCTAGATTTACATTTGCAGGAACAGAGAAGAAGCTCCTGTCTGATCAACATTTAATCACTTCACAGACAAAATATCACAAAACTGTATACCTCAGTCCACCAAATGTTCTTCATTAACAGCACAACAAGGGACCCATCTTCATTCCCAATGAACTCAAAACACACGCATGCATAATAAGAACATCCACTATAACAACTAAAGAAAGAATATTACCTAGAATAGAAACTGCATGCACGCACAACGCAATATAAATTGCAAGGAAAAAAAAAGAAAAAATTCAAAAAGAAATAAAACTAAAACAAAAACAATTACTACCAACAATAAAACCATGTGCATGCATTACAAAATAAGTAACAATGAAAAAAGTTTTTAAAAAAACAAACAAACAAACACACAGCCAAAAACAGAAACCATGTGCATGCATAGTACAAAACAAGTTACAAGCAACAAAGAAATGCCCACAAAGAGAAGAAATAAATAACTTCACCTTGTGACTCCAAGAGAAACCAGCAGCCACTTCAAATAATGGCACTCTTGTGAATTGCAGGCTGTGAAAAAGCTGGTGACTGCACAGCGTGGCCATCCGTGAAGAACTCTAAGGTGAAGCTGGTGGAAGTTGGTGGACAGACTGCGGGAGTCAAAGAGTTACATCGAGAACTCCCTTTGTTATGTCACAGGTACGACCCTGACGCAGGTCCAATAACACACCGGTGGGCGGAAACATGGGTCAAAAGAGTGGTGGTGACCAGATACACACGTAAAAACATCGACATCATCACCAACATCATCTAAAATATCCATACAAAAATGCCTCATAGCTAACATGACACATGTCGTAATTATGCAAACACGGAAAACACTGACATAGCACAGGAAAAAAGTGACGCATGTACAACATACAGTATTGACAAGCTTAATTATTGGTGTATAGTGAGCATCTTGGCAGGTCTATATGTCATTTTTCTTTTTTACACAAAGATCAAACTACTGGGCTCCCTTTCATTGTTATTTGGCTGCAAACATGCTGACCAGCATATGTGGGTTGTCACTTGGGTATCCTATCTGATAGCTGTGTGTGAGCATACAAGTCTGCTCTCTCTCTCTCAACTCTCTCCCCCCTCTCTCTCTCCCCCCTCTCTCTCCCTCTCCTTCTCTCTCTCTCCCTCCCTCTCTCTCTCCCTCTCTCTCTACCCCCTCTCTCTCACACTCACTCTCCTTCACTCATACACACACACACACATACACACACACACACACACACACACAGGCACACAACACACACAACATACACATCATTATATCAAACTCAGTTCAACTAACAGTTCCCCTGACAGGGACTCCAAGCATCAGTGGGCTGAACCCAGACCCACGTAATAATCTCAGTGACTGGTCAACACAACCCCTCTGCAGGACAGGAGCCCAACAAAGCCTATAGCAGCTAATGCACTTTACTCTCGACACACAATACAAGTATCACTCGTTGGGAAATGAATGTGACAAAAACCAAAATTGATCTCATCTGATGCATGCGACACTGCACCCGTACAAAAACCAAAAATCCTTCTTACTCTTCTATTTGTTTTTCTTTTCTTTTCTTTCACCAAACCGAAATAAGACCTGTGTTGTTGCTAAATTCCCTCCGATTCCATCAATAAGCTATCTGCACACAATCTAAACCAGAACATTGTTTTAGTGTTGTAGTCTTTTTCCACTGAAAACCTTCATCTAGCAAAGCACAGGTACAAGCACATGTGTCTAAGATATGGCATATGTACAAGGCAAAGTGGTACACTGTTCCGTTACAGCCTAATAACATACTGGGCTCATGTGCATAACACGATTCTAGACCCCAGAAGCATTCTAAAATAGTTTCAATTTTACGCACATTCCTGTGAAAACACTCAATTTTAACCCTTTGACTCCCGTACCCTATCTACCAACTGCAAAAACTTATTCCTTTGACTCCCTCACCCTATCATATATGAAGTCGGTGGACAGGTTGACTAAGCTGTTGGATAGGGTGAGAGAGTCAAATGCTTACGTTTTTGCTTTCCTAGCATGGTTGACAATGCAGGATGCTGGTGGATAAGGTGCAGGAGCCAAAGGGTTAACATTCAGAATGCTCCTAGAAAATAAACCATGCTGTGGACCTGGGCCCACGCCAAAGATACCTGCATCCCAAATCTCTCATGCTGACTTTAATTTCGTATCCATACAGTCATCACTGCTACGATCTGAAAATCGATACACACAGCAGTGATGTTACATATTGTTAAGGAACATCCTTGTTAGCCAATCCATACTGTCAGAAGCAACATGATTGTGAAAGCATAAAAGCTCAACTAGAGACAACAGAGAGAGAGACACTATCAACTAAACCAATTGAATGTTTCTGTCCTAAAACATTTTTATTTCGTGCATGAAAGCCGTTTCCTTTTGCCATTCAAAACACTGACAAACATCCTGCCTGTATTGATTAAAATAATTGACTGTCTCTGTAACTTTCAGTCCCATCATGATATTTTCATCACCTGAAAAAGACGGGCCAAAAGCTACCTGTGACGATCCAACATTTTAGACTATGCTGGTGGGACAGTTTTCATTATTTCATTTCCTTTCTCTCATTTTGGTAAGACAGGAGAATTCGATGAAAGATGTTTCACTGTTGAGAATATGTGAGTAGCGCATCATCTTAAGTTGCTGAAAGTAAACAGGAACAGTAAACAAGTTGAAGGAGGGATCAGGTCATTCATCGTCGTCTCTCCCAACTCGTTGTACAGTCGACATGTCCAGCATGTAGTCATTTGTACTGAAAGCCCCAAATATCATGAGCACCCATCTCCTCTGGTCACCTATTTGGTTGGTCCCTCCCCTAGACACAAGGCTTGATACATTTCACTCTACTTCACATTTATAACACGGTAACCAAAGGGCTCCCCTCGCTCCCCCATTAAATTCTCTGTCTGCCTGATTACAGCACAGGCAAGCACTTGCTCTGCAGTCATTGTCGTTGTCCTTTCACATCCCACATACTTATATTTCTTTTGTTGCCAGCAACAAGGAGTCTGTATGGTCCCTGGTCCCATAGAAATTGTGAGCTGTTCTTTTGATATTTGGCTTTATGGCTCTCTGTAGACAGAGAGGATGAGTAACAGTCTTCAGTGACTGTCTTTCTTCTGGTTCTGTCCAGAAGCTGTGAAGCTACTGACGGCGCAGATGCAGATATGGATTTGCACCTGCCGACTGACAGCTCCACAGACTGAAATTTCAAGACACAAGACAAGCAGCTGGCAATCTTTGTCTTACCAATGCTCGATCAGTTGCCTCACTCCTCACACACCACCACTGTGGATACTGGTCCCCTAGTTCTCATGTCAATGTTGACCACATTGGTATGTATAATATATGTATATGTCTATAAAACGGCTTGTCATTCCAGTCCACTAGCCGCTGTTGTCCGTTGGTCTTGAAGACAATATATGTCATTATGTTCATATCGATGCATTATAGACCCATTCGTCTATACTGACACATTTGTCCATGTTCAAAATATTTCCAAATACATACACAAACTTACTCTTTCATCCAACCGGGATCACTTGTCCAGAGCTTGTGATATAGTAACTTTTGTGCATGTTCATAAAATAACCTGATATGTGCAAGCAGATTTCCCTTCTGAGTGCACACACAGTACTGCTGAAAAGAAAAGACACCAGCAAGCGATAAAGTCTACTTGTGATTGCAGACAAAAAAAAAAGGCAGGCAGGCAGGCAGGTAGGCAGATAGGCAGGCAGTGAAGCCTGCCCAATAGCAGAGAGGTAAGCAGAGGTCCAACAAACAGACGGCATGTCAGCTGGCTGACCTCTCTACCGTACACTACTGCGAGGTCAACGTGATCATACAACCACGTGCTCAGCATCAAAGACAGCGGTGGCGGTGGCTGGCTGCAGCATCACCTCCCTGCCATCCCCAGCCCCATCCTCCATCACCCCATTGGCCCCCTGGGTTGGAGGGTGCAGGCGCAGGGTGGAGGGGCGCCGGTTGATGTTGGGAGTGTAGCCCACCCTGTCCAGCGACACCAGGGAGCTGTGTATCTCTGCCCCCTGTTCACACATATTATGACATGTACAATGCAACTAGGAACAGGACAAAAACTCTTAAAGAAACACATCAAGACTTATGCAACCAAAAAGAACATGCTTCAAGATGAAAATTTAGAGAAGTGGGCAAAAGGCTAGTCTAAACTTAACACCAAGAAAAGATGAAAATTTAGAGAAGCGTAAAAAACGCTGGCCTAAACTTGAATGCCAAGAAAACAAAAGTGCTACATATTAAAGGCAAAGACACTGAAAACAATCAAGACAGCTGAATCAATAAAATTTCTTTAGAAGATGTTAAAGATTTTAAATATCTTGGTTCTGTAAAGACTGATGATGGCACCAGTCTAAAGACATCAAATTAAGAACTGGAATGGCAAAGCAAAAAATGGTCCAACTCAACTTATCTGGAAAGGCAGAAGCATACCAAATGGTCTGAAAAATTAAACTTTTAAGATGTTTGATCTGGCCAATCATTATTTATGGCTGCAAAGCCTAGACTCTCAGAAAAGCTGACCACAAAAGAATTGAGGCAGCAGAGATGTGGTTTTATCGCAGACTACTACGTGACAAATGGACAGACAGAAGAACTAATGAAAGTGTCCTGGAAGAACTTGATACCACCAGAAAACCACAAGCAGACATCAACAAGAGAATATAAAATACATTGGTCATGTGTCATGTAGCAAGAACACAGACCTCATGGCAACAATTTTTCAAGGAAAAACAGAGACAAAAAGGAAGAAAGGCAGACCCCCAATCTCACACATCGAGAACACAACCAACATCAGTGGACTAAAGATTCACTGAACCTAGTGATGCTGACAAGTGTGACAAGTGTGACAGGTGAGACTGGAAATCACACACACACACACACACACACACACACACACACACCACACACACACACACACACACACACACACACACACACACACACACACACACACACACACACACAAGTCACGTAACCACCAGTCATGGGTGACCAGCAGGAACAGAGCCAACCAAACAGCAAACCATCTGCCGTCTGATGAAGGTCATTTTTTTTTCTTTGGGTCCCATTTTCCATCCCACTCTGATGGCCACAGACGCTTTACAATGCGATGACAATGATGAAGATGAGGCTGATGAAGGTTACTGTCATTGTCATTGTTTAAAGCCCAGTTCACTGTGTAGAGCCATATCAGGGCTATAACCGTTTCAAAACGTACAAAACTTCAAAAGGAAAAAAGAAAGAAAAGAAAAGTAAAAACACATGTCAATGCACTCGCGCACATAATCGAAGGACATGCCCCTGGCGTTGACCGCTCCGTCCAATTTATCACACAGGGAATTTAAAAAACACACCTGAATACAAATATAAGCATACCTAAGGACGTCAAAACATACATAAAAACTGGCATAAATCACCTAAAATTGCTTCCGCATATCTCATTTCCCTAGAGCCAAAAATGCACTTTATACATGTACCCAATTATCAATTCTAAGAGAAAGTACGTAAGACTTTATCAAACACATACAAGTGAATGGACCAGCATGGCAGAAAATGATAGGAAAAAATGACAGAAAGCAAAGGAACAAGGCAGAAACAAAGAAAGTGACAGAAAAGAGGAAATTTCTAGCACAGAATGTCCAGAAGGTGGGGATACTATTTATACTGAAAGAACCCCGAGCATCCCCATGCAGCTGATGAAGGTCTTGAGAGGAAACTAAAAAGAAGAAACCAGCAGATTCTCGGAGCATGGTCTCTTTCACCAACTATGCATATGCTTGTATGAGAGAATCAGGTACCAATCTATTTTTCTCAAAAAAAAGATCATTTTCATAAAATGAAAAAAAAAATCCTTTATAAATTCTGTACATTTGGCTCATCATAAAAATTTCATCAGGGAATTTTCTCTCATGAAGCTGATTTTGTTCTCAATGACTATATCAGCCTGCAGTCACAAGGCATAAAAAAGCATTTAATGATGGAGGCAGTCTTTATCCAAAATTCTGCTGAGTTCACATTCCAATATTTCTAGGATTTCTCATTTTTCAAGCTCCTTTCTATTCAATTATACAGGCATGAACTAAAAGTAAAATGGTAAAGTATAGGTTGTCCCGTAACATGAGACATCAACTTATCTCAGGGCCAACATTCATTATGACGGCAACACTCAACTCATCTTCTTTGTTTTTTATCTTTCCTGACATAGCAGACGGATAAGCAGGCTTACCCATTTACAGGTAGGTGAAACTTGGCTGGTGTATTCAAGACAGAGTACAAATTGTGTCACCCATATGATAATCACAATCGATTGTGCTTAACTTCAGCTCACAAGAAAGAGTGCTCTAGCACACTGCACTGTCCTGTCCCCAATGAACAACAGATTCTGTTACAAATGTTACTGTTAATCTTATTGTTGTTTAAACCCCAGCCGACTGCACAGAGCGATATCAGGGCTATAACCACTTCAAAACACACACAATAATTTAACAGAAAAAAAAAAACCCAGAAAATTAAGTACACATATCAATGCATTTGCGCACATAATCTAATGACATGTCCCTGACGTTGACCACTCTGTCCAATTTATAGTACAGGGGACTTGAAAAACAAAGCTGCATACAAATTTTAATATAACTAAAGACACTAAAATATATATAAAAACAGGCTTTAATTACCTAAAACTGCTTTCGCATATTTCATTTCCCTAAAGCCAAAAATGCACGTAATTCATGTACCCAATTAGCAATCCCAAGAGAAAGTACATTAGACTTTATCGAACACATACAGGTGAATGGACCAGCCAGGCAAAAAATGATAGGATGAAATGACAGAAAAAAAAGGAGGAAGGCAGAAAAAAAGAGAGTGACAGAAAAGAGGAAATTTCTAACACAGAATTTCCAGAAGGTGGGGATACTATCTGTAATGAAAGAGCCCCTGGCATCCACATGGGGGGAACAGCAATGTGAAAAACTGTCCCAGATTCTAAGATCTTTGATGCACTGCTGTCATGTTAATTCTTTCATGACGGCCAGTGCACACCACGTCAAATTCCCAGCTGCCAGGTAGTCGGCGTTTGTTTTCTTCTATGCTGACACATCATTATTACTGCTTTTTTTAATTTAATTTTACAGCTACTAAAGAATGATTGACTCATTTCCCGCCATGGTCGCAATCAAGCGACTTCCTGTACGACCGCCATGGTCACATTTGTGCGACTTGGAGGGGTCATGCAAAACGCGAACTTTTCACGCGGGTACAAAGCTTCTGTCAGCTCCACTGGTGAACGCATGCGACTGTGCTATTTTTAAACTTTACCCAGCGACCTAGTTTTTCAGCAGTAAGGCCGAAGTGTGGCTTTGTTAACTGTCAGAATTTACGTCACATTTTCTCCGAAGCGTTTTCTCCAAAGTGGCTGCAAATCGACACACATTGTCTACCACTCCGAGTAGAATAAGCAGACAGCTGACTTTGTGTGTAGATTTTCCATTGCTTTTCCTCATTTATTATAATGATATCTGGTGCACAACTCATGAAATAAGGTCAGTAGTACAACTAATAAACCGTACGAAAAAAAATTGTTTGTTTTCCTTTGTAATAAGATTATCTGTGGAATAATCAATCAAGCACATAAACATAATCAAGCATTCGTATATAAATACAACATTTGCCCTTTACACAGCAAAAACAAAAGTAAGTGAAAATCTTTAATAGTCGTTGAGATATAAGCTTTTAAAAATGCATACTGCACTGCAAAATTGGCTGCCCAAAATATACTTGGCACTGAAGAGTGCCGTTTCTGGGGAAACTTGGTGGTGAAAGAGTTAATGGCAAAGTATTTGATACTACCAGAAAGCTCAAACGTGATCTTTGAGGGCATACTATTTTCAGAGAAGAATTTCTAATACTTACATGCACTGTTACAACAAGAACAACGTGGGTCACAGAGTATAAACCAGACGCATGCTCACGTCCCAGTAGTAATTGTACTGAAGTCTAGAGGAACCTCTGAAACCTACCTCTCTCTCTCTCTCACACAGACACACACACACATACACACAGAGTAAGACAGACAGAGAGAGAGAGAGAGAGAGAGAGAGAGAGAGAGAGAGAGAGAGAGAGAGAGAGAGAGAGAGAGAGAGAGAGAGAGAGAGAGAGAGAGAGAGAGAGAGAGAGAGAGAGAGCAGTCAACTTGGATGGTAAGGTCTATAATCATTCCTGAATTCCCACACCTAGTACCTAGCAGACAATATAAAAAGGAAGACAGTGCAGACCTAACACAAGGCTTTGGAATTTCCTCGTCAGGGGGTCACTTTATTCCATTATCAGTCAGAGCATCAAACATGAAGCTACACCAACTAAACAGACTCTGTCCCTTAGCTAAAAACTTCTGCTACACAGTACTGGTGGTTGTTCTGGATATTCTTTACAGTGAAAACTGCCAGAATTTTTAAAAACTTGACCGGCACTTTGCGGCCAGTCCATCTGTAGGAAACAGACACATTACCCATACCAGGGTACGGTGCGGCAGGAGGGAACTTTTTCAGCACCGGCACCCAGAGGCCGGTCCGTCACGAAAAGGTTAATCTCACTTTCAGTGGATTTGGAGATATGCTGGAGAGCTGAAATGAGCAATGCGGGCATAGTGACACAAGAATGGTACAAAAGATGGGGAAGAAAACAACAAAGAAGCAAACAAACAAACAAACAAAATTAATAGACAAATAAGCCAATGCTACACAAAAAGTGTGAAGAACTTACCACCGCAGGATCTGGCATGGTGCGATCCGTGTCCCCGGCCATGGTTCTCTTACGTACAATGATCCACACCAGGGTGAAGAAGAAGATGCTGATCAGCTTCAATCCGGCACCCACACCTGCCAACACATCATGACACAGCACCTGAACTCTGAGCTTTTTGTCTTTTTTCCTTCTCTTTGCTGTTCTCTTCCCACCATACTCCTTCACACTAGTCATTATTCAGCTATACATGTGTGACCCTCCAACACGGTATGAGTTGTCTTGTCCCTTGACCAGTTGTGAACTAGAGCTAAAACAACCATTTGATTTTCAGTTTTTGATCACAGTATGATCTAAGATATTTAAAAAAAAATTTTTTTGATGGACTTGCAGACTGGCTGAGGGCAGAGAGGGTAAGAGATGTACTTGCAACGACAAGGGATAGATTCATATGGAGGGCCATGATCACCAACGCCATGTGGCAAGGCACATGATGAATGAATGAATAATCTATGATCATTAATTCCCACACTGCCTAAGCAATAATGTGATAGTTTACCCCTTTTAACAACAACAACAAAATCATTTGAGGCACCTACCCTACCAACTGTGGTAGCAAAACTTCACCCAAACCAGCCACTATCCTGTTCTCCCTGCCAGTCTGAGTGAAAACAACTTGCCTAATACCGTAGAAAGATTGCTTTTCAGGCTTTTAAAAACTACTGCTCCTGACAGGCTAAATGAAAAACAGAGAACAAATGGACATGCATAAATGAAGAGTCTTCATCCCTCATTAGCTGACAGTCACATGACATGATTTAGCCACTCGCCAAAAGGGTAATTTCACCAGCAACATCTCCCAATACTTGAGCAAACATTCTAGCTAAGACACTGAACTCAACTCATGGTGCAAATATGTTAGATAAACAGGTTGAGAAGACATTGGGACACTGATAAACAGAATATTTTGCAACCCTGAATGCCTGTACACTTGAAGCTACTGTTAATAAACAGAAAAACAAAACGATGATAAAATGAATGAAGATGAGGACTCTGATCAGCCAGTCAGCAAACCACACACACACGCACACACACACGTACACGCACACGCACACGCACACACACACACACACACACACACACACACACACACACACACACTTCTGGTCTATACAAGAAAACAAAAAACAAAGGCAAATTCAAACCAAATAAGAAAAAGAGCTCACCAATATAACGGTGGCGGAACTGCACAATATCATAGACAAGACAGGAACCATGACTCTCACAGCGTCGACTCCACAGTAAGCAGGCCGAGTCAATGACATTGCCAAAATAGATGGGAGCTGGCACATAGGCTGCAGGGTGACAAAACATAAAACCTGTCAGTCCCTTCAATGTATTATATATTATATATATATATATATATATATATATATATATATATATATATATATATATATATATATATAACACATATATATATATACACATATATATGTATATGTACTGTCTGTTTATCATTATGGATCATGTGTCATTGTGTACATATTTATGTATGAGTATGTTTATGACCAACTGCATGAATATATGTATGGTAAGACTCCATTAACATCCATTCATTTGTCATGTGTATGTATGTGAGTGTGTATTTTCTGCTGTGTGTGGGTGATATATCAGTGCTTTTGTATGTTATTACACTTTGTAAGCGTGTAACATGCAGTGAGTCCAAGCGAGACTGGAGAACAGGATCACACAAAACTGATTTATTATCATTATGAATATGTTAAGTCTAGGAGTTTCTAAGTACATCATCAAACTCAATGAACAAAATGATCTCACCATAGTAAGTAAACTCACTTATCTTATTCTTCCAAAGTTTTTTTTTTTCAAAGCCCAGCCGACCGCGTAGAGCCATATCAGAGCTTTAACCGTTTCAAAACATACACAATACTTCAACAGGGGGGAAAAAAGGAAAAGAAAATTATGCATTCACGCACGTAATCAAACGACATGCCCCTGGTGTTGACCACTCCGTACAATTTATCACACAGAGGATTTAAAAAAGACACTTGAATACAAAGTTAAACATATTATTGTGTGTGTGACAGAGAGAGAGAGAGAGAGAGAGAGAGACAGAGACAGAGACAGAGACAGAAAATACTGCACACTATAAAACAAGACTCTTATGAAAACCAAAAGTAAGGGAGAACGACAGTGAGGGACAATGATTGTGTGTGTGTGTTTGCTTTTATCTTGAATATTCTACAAACATACAGGACAACAACGATGATGATATACATCACAACTGACCAAAGAGACGCATGACCACGTACTGCAAACCCAGAGCAAAGGCCTTCTCTTCCTTGGCCACTGACCTGAAACACCCCAACACCATCACAATAAACAACATACAAAAGATAACAGTTTAACACCAGTGAATTTTCAAAGACAACATTTAACACCAGTGACTGTTCTGGTATGAATATTCTATTAACAAAAGATAGCATTCAAAACCAGTAATAAGTTTTTGTATGATTACTGTATCATAAATACATTTGTGTTTTCTATATACATACAGATATACACACGTAAAAAAAAAAGCCAAAGATCTGTATACCGGTCTGGTCTTGAAGAATTTTAAGTTTCTTGTAACAACAGTGCCATTTCAGTACAGTCTCATATTTTATTCTTGACAATATTTTATTTCTAATCCTTTGACTCCCGCACCCTGTCCACTGGCATCCTGCATCGTCACCCATGCTAGCAAAGCAAAAATTTACCCTTTGATTCCCTCACCCTATCCACCAGCTCCCTGCAGGAAGGGTTCAGTTTTCGCAGTTGATGGATAGGTGTGTGGGAGCCAAAGGGTTAATCCAGCTCTAGGCTCATATTTATTAATCTGTGCCTATTTCTCTAAAATCATGTCCCTTACATAAAACTGTGCGTCAAGTTTTCTTGAAATCCAAAACAAGTGTGACTGCCTGCACTCAAGCAAACAGGAAACAGAAATAACATGAAAAAAGAATAAAAACGCCCATTTGATACAAGACAAGACAGGTGCAAATTTTTGGCAAACTTGCCTGTGTCAAGCGTAAGATCACAAACAAACAAATACCAGATACAAAAATTAGGAGAAAAAGAATGAAACTTCCTTATTACTCTGTCCAGTGTGAGAAAAGGCATAAAAGGACTAAAATGACATCATAATGTGTTTCTGAGTAAATATGATGTCGGAAATGAGATGAATTCTGCTATTTTGAAAAGTGGTCATGCCACTTTAATATCGTTTTATCCTGAAGAGGGTCCAGTGCTAAAATTAAAACTATGATGCACTAGCTAAGAGTAGCGTTTGGAATGTAAAGGATCCTACAATCAAATAATGCATAAGAGAAAATATAAGCATATGATCGACTGAATGGGAAAACATATAATCAAGAGGTATGGCTGATGTAAACGGATCATACTTAGTGCAGAGTTTTCTTGAGTTATGGAGTTGTATGTCTGTAGCATGACTGCGCGTGCACACATATATGCAGGCATCATCATCATCATCATCATCAAGTGCCTTGCCACATGGCGTTGGCGATCATGGCCTTCCATCTGCTTCTATCCCTTGTTGCCTCAAGCACCTCTTCCACCCTTTTTGTCCTCAGCTACTCTGCAAGTCTGTCCAATACCTTCTCTCCAGCTTTCCTGTTGTGACCAAGAAAGCCCTGGACCCTCTTCACAATAAAACAATGGCCTGTGTTTTTCTCCTAATTTCTGTATCTGATGTATGCAGGCATACCTGAGAGTAACCATAAGAAGCGGCATTTGGGTGCCAGCCACACAGCAGGTCATGACCACCAACAGTATGAGGAAAGGCAGCAACCTCTCACACTGACTCTTGCACGGACCACTGGTGGCCAGAGGGGAGATGATCACTTCATGCGCCCCTTGCATACTGGGCTGGTCCATGATGCACGAACATCCGCTGTAGTTCTGGCAAAGCACACAGACATACAGAGGCAATGTTTTTATGGCGTTTATCTCTTGATTTTATTTCCATGCTGTCACACACGCACGCACGCACGCGCGCACGCACACACACACACACACACACACAAAAAAACACACACACACACACACACACATACACACACACACACACACTGCTCACCACTCATTTTTATTTCTTATTGTCATTGTTGTTTAAAGCCCAGCTGACTGCATAGAACCATATCAGGGCTGTAACCGCTTCAAAACATACAAAACTTCAACAGGGAAAAAAAAAGAGAAAAGAAAATTAAGTACACATACCAATGCATTTGCGCACATAATTTAAGGACGTGCCCCTGGCACTGACCACTCCATCAAATTTTTTGTACAAGGGATTTAAAAAACACACCTGAATACAAATATAAGCATACCTATGGACATCAAAACATAATATGTAAAAATAGGCATAAATTACCTAAAATTGCTTCCGCATATCTCACCTCCCTAAAGCCAAAAATGCACTTAATACATGTACCCAATTATCAATCCTAAGAAAAAGTATGCAGGACTTTATCAAACACACACAGGTGAATGGACCATTAAGGCAGAAAATGATTGGTAGAAATGACAGAAAGCAAAGGAACAAAGAGAGTGACAGAAAAGAGGAAATTTCTAGCACAGAATTTCCAAAAGATGGGGATACTATTTATACTGAAAGAGCCCCCGGCATCCACACGGGGGATCTCATGCTACTTATAAACAGTATCGTACATTAATAACACTGAAGTCAAATCACTGGGGAGGGTGACTGTGGGGAGCAACACTCATCACTCTGTTTGTAGGGCATAAGAATATGTCACAATCACTGTTTTGTGGGCACTTTCCCATCCTTCAATTTCTCAGCCAACACTAACACAAAAGTTTGTATTATACGTAAAGCTAATAATGCCTAGATACATTGCTTGTCTTTTGTCTTATCCATCGTATATGCCGCTCAAAGATGGTGATTCAACCGTGCACACAATAAACACGAAAAAGACCATAAAAGTGCATATTTTAAATGTTGTCTAGAAACATTATGTCATCACTTGTTCCTTATTCCACAGTGCGTTTACTACATTTTACTCAGTCACATGAAAGAAACATTTTTATTCCTACCTCTTTATTTTGCAAATACTGCTCTACATTCGTGAGTGCAGAATCAGACACTACATCCATGTATGTACTCATATCTGCAGAATCACATACAATACCCATGTATGTATGCATTCATGTCTGCAGAATCAGATATCACACTCATGTATGTATGTATGTATTCATGCCTGCAGAATCAGTACTGGAGTGAAGTGGAATTAAGCGAGCTATTATTTGGCTATGACTGTTGAAATGACTGAAATGACGGTGTTTTCTGTCTGTCTGTCTGTCTGTCTCTCTTTCTCTTTCTTTTCACACTGAGAAAGCGGAAAATCACCAAAGCTCAACACAAGGGACAGTTATTCACTCTGTTGGTGATACCAACTTATCAATATGAAACAGGCCTTTTTGTTATATTGTTTTTATTCCTATACCAAAGAAACAATAGATGTGTTATGCTATGAACTTGTTACCTCATCGTTTCCAGCACCTGATATTTCAGATGGTGGTACATTTCCGACAGTTCCATAATCTGTAAAATTGGCCTGCAAAACTCTTTCCTTCTTTCACTTTTGGCCCATTGATAGTTTCCTGCAGCTGGGATGCCAGTTTCCTGCAGGTGGGATGCCAGTTTCCTGCAGGTGGGATGCCAGTTTCCTGTAGCTGGGATGCCAGTTTCCTGCAGGTGGGATGCTAGCCATGTTAATGGAAAATCCATCCATGTCTGATTGGCTACCCTGGTGACATCTGTTTATTCACATGTTGGATTGTCCTTGATTGGACCGTGGTACTGTTTCCAAAAGGAAGCAGAACTGCCCCAAGATAGGACTTTGGTACTGTTAACGAAAGGAAGCGGCACAGTCTCAGATCATGCCATGGATAGTGTTGAGGAATGAAACATCTGCTTGACATCTTGTTAGTAATTAGAAGCCATTACAGACTCCTGGAAAGTGTACACACTTATGAAGAGAGAGAGAGAGAGAGAGAGAGAGAGGAGAGAGAGAGAGAGAGAGAGAGAGAGAGAGAGAGAGAGAGAGAGAGAGAGAGAGTCAGATAAGAACTATGAGACAGAATGCCACACTCATGTCAACTTTATGACCCCCTAACATAGACTTGGTGAAACGCCACGTGTTACAGTCTAGATTCGTGTGCATCCTTTCCTTTAACCAGAGCGAGAACACATTTTACAAATATTTTATAGTGACAACAAATATATTGTTTTCATCCCACTTTACTTAGCAAAATTTTAAATCCTGTAATGCTTACCAGGATCAATCGAGTGTAATGACTTGCGAGAATGATGACAAACATTATGCGACTTGAAATACATTTGGAGGGCATCTCTTTGTTAGTACAGACATGGACGCCTATCTTTACTGTGGTATGCACACCTTGGATGTTGTCGTACATGTATATATTCTTTGCCTTCTAAAATGTGTGAATTTATCTTTACTACATCTCTTTATCACCAGTATTTTCACAGACTGGGTCCAAATTGCCAACACAATATTTTGCATTCACTGACAAACACAACAGAGCATAATACATAATGTCAATTACATTTGGCTGCAGTAAAAGGTCTCCTTGAATTAAATATAAGATCTACTATCTCGAGTGATAAACCTGTTGTTTCTGTTCATCAATACTGACGTAACTTTACTAGAAAGGCACTGAAGGTGAACAGAACCGATTGTGTCCGAGTGCCCCACTCTGATGTACATGTACTAATAGTAATACTGATAGTGATAATAATAATAAGAAGAAGAAGAAGAATAACAATATAATAATAACAATAATAATGATGATGATAATGATAATAATAAAACCACTACAAGTAATGAACAGTGTCTAGTGCGCCCATGCCAAGTCAGCCAAGTCAAGTGGCCGACATTGTGAAGTGGGGTACTTGACTTTCGTCCCTTTCCTCACTCGAATTAAGCCCGAAACCATCTACTGAGATCTGGTAAGTGATCGTCAATACATATGACAATGTGCTGAAGATTGTAGCATCTCTCTCTCTTTCTCTCTCTTGTGTGCGTTTCTCTCTCCCTTTTGCTCCTCTCTCTCTCCCTCTCCTCACAGTTGTGTGTGCACTAACACACAAAAAAGTGGAAACCATCTGTACTAGATGGGACATCTTGTCGGTTAAGTTGTTGCTGTACAGTGGGGTAACTGTATTGCATCTCCCTCCTTCCCAGCCAAGGTGGAACATTTTCAATTCAGTGAAGACGCTTCCTGAAGTGTTGAAGTATGTGTGACATAGTTTTAATAGTGTGCGAAAACCTCAGAAGCTTGGCTAGACGGATTGAAAGTTACGGGGAAAACTGAAATCTTGACAAAATCGCTCTACTCCGTGAAATTAAGCCTGTTTTGTACAGGACGTGGTAGTGCAGCCTACTAGACTAATCTGGTCATGTTTGGTATCTCTTTAAAGCTATCTGTATCAACAACATGGTCATTTACATATCAGACTTAAAAGGCGCTGCAAAGCCTAAGACTATTTAGCAACTGACTCATTTTTCTTCCTTCCACTGTACTACTGCTATCAACAGGCGTAATGTGCATGGCCTGCCCTCTCCAGCTGAAATAAGGTCAGGTCACAGCTAGGGGCTTCTGCTACTAAACAGCCACGTCGGAACAGCTGTGTGACTGGCCTACCAACATGAACTGCACCACTTTCTCCTTCCTTCATTTTGCAGACCAGAAAGTGTTAACGGCAGCCTGCACTTCAGACTATTACTTTGGGGGGGGGGGGGGGGGGGGGGGGCTGGAGCTCCACGCAAATAGGTGAAGTGGCTACTGTCAAATAATTCATTCTAAAATTGTTATTGTTGAAAGCCCAGCCAGACTGTGTACAGCCATATCAGGGCTATAACCAGTTCAAAACATACAATACTTCAAAAAGGAAAAAAACGAAAAGAAAATTAAGTACACATATCAATGCATTTGCGCACATAATCTAAGGACATGCCCCACGGCTGTTCCAATCCGACTCTTTAGTTGCAGAAGCCCCAAGCTGTGACCTGACCGTATTTCAGCGGGAGAGGGCCGACCATGCACATCACGCCTGCTGATAGTGGTTGTGCAGTGGAAGGAAGAAAAATGAGTTAGTTGCTATATAGTCTTAGATTTTACAGTGCCTTTTAACAATCTATCTGATATGTCAATGACCGTGTTGCCGATACAAGTAGCATTAAAATGATACCAAACATGACCAGATTAATCTAACAGACTACGCTACTGCATCCTGTACAAAACTGGCTTAATTTCAGGGAGTAGAGCGATTTTGTCATGATCTCAGGGGTTTTTCCCCGTAATTTTCAACCGTTCTAGCTAAGCTTCTGAGGTATTCACACACTATTAGAACTATGTCACACAAAATTTAACACTTCGGAAAGCGTCTTCACTTAAGCACAAAAATTCCACCTCGGCAGGGAAGGAGAGAGACGCGATATCATTACCCCACCGTAGAGCGACAACTTAACCGACACGATGTTTCACCTTGTACAGACCGTTTCCATTCTCTTTTCTTGTGTTCGAGAGAGAGATGCTACAATCTTCAAGACATTGTCATACATATTGATGATCACTTATCACATCCCAGCAGATGGTTTCCGACTTAATTCGAGTGAGGAGAGCGACGCAAGTTAAGTACCCCACCTTCACGAAGTTGGCCACTTGACTTGTCTAACTTGGCAAGAGCACACTAAGCACTCGAAGTGTTTTTGTTTTTTTTAATTTGTTTACTTATTTATGTTTTGCCATTGTGATTTTTTTACTGCTTGAGTCGCTTAATACATGCACATCAGAGTGGGGCACTCGGACACAATCGGTTCTGTTCACCTTCAGTGCCTTTCTGATATGGTTACATCAGTATTGACGAACAGAAACAACAGGTTTATCACTCAAAATAGTAGATCTTATGTTTAATTCAAGCATACGTTTTACTGCAGCCAAATATAATTGACATTATGTATTATGTTCCATTGTGTTTGTCGGTGAATGCAGAATATTATGTTGGCAATTTGGACCCAGCTTGTGAGAATACTATGACAAACAGATGTAAGAAAGGTAAATTCACACATTTTAGAAAGCAAGGTTTTATACATATACGACAACGTCCAAGCTGTGCCTGTATGTCTGTACTAACAAAGAGATGTCATTCAAATGTATTCCATGTCACAGAATGTGTTGCCATCATTCTCGCAAGTCACTACACTCGATTGATCCGGGTAAGCATTACAGTATTTAAAATTTTGCTAAGTAAAGTGGGATAAGAACGACATATTTGTTGTCACTATAAAATATTTGCAAATGTATTCTTGTTCTCGTTAAAGGAAACGATAGACACGAGCCTGTACACTATATTACACATGCCTTTTCACTGAGTCTGTGTTAGGGGATCATAAAGTTGACATGAGTGTGGCATTTTGTTCCATAGTGCCTCTCCTCTCTCTCTCTCTCTTTCTCTTCTCTTCTTCGTCACAAGTGTGTATACTTTCCTGCAGGTCAATTATACAGGTTACAGGTTACGGAACTGTCGGCAAGTGTATCACCATCGGAAATATCAGATGCTGGAAACAATGCCATTACAAGTTCATAGCGTAACACATCTATTGTTTGGCACAGGAACAAACACAATATAACAGAAAAGCCTGTTTCCTATTGATAAGTTTCAATTACCAACACACTGAATAAGTGTCCTTTGTGTTTACTTGTGATTCGCTTCCAGTGGAGGGAGGGGAGAGAGAGAAGAGAAGGAGAGAGAAAGGAGAGAGAGAACACCGTCATTTCAACAGTCATAGCCAAACAATAGCTTACTTAATTCCACTTCACTCCATATAATAGCTTACTTAATTCCACTTCACTCCATTACGCTATGTGCCCCACTCTGAACATCGTCTATTTCACGTTAATCTCACTGAACAATGCTGACGGTATATTCAAATCAAGGGCAAATAAATCACAAACGATTAAGGATGAATTTTTCAATTTTCGTCTAGACAGAGTCAAGAGAAAGAACTTTTACTTGACAAAACGTGGATGCCAACAAAACCTCGACTTGTTTGTAAGTCGCTGTCAAAAAGAGCGAAAAATCGCCACTTTTTAACAGATGTAAAGAAGGGAAAGACCCGCGTCAGTTGCTTGCTGACACTGGAATGTCTATCACAGCGTGTGATCAAGGGGGTCAAGGGCCAGGCTAGGAGCCACACCTCTTGAGCAACTAAAGATGCTGTTTCTGGTCATTTTGCACAGCCGTGGCCCTGATGTTGACCGTTCTGTCCAATTTATCACACAGGGGGTTTAAAAAACATATCTGAATACAAATTTAAACATAACTAAGGACACTAAAACATATATAAAACGGGCCCAAATTACCTAAAACTGCTTCCACATATCTAGAGCCAAAAATGCAGTAATACATTTCCCAATTATCAATCCTAAGAGAAAAGTACGTAAGACTTTATCGAACACATACAGGTGAATGGACCAGCAAGGCAGAAAATGATAGGAAGAAATAACAGAAAGCAAAGGAGGGAGAAATAAACAAAGAAAAGTGAGAGAAAAGAGGAAATTTCTAGCACAGAATTTCCAGAAGGTAGGAATACTGTTTATACTAAAAGAGCTCCCTGGCATCCCCACAGGGGGAAATAATTTATTCAGAGGGTGGTGAACAAGAACACTAGACCGTTGTTTAGTTAAAGATTCATCAAATAAATCAATTAAATCAATCAAATATTTATCAGTAGTGGTAATTCAGAGGGCTAATAAAGTGTTGTAACAAACCCATTACCCCTAGACAGTAACGAGCGACAGTGGTATGACAGATGCTGTCCTATATGCCAATGGCATATGGGCAGTAATAAACTATGCGTCTGCTGACTAGAAATCTTGTCTTTTAACCAGAAACATGCATCTATTCAAAGGGCAGCAAGCAAGTAAGCGTGTGTGTACTAACTAGAACTATACTAAGTGTGTGTCCGCTGACTTTAAATGTATGTCTTTCAGCCACAAACATGCATCTACTCACCAAAAAGCGTGACTGTCCTGGCTGCGTCATGTCACTGGCCACAGTACAGCCGGCATGACAGGGAGAAAAGTAGGTGATACCATTCATGCCACAGATGGGCTCCAGGTAGTTGGGAGAACAGTCGCAGTTCTGGTTACACTGTGATGTCAGGTTGGCCTCAAAGATTTTGTGTCCGGAACTGTATCACAACACGCACAAACACAATAACCAATCAGTGCTGTTACACGGCAAACATGCAAACGCTAAGGACACCAAAACATAAATAAAAACAGGCATAAATTAACTATAATTGCTTCCGCATACCTCACCTCCCTAGAGCCAAATATGCATTTAATACATGTACCCAATTATCAACCCAAAGAAAAAGTATGTAACACTTTATCGAACACATATAGGTGAATGGACCAGCAAGGCAGAAAATGATAGAAAGAAATGACAGAAAGCAAAGGAACAAGCCAGAAACAAAGAGAGTGAGAGAAAAGAGGAAATTTCTAACACAGAATTTCCAGAAGGTGGAGATATTATTTATACTGAAAGAGCCCCCGGCATCCCCACGGGGTTGGGGGGGGGGGGGGGGACCAAGGGTTCAGAGCTGGAAAAGGTAAAGCAGTGATGAGGAGCAGGCACCACCCTATAAAACGATTTGAAAATTGTTGATATCTTAGCAACCCCACTGCCCAACACACACAATTATGGGGTAGAAAATCTGGCTATGCTTACAATATAAGACTTGATGAGAGAGAAGCCATTCAGCTGATAAGGGAGATGAAGATTCATACAGCGCAACATCCTCGGAAGCAAGCTCCTAAGCACTTTGCATTTGCAGAAAGTGTTATACATAAAAACGTAAGTCAACAATAAATCAATGATATATGCATGATATGATATACAACAAAAACAGACATCACATATCCGGACCTGAGAAACGTTAGCCTTTGTTCTGTTTCTCATTTCATCTCTCTATCAGCACAGTACTGTTTGCCTTTGTTTGTTCTTTCTCTTTCTCATTTCATCTCTCTGCCTGTCAGCACAATAGTGTTTGGCTCTCATACTGTCAGCACAATAGTGTTTGGCTCTCATACTGTCAGCACAATAGTGTTTGGCTCTCATATTGTCAACTAATCCCTATTTCTCTTACTGTCAATTGCAAATGTGTCATCTCATCTTCAGACAATCTTCGGACAGCTGTCATTTGGGAGCTTTCAAACTCATCCTGAGATCATCCGCAGCAATTCTTATTTGTAGCTTTCAAACTCTTTCTGAGATCCTCCTGGACAGTTATCATTTGTGAGCTTTCAAACTCACACTGAGATCATCCTCAGCAATAATCATTTGAGCTTTTAAACTCATTCTGAGGATCTCAGAATGGTCCTCCCGGATGGTTGTCCCTTGTGAACTTTCAAACTCACACTGAGATCCTCCTTGCCACCTGTTGTTTATAAGCTTTCCACTTTATCCCGAGATCATCCTCAGCAACTGTCACCTGTGAACTTTTGTCCACATCCTGAGATCATCCTTAGCAACTGTCACCTGTGAACTTTTGACCACATCCTGAGATCATCCTCAGCAACTGTCACTTGTGAACTTTTGACCACATCCTGAGATCATCCTCAGCAACTGTCACTTGTGAACTTTTGACCACATCCTGAGATCATCCTCAGCAACTGTCACCTGTGAACTTTTGACCACATCCTGAGATCATCCTCAGCAACTGTCACCTGTGAACTTTTGACCACATCCTGAGATCATCCTCAGCAACTGTCACCTGTGAACTTTTGACCACATCCTGAGATCATCCTCAGCAACTGTCACCTGTGAACTTTTGACCACATCCTGAGATCATCCTCAGCAACTGTCACCTGTGAACTTTTGACCACATCCTGAGATCATCCTCAGCAACTGTCACTTGTGAACTTTTGACCACATCCTGAGATCAACCTCAGCAACTGTCACTTGTGAACTTTTGACCACATCCTGAGATCATCCTCAGCAACTGTCACTTGTGAACTTTTGACCACATCTGAGATCATCCTCAGCAACTGTCACTTGTGAACTTTTGACCATATCCTGAGATCATCCTCAGCAACTGTCACTTGTGAACTTTCGACCACATCCTGAGATCATCCTCAGCAACTGTCATTTGTGAACTTTTGACCACATCCTGAGATCATCCTTAGCAACTGTCACTTGTGAACTTTCAAACTCACACTGATGTCATTCTCAGCAAGAGTCATATTCAAACTCACACTGATGTCATTCTTAGCAAATGTCATGTTGAAACTTACACTGAGATCATTTCTCTGCAACAGTCATGTTCAAACTCACACTGATGTCATTCTCAGCAAGAGTCATGTTGAAACTTACACTGATGTCATTCTCAGCAAGAGTCACATTCAAATTCACACTGATGTCATTCTCAGCAAGAGTCATGTTGGAACTTACACTGTCATTCTCAGCAAGAGTCACATTCAAACTCACACTGATGTCATTCTCAGCAAGAGTCATGTTGAAACTTACACTGATTCATTCTCAGCAAGAGTTACATTCAAACTCACACTGATGTCATTCTCAGTAAGAGTCATGTTGAAACTTACACTGATGTCATTCTCAGCAAGTTATGTTCAAATTCATACTGATGTCATTCTCAGCAAGAGTCATGTTGAAACTTACACTGTCATTCTCAGCAAGAGTCACATTCAAACTCATACTGATGTCATTCTCAGCAAGAGTCATGTTGAAACTTACACTGATGTCATTCTCAGCAAGAGTTACATTCAAACTCACACTGATGTCATTCTCAGTAAGAGTCATGTTGAAACTTACACTGATGTCATTCTCAGCAAGTTATGTTCAAATTCATACTGATGTCATTCTCAGCAAGAGTCATGTTGAAACTTACACTGTCATTCTCAGCAAGAGTTACATTCAAACTCATACTGATGTCATTCTCAGCAAGAGTCATGTTGAAACTTACACTGATGTCATTCTCAGCAAGAGTTATGTTCAAACTCATACTGATGTCATTCTCAGCAATAGTCATGTTGAAACTTACACTGATGTCATTCTCAGCAAGAGTCACATTCAAACTCACACCGATGTCATTCTCAGCAAGTCACATTCAAACTCACACTGAGATCCATCTCAGCAAGAGTCATGTTCAAACTCACACTGATGTCATTCTCAGCAAGAATCATGTTGAAACTTACACTGATGTCATTCTCAGCAAGAGTCACATTCAAACTCTCACCGATGTCATCCTCAGTACGAATCTATGTTCAAACTCACACTGAGATCATTCTTAGCAACAGTCATGTTCAAACTCACTCTGAGATCATTCTTAGCAACAGTCATGTTCAAACTCACTCTGAGATCATTCTTAGCAACAGTTCATTATGAGCTTTCAAAGTCATCCACGGAACATCTTCAGCAATTGTCATTTGTGAGCTTTCAAATTCATCCCTGGCTTGGGCTGCCTCAGGATAAGGTTGAAAGCTCACAAACAACAAGACTTCATGACTGCAAATGACAACAGCAAACGTTTGCAGTTAAAAAGAAAGTAATGATGTATGTACATGACAGAGTCAGAAAATGATCCGCACTCGGTTCACCTTTGCTGTTATCTACAAGTACCAACCTGTTGAAGTAGGGCAAGGTGGCCCCTGCTAATCGCTGGTTGTCACAACCCAAGAAAAGAAGACGCCAAAGCCACACAATGCCAGGTAATTCAAGCCCAACACAAACTGGATAGCACCTGTAAAACACAACAGTTGTTTTACTTCTCCTTACTTACAGCTCTATCAAGTCAAACAGCAGCGATTAATCTAAAGTGATCATGGAATTGTGTGCTGGGCAGACTGTTGGAAGTATCTGTACAGTCCTATACAAACCAATAAGCAAGTGAAGAACAAAGCTTCAAGAGCATGGACAGGGAAAAGCCAGAACACATCCAAACTGAACAAAAACATGTCAAATATGACAGGCTTGTTCACAACGAACTTAACATTGAAGTTCTATAATATCACTCTTCTTACTATTCTTTCATATAACACATGCACGTACTATTACTGCTAATAATTATGATGCTTCACATGAAACTATCATACGCCAAATCTACGGTGTGTAAGCAATATTCTACATTCTCACTAATGTGCTATATTATACCCATCCAAATTTCAAAACGCCATAAAACAACAAGCATTCTTTGATATAGACTTTTGGCAGGTACAAATAGAATTATTATTTTATTATTATTATTTCTTTTCAGTTTCATCATCATCAGTCCATAGTCTGGTTGACCGTTGGGGCACCACTGAAGATTTTGCAACCAACTTCCTCCACTCCTCACGGTCCTCAGCTTTCCGCAGAATGATGTTCCATTCAAGGCCAGTCCACTCTCTGATATTGTCTTCCCATCTTTTTCTCTGTCTCTCAGTACAATACTATTTTCCTTTGTTTGTCCTTTCTATTTCTCATTTTATCTTTGTGTCTTTTCGGTTTCCCCACAAATAAAAGTAGGGTAAACATTAATTTAATTACAGAGGGCAAAAAATCTCTAGTAACAAAATCTCAGAATCTTTAGAAAGCAAACAGCAGGTACTGGCAGACAGCTACCTCTAGTTAATAAAAAATCTCAGAACCTTTTGAAGACAAAAAGTATTGTGCTGATAGACGGAGAGATGAAATGAGAAACAGAAAGAACAAACAAAGGCAAACAGCATTGTACTGATAGACACAAAGATAAAATGAGAAACAGAAAGAACAAAGGCAAACAGCACTTGTACTGATAGACACAAAGATAACAAAAGAAAAAACAGAAAAAACAAACAAAGGACAACAGCATTGTACTGATAGACACAAAGATGAAATGAGAAACAGAAAGGACAAACAAAGGACAACAGCATTGTACTGATAGACACAAAGATAACATAAGAAACAGAAAAAAACAAAGGCAAACAGCATTGTACTGATAGACACAAAGATAACATGAGAAACAGAAAGAACAAACAAAGGCAAACAGCATTGTACTGATAGACACAAAGATGAAATGAGAAACAGAAAGGACAAAGGACAACAGCATTGTACTGATAGACACAAAGATAACATGAGAAACAGAAAGAACAAACAAAGGCAAACAGCATTGTACTGATAGACACAAAGATGAAATGAGAAACAGAAAGGACAAACAAAGGACAACAGCATTGTACTGATAGAAACAAAGATAACATGAGAAACAGAAAGAACAAACAAAGGCAAACAGCATTGTACTGATAGACACAAAGATAAAATGAGAAACAGAAAGAACAAACAAAGGCAAACAGCATTGTACTGATAGACACAAAGATGAAATGAGAAACAGAAAGGACAAAGGACAACAGCATTGTACTGATAGACACAAAGATAACATGAGAAACAGAAAGAACAAACAAAGGCAAACAGCATTGTACTGATAGACACAAAGATGAAATGAGAAACAAAGGACAAACAAAGGACAACAGCATTGTCCTGATAGACACAAAGATAAAATGAGAAACAGAAAGAACAAACAAAGGCAAACAGCATTGTACTGATAGACACAAAGATGAAATGAGAAACAGAAAGGACAAAGGACAACAGCATTGTACTGATAGACACAAAGATAACATGAGAAACAGAAAGAACAAACAAAGGCAAACAGCATTGTACTGATAGACACAAAGATGAAATGAGAAACAGAAAGGACAAACAAAGGACAACAGCATTGTCCTGATAGACACAAAGATAACATGAGAAACAGAAAGAACAAACAAAGGCAAACAGCATTGTACTGATAGACACAAAGATGAAATGAGAAACAGAAAGGACAAACAAAGGACAACAGTATTGTACTGAGAGATAGGTTTAGCCCGGTAGCCATTATGTCTACCCCTCAGTCGTTAAAACTTCCTGAATGTCTCATACGCGATTTCAACGGGAAAGTCATCAAAATATTTAGAGAACTGGAAGAGGAACATTGATCGCTAGCCAGGTTCAGGAACCATGTGGGGAGAGGTGAAGATAGGCAAAAGGGATTAAAGGAGCAAGGTGAGTTAAGTATAAGGGCTTATGGATCAAGGTGAGTTAACCTGTTCAGTGCTTCCAACCGAATATTTGGTCGGAAGAAACGTATGCCTTCAGTGCCACCGACCGAATATTCGGTCGCCGACTTTTCCTATTTTTAGCTAGAAAACCCTGACGCTTTCAGTGATATATGAGCTATCAACGGAAGCTTCATTATTCCCTCTATATATAGATGCTAATTATGTAGGTGTGACGTTTTATGGTCCTTTCTGCCCGTGTGGTTGAAAATGTGACCCCCTACAGCTGATTACTATTCAGCGAGTGTAAACAATGGCGGATGGACTCTCTTCAACACAGAGCGTCGATCGGACCTGAAAAACAACTTATACAGAAAAGAAGTTGCAGAAATCATTACTTGTGGAGCTGATTCTGATTTGCAGTCATCGATAAGAGTGAAAATGATGATAATTTGGCACATGCAGGCGATATTTCGGTGTTAATGTCCGAAGTCGGACTTGACCCAGATAAGAGTCAAAGTGACATTACTAGCACTGGTGATCGTAAAAACTAAAGTATTGCCGCTCCTGGTGTGTTGGAAAGTATACTGAACAAGAAAATTTATAGTGTTGTGGGGTTTTCTGGGCTGGATGAAGAGATATGAATTTTTTTAATTTTAAGTCAAGACGTTTAAAACTCCATAGTACAGGCGATTCACCTTTATATTTATACTTTGGCAGCGAAAGGGTTAAGTATTCGGCAAGCAACTTAGCCAAAAGAAGAGGCAACCTCACCTTTAGGCTTGAGTTGCCAGCGCTTCAGCAAGTATCCCCCCATAAGGATGCCAATCACAGCTCCTGAGATACCAATTCCCCCTGAAACACAGCACACAGTGAACCATAAGGTCTTGAAATGGACAGCAGAAAGAAACCAGACTCTACATAAAACACTAAAATGACAACTACTACAATGATTACCACACTAAGACTGGCAGTAACATGCCAATTTGTATGCTGCCGGCTGCAAATGAATTCAAATGACTTACTTCATACATATGCAAAACACAACTTATATGCAAAACCAACTTACTTCATACATATGCAAAACACAACTTTTCTCATTATGATAACATATGTGTGCAAACGTGAGTGTGTGTCTCAGTTCAAATGTACGCTCGCTTCTGTGTCTGTGAGTTTACATACCTGCGTCTACACATGTGTGCATATATTTCTACATGTGTGAAAAGAAGCGATACCTGTAAACAGATTTGTCTACAGATGAGACGGTGCCAAACTGAGTCTATAATTATGTTCTTGGCGCAAAGAAAACAAAACCAGACACAATGGCATGTGTTCATGTCTGTGTGTGTGTGTATACGCGCATGCATGCATGTCTGAGAGTGCGAGTCAGTGTCTGTCTGTGTGTGAAAAGACCAATACCTGTAAACAAGTTGGCCATAGAGGTGGAGGTTCCAAACTGTGTTTCGATATATTTGGGCAAGAAGACAACAAAACCGGACACAATGGCAATCTCACAGCTGATGGCTGGCAGCAGCAGAGTGTACACTGGGTTCTTCAGCAAGTTCAGGATGGACCTAGGAATTTCTGCAACATTCAGTCATCAACTGTAACATTCACTCATCACCTGCTATCACTTCAAGATACAGATCCAATAGGATTTTCCCTTGGAAATGCATGTTCATTTCTTAGCCCTTTCTGGGACATGGAGAACTGAGAACAACAGAAAGAAAAAAACAACAACAAAACAAAATGACATGAAAACTCCAAACAAAAAAGAAAACATTAAAAAACAAACTAACAAAAAAAATGAAACAACAAAGGCAATAGAAAACTAACACTGGACAACAAAGGAACATCAAATTGTGTAAAGCGCAAACAAAAACAAGTAAAAAAACCCCCCAGAATATTCTTTAGATAAATGAAATGACTTATGATAGGACAAATACACAGAACATCTTCAGACAACCTGTAGGCCTACTTGTAAAGAAACTAACTGAAGTGCTGTGTTAAAGAGACACCACAGCAACAGAAATGATCTGATTAATTCAAAATCCAACTTCACACATCATAACAACACAATGACACTTTTTTTTTTAACTTATTCAAATAGATATTGCTGAGACAGCAAGTTCGGAATAAACTTGAGATTTACGCAAAAATCAGTTGTAAATTGTGATTCCGATAACAGCCTAAATGTCCATCATATGTCCCTATTCATCTGGTCTCTAGTTTATTTAACACTGGTTATTTCGTACTTCTGCCTGTAAGTTAAATGAATCATATACCATTCTATTCAATACATAAAAAGTTTATTTCTCCTGACATAGATTTTATCTCATCATAATACCTGCTACCTCAGTGTTAGTCACAGCTTTGTAAATGTTTGGGTTTTACCAGCCCTATCAGCTGTCACTCTGCTCACAGTACTGAAAAACATCTTTTTTCTCATGCACTCGCATTCATTTCCAGTATGTGCACTTACATGCATGTGTGTGTGAAACAGAAAAGCAGACAGCAGCAGCTGCATAAATAAATCTTTTAAAAAAAAAAGAAGTGCAGTTGAACGCAAACTCTGTAAACAGAATGCACCAGCTCTATGTGAGGATCTTGTCTGTTTGGTTATTTGTCAGTAATATGTGTGTTTTTTGGGGGGTTTTCTTTTTGTAAAGTGGGGGTTTCTTTTCTTTGTGAAAAGTGTAATATGATATTTATCAAATCATTAAAAGATCAACACATACACTTCAGGAATACCTTTAGAACAGTACATACAATATGTGTTTCAATTTCTTGTTGTAAAGGTTTGAACAAACAATCACTGTCCACGTAACATAACCCTTTGACTCTTGCATCCTGTCCATTAGCATCTTGTATTGACAACCATGCTAGCAAAGCAAAAACTTAACCCTTTGATTCCCTCACCCTATCCACCAGTTTCCTGCTGGAAGCAAAAAGCAATGTCAAAGACTTGCATACACCACAAACATCCTCACAGCAAAAAGCAATGTCAAAGACTTGCATACACCACAAACATCTCTCAGCAAAAAGCAATCAGTCACGGCACTTTCATGGATTGACAGAATAGTAAAGGAAAAACTGTAAATCAGAGTACCTTTATTTTCAAAACACACTTTTCATTAACTTCAATTTTGGTTTGCACCAGACTGCATTACATCACTTCCATGATTTGTGCTACATCACAAATGCCATGTGGTGAAATGGTCTTAAAAAATCATGGCAACCATGTCTGATGCATGGATTCTAAGATTGTGTATATTCACTGAAAATGGCGGTGAAGGTTTGGGGGCCACTTTAGGCCCCCAGTGGGGTCCAGAGATAATGCCCAAACAGTTTTATGTAATCTGCAACTCAAATAAACTCTACAGAAGATAGATAAACCAGCTTCCCTTTCCCTACTTAAAAAAAATTAACCCACAAACACACAGGATATAAACAGATCTCTCTCTGACACACACACACACACACACACACACACACACAAGCAAGACTGTAATAGCATCACAGGACAGAATATGATGGAATATGCCTTTATGTAAAGCCTAAAACTTGCTGACATGAAAACTCACATCTTCTCAAAAGATTTGGAGGAATCTCAAGAACAAACCCTACTGGGGCTTTCAAACTTACAGAAAAACGTGAGTTTTCATAAAAGTCCCACGTCTGATTCTAGTGCTGACACAAACTATCACACATGTTCATACATCAGATAACCCTTTGACCCCTGCACCCTATCATCCAACTGTAAAAACTTAACCCTTCGGCTCCCTCACCTTATCCACCAGCTTTGTACAGGAAGCTGGTGGAAAAGATGAGAGCATCAAAGGGCCAAGTTTTTGTTTTGCTGGCATGCTTGACAAGGCAGGATGCTGGTGGACAGGGTGTAGGGGTCAAGGGGTTAAGCACACAACCCACCCTTGATATTTTTGCCATAGTGGGTATCAACTGGCTTGGCGTCGTCAATGGTGAGCTGTTCCTTGGACTTTTTCTCCATCAACCGACGCTTCTCCTGCACCAGCACACGGGGGAAGCCCAGGAAAGGAAAAGCCAGGACTAGAAGAAGCAGCCCACAGATGATGAAGCCACCCCACCATGCCCCGATCCACTGGGGGTGGCCAGCACTGATGGATACCCGGTGGGTGAAGCTGTCTACATAGTACTGCAGAAGCAAGGCCCCCAAGGCGTAGCCCAGCACTGGACCCAACGCGCCCGACGCATGAATGAAAGCTGTAACATTCGCATGTCAGTCTTTTTATGTCAGAATCTTTTTTTGTGAGCATTTGAATTCATGTACAGTTACTGAAATGAATCGATTACATAATCTAAGAAGGAACCAGAAAAAAACACGAGAAAAAAAGAATAAGAACGCCTATTTACTACAACCAGACAAGACAGGCGCAAACTTCTGGTCAACTGGCCTTTGTCAAGTGTAAGATCACAAACAAACAAACAACAGACAAAAAAATTAGGAGAAAAAGACTGAAACTTCCCTGCTGCTCCGTCCAGTATGAGAAAAGGAATAACTGGATTACATACTCTAAGTACATACCTAGACAAGCATAAAAACACACACACATACAGACACACAAGTTGTCATGCACACACACACAATACACACACGCACCTCTCCTTCTCCACCTCCCCTCCACACACCCACACCTACCAAGATACGCTGGAGACTTCTCCTTGGCCACGTGGTTGTCCACATAGGTGATGCCAAGGGTGAGGATGGGAGTGCCTCCAGTCCCGATAAGGATCTGGGCAGCGATCAGCAAAAAGACGTAGCCCCAATTGCCAGAGTGCTCGTCTATACACTGCAGACCATCCTGCTTAAGTGAAATTGCTCCGCAGATGTTTTCGTCGGTGGTGTTGACTGACATGCCTGACTGCAGCGTGTACTTGGGGGCGATGATGTGAGGCAGAGCGAAGAGCAACGAGCCAATGCCCATGACGATGACCCCTATGCCAATCCACTTGGGTATATGGCGGTTACTGCCCAGGTAGCTGACAAAGATCACCGAGATCAGGGAACCTAACTCATATGAGGCCGCTATCATACCCGACACGGAGCTGCCAATTTCAAAACGTTTCTCGATGGTGGTGATGACACTGTTGAGGTAACCAGTAGAGACGGCGGTGGCCACCACCAACAGCATGCACATGCAAAACA
>JAPXFY010000027.1:21440561-21513061 GCA_030674185.1 Monoplex corrugatus | reverse complement strand
GAGAACGAGAAAGGGACAGAGAGAAATACACACATAAAATGAGAGACAGACACACAAAGAACAGCCAAAAATGAATAAGGATAGAAAGCGGTTCACAGTGACCTACCTACGAGCTGCCCGTCATACATACTACCCCGTAACAAAATGACAGCCTATCAACAGCCTGCGATCGGGGCAAACCACCCATAATACACTGACCCACTTCCTTTGAAAACTGTTTGGCAATGAAACTGTCATACATGTCAGCTGAACTCGCAGCCAGAAAACTGGGATCACACTGATTTTGACGACACCAAGGGCCAGTAATCATCACAAGAACACACACCTGTCATTTTGATAATGACAAGGTTGAACCAACAATCATAATAAAATTGTGCAGTTACACTGATGTGGGGGTTTCTCAGCCGATGTGAGTTTAAAACCACTGTCAGTGTCATCGTCTACAATACTGTCATACCAACATTTCTTGCTTTCTTGATTTACTGACTTGTGTAAAACTAGTTATTGTTATTGTTGTTGTTGTTTAAAGTCCAGCCCACTGCGCAGAGCCATTATCAGGGCTATAACCGCTTCAAAACATACAAAACTTCAACAGGAATAAAAAAAAAAGAGAAAAGAAAATTTAAGTACACATATCAATACATTCGTGACACATAATCTAAGGACATGCCCCTGGTGTTGACCACTCCGTCCAATTCATCGCACAGGGGATTTAAAAAACACACCTGAATACAAATTTAAACATACCTAAGGACACAAAAACATAGAAACGGGCAAAATTGCCTAAAATTGCTTCTGCATATCTCATCTCCCTAGAGCCAAAAATGCACTAAATACATGTACCCAATTATCAATCACAAGAAAAAGTACATAAGACTTTATCGAACACATACAGGTGAATGCAGAAAATATTAGGAAGAAATAACAGAAAGCAAAGGAACAAGTCAGAAACAAAGACAGTGACAGAAAAGAGGAAATTTTTAGCACAGAATTTCTAGGTGTGGATACTATTTACTCCCTCCCCCCCCCCCCCCCAGCATACCCATGAGGGGATGCTGAACAAGGTGTGGAAATACCCCCCTCCCCCAATACAGCACCCACACCAAGCTGAGAAGGTACCAGACCTGTGTCTTTTGCGCCCTACTTTACAGCTCAGAATGCTGGAGGACCTAACCAAACTATCAATCTTTTGAAGAACCTCAAAAGAATCTTGCTAATCTACTGGCCTAATACCGTTTCCAACCACCAACTACTTGCCCACTGCAATCAAGACAGCATGGGCACTACCATCATGAAAAGATGATGGAGATGGATTCGACACGTCATCCAAAGAGTACAAGACAGCATCACCCAGACTGACCTTCACTGGACACCAGCAGGAAGATGTAAAAGAGGAAGACACCAGAACAACAGACAGAGACTTCTGGGCCCTGACACACACACATCAGGTACTGTACAGAATCTGGCAAGGAACTGACAGAAGTGCAGAACCTTCATTGTAGCTCTTCATGCCAGTGGCACAACTGACGTTAATTATTAAGTTTACCAACACTGCATCCAACACCTTCTCAAGTTTCTTTGCAGTACAGCAGTTCACACAATAACATGTGATCTCATTTTATGCTTCCTTCTGATGGCATAGCATGCAAAATATAAATGTCTGCACAAGTTTCCTTTGAAATTATACATTTATATGTATGTATATTGTATATAACAATAACGCTTCATTTATTGAAACTGGCCAAAAGTGGCTACAGGTTCTGAAACATTATGGTTTATACTGACCATTAGTATTACATATCATCTCAATGGAAATCTGCAGGTTTTGACATCTAAATGACTCATTTAAAGTGTGCGAGAGAAAGAGGGAGAGAGAGAGGGGGGTAGAGACAGAGAGAGAGACAGCAAGAGAGAGAGAGACAGACAGACAGACAGAGAGAGAGAACTAATTTCTTAATAACTGTCACAGTAAAAAGCCCAGTCAATGTGGCAAAGTGGTTAGGATAACAGACTGGCAGGTTGTGGGTTTTAACCTCCGTTAGAAGAATAAACAATAAGTTGGTGGTTTTTCAGCCCAAGATCAGTTCCTACCTCTCTCTCTCTCTCTCTGAACATATTAAATGTTGATCAAGTTTGTCAGTGTCAATGTTTCATTGACCACTGCTCCCCATCCCGTGTTCCCTGTGAATGGGTTGACAGCCTAAAATAGTAAACTCTGTGTGTGTGTGTGTGTGTGTGTGTGTGTGTGTGTGTGTGTGTGTGTGTGTGTGTGTGTGTGTGTGTTTTGTGTGTTTGTGAGTGAGTGTGTTGTGTGTGTGTGTGTGTGTGTGTGTGTGTGTTTGTGTGTGTGTGTGTGTGTGTTTTGTGTGTTTGTGAGTGTGTGTGTGTGTGTGTGTGTGTGTGTTTTGTGTGTTTGTGAGTGTGTGTGTGTGTGTGGTGTGTGTGTGTGTGTGTGTGTGTGTGTGTGTGTGTGTGTGTGTGTGTGTGTGTGTGAAAGAGAGAGAAAGAGTATGTGTCACTGTGCGTGAATGACTTTGAGTGTATATACATGTGCATGTGTCTGTGTGCATGTGCATGCATGCATGCACGTGTGAGAAAGTGACTGTACATATCTGTGCACAAGTAAATGTGTGCACATATATGCACCAGGCTGGGTAAGAGAAGAAGATAGTTTCCCCTGAAAATTGGCCGGGGTCCAGGGGCAGCGTTCCTGCTGGGGGGTCTGGGGGGCTTTGTCCCCCAGAAGCTGAAGAATTTCTGTAATTTTGAGGCATTATGGATGTATTTCCTGATGGCAAATACAATGATTCAGTAATATTTCCTCTGAAAATTTTTTTTTTTCTTTCTGAAACTAGGAGTTCATCCGCTGAAATTAGCGGATCCGCTGAGTTACCCAGCCTGATGCACACACACACATATATATATCAGTTAAATGAGTGCACATGTTGTGTGTGTGTGTGTGTGTGTGTGGTGTGTGTGTGTGTGTGTGTGTGTGTGTGTGTGTGTGTGTGTGTGTGCGTGCGTGTGTGTGTGTGCAGTGCATCATAAAACCGTACACACTTGACAACACGCTGTCAGACAATAAGAGCGGGGCCCACTCGCACATTTCAACTTAAAAGTTTATGAGGGGTCAGTGTTATTTAAAGCTAAGTGTACAACTACGACTGACAGCTGTATATCACTGTCAACCTCCTGTCTCTCACTGTCACCACTTGAATGCAACACTTCTCTACAAACAGGCAACTGAGCTTGCAATTTACATTCTTTATCGCTGAAAACAGGATCAGGTATTTGAAATGTTGCGAACAGTTTTGCTAGGTAAGGGTCACTTAATCCTCTTCTCTGAAAACACACACACACACACAAACTGTTATTGTTTAACCCTTCGACTCCCTCACCTTATCCCCGAGCATCCTGCATTGTCAGCCATGATAGCAAAGCAAAAACTTAATCCTTTCACTCCCTCACCCTGTCCATCAGCTTCCTGCAAGAAGTTGGTGGATAGCTTGAGGAAATGGAAAGGTTAAGTATTGGCAGCTTATGGGCAGGGTGTGGGCGTGAATGGGTTAAATTAACACCACTGTAGAGTATTTCTGCATAGTAAATGATAAAGTAGGTTATGAGTGTCTCAAAAACCTTGAGGCCGATAACGCTAACACTAGTACCAGTATAATTTTCATTTACACAGCGCAAATGGTGTAAGTAAAAAACATGCTTATTGCACTTTACAGTAACAAGACCAAACTTTAAACAAGTAAACAAAATACTAAATAAAAATATGTGTTTGGAACTAAGTAGTAAACAAGAAGAAGATCAAAATAATCTAAATGAATACAAGTCTTGCACACACACCACACACACACACACACACACACACACACACACACACACACACACACACACACAAGGATGCTAAGTTAGAGTACACTCTGCCTGTTAGGCATAAGACCCTTGGCCCAAGCTGTTATCCTCTCTCCATTTCACCTACACACACACACACACACACAAACGTGTATACACAAATCTGCACATACACACACACTTGTAAGAGGATAAATAGGAAACAAGGCAGATGAGACTTCTTACAGACCAGCTGGATGAGGATCCATGAAAGAATGATTTATAGTAATAATAATATTCACATTTCTTTTTTTTTTTTTTTATTAAGATTACCTTTGTGTTCACCTTTTTTCTTTTTTGTCCCATTTTCTACACCACCTAAAAGGCCACAGAAGCTGGAACAGTTTTTACAATGAAATGATGAAAACAGACGTTTAAAATGTTACACATTATATCAGCATCATACAAAATCCTACAATTCATTCAAACACCCTCAGACATCTATTTACATTTCCATGCAGCTGTGTCTTATTGAACAAGAAAGGGAATACTGTAATACTCTTCCGGGTAAACTCACCAATGCAATTTTTTGAAGAAAAAAACCCAACTGAAATGTTACAGCACACACTGAGAACTACACTTCCTTTCACAATACAATTTGATATACCAACACCTGGTTCTGCAGCCTCTTGAGGAAACAGCAAACCAACACTGACTGAAAACAACAAAATCTATTTTGCGATAGTTTCTCTTTGTGTGTGTGTGTGTGTGGTAATGCGCAAAAACAGTCTGTGGCATCACGTGAACCAGCACTGACTAAGTCCGGTAATTAATAATATGTGTCAGTGCATGGACGTACACCTGTTGCCTGAAACTGTCCACATGTCACTGCAGTAATGCGCACTGCGGCCAAACTGCTTCTGTCATTACAGTCGTCACCCATGTTATATCCCCCATGCCCTGCAACATTCACCTGATTCCTCAACAAAAGAAAACAATAACAAAGCGAGCTGTTATTACTGTTATTTTTGTCTAAAGCCCAGCCGACTGCGTAGAGCCATATCAGGGCTAAAACAGTTTCAATATTTCACAATATTTCAACAGGAAAAAAAAAACAGAAAAGAAAATTAAGTATACATATCAATGCACTCGCACACATAAGCTAAGGAGATGCCCCTTGCACTGACCACTCCATCCCATTTATCAAGGGATTTAAAAAACATATCTGAACACAAATTCAAGCATAACTAAGTACATAAAGACAAAAACGGGTATAAATTACCTACAACTGCTTCCGCATATCTCATTTCCCTGGAGCCAAAAAAGCACTTAATATGTGCACCAAATTATCAATCCTAAGTATATAAGACTTTACTGAACACATACAGGTAAATGGACCAGCAAGGCAGAAAATAAAAGAAAGCAAAGGAACTAAGCAGAAACAAAGACAGTGACAGAAAAGAGGAAATTTCCAGCACAGAATTTCCAGAAGGTGGGAATACTATTTATACTGAAAGAGCCCCCGGTATCCCCATGGCGGTTAACAAAGCGAACAAGAAATATAAAATTTACAAATAAAAATGAATAAAGAGGATGTCAAACCATTTTCTCTCCCTTGTGCCGATGAATAAATAAAAAAAAAAAAAGAGAAAACTTTTGTCCAATGATACAGATATTCCCACATAGGCCAATTTATGTGTCTGCAATTGCTAATTTTTTGTTTCAAACCAACAGAGAACAGGATACTGCAAAAGAATTGACATCTAAACAAAGCAGACAAAAATCAATTAAAGTAAGACAATTTACCATAAAAACAAAGAAGTGTATACACATGTGTGTGTGTGTGTGTGTTGTGTTGTGTGTGTGGTGTGTGTGTGTGTGTGTGTGTGTGTGTGTGTGTGTGTGTGTGTGTGTGGTGTGTGTGTGTGTGTGTGTGTGTGTGCGCGCGCGCGCGTGCACGAGTGCATGTGTGCGTGTGTGTGTGTGTGTGTGAGAGAGAGAGAGAGAGAGAGAGAGAGAGAGAAGAGAGAGAGAGACAGACAACAGACAGACAGACAGACAGAGACAGAGACAGACAGACAGAGTTAAGAGAGGCACTGAGCAAACGAATTTAAGTGTGGTGTGTATAAAAAAGGCATCAAGAAACCTTAGTAACAAGACACACCACACACACAAAAATTCCTTTCTTTCACCGTCTGTTTGTCTATTTGTTTAGTGCAAAAGGTATATTACACTCAATCTGACATTTTTGCTTTCAGTTTCAGTTTCCCAAGATGACGTCTCTGCACTCGCAACAAATTCCGTATGCACTAATGGCGCAGGTGCCATGTGTATGGTGATCAAGGTGCCAGGTGTATGGTGAACATGGCACAAGCCTTAAGCCTGCACATAAACCCAAGAGCTGGCCAGGTCTGAAGCCCTACCTAGACTATGTTTTACCTAGTCTATATTTTACTTTGCTGTCCCTTTCCTTCACTCTGTACACTTCCACCATGGACTGTTTCAACTATTTCTTAAGTCAGCAGCAAATACAACACATTTTAGTTCAGTTTCATCAACACCTTAGTTTCATCAATATCTGTCTTTTCTTCTCTTTCCATTTTCCCCCCCTTATTGGTGTTTGTTGTTGTTGTTTTTCCTTTTCCTGTTTCATAATTATAATAATTACAATTAATCATAATAATAATTAATTACAATATTTATATAGCGCAAAATCTTGATAAAATCAAATCTAAGCGCTGAAACAGACACACACGCATGCACGCACGCACGTACGCATGCACGCACACACACACATACACACACACGCATGGCTATAAATGGGGAGAAAGAATAAAAGCAATAAAAGCAAGAATAAAAGCAATGGAAAATTATAGAGAGCATATCATATACAATTATATATTATAACAATGTGATTCCCCTCCGAGCGGAGACAGGCTGCAGAGGGGGGTTGAGTGAGGTTAGGATTTTATGCAGAGGAGAAAAGGTGAGTTTTGAGAGCGGACTTGAAGGAGACAAAAGTAGGTTGCTGACGGACTGAGAGAGGAAGTTTGTTCCAGGAGAGTGGACCAGAAACAGAGAAGGCTCGTGGACCATAGGTATTGAGCTTAGTGCGTGGAAAGCGAAAAGTCAGAGGATCAGAGGCAGAGCGGAGGGTACGTGAGGGAACATAGATCTCAAGTAGGCTTGACAGGTACTAGTTTCGTTCTTTCTTTGTTTTGATATTCTTTTTTCTTCTACTTTTGTTTTTGCTTAACCCTTTGACTCTTGCACCTTATCCACCAACTGCAAAAACTCAACCCTTTGACTCCCTCAACCTATCCCACCAGCTTCCTGCAGGAAGCTGGTGGATAGGGTGAGAGCGTCAAAGGGTTAAGATTTTGCTTTGCTAGCATGGTTGACAATGCAGGATGCTGGTGGACAGGGTGCAGGCATCAAAGGGTTAATGAGCATCAACTACTCTTTCACAAGAGGAATAAAGTGTATTATATTTAATGCCTACAGTATGAGAATGGTTGACATCGCTATTAGCACTGACTTAATGCTCACACAGATGGGAGAAAACAATGTGTGCACATGTATCCAAAATATTTGGAATGCTAAACAAAATCTTTTTTAAACTGTGTCTGCAAATACACTTATTCATCTTTTGTTTACTTTGAAAAACGATTTTTATACGACAAAATGACAGAGTGAAATTCAAGATGCCCTCCCTGAGAAAATCATGTCAGCATAGTGCGTCACCAGTGGTAGGCTGATAAAATACCAGTATAAAATATACATCAGGTAAAACATAGTCCAGGTAGAGCCTCAGGACCTGGCCAGCTCATGGGTTTATGTGCATGTTTAAGGCTTGTGCCATGATCACCATACACATGGCACCTGTGACGTTAGTGCATATGGAATTTGTTCTGAGCACGGAAGACATCATTTTGAGAAACTGAAGCTGAAACTTAAACTGCATCACCACCTGTTTCATTTCCTTCTGTTCTTTCCCCTGTATCTCTTTGTTTACCAACAAAACAGGGTTTTTCATAAACATTTTTGCCAGGTAACAGTTCCTCTATTGCTGTAGGTTTGTTATGTTAAAAAAAATGTGATAAAAATGGAACTGAGAATCTGGTATGCACATGGCTGAGATAACATTTTACGAACAAAACTGTGATTGTGTGTGTCTTTTTATGCGTGTGTACATGTGTGTGTGTGTGTGTGTGTGTGTGTGTGTGTGTGTGTGTGTGTGTGTGTGTGTGTGTGTGTGTGCGCGCGCGCGCGCAAGCGCATGTGGAGATGCACATGTGTATGCATGTGCGGATGCATATACATATGTATGTGTTTATGTATGTGAATGTGTCATTGTGTGTGTGGGTGCACATGCGGATGCATGTGTGTGCATGTGCGGATGCATATATACATATGTGTGTGTGTGTGTGTGTGTGTGTGTGTGTGTGTGTGTGGGTGGGTGTGCGTGTGTGTGTGTGTGCGCATGCATGTGTGTATGTGTGTGTGTGTGTGTGTGTGTGTGTGTGTGCGCGCGTGCGTGTGCGCGTATGCGTGTGTGTGTGTGTGTGTGTGTTTAGTGTGTGTGGTGTGTGTATACATGTACATTCCTGTCAGAGCATGTACTAGTTTCATCAAATAGTCATCAACTGTCCTAGGTTATGGTCAACTGTTTGGTCAGCAATGTTTCAGCCAGCAATGTTCTGGCATTCACTTATCACTTTTCCAAGTTCAACTGTCCATAAAACACACATAAACACTGGATTCCTTTAGTCCCACTGGCTTCAAACTTTAAAACACTTCATAACATCACTCAAAGATAGTAGCATTAGGTCCCAGTGGACCTGTGTCACAACTAGTCCTTGCTACTCAACACACATATAACCATTTATTAATCAAAACAAAACAAATGTGAACTGTAAAAAAGCAGGCAAGAAATACAAAATACACTTTGTTGACAAACAAACAAACAAAAAACAAAGAAAAACCAACAAGAAAAAACACCTGTTATTAATGTTATTTTTTGTTTAAAGCCCAGGCAACTGCTTTGAGCCATATCAGGACGTACAAAACATATACAAATAGTTCAACAGGAAAGAAAAGAAAAGAAAATTAAGTACACAAGTCAACGCATTCGCACACATAATTCAAGGAGATGCCCTTGGCATTGACCACTTTGTTCGTCCAATTTATCACACAGGGGATTTAAAAAAACTTACCTGAATACAAATTTAAACATAACTAAGGACATTAAAACATATATATGAAAACGGGCCAAAGTTACCTGAAATTGCTTTCACATATCTCATTTCCTTACAGCCAAAAATGCACCCAATACATGTCAAGAGAAAGTATTAAAGACTTTATCAAACGCATACAGGCGAATGGACCGACAAGGCAGAAAATGATAGAAAGAAATGACAGAAAACAAAGGAGGAAGAAAGAAACGAAGAGAGTGACAGAAAAGAGGAAATTTCTAGCACAGAATTTCCAGGTGGGGATTCTACTTATACTGAAAGAACCCCTGTCATCCCCACGGGGGTAAAAAAAAAACACACCAAAAAAACACCTAAATTACAGACACAGAAACACAGGGGGGAAATGAAAGAGGTGGGGGAAGACACATGTCAATGCTAATGCTGTACTGAAAACAAATGATCCACAACACATACCATCTCAAGATGTTATAAAAACAAATGACCATAAAATATCGACTTCCTACCAGTTGCAATGCAATGAAATAAACCTAAACATATACAGTATCAAAGAAGAAGTTACAAAGATGAATCATAATAAAAAAAAATCAACTTCCATATATCAACTAGTTAAGTGCTTTACTAAAGCGTGAGAGAAAAAGGCAAACACATGTAAAGCAAAGAGAAGAAAGAAAAAAAAAGAAAGAAAAGAAGAACAACAAACAACAACAACAATAAAACAATAGTGTAGAAGCAGTACTACTGTTTTTATGTAATCATACAATGACAATGAAAACAGCAATAGTTCTAAAATACACATGAACCTAAAAACCAGGAAAACTACAAACATAGAATCAAACGAACAGAATAAAGTAAAGGAAGCATGAGATACCACCAAGAGAGGAGAGGGTGGGAGACACGTCAACTCTTAACCCTTTGACTCCCACACCCATTCCACAAACTGTAAAAACTTAACCTTTTGATGCCCTCATCCTATTTACCAGCTTCCTGCAGGAAACTGGTGGATTGGGTGAGGGAGTCAAATGGCTTACATTTTTGCTTTGCTAGCGATGGTTGACAATGCAGGATGCTGGTGGACAGGTAGGGGGTTAAAGGGTTAAGATGCGAACAGATGAACCGTAACACATGCAATGTCAAAGAGGCTATGAAAGTGAATTAGGCCTATAATAAAACATAGGGCTTCTTCATGCCAATCGGTTATTAGCCTATCAATCTACCTCACTGACCGACATGTTGACTGTTTTCATGGCGTGTGATACATGCTCTGGCCTCTGCACTTTAACAAGCTGTATAGCACACATTTGTTTGCATGACCTTTTCATCCCATGTCTGTGTACATACAGAAGCTGTAAGTGTCGTCTTGAGTGCTTCATGGGCTTGCTGCTATTGCAATGTATTATCATTCACCGATACTGTACATAGGTTAGGTCACCTCAAATCTGTCTAACCTTATGCTCCTTCACCCTATCCACACACACCACACACACACACACACACACACACACACACACACACACACACACACACACACACACACACACGGACATATTAGACACAAACTGCTTGAATCACTAATTTAAAATCAAACAAGACAAATATAATGTCCACTTTTTTCCTCCTAGAATTTGTCACATGACCATTTCAAAGCTCTGTTTTCCTCCTCCCTGAACTTTATCACTAAGTTTAACATTGACTGAAATTTGATAAGAGGTTTTCAAAGATACAGGGATTTTGCCGCAATGAAAAATTTCCCGAATTGTGACGCCAAAACGTCATACACTTTTCCTCTATCTGGGAAATTTCATTTTCACCACATCTCATTACGAATAAAAATAAAACCTGATCTTTTCTGATATTGTGAAAGCTGGTGCACAGTTTGTGAACTATCTGACAGTTTGTGAACTATCTCTCTGTGAAAAGATGTGTTCCTGGAGGCAACGCAGAAAATACCTTTTCGCCGGTCTTGGTTATTTGTTTGTTTTTGAAGACAGTTATTCTAAAATTGTTTCATACAACAAGCCCATAATAAACTTCGGCTGTTTGGAATGTCAGTTATGAAAATTAATCAGAATGTTAAATCTATGTACATACACGGCCCAGAATAATTTTATGTTGCCTGGAATGTCAATATGTAAATTAATCTGTATGTTACCTCTTTGTAAATCTGAACGTTGTCTAGAGCTTTAAAAACACCTTGTGGGATTTCTTTTTTTTTTTTTACCTAAGATGCACAGTTCAGGTTAAAAACTGCATCAAACCACATTCAAATTGTTTAAGAATGATGACAATTACCATCAAATCTTCATTTTACCTGATCTGCCTCTCTCTCTCTCTCCCGCTTTCTCTCTCTCAAAATTGTGGTTTTCAGGAAAAGGGGTATCTTTCAGCAAAGGAAAGACTGTCTTATGGATCTTAGAACTGGATGTTGTAAATTCTTGTAAGTATCTTGGTATAACTATGTCAACAAAACTAAGACTGGAATGTCGCCACTGACGACAGGCTAACTTGTGCAAAGAAAGGTGTCATAGAGTGTTAAAGAAAGCTTCTTTGAAGGTTGCACTGTAACTCTGCTAAAGTTCTCTTTCAACTTTTTGAACCCCAGACTCTACCAATGTTATTTTCTGGGTCAGAAATATGGGGATATACCAAGTATGATTCATTGGGAAAAAGTGCACCTGTTCACTTGCAAAAGATTTTTGAAGTTACAACACACACAACAAACACACACAACACACACACACACACACACACACACACACACACACACACACACACACACAACACACACACACACACAAACGCGCATCCAGCCTCCCAGTATAAACACTTCACCAACAACCTACATAATCGCATCACAGAAATCAATCATCGAACAACATGAAACATTAAGTCTTTATCCACCCATCAACATGACTTATCATCTCCATTACCCTACCTCCTCAATCCCATCCTCCATCCCCCTCCCCTCCACACATAAAATGATACATCCCAAAACAAACAAAAAGTATCATGACAACAAAAACGAGAAAAACAAGCAAACATTTTTAAAAATTACTAGCACCACAACAACATCATTAATTACTATATTCTGCATTCCCCATACTCTTCACTATCCCTCCAATTGTCTTTTCCATTTCTTAAAGTTTCTTTTCTCTCTGATTCAGGAAAAGGCCAAACACTTTCCATCCTAAGCTGTGCCCAGTCTGCTTAGTGTTATTTTTAAGATAGTACCAATGCTTGTCCGATTGGTGATGGCTCCTCTTTCCTTTCTTAGTGGATTTTCAGACACTTCCTCTATTTCTTTTTGAGTAAGAGCAACAATGGCATGATGACTTAGATTTTCTTTGCACAGTACAACTTTTAGTGCCTGAAGACTTCAGATGTTCTATAATGCTGAATTCTTCGGTAGTGGCTTTAGTTTAAATGAACATATTGCTTTAGTGGCACATTCATTTCCTCTAACATCAACGTGTCCAGGACAGTAGATCCACACAAGCTTTTGTAGACGATACTGTTCGAAATTTTGTGCCAGTCTGGGGTCTTTACTCATTTTTGAATTATATGCATTAAGTCTAGTCGTTATATTGTACACTGTTATTTTTGCTTAAAGCCCAGCCAATTGCGTACAGCCAGAACAAGGCTACAACTGTTTCAAAACATACACAATACTTCAATAGGGAAAAAAGAAAAGAAAATTAAGTACACAGGAAGATGGTGGATAGGATGAGGGACTCAAAGGGTTAAGGTTTAGCTTAAGTAAACAGGAAGCTGGTGGATAGGGTGAGGGAATCAAAGGGTTAAATTTTTGCTTTGCTAGCAAGGATGGCAATGCAGGATGCGAGTGGACAGGGTGCAGGAGTCAAAGAGTTAACGCTCAGTTATTGAGGTGGTGTCAGTGTTTCAAAGGCCTCTTTCTCCCCTTCACATAGATCTCCAATTCAAGACTTTTCCAGTGTATAGGGTTTTGTGCAGACACGAGGCGTCTGTAAGATAATTACTGGCAGATTTGAGTGTAACATGTAAGAAATGTCCGAGTGCAATAATCACCCTTCTATCCCCCCCCCCCCCCCCCCCCAAACTCCACAATAAGTAATGAAGTGTTAGTCAAGTATGTCGCATGTACAGGCTATTTGCGAAAGAACCTGTGATCAGAACAGTTGAGAAATCCTTACTGACACAGTTAACCCTTTGACTCCTGCACCCTGTCCACCAGCATCTTGCATTGTCAGCAATGCCAGCAAAACAAAAACTTAATCCTCTGACTACCTCACCCTATCCACCAGCTTCCTGTAGGTCAAAAGGTTAAGTTTTTGCAGTCGGTGGATAACATGCGGGAGTCAAAGGGTTAATGAATAGTGATTTGGAACATTACAACTAAAATTTCTGCACTAGTATACAGTGCAACAGCTTACACATATTAAATGTATATGTTTCAGTAATTCTCTAAATTTTTACCAAACTTAAAAACATAGAAAAGGCATAAAAAGCATGCAAGCAATGCACAGGAAGGTACATCCCTAATAGCATAGGTTTAGATGCGGACCTATCAATCAAATCCCTCATACACAACCCTGGTGTGCCTGTCAACTGTATAAATGATTGGTACACCATGACAGATTAGTTCTTGTAATACTTGCTTAGCAAGCACTGACACACTTCATTCGTTTGCGGAACACCACCATGCTCACACAGAGAAATCCATATATATATATGTTAAATGTTATAACAAATATGAGCATTAAGACTATTTCCTGTCCTCTAAAATGAAGCAAACATACTAGCTCACACAGATGAAATCCATATATATGTGTGTGTGTGTGTGTGTGTGTGTGTGTGTGTGTGTGTGTGTGTGTGTGTGTGTGTGTGTGTGTGTGTGTGTGTGTGTGTGTGTGTTAACTGTTATAACAAATATAAGCATTAAAACTATCTCCTGCCCTCAAAAATGAAGCAGAAAAACATGCTCACACAGATGAAATCCATATATTATATGTAAACTGTTATAACAAGTATATGCAGCATTATGACTATTTCCTGACCTAAAAAAAAAAATAAAAAAAAAAAAGCTCACACTGATGAAATCTATAATTAACTGTTATAACATATATAAAAAGCATTAAGACTATTTCCTGTTCTCAAAAATGAAGCAAAAAACCATGTTCACACTGAAGTCTATATATATGTTAACTGTAAAATATAAGCATTATCTCCTGTCCTCAAAAATGAAGCCAAAAAACTCCCCTTCAAGGTTGACTGTTAAATGCCACCAGATATTTTAAATGTTCTTTTGTTTGTCTGGCTGCTGGTAGTTGTTATCTCATTTTTATTTTGTTTTGTTTGGTATGGAAGATTGTGGGGAAAAAAAAAGGTAGATGATCAATTTGAGGATTACCTGCCAGAATAGTGTAAACTACCTTCTCTATTCCCTTTGAGATACTCCACTGTGGTGGCTATTATTGCTATCATTGTTTAAAGCCCAGCCGACTGCGTAGAGCCATATCTGGGCTACAACCGCTTCAAAATATACAAAACTTCAACAGGAAAAAAAAATTAAGTACACATATCAATGCATTCGCACACATAATCTAAGGACATGCCCTCGGTGTTGACCACTCTGTCCAATTTATCGCACAGGGGATTTAGAAAACACACCTGAATACAAATTGAAACATGCTTAAGGACACCAAAAAATATGAAAACGGGCATAAGTACCTAAAATTGCTTCCGCATATCTCACCTCCCTAAAGCCAAAAATGCACTTTATACATGTACCCAATTATCAATCCTAAGAAAAAGTATGTAAGACTTTATCGAACACATACAGGCAAATGGACCAGCAAGGCAGAAAATGATAGGAAGAAATGACAGAAAGCAAAGGAACAAGGCACAAACAAAGAGAGTGGCATAAAAGAGGAAATTTCTAGTACAGAATTTCCAGAAGGTGGGGATACTATATATACTGAAAGACCCTCGAATTAATTCTACTGTGAACATGTCAGACAAAAAAGAAACACATGCAGTCTTCAAACGCCTTAACCTGTCTGAAGCTGATGGACAGGATAGGCTGAGGGAGTCATTTATCATATACGAGGGCTGCTGTGAAAATCTTGAAATGTTGTCACTTAATTCACAAAACAAATATGTGAAGTCCAGTGTACATGAAATTTTCAGAGTTTTTCAAGTACTCTCCTCCTCTCTCCACAGAATTTCAGTCTCCTCAGCCAAGAGACAAATGCTTTTTCTTTTTGACACAGACTGATTGAGATATGGTGGCAACCTATAATTTCACTTATTTTCCCAAGTCCTGGATCTTTGAAAAACTTTTTGACAGTCAGGTTTTGCTTCAGAAAGGTAAACAACCAGAAGTTGCAAAGGATTAAGTCAGGACTGTAGGGTGGGTGAGGGAGAATCTGAATGGTTTGTTCTTGTAAATAAACAGGTCAGTTAGTTACCCCACATTTTCAATGACATCATACAAATAAAGTAAACATGGCATCATTATAACTTTGTGCATACCACTGGCACAATTGTGCTTATTGTTAGTGCAATAGCTGTATTTTATTTCAATACAAGTTAAATATATCAACACAAGTTAAAAAGTATTTATTATAAACAGTTGTGGCATGGCTGCTAAATGACAAGACTGTTGGATCAGTCTCATACTTGTGCTTTCAGCATAACATTAAGCTTCCAAACAACAACAAAACAGAAACACACACTGTGATTTATGCTTGACAGCAAATTTCCACGCAGCAACAGCAACAAAACACAAAGAAAGAAAATCTTCAAAGCCACACATTTTCCACACAACTTGTGATGTGACAAAAACATTGTCACACCTCAAAAGTATAGACGTATGCATATTATGCATGAGGCAAACTGTTCACATGACCTGTCACACACAATAGTACCTGTCAGTGCAAGACAAATTGCAGCCACGAATGCAAGCACACATTCCAGCACAAGAAAAAGGATCTGGGAATGCCATGAAAAACTTTTTTTTTTATTTTGAATGTCATGACACTGACCGTTTTGCTGCATTCCTACATCAGTACATGTGACCTATATGGGTCATTCAGAAGAAAAAACACAAACCAGAAAGTGGCCTGACCTCATACGTATTTGTACATTATCTTTTCAGTTCTCATTAACCCTTTTGATTCCTGCACCCTATCCACCAACTGCAAAAACTTAACCCTTTGAGTCCCTCACCCTATCCGCCAGCTTCCTGCAAAAGAAGTTGGTGGACAGGGTGAGGGACTCAAAGGGTTAAGTTTTTGTTTTGCTAACATGGTTGACAATACAAAATGCTGGTGGACAGGACAGGGTGCGGGAGTCCATGGGTTAATGCAAACTGCTGCGCATCTTCTCCTTGCACGGCTTTTTTCTTAAGTGTAGTTACACTTTAAGTAATATGCAAATCTTTACCAACTCTTTAGTTGGGTCAGGTTTCTTCTGGGGGAATCATTATATAATGAACAATCTCTGAGAAATCAGCTCCACACTCCCTGAGAACAATTCATACATTCTATAAAAACATAATTTGAATCAATGCATGATGTCTTGGTCATTCTGTTTTCCTTCCATTATCTCATCTTCTATATCCATATCCTTTTTACCCTCTAGTTCTTCCCTGTTCCTATCATCCCCTTTTTTCTGAATTCTTTTCCTCCTCTAATTCTCCCTCCGTTTCCACCCCCCTTTCCCTCTCAAATTGTGTCCCAACTTCAGCCTTTGCATCAGATCAAAAGAGCTTCCAATGAATGCTACTTCTGCTGATCTTCAAGTTGTTCAAGACGCTGCATGTGACTCATGAGTCTCTTATCTTCTCCTCCTCCTCCTCCCCTACTCCTGTCTTTCTTTCTCTACTCTTTCTGTTTCCAGTCCTCTTCTCTTTGTTACTTCTTCCTCACCATCGTTCCTGGGCATTTTTAGAGATTTACAACCTAAAAAGATAAACTATGTCAACTTAAATCAACTTTCCCTTTGCCTCCCTATATCACTCTCCTTGACCAACCTATACAAATCTACTTATCTAGATCACAACAAACAAGCAAACAAAGGACCCAAACAAACCAACAGAAACCACTATCAGTATCCCCACCTGAGCTGCTCCTTTCACTCAAAATTGAATCACGGTTTCACATGTTATGTATGGGACAGAACGGGAACTGACTATTAAATTACAAAACGATTTTCAGAATTTATGTTCTATGATTATATGTACACTGGCCAACTCAGTGCAAAGCAGTTATCGTCAATGATTCATTTCAAATGTATCCAGATTACATACCAGGAAATTTTTAATTTAAAATCACCACCAGGAACAGAAACCTACATCACCATCCCCTGTTCCCTAGAGAGAAAATGCACATGTGTACATGTACACCAGAATTAATTTCCAAATTACAATCACCACCTCACCACCAGGAACAGAAATCTACACCACCATCCCCCATTCCCTAGGGAGAAAAAGCACATGTGCATATACACAACCTCCCACAGGCTGAAAAAACAATCTCATTTGTTTAAAAAAATAAATGAATACATAACAATTCAAATTTCACGAAGCAAATAAAATGCTGAACTCAAACTTGCAACATTTGGCATAATGAGTCCACTGCTCAGTCATTCATTAACCCTTTGACTCCTGCACCTGATCCACCAACAGCAAAAACTTAACCCTTTGACTACCTCACCCTATCCACCAGTTCCCTCACCCGCAGGATGCTGGTGGATAGGGTGAGGGAATTAAAGGGATATTTTTGCTTTGCTAGCATGGTAAAGAATGCAAGATCTTGGTGGACAGGGTGCAGGAGTCAAAGGGTTAATTAACTGAGCTTCAAGGTTCATTAGAGAAGCTGAGCACATTCTTACAATGGAGGGACCAGTGTGTGAATAATATTTTTCAAAGGCTAGCTGAGGAACTATGGGCTCAAAACTAGTGTCCCTTGAAAAAGTAAACTGAAATTCAAAATACTTCAATTACTGTACATTTTTTTTAATTTTTTTTTTTTATTGGTCTTTACAAACACGCAAAGCCAGAACAAGATTGAGGCAGCCGAGTGTGGTTTCTAAGAAGACTGCTGACAGTTTCATGGACAAGAGAGAAAACAAACGAGACAAGTCTTGATGGAGGCAGACACAAGAATATCATTGATAAGGAAGATTAGGAAAAGACAAGCAATATTTATAGGCCATTTTATGATGAAAGGGAAATTAGAGCACCTGGTCACAACAGGAAAACTGGAGAGGAAGAGAACACCAGGTAGACCCCAGGGAGAAAATACTGGACGGATTTGCAGGGTGGCTAAGGACAGACAGGGTGGAAGATGTGCTTGCGGCAACAATGGATAGATGCATACGTAGGGCCATGATTGCCAACGCCATGCAGCAGGGCACATGATGACGATGATTTACAAAAAAGGTTGAACACTTGTTTGTATGCTTCCATGAAGAAAGAGACATAATTTCAAATGAATATATAAATGCAGTGGAATAATCACACACACAAAAATTATTACCCCATTTTGTTAACAATTTGTTGAATACTTCTATGAAGAAAAAGACAATTTCAAGTATAATCATGCAGTAGAATCATCAAATATCAATAACATTCCCCTCAATATTAAAGCTTTCAGCTGCAAAGAATGTTTATTTTTTGAACGCTAAATACAAGAAGTTTGCAAAGTTTTTTATTTGTTTCTTTGAAGACATTCAAAATAGCAGATCTGGAGGCACTGGGCTGTGTAAGAAATTTGTAAAGAATTAATTGTTGGTGCATTATCTAGTACCATCAACACACATTTTCAAAGGAACATGTACACAAAGGATACATATAATTATCCATGCTTGAATGCATTCTTCCCTTAGAAGTATAGTGAACAGGAGAAAATTGAAATCAAATCTCTAATATCACATTCATATCAGCTTCAAATTTCAATCTGGGTTCAATGAAACCAACAGGATATAGTATTTATATCTTTTTAAGTGCAAAGGGAAGTGTCCCTTGGAAAGTTGACAATGTGTCACCCATTGCTATCTATTGATAAGTCAGTGTGCACTCAAAATAAGCATTGAGCTCAACTGGTATGGACAAGTAGCTCTCCATAATTGAAAACACACAAGAACACACACTTGCATACGCACATGTATGCACACACACACTCACACACACACACACACACTAACACACACACACACACACACACCACACACACACACACACACACACACACACACACACACACACACACACACACACTGCTTTTGTGTAAACTTATTCAAAATTTAAGCATCAAGCACACAGAAACCTTAAACACATAAAAATACAAAGAGAATGCATGATTGATGAAACAAAAAATATCTTGTTCTGTCCATTAAAAGCACACTTTCATTCGATTTTCATGTCTTGTTTTGTCAGTTAAACACATGTTCTTTTAGTATATTTTCACGTGTTTTTGCTTTCTTTTCTTACGTGTTTGTATACCGATGAGTGAGGCATGTGTGTGTATGTGTGTGTGTGTGCATGTGTGTGTGTGCACGCACGCATGTGTGTTTGTGTGCATGTGTGTGTACACATGTGTGTGTGTGTGTGTGTGTGTGTGTGTGTGTGTGTGTGTGTGTGTGTGTGTGTGTGTGTGTGTGTGTGTGTAATATATATCAACATGGCAACTATACAGCGCTGAAGTTTCTTCTAGATTAAGCGCTACATACTATCAATTACCACAGCCACTACTACCACCACCATCGTCATCATAAACTATGATAAACATCATGATTACTGTCACCATAATTTCATCATTATTATATCAACATCCCCATCATCACCACCATTAGGTTCATGATAACCATCATCACTAGCATCAATATCAAAATCATCATCATTCATATTATCATGATTGATTCATCGTCATCCTTATCATTGCTACCAGTTTTGCTGTCATCGTCATTATGAATGCAAAGCTTCAACCTTTTCACAAGCCTGAACATATATATCGACAAGGCTGATCAGGCTGGCTAACTGCAAGACTGGCAGTAACTTACCTACAGAAGAAGCAACAAGTTCCTTTCCTACCACATTGATTTTTCCACTGTGCATTGTCAAGCCTGGTTCTCATCCTGAACTGCTTCACACAGGCATAAAGACTCGATGACCTCATGTTCTTCTCTGGTTTTATGTATCACAATGTTATTCCAGTACATCAGCCTTTTTTTTCAATTCTAAAATTCATATTGCTTTTCATTTAATCCACACACACGTGCAGACCTCGAAATTATAAAATTCATATTGCTTTTCATTTAATCTAAGCACGCATCTCTCGAAACATTGTGAAATTCTTGTGGCTTTATCTATGCAAGAATTCCAGACTGTTCGATTCGTGTAGGTCTCAAATAACCTACATGCAGGTCTGAAATAACCTACTTACACATGTCAAACGGTGAGGTACCTTGCACTGCCATCTAGGCTGAACCTGTCCTACCAGGACTTAATATGCAGCACAGCTGCTTGAAGAAACTTGAATACTTTCTTTTGACACAGCACACAACATTCTCACGGTGGACCTATCAATTCATTTTTTGTTTGTTTGTTTCATGTTTTTTTGTCTGTTTTGTTTTGCTTTGTTCTGTTCTGTTTTCTGCTGCGGTAAAACCTTACAATTGAATATTCCTTACAGGCCCGAACCAAACACCAGTAAACACCAAAACATATGTTGTGTAAATTACAACCAATGGGTCCGTCCTTTCTCACACAGTAACCGTACACCACAGTATGGTCTGTCACTTTGTAGGTCACGCCATCGGTCGCTTCCAAGTCACACACCACCCTCTCCACATACACACACATCCTCAACTTCCAAGTTCAACAATGTCACTCACACACACACACACACAGTCACTCTCTCTCTCTCTCTCACACACACACACACACACACACAGGCACTCACTCACACACACAAATACACACAATCACTGAAGCACACACACACACGCAAACACAAACATACAATCAATCTCTCTCTCTCTTACACACACACACACACACACTACAATCACTGAAGCATATTCACACACACACACACACACCATCTCTCTCTCTCTCTGTTTCTCTCCCTCTCACCAGTAACTGAAGCACACACACACACACACACACACGCAAACATACACACAGTCTGTCTGTCTCTCTCTCTCACACTACAATCACTTAAGTATATCCACTATACACACACATTCTCTCTCTCTCTCTCTCACACACACACACACACACACACACACACACCAGTAACTGAAGCACATCCACTCTAACACACACACACACACACACACACAACAATGTCACATTCACACGGCCAAGCAATTCAGCCCCACATCAAACTCCCCGAATACGTACCATCCAGTTTCAACCAGCAAGGTGTCAAAAGTCCATATAAACAAGTCTAAAGCTGGTAAACAAACGTACCAGCAGGCCACCGAGTCGATTAGTCGGAGGACAGAATGGAAAAGGAACAACAAAAGCTGTATGAGATTAGCGAAACATTGTATGAATAACTCCACGCCAGAGTCAGTGTAGCACAAAATGCAGATTAAAACTACTACAGGAAACAGTTTCTTGACACTCGAAGCTTTTAAAAGTACCCGCAGCAGGGTTTATCGAGAGCTCGTGTAGTAGCTCTCACAATCACCAACCCGAGTTCCCATTAAAACCTGCTCTGATAATCCTGTCTGCAGCGAGAAGCTGTCATAACTAATCTGTCACTGTCCGTCAGTTGATACATTGCTGTGCTGTGGCTTTCACTGTCAGGTTTGCCTTAAAGCTTACTGCATTTTCACTTCCAATATACACGTATGTGTATGACATCAGTTTGAGCTTTTGACATTTGACAAGCCTAGCCTGGTCTAGCATCCCACATAATATGCACCGTCAACAGGAATTGATGATACAGTGAAAAGTAATAGAGAAATCCGACATAATCAACAACAGGAACCAATTCATCGATTACAAGAATTGACAATACAGTTAAAGTAGCAGAGAAATCCGACATTATCAACAACATGAACCAAATCATACATTACAGGAACTGACGATACAGTTAAGGTAGCAGTGAAATCCGGCATTATCAACAACAGGAACCAATTCATAGATTACAGTATGCATATTACATGAACTCGGCACAATCAACTGCTGGAAAGTGCACTGAGCATATCAAACACTTTTTCTGTCTCTATCACACACAGTGACACATGCGCGCACACACACCCCGCGCGCGCGCGCACACACACACACACACACCACCATCCACTACACACACCATGTATGTACACATACTTCTCTGAGTTCTCTCTCTCTGTGTCTGTCTCTGTCTAAATGAATTTAATACAAGTCATCAAGACTGACAATGTACACATCAAACTTGTGAACTGGCAACAGTACACTTAGGAAAGAAAACTTGGCACAAATACAATGTAATATAAAATAAACTTACATTAGTGACGCCAAAGGTCATCAGAAAATGAGAGTGGAGATCTATGTCAACATTACTTGATTCTGTTGATTTACAAACTATCTTTAAAAAAAAAAAAAAGACAAGAAATGTCTTTTCCAGAATTTTACAATGACAATACATTCTTACAATTCACGTTTGTCATGTGACGGAAGTATGCAGCTATCATCAAATCTTGATGCTCGACTATAAAACTTGCAAAAAGGAAAACTGTGTGTGTGTGTGTGTGTGTGTGTGTGTGTGTGTGTGTGTGTGTGTGTGTGTGTGTGTGTGTGTGTGTGTGTGTGTGTGTGTGTGTGTGTTCGTTCGTTCGTTCTTTGATCTAATGTCTTTTCACTATGAGTGATATTAGACGGTGTATGTGTGTGTGTGTGTGTGTGTGCGTGTGCATGCATGCGTGCGTGCGTGCATGCATGCACATGCATGCATGCATGTGTGTGAATGCACATGTGCATATAAGCAAGTATACACATACATGTACACATATGCAGTGGTGCATGTGTGTATGTGTGTGTGCGCGCATGCATGTGCGTGTGTGTGTGTGTGTGTGTGTGTGTGTGTGTGTGTGTGTGTGTGTGTGTGTGTGTGTGTGTGGTGTGTGTGAGTGTGTGGTTTATGCACATGTGTACAGATGCATCACCACATTTTGTCCGATGCACTTACAATACATCAAAAGTACACTTCTCATTTCCATGAAGAGGAGCTCCTCTTCGTCTACAATGGGAATGTGATCTCACAACTAAGTCAGAGTGCTGGGAACAGAACAAGAGTGCTGGGAACAATAGATTATATGACTGCGCTTGAAACAATAATTCAGTCTGGATGGAACTCTGCTCATTTATACTAATGTATCAGTTACAGGGAGGAGACCATCTGTAAATGCAGAGTCAGCCTATGTTCCATCAATACCCAGGAATATGCTGATAAAACTCATTCAGAATCTGTATACAGTGCAATTCATTTGTATACCCTTACTTGAATTTAACCCTTTGACGCCTGTACCCTATCCACCAACTGCAAAATCTTAACTCTTTGATTCCCACACCCTATCTATCCACCAGCATCCAGCAGGAAGCTGGTGGATACAATGAGGGAGTCAAAGGGTTAAGTTTTTGCTTTGCTAGCATAGTTGACAATGCGGGATGCTGGTGGACAGGGTGTGGGAGTCAAAGGGTTAATCTGACCAAGAACTCGCATCTTAACCCTTTGACTCCCGCACCCTGTCCACCAGTATCCTCATTGCACTGCACCAAAGCAAAAGCTACCTTTAAATCAAAGCTTCCGACCCTTTGATTCCCTCACCCTTTCCACCAGCTTCTGCAGAAAGGGTGAGGGAATCAAAGGGTTACGTTTTTGCAGTTGGAAGATAGGGTGCGGGAGTCAAAGGGTTAAAGTTCAATCCCAACCCGCAACATAAAAGTTGGCTTGTTTACTGCCCATCGTAAAGCTCCTATCATTCTGAAGGTGTCAGTATTTCACAGATAAACTCATGAAGTTCCTATAGCTCTCCCTATTTTAAGACCACGCCAGCACAAAGGGTTTTGCACAGGTCAAGGAGTATGTCAAATAACTGCTGACATATATGGGTGGAGAGCATATGGAATTGTCTGATTGCGATGAATCCCTCTTGAAAAAAACTAATTGTGCACATCTGCTGCACAAACATTTTTCACATGCACCAAGCTAGCAACACACGGCATAGTCAAAAAGCATAATTTTAAGACAATCATTTTAGCTGTATGCATTAAAATTGAGAAACAGACCACACATAAAACCTTTATTCAGCATATGATAAAGTTACAAATTTAAAGCCAACTTGAAAATAGACAGGAACCAGAAAAAAAAACAAGAAAAAAGATCAGAACATGTATTTAATATAGCCAGACAAGACAGTTGCAAATTTTTGGTCGACAGACACAAATTCTCGGCCAACTGGCCTTTGTCAAGCGTAGACAAAAGATCACAAACGAACAAACACCCAAATGCAAAAAATATGAGCAAAAGTCTGAAACTTAGGCTTTTTCTCCAAATTTTTGTATTTGGTGTTTGTTCATTTGTGATTTTACATAGATCTATACTTGACAAAGGCCGGTTGGTCAAAAGTTTGCATCTGTCTTGTCTGGTTGTGTTAAAAATGCGTTCTGATTCTCTTTTCATGTTTTTTCTGGTTCCTGTTTGCTTGTCTGTTTGAACTTTTTTTTTGAGAATCCTGCCTCTAGGAACATTTGTTTCAGAATCCTGCCTCTAGGAACATTTGTTTCAGAAACCTGCTTCTAGGAACATTTGTTTCAGAACCAAGTCTTTGGCAAGAGTTGAACTAAGGCTGAAGATTCATGTACGAGGTGCTGGTAGTCGCACGATCTCTATGATCTCGACTGAGGTTGGATGGAATCGACTGGGAAGCAATTGTGGTAGGGGTGGCCTAGTCGGTCAGGTCAGGCCATTCCCACATGGACATTCTGAAATTTTCAGAGGTTCACAAGGTTGTAAAGAAGTTCCAGGCCATGCTGAATTTTTTTTTCATGAATTCAATGAATGAGTAGGCCGATCGATCAGTTGAGGGGGAGTTCAACTGACTTGGGACTGGCTCAGTTTCTTTGGAGTAGACGTTGTGCATAAGTATCCAAAACCAGTCAAGGAGTAATAAAGGAGATGTGTTCAAAACACTATTGTTTTTCTTTGAAAAATTTTCAAGATCATCATTGAAATAGCTCATGATCAAGGAAAAGAAAGCCAGTATTTATATATCTATAAATGCAATACTGAAAACCGACAACAAACCAAAAGGCATGGATCAACAGAGATAGCTGAGAAAAAGTGGAAAACATGAGACATATATATCTGAAAGGATGAAAGCATGGCTAGGGAATGAAACAAAGTTTGATTGACTGATTTGGTTCAGTTTTTACGTCAGCACCCACCTCTGGTGATATGGCTGATGGGGATCCTATACTGACACCACCAAAACAACAATGACATTAAGATGGGACAGTGAGAAGGCCAGTTTTAATGTAGCGCACCCCAGGATTCAAACCACAACCATCAGCATGTGAATCTGACGATAAACCAACTGAGCTACGAATGAAACAAAGGAAGTTGCCTATGGATTTATTCCAATTATTTAAAGCCCAGCCAACTGTGCAGAGCCATTTCAGAACTATAACCATTTCAAAATGTATACAACATATTGATGAATTAAAAAAACTGGAAAAGAAAATCAGCCACACATGTATATTAATGCATTCACACACATAATCTAAGGATATGTCCCTGGCATTGACCATTCAGCCCAATTTATCACCAGAGGGTTTAAAAAGAATCTGCATACAAATGCAAACATAGCTAAGGACACTGAAACAAACACTGGCCTAAATTAGCTAAAACTACTTCTGCACACCACATAAACTTTATGATAAAGAGCCAAAAATGCAGTCAATCCAAGTGCTCAACTGTCAATCTAAGGAAAGTATACAGGGTCTTACAGAACACACACATGTAGATTAACCCTTTGACTCCCACACCTTATCCACCAATTGCAAAAACTTAACCCTTTGATTCTCTCACCCTATCCACCAGCTTCCTGCAGGAAGCTGGTGGATAGGGTGAGAGAATCAAAGGGTTAAGTTTTTTGCTTTGCTAGCATGGTTGGCAATGCAGGATGCTGGTGGACAGGGTGTGGGAGTCAAAGGGTTAATGAAGCAGCAAAGCAGAAAATGACAGGAAGTGATTCGTGGCAGAAAGCAAAGGAGCAAGGCAGAAACAAAGGAGTGACAGAAAAGACATATCCTGCACAGATTTTCCAGAAGGTGGGGGATACTATTTATAGTGAAAGAGCCCTGGGCATCCACAAGAGGGAGGGAGGTGGGAGCTATGGGCTTACCAGATGGGATGGACACTGATTGATTGTTACCTGAACATGACCCAGTGACATTTGAGCAAAACGTCTGGCGGAGACCAATAACTCATTAACTGAGCTAGCCAGGATAGCGTCAAGTTTGAAAAGGAATCACGTATGTATGAGACTAAATAATCAATGTGTTTTCCCTTTAAAAACAAGGTCCATGCTTATCTCTGACAAGTTAGTCAGTATCTTTCGAATGTCATACAAAAAATCCATGTTTTTTTTCACAAAGTAACATGTACACACACACACACACACACACACACACACACACACACACACACACACACACAACACACATGCACACACAAACACATATCTCATCTCTATATCATCTCTTCATATTTCTTTCTATCTTTCTCTAATTTTTACAACTTTTAATCTGTAGTACTAGAGAGCAGTGAAACAAAAGGAAGAGGGAAGAGAAGAATCAACATCAAGAGTATAATAATACCAAACAGCAAATGCAGTAATTAAACCTTCCAGAAAATTATCATCATCATCATGTGCCCTGCCACATGGCATTGGTGATAATTGTTATTGTTATTTCTGTTTAAAGACCAGCCGACTGGGTAGAGCCATATCAGGGCTAGAACCATTTTAAAACATTCACAATACTTCAACAGGAAAAAAAGAAAAGAAAATTAAGTACACATAAATCTAAGATGCTCCTGGTGTTGACCACTCCGTCCAATTAATTGCATACGGGATTTAAAAAACATACTGAATACAAATTTAAACACAACAAAGGACACTAAAAATATATAAAAACTGGCCTAAATTGCCTAAAACTGCTTCCACATATCACATTTCCCAAGAGCCAAAAATGCACTTAATACATGCACAAAATTGTCACCCTACTCCTAGTCCTAAGAGAAAATGTGTAATAGTCCTAAGAGAAAATGTGTAAGACTTTATTGAACACATACAGGTGAATGGATCAGCAAGGCAGAAAATGATAGGAAGAAATGACAGAAAGCAAAGAACAAGGCAGAAACAATGGGAGTGACAGAAAAGAGGAAATTTCTAGCACAGAATTTTCAGACGGTGGGATATTATTTGTGATGAAACAGCCCCCAGCAACCCCACAGGCGGGGGTGGGGGCATTGGTTGGTGATCATGGCCCTCCATATCATAAATCTATCCTTTGTCAAGCGCTACAAGTACTTCTCCCACCCTTTCTGTCTTTATCCAATGGCAAGTCTCCAGAAAATTACACAATAAAAACCGAGAAACTGTCATGAATTCATTCACTGAGGTGAGACTGTACATCCTCATGTTCTGTTTTTATCATGTAGTACCAGTCATTATTCATTCAGCCAAGTGTCAGCTGCATTTCCTGTTGTAGCAATATTGTCTTAACCCTTTAACTCCCACACCCTATCCACCAACTGCAAAAACTTAACCTTTTGTCTCCCTGACCCTATCCACCAGCTTCCTGCAGAAGCTGGTGGATAGGGTGAGGGAGTCAAAGGGTTATGTTTTTGCTTTGCTAGCATGGTTGGCAATTCAGGAGCTGGTCGACAGAGTGCAGGAGTCAAAGGGTTAAAATCTGTGATTTCAAGTAATGCTGTTTTGAATGTGAGCAAACAGTACTAATACAACAGTATATTTTCAGTGTTGTGTTTGTTGTATGGTTTATGTTTGAATGTTTTTTTTGTCCAGTATTTCTGCTGAGTCACATACCCCTTGAATAAAGGCCTGCAGCTTTACAACAACATTCTGTGTTACTGGTTTTGGTCTCCCCGCACTCCTGCTCCACTCCTTAGCATGCATGTGTCACAGTTTAGAAGTCATTAGTCAGTGCTCTCATCCACCTACCACCCTTTTGTATACACACACACATGACAACCACTGCTTCACTCCAGTCTTGAAATAAGTTTTTTTTTTGAACAGACATGACCTACCTACACATACCCCCTTAATAAACCACGCACTTACAAAACATTCTGTTTACTAGTTTGTCCACACCGCACTCCTCACCACACCATAGCATGCATCCACATTAGAAGTCATTACAGCTCTCATCACTACCACCTTTTAACACACACACAACACCACTCACTCCATCAAAATGACAGACAACCACACACACACACACACACAAATGTGGATATTATTTCAAACAACATTTGACATTTCTAATACATGATAACTTCCTTAAAGTCAGTTTTTTAATAAAATTTTCACACTTTCCAAAGTAAAACATATTTGGAAAACAATACCCATTCAAACCTTCCTCATTCAGTTTCGTACCACAGGGGATTCTTTCACTAATAAAAATATCAAGTGGTTTTTATTACACTGGCTACAGCATATTTTAAAAAAGAAAACATCACCCATATATTAATTAATATGTATACATGTATGTATGTATAGTCCCAAGATAGTCCCATGACCCCAACACTATACAGTATATTAGCCTGAGGGTATAACTAAATTGGCAACAGGAAAGGACAGTGAGGTGGTGAAGACCTTATCATTCTTGATCCTGCTTTATGAGAGGAGGTCCCACTACTCTCTCCCTCACTGTCTTACTCCCCCCCCCCCCCCAAACCAGGTAACCATTCTTAATCTTTGTTTACTAAGTGCATGGAATCTGTAAAGTCTGTCAGATAAGCAAATAATACACTTTAAACCCTTTGAATCCTGCACCCTGTCCACCAGAACCAAGTATTGTCAACTACTCTAGCAAAGCAAAAACTTAACCGACTTTGACTCCCTCACCCTATGGTGGATAGGGTTCAGTTTTTGCAGTCGCTTGATGGGGTGTGGGAGTCAAAGGGTTAAAGTAACTGGGTGAGGAACATTCATGGCAGAGATCTTATTAGAACTCTGGAGTCACTGTCCAAAATTTATTAAAAAGCCACTGACCTACACTTATATGATTAGGCAATCAGGACACAAGGAGGCCAGTCAGAACCACATTCAAACTTCCACTAAAGATGAGTCTCCTTCAATCTTCCTTTCTCTTGGGTCTGGCACTGCATCTCTCTTCAATCACTCTGCCATGCCCTAATGATTAGACACATAAGAAACATACATATGACCACCTGCCTGAGACATGACAGGACCAGATTTAACGAATAAACCAAATCTTTGAGGATATTTTCCCCTTCACCTTCAGTGTTACAGTAGGTGTTACGCTGGCCTTTCAGCTGCAAATTATAAACTGAGGTCCCATGCACAGCAAATAATTTTAAGCATACCACAGAGCCCATTGAACCAACTGGTGATTTCAGATAAATTCTGTAGAAAATTCAATTTTGACAGATAAATTCTGTAGAAAATTTCGATTTTGACAGACAAATTCTGTAGTAAATTCCACTTTTAAACAACCATTATACACATTACAACTACTGAACTAATGATAATGAAAATGGTAATTTATTTTCCAATGGTAGAAATTATGAGCTAAACTAATTTTTTTTTTTTCAAACTTGCCACTGCTTGCATGCTGGGTGATTTCCATGGCATGATTTGCCTCGAGTTACAGGATCTTCAACAAACCTATTTGATACTCTGCATACAAATCCACAAATATGATTTTTGTTCTTTTCTTTAACAAAATATATGCGCTGGAATGTCTGCACACATGCTGACCTAGGTGATAGAAAAAAAAAACTCCATCCTCTATCCATCCTTTATCCACCAGCTGAAGATGTCTAGGTGGAGTGAACCTAGAGCCTTTTGATTTTGAAGTCCATCATTTACCCACTTGGCTATCATGTCTGTCAAGTAATAACGGGGGAGGAAAAAAAAAGAAAAAAAAAGAGAAAGGCATCATTCTCTTTAGGAAAAATCAAACACAATCTAAATACAGAAAAGCTGTTTGCAATGGAAGAAGTATAATAATATACATATAAAATTTTACAAATTTCAGATCCCATTTATGGCATGATAAACTGGAGGCTGTGCCCAGGTTCTTTTGTTTTTTTGAATGTATGATTGTCAGTTTTTTCTTGTTTTGTTTTGTTTGTTGTTTTTTGTGTTTGTTTGTTTGCTTTATTTTTAGTAGTGGATAGTTTGAAAAGCACACTGAAAATCTCTTTGATTCTTACTGTGCACAACAGCCGAACATCCTTGTTGTAGAGGGGTCAAATTTTCGACTTTAATGTCTTTCTCAAGTGAACTCAGAATATCGACTAACAACAAAGCATAGCTATTACGAAGTTATGAACAAATATTGTGCGTCATTTTTATTGTGCGTCATTTTTATGTCATGCTGTGTGCCATACACCCACACACCACACACACACACACACACACCACACACACACACACACACCCACACACACTCACACACACACACAGAGTCGCACACACCTCCACACACTCATTCATTCACATGAAAATCTCTTTGACTTAGATTCAATCATCCAGTTCTCATAGAAAAAAAAAGGTGCCAATTTCTTGTTATGTCAAAGTTATTATTACCATTAGTACTATTATAATTATCATTATCAGTATATAGTACATATCATCATCATCATTATCATACTTAATTTTTAAAGCCCAACAGACTGCTCAGGGCAGTATGAGGGCTACAGCCAACTCAAACAAAACACAGTGTATCTAAATCAATATCTCTAGAGATAAATCTATGACCTTGGAAAAAAGATAACCTGGAAAAGAAAATGATGATGAGGCAAATATGTCAGAAACTGTCTTCATAGATAGTGTAGGAATACGTTGTTTTACTCTAACGCAAGAAAGAATATGACTATGTGTTATCTTCTTTCCACACAGACATGCTATGTTATTGGTGTAGTTTGTTTTGAATGCATCAAGTTTCCATCAATACATAAGGGATTGTATAATTCTGCTGGCAGGAAACTGCTTAGGTATTTTGCTAAGTTCATGTGACATTTATCATACTTTTTCTGTTTTCTTGGAACTGCTTCCAGACATAGGTGTCCACTAAAGTGTAATATTCATGCAGCGAGAGAGAAAGCTGGATATTGTTTGAATCTGGTGAGTTCTTTGCTCCCCGTTTGGCAGCCCTGTCAACCTTATCATTATAAAGAAAAGAACTATGAGAAGGTATCCAGCAGAAAGTAATACCAGTGCCTCTTAAGGATAAACTATGAATCAAGTGACTAATTTCCAGAATCATTTCAGATCTTGTTTGTAATTTTGCTAATTCAAGAGCCTGAAGAGTGAAGTACTGATTTTGAATCAATGCAAAAAAAAAAGTATCTGAAAAATTGTCCTAGGAAGACTTATCATAAAGTTTAAAGCCATTAATATTGCAAAGAGTTCAGCTGTAAAGACAGATTTTATATAAAGTGTGTGTGTGTGTGTGATTGTATATGTCGAGTATGGTATGTGTGTGTGTGCCTGTATGTGTGTGTCATGTATGGTATGTGTGTGTGAGCCTGCGTGTGTGTGTGTTTATGTAGTGTGTATGTGTGTATGCTGTGTGTGTGTGTGTGTGTGTGTGTGTGTGTGTGTGTGTGTGTGTGGTGTGTGTGTTGTGGTGATGCGTGTGTGCGTGCGTGCGTTGGTGGTGCGTGCAAGTGTGCATGTGTGTGTATGTGCGAACATGTGTGTATGTGTGTGTGCATGTGTAAGTGTGTAATGTTAATATGCGGCAAGTTGACAGAGCATATATATACATGTATTATGTGCATGCACTGAGGCTTACACTTATGACAATGCAAAGGTCAGGAGGAAGAGCCCAAGGGATAGGATAAGGAAGGATGATGTAAACTATCCAAACGTTGGGTCAAGCCCAGGACAGTTCTCTCCTTTCCTGAATTGGCACTCTTCCAGATGGCCAACCCTCACAGACTTTCCTTTCCAGAATGGGCAGATCAGGCAATCTTCCAAATGGCCAACCCCCATGGACTGTTGCTTTCTTTAGTGTTAGTTAATTAAGTGGCCCCATTGTTAAACAAACTTTGGTCTGGAATGGGCTGAGCACTCACAATCCTCCAGGCCATTTCAACCACACACTAGTGTATGTGTCCAGGTAAAAAAGAAGTGGTCCCATTGTTAACCACATCAACAGACTTGGAAGTGGAAATGGGCTGCTCATAAACTGCCAATCATTTCAACTATGTCCAAGTGTGGTAAACACCTATACTATTACTTAACCTGTCTGGGTCAAGCTGCTTGACCAGCACCTCAGACTACACCAATACGGCTTCCTGATCTCACTTGACTCTCCAGAAGTATGTGTCATATCTAAAATACAGATAGACCCAAAGACTTTATTATTATTGTAACTCCTTGTGAGTCCTACTCTAGCTCTTAAGCATAAAGGACAGACTGACGGAAAGATACCGCTAGTCTGGGCAATATGGTCTATAGTCATGGCCCAACGCACATGATGCTGCCAAGTGTTCAGGAGTGGACAAAACCGTTTTATCTTTATTTTCATAACTTTTTTTTTTAAACTTAATTTATTTTTCCAAGCGAGGTAATAATATACTGGTCCTAAAGGGTTTGGGAGTACACAAACCACTTTAAATTTTTGTATCAATTTTCAATTACACCCCCCCCCCCCCCCCCCCCCCCCCGTGCTCTCACATAATAATAATATACTGGTGCTGATCAAGAAAAAAAGTGATAACCAGCAAAACCTTGTAGATGTTGCCAGCCTCTCTACTCACGACACTAGACACAATATAATGAGTGCAGGCTCAGATGCAGAATGCAGAGCTATGGCTATGCTGGATTAGAGAATGTATTTAATAATCTATATAGATATATGAGTAAATCTCCAGAGCTGTGCACCACCTACCCTTGTTTAATCAAACAGTTTAAATACCTCCAGTATGTCAACTGTACTACCCCTTGCTTATCAAACACTATTTAAACACTCCAGATGTCAGTCACCTACCCCTTGTGGCTTGTTCAATCAAACACAGTGTAAACACCTCCAGTATGTCAATCATCTACCCTTGTTTATCAAACACTGCTTTAAACAATTCCAGTATGTCAATCATCATCCCCTTGCACATCAAACACTGTTCAGACACCTCCAGTATGTCAATCACCACCCCCCTGTTTATCAAACACTGTAACACTGTTTTAACACTTCCAGTATGTCAATCACCACCCCCTGTTTATCAAACACTGTTTTAACACTTCCAGTATGTCAATCACCATCCCCTTGTTTATCAAACACTGTTTTAACACTTCCAGTATGTCAATCACCATCCCCTTGTTTATCAAACACTGTTTTAACACTTCCAGTATGTCAATCACCATCCCTTGTTTATCAAACACTATTTTAACACCTTGAGTGTGTCAATCACCTACCCTTTGTTTACCAAACACTCTTTAAAGTACCTTCAGTATGTCAATCACCTACCCTTTGTTTACCAAACACTCTTTAAAGTACCTTCAGTATGTCAATCACCTACCCCTTGCTTATCAAACACTGTTTATCTTTAAACCTCTCCACTCTGTGAGATACCTACCTACCTTTTACTTTTCAAACACTGTTTAAACATCTTGAGTGACTTGAGTATGTCAATCACCTATCCCTTGTTTATCACTGTTTAAACATCTCGAGTATGTCTATCACCTACCCCTTGTTTAATCAAATACTATTTAGACACCTCCAGAATGTCACTCAAACTTGTCTGAGTTGAAAATAGATGGAAAATACAATGAAAACACAGTACAAACAATTTGGACATTCAAAGCCACTTTGAAAAAGAGTTTGAAGCTAAAATCCTCTGAGTTTGTGCATAAAATGGTGACTGAAAGTGTGACATGACACATGCTGCACACAGTGACAAAATGTGTTGAAAAGAATGATGCCAGCACTTATGTTTGTTATCTTTAGCTGTAGGAACATTGCAGTACCAACAAATATTATTTTAGTGAGACATTTGTTGCAAAGTATAAACAACGATCGAACATAACTTTCATTAACACTGACCATGGATGTTTCACGATGAACAAACATAGCAGATGCGCATGAAGATGGCACTACTTTTACAGTTAACGGTGGCAAGAGAATCTAGCGCTGAGAATATCATGAAGCTTTACAAAAGCAGAAGAGGTCAACTCTCACTTTCAGATTTGAAAGAATTTATCGAATATTGTTTCAGGAATTCCAAGATATAAACTGAACGAACTAATTTTGTGCATAAAAAATATTAAACATATTCAAATTATTTTGTTCTCCTTGACAATGTTGATGTAACGGAGGCACATTTATGCATAACTTGGCTTTCTATTTATGTCAAATGCGCCATATGTCTTGTTTCGAAGTTGTGGTGACTGAAACTAGTGAAAGATTTGGAAGTTTACATTGGACAGAATCTGACTAGATTAAAACTTGTGCATTCTTCTAAACAAACAGTAGCAGACATCCAGTCAACTATTTGATGTCCCTCTTCACAGGTCAGGGCAACATTTATTTTTAACATTTTTTGTTACTTGTGTATTGACATTAGGATGTTTTGGTTTCCCAGTTACATCTGACATAAAAGCAAATTTGACAATGCATAAATACACTTACAGTTACAGTGAAATCCAACACACCGTTTTATATCAGTGTCTTCACATACAGTGACAAAAACTGTTAATGTATTTTTTAACTTTCCTCAAAGATTGTAGCGGGTTTCCGTGTTATTTTTTACTTTCCATGTTATACTGGACATTACAAAGACACTTTTGTATATATATGGTCATGGCTACGAAATGGCGTCGAACGGGCCGCGCGTGCTACTACCGAACTTCGGAGCTAAATTTACATACTCTATACCTCAAATATAGCTATAAATTTAATGTAACATGGAAGTGAAACAATGACCTTTGCGCCTGGGTGCATTTTCCCCCACAGCAACTGATAACAGTTCCGAAAATCAATCATTTTGTCGTTTGTTTACACTATCGTCGGAGATAATTTCTGTGACACTTCAAAGAGTGTGCGCAATCGATTGAGCGATACGCCGCAACGAGTACAAGAAACTTTAATGTCTGGGACTTGATCTACATTAAATTGAATGCACAAAGCCCTCATACTTCTAGTTCTACATCGGCAAATAGTGGGCGCAGGAAGTAGAAAATTGCCAAGCAAAATCTGCTTTAAATACATAACTGTTCATAGTCACATGATAGTGAAATTTCCCTTACACGTAAGAATCATCGATTTAGCAAAACTCGGGTCTTATTTGTCTTCTGTGGGTAAAACCCACAAAGTAAAAATAACTGATTTTCTCAATAATGGATGTATCTTTGCTTGTCTTATTCAAAAGAGCGATGTGATATTTGCAATATGCACAGTCTGCCATGAAATTCAGCTTCTGCTTTCTGTTGTGAACGCTGTGTTATGTACTATTTTTTTCATGCGGACTGACACTTCAGCTTTCGCACGCTGACCGCACTGACTTGGTGAAGTTGGTCGTTTCATTGATACGGCTTCGTGTCTTTCGCCACGTGAAGCGAAAATCGCTCTGTGAAATCGCAGGAAGGTAAAAAAGCTGATCACGTTTCTGTTGTGAATCATTTTCCCATGTTATGTACAACAGAATCTGGCTAGGATCGCTTGGTTTTTTTTTTCTGTTTACAGTTAATATATTGATATGTCCCTTCCTCAAGTTGCTGTCCTATTACAGTTGTTATAACAGATAATTAACATCCTTTTTGCCTTACTCTTTGAACTTGCTGACTTAGTTCTTCCATTTAGTGTTGGTTTTGCCTTGTGTTTGTAGTGACCGGTCAGTCTGATTGTCGCGATGGTGATGTACACCTGCAACTTCTTGATTTATTGTTTACTAAGGCAGAAAATGTATAACCATCATTTTTACATACATGAAGTTAATAAAAAGCACTTATTAGTGATACTTGGTCCATGCATGTGTTGGCCTTATTGTTCATGGGTCAGTGCATAACTTCACAGCAACAAAAACCGTACCAAACGAAACCACTGTTTACAAAATCAATTTGATTTAAGAATAATTTTGAAAAAAGAGTTTGTTGACATGCTGTTGCTCTTGGATTATTTCAATAATCATTTTAGGCTTTTTTATGGATTTTGTGAAGTTATGAACATATACTGATCTTAAATTTTATAATACTAATGTTAAATCTATTAAAATGGCTTGTGCAGGTCAATACTGTTATTTTTGAGAATTTTGAATTGAAATAGTTCATGCCTTAAAATTTGCCAGCAACTTGCATGATGTACATAATCTCACACACATATGCAGTATAATCATGTTGTGATGTTATGAACAAAGAAAAAAATCTTAGTGGATGCTTTCATCACAAATACATACCTGCTATCGACTCTATAGTTTGTTTATAGCCTATTGGTACAGTTTTAAGAAAATCTTATCTATACTACACACAGTGGCTTATGCTTTTAAGTCTGCAGTGTTGCAAAAGATTGTTGTTTTCTGTATGTGAAGTTTTGAACATTTCATGGAAAACAAAGTTTTTTTCTGAAATAACTTTTTATCAATCCCACAAGTATTCAAAACATACAGGTACAATCCCTGTAGCTTCTTTTTATCCGTTTTTATACAAAAATTCATCAATAAATTTGCAGTTTTTCTGAAGAAAAGATACATTCTCTCTCAGAATGTTGTGAAATTATGTACTAAAGAGATCTTTACTGAGTTTAGGAAATCACAATTCACTTAAAAAGAAAGTAATTATCATATGTGATGTTTGGTTCTTATTATTTCAAATGACAGATGGTTTATGCCATGTTTTGCTTTTTAGAGGAACGTTTACGGTTTAGTACTATATTAAGTTGTGACTGTGGTGAAGTTATGAACTGGTAAAAAAAAGTGGTATGTTAAGTTATGAACATTTTATAGAATAGCCAGTTTTCTCCCCTCATTACTAACCCCAAATGTATTCAAAACATGCTGACACAATCCCCTGAGCTCTTGTACCCCTGTTTTTGTAGAAATGAATCAATACAAGTACTGTTTTCCTGAAGAAAAGGGAGACTCTCTACAAGAATATTGTGAAGATATGTACTAAAAAGATCTTTACTGAATTCAGCAAGCCACAATGCACTTAAAAAGAAACTGACTGTCATGTGTTGCATTTTGGTTCTTATTTTAAGTGAAAGATAGTTTGAAGCCAAGGTTTGCGTTTTAGAGGATGCTGCAGTACAATATTTTGTTGTGACTGTTGTGAAGTTATGTACAGATGACTATTTGGGTGCTGTTCTGGTAAGTGTTCATGTAATATTTTCATTTTCATAGCCTGTTTTTTGTGTGCAACATGTCTTTTTAGTTACTCATAAGCTATTTTGCTCAACAATAAGAATATTCAGTTTTTGAGATCTTTTAAATGTTGGAAGTGAGTGGACATTCCAGTAACGTACATATAGTAAGCCTTAATTAGTTAATATGAAAACATTCACAATTAGGCATTACCTGAGTGCTTCACATAATTGTCAGCTCTCTTTACACTGCTTGTCTTCAGAACAGCAGAAGTTTGTTTTATCTTCCATGGTACAATTTTAAAATTTACACACTAAAGAGTTTTGGTGAAGTTATGTACAAAATCTTTTTATTTTCTTGTATTTAGTGTGTTTGGTTTTCCTGTCCTGCCTTCAGATGTATGAACTGAACCTGCTGTTAATGTGTTCACATTATTTTGAGCAAAGCATCTGTTCCTTCGCAGGATCTTTTCTTTACAAGGTTTGTGACATCGTATGATGTTATGTACAAAGGAACATCAGATTGTCTCTGTTTACAGGAGTGATAAATGTCCGATTGACTTGCAAGTTGGTTTATTTGTCATGGTTTTTGTCCTGCTGTTTGGTTTGCACTCTATTTTTCCATAGACAGACGTTTCATCTTGTTGCTTATGTGTCACACTTTTTAGACACCATTTCGTAGCCATGACTGTAATATGTACCACAAAGAAATATTATTGCAGTCAATCTCTGTAGATCAAGAGATGTCTGAAAATGGCTTTTGAGTAATTCGAGTTTCAATAGTTTCAGTAGTTCACACTATTTAAAGCAGTAGTAGTAGAACTAGGACTGGTAATAACTGTTCAGTTTGTTTGTTTGTTTCTTTCTTTCTTTCTTTTATCATCCCACCAGTTCCGCCAGAACTAAGACTGGTAATAATTAATCAGGGCTTTTTTACACCATCCCACCAGTATCTCATCTACTGGATTTTTAGAATTAACAATGCAAGAACCTGTTTCATTTATCAAACATGGTAACACTTTCAAGCACTCTGTCACTGTCCTTATTTCACTTTTCACTTTGACTTTGTCCTTGACTGCATTATTAAACAAAATAATAATAATAATAATGAATGATCAATTTTAAAAGCATATGCCTCTACAAAGAGTACGAGCGTAGCACTACCACTGGTTTCAGTTTCAACCTGTTAACTGTTATTGACATAAATTGGAAAATAAAATTTGTTTCATTCAACAAACTGTCTCCTCTGACTCCAACTCCTCCGATTTCATGCTGAAACTAGATATGGCAAGTCTGTGAACAGTTATGTGACAGGTCTTCACACACAAAGACATCCTCCTCACCTCTCCCTTCCAGTCAATCTCTTGTACAAATGTAAGTATGAACCACAGCCTCTCTCTTCTCTCTCTCCAGTGTAAACCCTCCATTGGTGAGGGCTGACTGTCAAAAAGAACCCTCTGACTCCCGCACACTGTCCACCAGCATCCTGGATAGGGTGAGGGAGTCAAAAGGTTAAGGTTCTGCAGCTAGTGGATAGGGTGCAGTAGTCAAAGGGTTAATGCTACTTGTACTAGATCTATCCTTGAAAATAAAAAGTTCTTGTTGTTCTCTCTCAAACAAATGCACACAAACACACCCTAATGCACTTAAACACAACACAGCAGAACACACACATATCACAAAATGACATGCACATGCACTCACACACTCTAAGATCAATAGGCATAGCTTAGATGTTCTCATCACTGTATCACACATTCACAGCCATACTGAGTCGCCTACTTTTCATTTCAATCATTCATTGAAATAAGATTAAAGGTCTGACACTTACCCAGTGTGCATGGTCATCAGCTGCAGCCAAAGGTGACGAGTCCAAATAGCAAGTGTACGTGAACTGTTGGTTATTTTCATGATTTTTTTCCCATCATCATGACCGTGGTCATCTTATCATAACCGTACACTGGCGTACAGACGTAGTCTGACTGATTGTGATAGATTTCTGTGACAATCACAGTGATCACGTTGGGAAAAAGATCAAACCAACCACCCAAACTTATTACTTTCTTTTGAGAATCATTTTACGGATAGATTCCGAGACGTTTTCTGTCATTCAAATTGATCAATCGAACTCATCTTCGGTGATGTCTCATCGTGATTATAGAATGGGAGTGAACTCAAATGACCTTTACGTTCTCTCTCTTTGTTTCACTTTGACGAACACAGCCAACATCCATTGGGTAAAGTCTTGTCAAAATACAGCTGGCTGTTTGGTCGCTGTACCAAACAGCTTTGTTCTTGCGAAAACCTTACCCTCTCACATCACTGTAACAAATTCGTCGAGACAAGAAAAATAACCAAAATCATGAAAATGTGCAGACTGTGCATGAGAACGTTTGTACAGAATAAGAACTGCACTGTTTTGGAACCAATCCGGTGCCAGATTATATTAACCGAGTTTTTAACACAAGACGCTGCAAACAGTTCACTACTCGTAAAAAATTTCGCGATTTTGCGCTAATGGCACAAATGCAATGATGGAAAGGGATCCAATCTTTCAAGCAGTAATTCTGCTCAACGCAAATCCTCAGCCATCCCAACGCAAGCTACTATGAATGCTGTCAACATAGTCTTGATAAACAACCCTCCGTTTCACCATGCGACCATTGTCAGTAGTTGTGTTAGATCATGTCTGCAGACATCGGATCATGATAATATGAAAACCGTGATAACAACAACGAGAAGGTGCTAGCTAGATATTTTCAAGCACGTTTATTAAACAACATTTGATAGTTGCTATATTTTTTGAAGATGACAGAAACGAAGAGCACATTATAAGAAAGAACTTTGAAGGACCACCCATAATGAAAGATGAAGTAAGAGTAGCGCTAAAAAAGATGAAACCAGGAAAAGCCCCAGGACCAGACAACATTACTACAGAGATGATTGAAGTCCTGGAGGAATTTGGTATTGAAAAAATAACAGTCCTCCTAAACGAAATTTACGACACTGGAAAAATCCCCAAAGATATGTCAAATTCAATTTTCATTGCTCTTCCAAAGAAGACAGGGGCTACAGAATGTGAACTCCATCGCACAACTAGTTTGATGAGTTATGTAACAAAAATCCTATTAAGAATAATCATGATGAGGACAAGGAATAGAATCAAAAGAGAAATAGCAGAAGAACAGTGTGGATTTGTAGAAGGGAAAGGAACTATTAATGCCATATAGGCCTACATCCTAAGAACTATCATAGAGAGGTCAATCGAGATGTGGTTACTTTACTTTTTACTTTTTCCTTCCGCTTGTACCGGTGGGCGTCGCGGGGATATACAGTCGTCTGTCAGCAGCAAGGCGGGTGGCCTGGAGAAGGGACATCTCGTGAGCTCTGAGGGCGTCTGCCACGGAGTCACTCCATCGTCGTCTTGGTCTTCCTCTGGCTTTTCCAGCCAGAGTATCTGGTGTTGTATGCCCGAAGAACTGGATGGTTTAGGGGCATACGTGTGAGGTGTCCGAACCACTTGATCCTCATATGTTTGATGTGTTGTAGGATTGGTGTTGCTCCTACCATGTCTCGTATCACCTCATTTCTGATCTTGTCCCGCCTTGTCTTGGTTTACTTCTTTCCTCAGGCATTTCATTTCACAGGTGACCAGTTTTCTCTCGAGGACTTTAGTTAGGGACCATGTCTGGCACTGGTATGTCAGCGTTGGTAGAAAAATGGCGTTGATGAGTTTCGCCTTAGTGCTGGTGGGAATGCTGGGGTGTTTCAGGAGAGGGGCAAGTTGGTAGCTGCCTGCGTTGGCTTTCTGGCATCTGGTCTCGATTTCTCTGTCTAGTTTGCCATTTTCAGTGAAGATGCTGCCCAGGTATTTAAATTCACTGGCTTGCTTCAACTGGGTTCCGTAAATGTTGATATCCAGTTTGTTTGGTCTCTTACTGACAGTCATGACCTCGATCTTGCTGACGCTGATCTTCATGCCGTATGTCTCGCAGCTTTCATTGAGCTGGTCTGTGTGCTCCTGTAGCTGTATCTTGTCATTGTTCACCATTGCCTGGTCGTCCGCAAACATGAGTTCATTGAGTGCCTCAGGGTCTGGGTTTGCCTCCTTCGTAATCTGATCCATATAGATCACGAAGAGAAGAGGGGAGAGATTACAGCCCTGCCTTACTCCCGATGTCACTGGGAACCAGTCAGATGTTCCACTGGCGGTGCGGACTGCACTCCTGCTGTTGGCGTAGATGGCCCAATGTTGTCTAGCAGCTGGCCCTTGACGTCGCACTGCTCGAGGACCTTCCATAGCTTGTCTCTGTTGACTCGATCAAAGGCCTTTTCTTGATCAACGAATACAAAATGGAGATCTCGGTCATATTCAATCGCCCTCTCGCACAGTTGTCGGAGTGTGAAGATTGCATGGGTGCACCCTCTTCCTTTTCTGAAGCCAAATTGGGCGTCACTGAGGAGATGTTCTGTTTTCGCTCGAGTGCGCTGCTCCAGGATCTTTGCGTACATTTTCCCTACATGGCTGAGTAGTGGTATGCCTCTGTAGGTACTGCAGTCTTTCTTGCTGCCCTTCTTCTTCCATATTGGCACCACTATTGCATTTTGCCAGTCTTCTGGTACTTTTCTCTCCTCCCAAGCTTTCTGAAAGATGGTGGTGAGCCACTGAATTCCGGTTTCACCGCACACATGGATGGCTTCAGTTGTTATGCCGTCGACTCCAGCTGCCTTGCCTTTAGGACTGGTCTTCACTGCTTTTTTTACTTCACTCTCTAGGATGGTAGGTTCTGAGTGGTCTGGGTGGCTGGGGGTGAACGGGACTGTGTGTCTTGTGCCCGTACTCCTGATGGGTTGAGTAGGTCTTTGAAATAGTTTTCCCATCTCTTCACTATTTTCTCCTCTTCATGCAATGCTTCTCCTTTTGCATCGTTGATGATAGTGGTCGGATCGAAAGGTTCATCTCGCACTCTCATCGCTTTCACACTCTTGTAAAACTCTCTTGGGGAAGCTTTGCATGTTTCACAGAGTTTTTCACCATTCTGGGTCCATGACTTTTCCTTTGCTGTTCTCACAACTTTCTTGCTGTGTCTTCTTGCAAGTCTGTACTTGATGTAGTCCTCTTCATCCTTTGACTTGACCCAGATCTTGTATAGTTTCTTCTTTTCCTGATAGCCTCCTTCACTTCTTTGTTCCACCAAGCTGTTGCCTTTCTGTTTCTTCCTCCTGTCTTCTTGGTGCCACAGGCTTCTTTTATAGTGTCCAGGAGGACTGTCTTGAAGATGTCCCAAGCTTCCTCTACGTTTAGTAATGAAGGGTCACTACAGTCCAATTTTTCACTGATGGTGCACCTGATCTGAGTCTGCACCTCTTCGTTTTGAAACTTGTGCATGTTGAGTCTTTCCGGTTGTTTCTTCTTTTTGGTGAACTTCCTCTTCTTCTGAGTGACCAACGTCGTGATGATTGGCCTGTGGTCTGTGTCCAGGCCTGCGTTGGGGATGGCTCTTGAGTCTCTGATGTTGTTCCGCATTCTAGATCTTGCCAGTGTGAAGTCGATTTGAGATGAGACGTCGATATCGTTCCATTTGTACCAGGTGTAGATCTGAGTGGCTCTGTGCTGGAAGAAGGTGTTGGTGATAATAAGATCCTGCTCTGCACACAGTTCCAATACATGGTTGCCGTTGTAGTTGCATGGTGTTCTGTGGTCACTGTGTGGACCAAGGTGTTTTTGTCCATGGTGTTCTTCTCTTTCCGACTCTGCCATTGAAATCTCCCATGACGTACAGGTCTTCTTGGTCTGGGATGCTGTTGATGGTGTTCGAGAGTTTTTCGAAGAAGGAGTCCTTATCGAGATGTGGTTTCTAAGAAGAATGTTGAGAGTTCCATGGACATCAAAGAAAACAAACGAGACAGTCTTGATGGAGGCAGGCACAAGAAGATCATTCATAAGAAAGATTAGGAAAAGACAGGCAAAATTTGTAGGCCATTTTATGAGGAGGAGGAAATTGGAGCAGAGTGGCTGAGGACAAAGAGGGTGGAAGAGATGCTTGAGGCAACAAGAGATAGAGACAGATGAAGTCCATGATCGCCAATGCCATGGGGCAAGGCACCTGATGATGATGATGATATTTAGAAAATAAAATGTTTCAGTACATACTTACAATAAGTTACATATAAAATAACACATTACAAATTTGAATGTTTCAGTACATACATGTAACGTAACACATTATTAAAAAAAATAATGGACCAGGAAATCACATTGATATGATTCAATTTTTCAACTAAGAAAACACCAGTCTTCAGCTGGTTTTTATATGGGATATGAACATCCTTTACAACCTGCGAAATGTTGACTAATGCAATTTTCACAGTTCTGACAGTTTTCATCGATAACCTTCGTCAGTGCCGTGGTGAAAGCCCTGATACGATACCTACGGGACCTACAGCGGTTGGCGAGGCTGTGTAGGCCTAACCAGACACGAACTGAATCGAACATAAAGTTTGGTAGTTTGCAAGGTTAGTTGATTTTGTTATATTGTTTCGCTTTGTTTAAGCTTTTGACTCCCGCACCTTGTCCATCAGCACCCTGCATTGTCAACCATGCTAGCAAAGCAAAAACTTAACCCTTTGGCTCCCTCACTGGTCGGAGCTGAAAAAAACCCTCAATTGTTTTGAAAGGACTGATGGGGATTCGAACCCACAAGCTGCCAGTCAGTAGTCCATTGTGCCATTACACCACAGCCGCAGATACAGTAAGCTTATTGTGTATCTTACATTTACAAATTTAGGAAACATATTACAAAATCAATAATTGTGTCCATTTTGATTCCAAAGTCTGCTTCAAATAAAACCATTATTTTCATTAATCCTTAGACTACCGCACCCTATACACTAACTGCAAAAACTTAACCCTTTGGCTCCCTCACCTTGCAGGAAGCCGGTGGATAGGGTGAGGGAGCCAAGGGTTAAGTTTTTGCAGCTGGTGGGTAGGGTGCGGGAGTAAAAGGGGTTAAGTTGCCTGTGCATACCCGTAAAAGTCTGATGGAAGTCGTTCAAAAGACATGATAATAAACTATCTCCCGTCCACTCAAACCTACCAGTAGGCCTAACTCATCATCATCATCATGTGCCCTGCTGCATGGCGTTGGCGATCATGGCCCTCCATATGCATCTATCCCTTGTCATTGCAAGCACATCTTCCGCCCTGTCTGTCCTCAGCCAACCTGCAAGTCCGTCCAATATTTTCTCCATGGGTCTACCTGGTGTTCTCTTTCCCTCCAGCTTTCCTACTGTGACCATGTGCTCTAATTCCCCTTTCCTCATGTAATGTATAAATGTTGCTTGTCTTTTCCTAATCTTCCTTATCAATGACCTTCTTGTGTCTGCTTTCATCGAGACTGTCTCGTTTGGAAAGCACATCTATCAGGCAGAATTCTTGAGCTTTTGTAGCAAAACCCAGTGTGAACTGGCGAGCGAGTCTTGATCCCGGCAGATCTTGAAATGTAGGAGAAATATACTACACGTCATTATTGAAGGGCCAGGAACGTTTTTGAGTCAATTTTTGAAAGGAGAAATAACCTATTTTCTCTTACTCTTTTCTCCAATTCGTTGCCGTAACTGAATGGATAAGAGCTCAGACAACATTGCAGTTTCCTTTTGGCACGTGTTTGGGGATTTGCCGATTTGCAATGGGCGGCCCAAGGAAGACAATTTCCACACGAAATTGTCGAATCTTCAGCAGGGTCTCTCTGACGACGCAGGCAAGGTAGCGACAAAATTCGCTTTGCACGTGCAAGGCAAGCCCTTTTTGAACACTACTCCAGCCAAAGTTGCCCGCAGACGAGGATAAAAAGGACCCGTTCTTGGTTCGTTTTAACCATGCTTGCAAGACGACGGATGACGGATGAGCAGCGGGGGAGAGCCCTCGCTCTGCTTGATGAAGGCCTAGCGCAGCGGGAAGTTGCTAGACGACTTGAAGTGTCGCATTCCACAATCCAGAGACTGCTGGAGCGCTTCAATGAGACTGGAGCAGTCCAGGAAAGGCGTCACACGGGTCGACCCAGAGTAACGACAAGACAGCAAGACCGCTACCTTGCCCTCTCCGTCCTGAGGGAAAGGGCATCCACTGCAGTGACCTTGAGGGGTCAGCTGAGGGACGCAACAGGTGCTAACATCAGCTGCAGCACGGTGAGAAGACGGCTACATGAGGCAAACTTGAGGTCACGGAGACCGGCCGTCCGACCCGTGCTGTCACCGGTCAACAGAGTGCGCCGCATGACCTGGGCCAGGGAGCACGTGACCTGGACAAGGCAACAGTGGGTCCGGGTCTTGTTTTCGGATGAGTCCAGGTTCACCCTGACCTTTAACGATGGCCGGGCTCGGGTGTGGCGACGTCAAGGGGAGAGGTTCGCTGACGCCACTGTCCAAGAGCATAACCGGTACGGCGGCGGGTCGGTGATGGTGTGGGGTGGCATGAGCCATGGTACCCGGACCCCCCTGCTCCCCATTGACGGCATCCTGAACGGGGTCCGGTACCGGGACGAGGTTCTGGCGGCCGTGGCACTGCCTGCGCTTGTAGACCTTGGTCAAGGCGCCATCTTCCAGGACGACAATGCACCTGCGCATCGAGCACGCCTTGTGACCGACTTCCTGGAGCAGCATGAAGTCGTCCGTATGGCCTGGCCAGCGTGCTCACCTGACCTGAACCCAATTGAACACCTCTGGGATGTGCTCGGGAGGCGCATCAGGGACAACCACCCCCCACCGGGCACCCTGGCCAGGCTGGTCGACATCCTGCAGATCGAGTGGCGGCCATCCCTCAGGACACACTCCATACCCTTGTGGGGTCGATGCATCGGCGCTGTGAAGCATGCATCCAGGCTCGGGGCGGACACACGCGATATTGAAAACAGATTGGCCAAATCTGACACTTTCTGTTTTTTGAAAAGGGGGGGATGTTCCTTTAAATGCATGTGCTGTTCACTAATGGGTCATTGTGCTAATTTCTTTTTCCAAAACAGGTGTGGAAATGATGAAATAAAACATAGAATCAATTCTAAACATTGTCAATTATTTCAACTTAAAATTAGAGAGGAAGGAAGAAGTGGCCCTTAAATTATGATTAGGAGTATAGATGTGGGCGGATTCTTTCCATGTCCCTCAGTGGAATGGGTGGACAGGACAAAGACTGTAAATGGAACTTAACCCTTTGGCTCCCGCAACCTGTCCACCAGCATCCCGCATCGTCAACAATGCTAGCAAAACAAAACTTAACCCTTTGACTCCCTCACCCTATTCACCAGCTTCCGGAAGCTGGTGAATAGGGTGAGGGAGTCATTCAGGAAGCTGGTGAATAGGGTGAGGGAGTCAAAGGGTTAATGTTGAAGGAAGCTGGTGAATAGGTGTGAGGGAGTCAAAGGGTTAAGTTCTTGCAGTTGGTGGATAGGGTGCGGGAGCCTAAGGGTTAATGAAAATAATGGTTTTATTTGAAACAGACTTTGGAATCAAGATACATTTTCTTGACTTTATGGTATGTTACCTAAATTTGTAAATGTATGATAGACAATAAGCTGTATCTGTAGTGTAATGGTTAGCGCAATGGATTACTGACTGGAAGCCTGTGGGTTCGAACCCCCGTCAGTCCTTTCAAAATAATTGTGGGATCTTCAACTCCAACCAGCTCCTACCTAGAGTTGTGCGCACTGTGCGCTCATTAGTAAGACTGGGACCACACCAGTCGAGTCTCATCCACTTCGTAGATGAGTCACTGAAGGTGTTGCTCAAATCTTTTGACCAATGCTGCAGGTGTTCATGCCTATATATCTCTCGGGCCTGGTTGATGTCAGGGCATGTTATGAGAGTACGCGTAGAGTACGGCCCCGTCACAGTCCTTGATGGAACTCCATAGCATCCTGATTATCATTCTCATCGTCGTCATCATTGCGTTGTAAAAACTGTCCCAGCTTCTGTGGTCATAAAGGTGGCGTCAGGAGGAAATGGGACAAAAACAAAGAAAGAAAGAAAGAGGGGGGAGGGGGAAGCAAGGGGGAAAAAGCACAAGTGCAATAATCCTTAAAAAAAATTACTTTCCAACCAAAAATTTCTACCTTCAAACAAACAGAAAAGAAAGAATAAAATAAATAAATAAATGATAAATTAAGAAAAAAAATAAATAAACGAAACACAACAACAACAACAAAAAAATCCAAACCAAAACAAACCAAAGCAGAGAGAGAGAGCACTCACGCTGAGATCAGATGAAATGCGCGCACACTCAGTTGAAGACGGCAAAGACATGTGACGAGCCAACGCTGCATTGACAGATCCCCCACCCCCCTATGTTTACATCATCACCCCTAACCCCACTTGATCTCCCAGTCTGCGACTCCCTATCTCGTACTGAGAGAGATACTGTGATAAATCTCCCCCCCCCCCCCCCCCCCCAATCCCCTATAGTGATGAACCGAGTATCCGCAGGCTAGTATGTGAGTTCTATTGACATACCGGCTGAGATTGACTGATTGGGTTCAGTTTTTACGTCAACACCCACCTCAGGTGATATGGCCGACGGGGATAACCATCCCAGGGAAGTGGGGGAAGGGGGACTTATCTAATCCTATACTGACACTACCAGAACAACAATGATACTAAGATGGGACAGTGAGAAGGCCAGTTTTAATGTAGCGCACCCCGGGATTCGAATGCACAACCATCAGCATGTGAATCCGACGCTCAAACCAACTGAGCTACTGGGGCCCACGTACTGGCTGAGAAAGATAGCCTGTCCTACATGTGGACACACTGTAAGCTAAACTGTGTGAGATGAGCACGATAGCCAGGTGGGTAAGCCATGAGGCTTCCGATCGGAAGGTTCAGGGGTCGATCCTGTCTGGTTACCTCCCTCCTGGTGGGTAAGTGATGGGGATTTTCCCCATCTCCAAGGTCAGTGACATGTGCACACACCCGTCAATGCTTTATTGTTATTGTTGTTGTTTAAAGCTCAGCCGACCGTGTAGAGCCATATCAGGGCTATAACCGTTTCAGAACATAGTAGGCCCTACTTCAACAGGAAAAAAAAAAAAAGGAAAAGAAAATGAAGTGCACGTGTCAATGCATTCACGCACATAATCTAAGAAGATGCTCCTGGCGTTGACCACTCCGTCCAATTTATCGCACAGGGAATTTAAAGGAAAAACATACTTGAATACAAATTGAAACATAAGAACATTAAAACATACATAAAAAGGGCCTAAATTACTTAAAATTACTTCCGCTTATCTCATTTCCCTATAGCCAAAAATGCACTTAGGCCTAATACATGTACCCAATTATCAATCCTAAGAGAAAGTACGTAAGACTTTATCGAACATACAGGTGAATGGACCAGCAAGGCAGAAAATGATAGGAAGAAATGACAGAAAGCAAAGGATCAAGAAAGAAACAAAGAGAGTGACAGAAAAGAGGGAATTTCTAGCACAGAATTTCCAGAAGATGGGGATACGATTTACACTGAAAGAACCCCCAGCATCCCTACGGGGGTCCGTCAATGCTTTTAAACCCCCAGTGTGTGTGTATATAGAAATGCAGAAAATTAAAGATCCTGTAAGTTACCAATGTCACAGGAAGAAGAGCAGCATCGTCACAACACTCCTTAACCCTTTGACTCCCGCACCCTGCATTGCGAATTACCCTAGCAAAGCAAAAACTTAACCCTTTGACGCCTTTACCGTATTCACCAGCCTCTTGCAGGAAGCTAATGGATAAGATAAGGGAGTCAATGGGTTAAATTTTTTACCGGTTGGTGGACAAGGTGCGGGAGTCAAAGGGTTAAAACACAGACAGAAATGAACGACTACCACTGACCGTCACACCAACCACACAATTGGCTGAAAGCTCCTATGAACGGCAGGTTACGGTTGATGCCTTCGCCAAACTTGGCTGTACAGCTTAGGTGACCAGACAGCCGAACAGTATTTCATATTACCGCGATGTGGCCTCTATCGAGTTAAGCAGCAGGACATATACTCCTAATCATAATTTAAGGGCCACTTCTTCCTTCCTCTCTAATTTTAAGTTGAAATAATTGACAATGTTTAGAATTGATTCTATGTTTTATTTCATCATTTCCACACCTGTTTTGGAGAAAGAAATTAGCACAATGACCCATTAGTGAACAGCACATGCATTTAAAGGAACATCCCCCCCTTTTCAAAAACAGAAAGTGTCAGATTTGGCCAATCTGTTTTCAATATCGCGTGTGTCCGCCCCGAGCCTGGATGCATGCTTCACAGCGCCGATGCATCGACCCCACAAGGGTACGGAGTGTGTCCTGAGGGATGGCCGCCCACTCGATCTGCAGGATGTCGACCAGCCTGGCCAGGGTGCCCGGTGGGGGGTGGTTGTCCCTGATGCGCCTCCCGAGCACATCCCAAAGGTGTTCAATTGGGTTCAGGTCAGGTGAGCACGCTGGCCAGGCCATACGGACGACTTCATGCTGCTCCAGGAAGTCGGTCACAAGGCGTGCTCGATGCGCAGGTGCATTGTCGTCCTGGAAGATGGCGCCTTGACCAAGGTCCACAAGCGCAGGCAGTGCCACGGCCGCCAGAACCTCGTCCCGGTACCGGACCCCGTTCAGGATGCCGTCAATGGGGAGCAGGGGGGTCCGGGTACCACGGCTCATGCCACCCCACACCATCACCGACCCACCACCGTACCGGTTATGCTCTTGGACAGTGGCGTCAGCGAACCTCTCCCCTTGACGTCGCCACACCCGAGCCCGGCCATCGTTAAAGGTCAGGGTGAACCTGGACTCATCCGAAAACAAGACCCGAGCCCACTGTTGCCTTGTCCAGGTCACGTGCTCCCTGGCCCAGGTCATGCGGCGCACTCTGTTGACCGGTGACAGCACGGGTCGGACGGCCGGTCTCCGTGACCTCAAGTTTGCCTCATGTAGCCGTCTTCTCACCGTGCTGCAGCTGATGTTAGCACCTGTTGCGTCCCTCAGCTGACCCCTCAAGGTCACCGCAGTGGATGCCCTTTCCCTCAGGACGGAGAGGGCAAGGTAGCGGTCTTGCTGTCTTGTCGTTACTCTGGGTCGACCCGTGTGACGCCTTTCCTGGACTGCTCCAGTCTCATTGAAGCGCTCCAGCAGTCTCTGGATTGTGGAATGCGACACTTCAAGTCGTCTAGCAACTTCCCGCTGCGCTAGGCCTTCATCAAGCAGAGCGAGGGCTCTCCCCCGCTGCTCATCCGTCATCTTGCAAGCATGGTTAAAACGAACCAAGAACGGGTCCTTTTTATCCTCGTCTGCGGGCAACTTTGGCTGGAGTAGTGTTCAAAAAGGGCTTGCCTTGCACGTGCAAAGCGAATTTTGTCGCTACCTTGCCTGCGTCGTCAGAGAGACCCTGCTGAAGATTCGACAATTTCGTGTGGAAATTGTCTTCCTTGGGCCGCCCATTGCAAATCGGCAAATCCCCAAACACGTGCCAAAAGGAAACTGCAATGTTGTCTGAGCTCTTATCCATTCAGTTACGGCAACGAATTGGAGAAAAGAGTAAGAGAAAATAGGTTATTTCTCCTTTCAAAAATTGACTCAAAAATGTTCCTGGCCCTTCAATAATGACGTGTAGTATATGGCCGGCCAACACTAACTCCCTCTGACTACTTGAAAAATATCAATCTTCAGAAAAAAAAAACCCCAGAAAACAACTGTGTCGAAGAGGGGAAGGAAAAACTAACAAATGACGTTAGCATAATTAACGATTTAAACAATAAAATTGGCTAACCATAACAGTGAATAAGTTAAACATGTTAAAGATAATGCGCTATATAAGACGTTTTGACAGACTAACAAAAAATTCATATGATGATGACGGTGAAGCAAATGCGTCAGAAACTGTCTCCGTAGATACCGGTAATGTAGGAATATGTCGTTTTACCCTAATGCAAGAAAGAATATGACTATGTGTTATCTTCTTTCCACACATTCCTGGTGTGTTGTTTTGAATGCATCGTTTCCACCTACACATAAGAGATCGAATAATTGTGTGTGTGTGTGTGTGTGTGTACTGTGTATGCGAATGTGTGTGAATTATATAGGCCTACTTATTTTCTGAACATCGATTTTTCCATCGTAAGACAATTTCACATGTAGGGCCTACTTTTTTTGTCAGACTGTTATAAACTTTCTGCTTAATGTTGTTCATCAATACACTTGCATCTTGTAACTTGTCAGTTCACTCCTTTACGTCTGCCTTATTTAATCTCCTATATGTTGATCCCGTGACCCGAAGCCTGTTGATATCAGTTACGCACACCTGGGAGACACAGCAACAAATCGCTGTGCATAGCGACAGGTTGTACGTGCAGGCATCGCCATTGCAGAGGAGAAACATACTCCTCCTCTGGCTGTAGCAAGGACTGTCACTCATCAATCGTCCCGTTCAATCACAATCAACGTTCCTGAAATTAATTAACCGGGTGCATCTATTTGTTTAATTAATCAGACATCGACGAAGCCATCCACCCATTAACTGTAACCAATGTTGTGTTTTGTGATATCCGTTCTTTTTGTGCAGATCATTTTAAGCGCAGCTCAGCAGGGCTTACATTTTAAAGTCTGGAGAGAAAAAAAGGGACGTATCTCATAAAAAGTGCAGTGCTGTCATGACTCTACGTGTCAGTTTCACAGTCTGCACATCAGTATGTGACTGTGAGACAGTTCTATAAACCATTCCAATGATTGACACCCAACAGTTTGCTCAGTCTGCAAAGTCACAAGCGCCTTCACATGCAACAGTAAAGCAAAAGTGAGTTGAAATGAAATGCAATTTATAGTTTCTTTTATTCAATTTTCCCTCAGAACACACACAACACAGACAGACGCACACACACACACGTCAGACTGATTATTTCATATCACGGGGATGGATATATGTAGTTTTGTGTGTATGAGTGTCCGTGTATATGAACAAAATGTGTTCGTTAAAATTTCCTTGGCTGTTTCTGGATGAATTTTGTTTTTGGACCAAATTGTGATCAGAGGCGTGGACTGTCGATAATACATCGAGGATGCATGAATTTGGAGGGCAAGATCTCAAGGTCATTATCGCTTGGACACACACACAGACAAAACGCACTCACACACAAAAAAACAAAAACACACAGACAGACACAAAACATAGTGAGCCTACAATCAGTATTTTTTGAGGATGGGTGTTTACAGTACTTTCTCAACAACTTCTGACAACATTTAAAATCTGTTTTCATTGCTGTCTACCAATACACTCCCTTCACTTCATGTTTTATTTCAACTCAAACTTCTTTCAAGATCATAGTGATCGCGAGAATTTTTAAATCTGGATTTTCTTTACTTTTTTTTTTATATAAAAGGAGAAGTTATTAGAATGGCTTGGCCATCTTGATTTAACCCTTTGACTCCCGCACCCTATCCACCAACACCAAAAACTTAACCCTTTGATTCCCTCACCCTATCCACCAACTTCCTGCGGGAAGCTGGTGGATAGGATGAGGGAATCAATGGGTTTTTTGCTTTGCTAGCATGGTTGACAATGCAGGATACTAGTGGATAGGGTGCAGAAGTCAAAGGGTTAAAAAAAATCATCACTTCAGAGAGAGAGAGAGAGAAAGAGAGAGCGTGGCCTTTGCGACATACTATGTCCCGAAGGCCACGGAGAGAGCGAGAGAATTAGCGGGAACGGATTTAGCCCTTATGATTAAAGGGACGATATTATCGCTTTATAATTCTTGGACGCTACACAGTGGTCTCCCATGAAGCAGTTTTCGCGTGCTCTTCTTCCACGTGTGCCATTTTTACAGCAAATTCATGGCCAGTTTGTGTGCAAGTATCTCAACCGTTCAAATCACACTTTGTGCACCGAATGTTACAGCTTGATCTGTACGTTCTAAAGAAAGAAAGAAAAAAAGAACAAATGAACTAAAGAAAAGAGAGAAAGAAAGAAAAAAGCAAACAAAAGACAAAAATTAAACCCCCAAACCACCACCACCATCAACAACAAACCAACGTTCTTGATAGTTAAGTGGACGAGACGTCAAGACTTTCGAACGGAAAGACCACTTTCGTTCCCGCCTCATGTATGCAGACCTGCTAAGAGTCTAAATCCCATTTGGTTGTGTATCATTATGCACGCAGGACAATGAATACGCACGTTAAAGATCCTGTAAGTCAAGTCAGTGTCCTGTGGTTTATGGAAACATAAAAAACACTCAGCATGCTTCGAAGACGGAATATGCAGTCTGTGCAGCCACATATCGCCAGCACAGTGTGGATAAAACAACGTGTAGGCAAACATAAAAAAATATCGTAACGTTAAAACAAGCAAGCAAGCAAGCAAGCGAACAAACAAGCAAGCAAACAAACAAATAAAGCAAACAAGTAAGCAAGCAAACAAAAGAAAATCCTAACAGCAACCAATAAACGAACACACAAAGAAACAAATGTTAATTTAAGTCCCAGGCACAGAGTGTCTCTTTTTTGCGTGCGCGTGTGGCGTATTTTCATTGCGCGAGCGCGGCACGCCACCATACCATACCATACCGCTGCAGACTGGTTTAGGCTATTCAGCCTTTAGTCTGGTCTTTTTCACGAAAAAAAAAACTTGGTTATTCATACTGTTGAAAAACTTCTTGATGGCGCAACCGTCTGGAAGTCTACCTAATCAGATACATGCGGTCTGCCCAATGGCGATCCAGACTGGCCTTGAAGCTGTCAAGAGATGGTGCGTTGACCACTTTTTCTGGGAGCGCGTTCCAGGGATTCACCACTCGATTGAAGAAAAAGTGCTGGCGCAGCGAACTATTGCAACTCCCTTTCTTGAGCTTTAGACTATGCCCACGGGTCTGCTTAGCACTGTTTTCAGGGACAAGAGGACTCTTCACGTTGTACAACTCGTGTGTGAACTTATAGGTTTCAATCATGTCGCCCCTGTCCCTTCGGTACTGCATGCTGGGTATTTTCATTCTGGCAAGTCGCTCTTCATAGGGATAGTCAACCAAACCAGGAACCAACTTTGTTGCTCGCCTGAGAACGCCTTCGATGATGTCCTTATCTTTCTGATACCTTGGTGACCACACTCTGTTGGCAAACTCCAGGTGAGGGCGTATCAGTGCGATGAACAGCTGTCGCATGGTCTCAGTGTCGAGGTACTGGTAAGTGCGCCTGATCAACCCTAGAATTCTATTAGCTTTGTTGACCTGTGTCTCGACATGCCAGCTGAATTTGAGCTCCTGATCTACCAATACTCCCAGATCTTTCTCTCCCCTTGATGACTCCAGCAGCACTCTCTCTTCCCTGTTGTGTAGTCTCATGCTATACACTGCCTTGGGGTTCCTGCGTCCGAGGTGTAGAACCTTACATTTTGTCGCATTGAACCGCAGCTGCCAACAATCTGCCCAGTCAACGAGTTTATCTAAGTCCTGTTGAATCCTATCCCTCTTGTTTTGCTCCTCTACTGTGTCAAACATTTTTGTATCATCTGCGTACATCTGACAGATGCAGTTCACCACCTCTGGCATGTCATTGATGAACACAACAAACAGCATTGGCCCCAAGACACTACCTTGAGGGACTCCACTTAACACCGGCTCCCAACTGGAGAAACTCCCAGTGATCCCAACTCTTTGTCTGCTGCGCGCGTGCATGCATGTGTGTGTGTGTCCGTGAGAGAAAGAGAGAGAGGGGGGAGAGAGAGAGAGAGGGGGGAGAGAGAGAGAGAGAGAGAGAGAGAGATGAACACAGAAAAAATGCTTCTTCATGTTCTTCCTCTCTCAGCACTGACCACCTGCCATGTTATACCCATCACCCATGTTCCCACACAGTGTCTCCCCGAGTGTCTTCCCGTGTCTACGCACGGAACTCACTCCACATTTCGCAGTCCGAAACTCCGCCCTGCCCTTTACATCGTTGAACCTCCTTTGATGCGTGTGCGTGTGTTTGGTAGACACGCGCGCACGCGCAGGCAGGTGTGTGTGTGTGTGTGTGTGTGTGTGTGTGTGTGTGTGTGTGTGTGTGTGTGTGTGTGTGTGTGTGTGTGTGTGTGTGTGTGTGTGTGTGACGTATCGAACCTGGGATGCGTATTGAACCTGGGACGCGTATCGAACCTGGGACCTATCGAACCTGGGGTACAACGAATCTGGAACGTATCGAACCTAGGACATATTGAATCTGGGATGTATCGAAACTGCGACGCAACGAACCTGGGACGCAACGAACCTGTACGTATCAAACCTGCGAACCTGGGACCTATCAAACCTGTCGAAAGATAAGGTTTAAATCACGACGTCTCATTTGCACGAATAAAGGTTTCAAGCACGATGTTTTACCTGTGGAAATGAAGGTTAAAAACATGATGTCACTCCTGTAAAAACAAAGTTAAAAACATGACGTCACACCTGTAAAAATAAAGGTTTAAAACCTGACGTTACACCTGTAAATATAAAGGTATAAAACCAGATATCTCACCTGTTGAAATAAAGATTAAATACATGACGTATCACCTGCAGAAATAAAGATTTAAAACATGACGTCTCACCTGGAAAAATGAAGATCTGAAACATGATGTCTCAACTGTAGAAACAAAGGTTTAAAACAGGGTGTCTCACCTGTACAAATAAAGGTAAAAAAAACCATGATGTCACTCCTGTAAAAATCATGGTTAAAACCATGATGTCTCATCTGTAGAAATAAAGATTTAAAACATAACACCTCACTTGCAGAAACAAAAGGTTAAAATCATGATGTAACACATGCAGAAATACAGGTATAAAACATGACATCTCACCTGTAGAAATAAAGGTTTAAAACATGACGTCTCATTTGTAGAAATAAAAGTTTAAAACATGATGTCTCACCTGTAGAAATAAAAATTTAAAACAAGATGTTTCACCTGTAAAAACAAAAGTTTAAAACATTATGTCTCACCTGTAGAAAGATAAGCTTTAAATCATGATGTCTCATTTGCACAACTAAAAGTTTCAAGCATGACGTCTCACCTGTAGAAATGAAGGCTAAAAACATGATGTCACTCCTGTAAAAATAAAGTCAAAAACATGACGTCACACCTGTTGAAATAAAGGTTTAAAACCTGAAGTATCACCTGCAGAAATAAAGGTTTAAAACATGACATCTCACCTGGAAAAATTAAGATCTGAAACATGATGTTTCACCTGTACAAACAAAGGTTTAAAACTGGGCGTCCCACCTGAAAAAATAAAGGTTTAAAACATGACATCTCACCTGCAAAAATAAAGGGAAAAAACATGTCACTCCTGTAAAAATAAGGATTAAAAACATGACGTCTCACCTGTAGAAACAAAGATTAAAAACACAACGCCTCACCTGCAGAAACAAAAGGTTAAAATCATGTCACACAAGCAGAAATATAGGTTTAAACATGACGTCTCACCTGTAGAAAAAAAAAGTTTAAAACATGACGTCTCACCTGTAGAAATAAAGCTTCAAAACATGATGTCTCACCCGTAGAAAGGAAGGTTAAAAATATGACGTCGCTCCTGTAAAAATTAAGTTAAAAACATGACGTCACACCTGTCGATACACAGGTTTAAAACCTGACGTATCACCTGCAGAAATAAAGGTTTAAAATATGACGTCTCACCTGGCAAAATAAAGATCTGAAACATGATGTCTCACCTGTAGAAACAACTGTTTAAAACAGTGCGTCTCACCTGTAAAAGTGAAGGTTTAAAACATGACATCTCACCTGTAAAAATAAAGGTAAAAAACAAGACGCCACTCCCATACAAATAAGGGTTATAAAGACGATGTCTCACCTGTGGAAATAAAGAATTAAAACATAACGCCTCACCTTCAGAAACAAAAGGTTAAAATCATGTCACACATGCAGAAATACAGGTTTAAAACATGACGCCTCACCTGTAGAAATAAAGGTTTAAAACATGACGTCTCACCTGTAGAAATAAAGCTTTAAAACCTGATGTTACACCTGTAGAAATTAAGGCATAAAACCTGACGTCTCACCTATAGAATTAAAGGTTAAATACATGTTGTATCACCTGCAGAAACAAAAAGTTAATATCAGAATGTCTCACATGCAGAAATACAGGTTTAAAACATGACGTCTCACGTGTACAAATAAAGATTTAAAACATGACGTCTCACCTGTAAAAACAAAGGTTTAAAACTGTCTCCTCTGCACAAATAAAGGTTTCAAACATGATGTCTCACTGTAGAAATGAAGGTTAAAAACATGTCACTCCTGTAAATATAAAGTTAAAAACATGATGACACACCAGTAGAAATACAGGTTTAAAACATCATGTTACACTTGTAGAAATAAAGGTATAAAACCTGATATCTCACCTGCAGAATTAAAGGTTAAATGCATGTCGTATCACCTGCAAAAACAAAAGGTTAAAATCAGTATGTCACACATGCAGAAACGCAGGATTAAATCATGACGCCTCACTTGTAGAAAAAAGGTTTAAAACATGACGCCTCACCTGTAGAAAAAAGGGTTTAAAACATGACACCTCACCTGTAGAAAAAAGGTTTAAAACATGACACCTCACCTGTAGAAAAAAGGTTTTAAAACTGACACCTCACCTGTAGAAAAAAGGTTTAAAACATGACACCTCACCTGTAGAAAAAAGTTTAAAACATGACACCTCACCTGTAGAAAAAAGGTTTAAAACATGACACCTCACCTGTAAAAGAAAAATAGTTTAAAAACATGACACCTCACCTGTAGAAAAAAGGTTTAAAACATGACACCTCACCTGTAGAAAAAAAGGTTTAAAACATGACGTCTCACCTGTAGAAAAAAGGTTTAAAACATGACACCTCACCTGTAGAAAAAAGGTAAAACATGACGTCTCACTAGAAAAGGTTAAAACATGACACCTCACCTGTAGAAAAAAAGGTTTAAAACATGACGTCTCACCTGTAGAAAAAAGGTTTAAAACATGACCTCACCTGTAAAAAAAAAGTTTAAAACATGACGTCTCACCTGTAGAAAAAAGGTTTAAAACATGAGTCTCGGCTATTGTAAAAAAAATAAAAATCCAGTTTAGAAAATAAACATGTCACTGGTCTCACCAGTAGAAAAAAAAAAGGTTTAAAAAGTAAACATGACGTCTCGCTGTAAAAAAAACAGTTTAAAACATGACGTCTCACCTGTAGAAAAAAGGTTTAAAACATGATGTCTCAGCTGTAGAAAAAAGGTTTAAAACATGAGTCTCACCTGTAGAAAAAAGGTTTAAAAACATGTCTCATCTTAAAATAAAGGTTTAAAACATTATGTCTCACCTGTAGAAATGAAGGTGAAAAACATGAATGTCACTCCTTTAAAAAAAATGTTAAAAACATGACATCTCACCTGTAGAAACAAAGGTTTGAAACTAACGTTACACCTGATAGAAATAAAGTAAAAAAAACAACAGATGTCTACCTTGTAGAAATAAGAGTTTAAACATGACGTCTCACCTGTAGAAAAAAGGTTTAAACATGCATCTCACTTGTAAAAAACTAAAACGGTAAAAAACCCTGACATCATCCTGTAAAAATAAGGGTTAAAAACATTAAGTCTCACCTGTAGAAATAAAGGTTAAAACCTAATGTTACAACATTGTAAAACATATTAGAGTAACAAAAAACCAGACGTCTCACCTGTAGAAATAAAGATTAAAAAATAACGTCTCACCTGCAGAAACAAAAAGGTTAAAATCATGAATGTCACACATGCAGAAATTCAGGTTTAAAAACATGATTGCTCACCTGTAGAAAAAACGGTTTAAAACATGATGTCTCACCTGTAGAAATAAAGGTTTAAAACAAGACTCTCACCTGTAGAAATAAAAGTTTAAAACCTGAATTCACCTGTAGAAACAAAGGTTATAAAACCAGAGTCTCACAATGAGAAATAAAGGTTAAAATACATGATGTATCAACTGCAGAAATAAAGGTTTAAAACATGACATCTCATCTGTAGAAATAAATTTAAAACATGACGTCTCATCTGTAGAAATAAAGTTTAAAAACATGACGTCACCTTGTAAAAATAAAGGTTAAAACAGGACGTTGCACCTAGAAATAACGGTTCAAAACCATGTTACACCTATACAAATAAAGTATAAAAGCAGATCTTTCACTGTAGAAATAAACATTTAAACATTGATGTTTCACCGTAGAAATAAAGGTTAAAACATAACGCCTCACCTGAGAAACAAAAGGTTAAAATCACGATATCACACATGTCAGAAATACAGGTTTAAAACCATGCCACACAACAACCCTATAGGAAAAAGATTTAAAAGCTGATGTCTAACCTGTAAAAAACAGGTTTAAAACATGACGTCACACTGAGCTACAGAAATAAAAGTTTAAAACATGGAGCTGTGCCTGTACAATACAAAGTTTAAAACCTGATGTCATACCAGCACACATAAAAGCATAAAACAAGACATCTCACCTGCACCAATGATGGTTAAAAACGTAACATCACACCTGTAAAAATAAAGATTAAAAACATGAAATCATACCTGTAGAAACAAACATTTTAAAAGCATACGTTATACTTAGACAAAATAAAGGTATAAAACCAGGCGTCTCACCTGTAGAAATAAGGGTTTTCACACGACGTCTCACCTGTAAAAATACTGAAGAAGTAAAGCTTAAAATCATGACGTCACACATGCAAAAATAAAGGTTTAATTAAAACATGATATTCACCTGTAGAAATAAAGGTTTAAAACGACATCTCATCTGCAGAAATACAGGTTTAAAACATGACATCTCACCTGTTGAAATAAAGATTTAAAACATGAAAACACACATGTTGAAAAAAAGTGTAAAGCTGATGTCTCACCTAGTACACCTGTAGAAACAAAGGTTAAAACAGGACTTCATATATGATAGCATAAAACGTGCTAACATTTTAGGACAAAGAAGTTTTGCATCCGTTTCTCAAACATCATTCTGATTCTCTATCAAGCTCAATCCAAAGAAATGGACCACAGCACATGATCAACAAAACAGTACTTTCCCTGATGGGACTGCACGCTTTGGTTTCATTCTTCAATAAAGATTTCGTGCCAGCATCTTGATTTAGAAGACCACCATCAACCTTGTCCTCCAGAGAAATCGTATCTGCAAACATAGGATGAGAAAAAACAAACAACAACAACAAAATAGATGTAATATCTAAAAATACCAAAACAAATAATACTGTCCACCCCCACTCCCATATTTTTCAATTCCCATAACTCATACAAAAATATACTTTAGACCTAACATTAAACACAAATGGCATGACCTAAAAATTGAACAAATACTATTATTCATATATATAGTACAACTGTTAAGTATATTATACATATTTATCACAGCTGAAACACCTTACAATCTTCAAAGCATGGTATAACAAAAGAGCTGAATTTAATACAAATGCCCTACACAAACTGATTTAAAAAATATTCATTAACCAATTCAATGCTATCACTCATACTTTGTACAAGCTACCAATGACACAACCTACAACGCATAACTCAATACTATGACAATTTTAATAGCAACAACTTCAAACTAACACAATGGGCATACTTAGTCCAGTGGGTAAATGACTAACTTCCAATAGGAAGTTCCTGGGTTCGATCCACCAGGTGGGAAAAAGATGGAAATTTTTCCAGGCTCCCAGCTCAGCATGTGGGCAGTCCAGCCACTGCGTAGACCCATCGATTTCAAGTGTATACACATGCAAAATATTGAATATGCATGTTAAAGATCCCATAAGCCATGTCAGTGTCTGGCTTACAGAAACACGAAAACAACCACCATGCATGCCCATCGAAAAAGAAAATGTTTAACCATTAATATCAGACACACACACAACTTATCTTAGTTCAGAAGATTGCCATGGTCCTTGGAAATGGCTCCATCACCGTCACCAGGGGTCTGGACGGGGGCGTTACCCATCTGAAACAGAAAGAAACAAGCTGTTATATCTGAAAACACACAAACATTCACACACACACTGACCAAGGCACCCACCCTCCCTCCCCACCCACACCCTCCCCACCCACACCCTCCCTCCCCAACCCCTTCCCTCCCTCCCCAACCCCTTCCCATCCTCCCCTTCCCTCCCCAATCCCTTCCCCTACCCCTCCCTCCCCAACCCCTTCCCACAACCCTCCCTCCCTAACCCCTTCCCCCAACCCTCCCTCCCCAACCCCTTCCCTCCCTCCCTTCCCCCAACCCTTTCCCTCCCTCCCCTTCCCTCCATCTCTTAACCCCTTCCCTCCCCTCCCCTCTCTCCATAACCCCTTCCCTTATCTTTTCCCCCTCCCTACCCATTTCTTTTTCTCTCTCACATTTCCCATCTTCAACATCCCCCGTTGTCTCTGAACTCTACCCCCACCCCCCAAAAAAAAAGGTTAAGACCTTCTGACAAAAAGTTTGACACCTTATCTACATGACTACCACACCCACCAGTCAACACCTGTTTTCTGAGCATTATGAAATCCCTGCTGGCTGTCACACTGATTGGTACATGGTGGAGAATAGCAGTAACATGTACACTTTGCACCCTAACCCTGAGGTTTAAGGAAACGAGTTGGTCAACATGTTTCTCCACACCAGCATTATAACAGACATCCACCTGCTCTCATCTGCTGCTTTACCTTCCCCAACTATGAAAAATCAGACTGGGGGTGTCAAGTACAGTTTGCATCTTTCACAAGGAGTTCAAAACCTGACATCAACCATTCTGCCCAACAAATTAATATCGCTACAGTACATGGACAGAGCAGGGAAATGATCATCCAGCATAAAGATCAAGTGATAACATCAAGGTCAAGTCATGATATCAAGGTTAAATAATAAAAATCAAGGTCAGGAGATAACATGAAAGTTGAATGATAACCCCGAAGTGTCACCTCTGTCTCCAGCCTAAGCTTACAAGACTCCACTCGTCTGTTAACAGCCACTGAAGCTTTGCTGTAACTGAGAATCAACACATCAGTTAAACATGCAATCAATACAAGTTGTTCCCCTAATGGCCGAGTTGTATGGGAATGACAAGGTAGCCTATATTTTCAAGGGACCAACCTTATAAGGCTGGTGCCCATCTCCTCTGTCTCTCTGTTTAACCTTCTCCAACCCTTTACAGGGCCGGACAACCCCAATTACAGCTGGGTGAACAGAAGAATACGTGTACAAAGTTTTTACCGAGACTTGAACTTGTGCAATCAGATTGGAGGGCAAGAGCCTGGACCTCTGCATCAAGCAGGCCGCATGCAAACAATGCAGATCTACATCAATCATCAGTCAGTCAGAAAGTACCAACATTTTGGGCAATCCTGTGTGTTCTAATGGTACAATACTCACAGACTATGAGCAGCTGGACTATGTGCTCCATAATATCATAATCATGCTATGTCATCATAATCATGCTATAACACTTCTGTCATCACAATCATGCTACATCATCATAATCATATATTCAAGACAGCATGAAAGAGAAAATAAAAAATGAGGTTGACAAAATGGCTAATAACCTTACAGTGCTGACCCATTTGCTTCCACAACCGGATATCTGTAATCTCACTCTAAACATACTTTAGACTTCAGTCATGGCTTCAACTGATTCACTCCGAAAGAAAAAAAAAAGTTAAGAGTCAGTGGTGGCTTGCAGCAATCAATGCACCAAAGCACAAGGTGGATCGCGAAAAAGTTGTCCTGACATTGCTGTGAGCTCTTCCCCAGTGAAATTAGATCTATTATCCTCTCTGTATACATGTGAAATCAGATCAACCATCTTCTTGACATATACACGTTGAACAATGGCCAAGTAGAGGAGAACAAAGCAATCTTGGAGGAGAACAGAAGTTTGGAGAACAGACAGGTGAAAAACAACAATAACTTGGAGAACAACCTTAACTTGGAGAACAACTAATTTGAAGAACACCAGTAATATGAATAATAACTTGGAGAAAAATAGTAATAATATGGAGAACAACAGTAACTTGGAGAAAACTGAAAGCTGGACAACAACAGAAATCGAACAGTAATTTGAAATACTACCACAATTTGAAAAGTAATTCGGAGAACAAGAGTAGCCTCGAGAATAACAGTAATATGGAGAACCACAGTAACCTTGAGAACAACAGTAACCTAGAGAACAACTGTAATATGGAGAACTACAGTTACCTGGGGAACCACAGTAACCTACAGAACAACAATAACCTGGAGAACAACAGTAACCTGGAGAATAACAGTAACTTAGAGAACAAAAGTAACCTTGAGAACAACAGTAATCTAGAGAACAACTGTAATATGGAGAACTACAGTAACCTGGGGAACCACAGTAACCGGGAGAACAACAGTAACCAGGAGAACATAGTGACCTGGAGAACCACAGTAACCTAGAGAACCACAGTAACTTAGACTCAACAGTAACTCAAAGAACAACAGTAACCTAGAGAACAACAGTAATATGGAGAACAACAGTAACCTAGAGAACAACAGTAACTTAGAGAACAACAGTAATATGGAGAACAACTGTAAACTGGAGAACAAGTAATATGAACAGTAATGTGGAGAACAATAATAACCTGGATAACAACAGTAACTTGGGTAGCAGTAACTTGAAGAACAACAGTAACTTACAGAACAACACTAACATGGGGAACAATGTAAGTAACTTTAAAGTCGACAGGTAAACTAATGACTGACAGACTATGAAATGAAAAAAGAAGTTTTCTTACATGAGTGAGTATACTGATGGAACTCTGAACTTTCCTATTTCAAGTGAACAATTTTTGCAAACAATGTCAACACCCACTATCCTTTTCTCTGTTTTTTGTTTTCATTGTTTGTTATCACTAATTTTTTGTTTTGTTTTTTAAAACAAAGAGGCGGGCACAACATATCTTTTCCCTAAATGAATTGTGAGCTGTCCTTTATTTTTCACTATGCTTGAAGCTAGGCTATTTCTCTGCTTTAGTTTTTATGTCGCTTTTTTCTTTTCCTGTGTTAAGGAGAATTCCTTATATTGCATGCTCATTCATGAATCTTTACAGACTAAATATTTCTATACTGTTATTCTTGTAGGTTTAAAGCCTGTAATTGCTTTCTTCTTCTCTTTGTCTTCTTTATTTACATTTATATAAAGGGGTTTTTCTTTTAACTTTTGGTCGTTGTTGTTTGATTCTTGTCTGATTTCCTTGTTTTCTATTTTAAATTCTTACTTCACTATTTCTACCATGTAGAATTCCTTTTTCCTTTTCTGTCTTTCTGGTTTTTGTCTCACATATTATCTTATAATTTAAAGAAAATTCCTTGTACTTTTTCAAAATGCAGATTCATCAGAAGAAAAATCAGTGTATTTGTGCACATGTACACTAAACCACACACACACGTGACACACACACATTTTTGTGCTCGTATCAACACAAACACAACCCCCATTCCACCATACGTATATATAACTAGCAAAAAACAAAAACAAAACAAAAACAAACAAAACAAAACAAATAATCCACACACTCATTCATATCCCTCACATCTCACACTAACACAAAATGGTTGATACACACAACATACATGCTTTCAACACAATTCTACATGCTCCACATCACAATGTAAAGGGACTTATTATGCAGCCAAGCATTCCTCAGCTCAAAACATTCACTATCATGAAGCATGATTTATCCATTCTCAGGAACTAAAAATCCTCCACACATTGCCATGATACACTTGGTAGTTTGTTCTCAGGAACTAAAGTCCTTCACACACTGCCATAAAACACATGGCCATTCATTCCCAGGAATTTCAGGCCTTCACACACTGCCATAAAACACATGGCCATTCATTCCCAGGAACTTCAGGCCTTCACACACTGCCATAAAACACATGGCCATTCATTCCCAGGAACTTCAGGCCTTCACACACCGCCATAAAAAACAGGGCCATTCATCCCCAGGAACTTCAGGCCTTCACACACCGCCATAAAACACAGGGCCATTCATTCCCAGGAACTTCAGGCCTTCACGCACTGCCATAAAACACATGGCCATTCATTCCCAGGAACTTCAGGCCTTCACACACTGACATAAAACACATGGCCATTCATTCCCAGGAACTTCAGGCCTTCACACACTGACATAAAAACACAGGGCCATTCATTCTCAGGAACTTCAGGCCTTCACGCACTGCCATAAAACACAGGGACATTCATTCACAGGAATTTCAGGCCTTCACGCACTGCCATAAAACACATGGCCATTCATTCCCAGGAAATTCAGGCCTTCACACACCGCTATAAAACAGGGCCATTCATTCCCAGGAATTTCAGGCCTTCACACACCGCCATAAAACATAGGGCCATTCATTCCCAGGAACTTCAGGCCTTCACACACCTCACCTCCATAAAGCACAGGTCATTCGTTTCCTGGAACTAAAGTCCTTCTCACACTGCCATAAAACACAAGGTCATTTGTTCCCAGGAATTTGAAGCCTTCACACACCACCGTAAAACACAGGGTCATTCATCCCCTGGAACTTGAGGCTTTCAGACAGTGCCATAAAACACAGGGCCATTCATTCCCTGGAACGTGAGGCTTTCAGACAGTGCCATAAAATGCAGGATCATCAGTTCCCAGGAACTTGTTTTTCACACCACACACTGATCATAAAGACCTCCACTACCAGGAAAAGTGGTCCCCTTGTCTGTCACTCCAGGAAAAGTAGTGCCCCATGACACACACCACAGATCACTTAAAATCACTGCAAATACGTGATAAGGAGTTTTCATTGCCTGTGTGAAATGTCCAACAACCAAAACTGTTCACGGAGCACACCAGTTCAGTCTTCTAACACATATCCACCGTTTATGACACACTGAAGATCACAATTATTGTGTTGTCACTTCACGTTTCACACAATCCACATGAAGCAGTGAAGATCACATTATTGATGCTCCATGTCTCTCATGCTGTCAATGATCCACTGAACACATGAAACTGCTTATGCCAAGTGTCGTTTTCCAAGGAGTGTTGTAAGCAATTCTTGATGAACAGTGAAGATCATGATGACAACTGCATGTGACTGCCAGTTTTTTGACATTGTTAACAGCACACAGCGTCACAAGGTGAAGATCACAATGACACACTGTTAGCAATATATCATACTGTAGGTGTCCCATGCTGCTGGCAGGAGTCTATGAAACCATCGAAGATCATTCTAGAAACAGGTTTGTGGCCAACACAATACGTCCATTTTGTCGTAACAGGGTATCATCCCTTTCTATGCTTTTTTCTTTCTTTCTTTTATTCTTTTTTTTCTTTCTTTTCTCTTTTTTCTTTTCTTTCTTTTTTTTTTTTCATTTGCCCTTTTCTTTAACCCTTTCCTGTATGCCTCTTTGATTTTTTTCTTTTTTCCTCTTTTTTTTTTTTTTTTTTTTTTTTTTTAAATCAGCACGGTCACACCCACTCCACCAACAAAAAACTGATACTGTAATTGTCACAGGCAGAAAAGAAAATTAAGTACACATATCGATGCATTCACCCACATCCCCTGTCAAAGAGCACTCCGTCCAATTTATCACAGAGAAGATTTTTAAAAAAACCTGTCTGACTACAAACTTAAACATAACTAAGGACACTAAAGCATATGTAAAAACGGGCCTAAATTACCTGACATTGCTTCTGCATATCTCATTTCCCTAGAGCCAAAAATGCACTTAGTAAGTGTACCCAATGATCAATCCAAGAGAAAGTATGTAAGACTTTATGGAACACATACGGTGAATGGACCAGCAAGGCAGAAAATGACAGGAAGAAATGACAGAAAGCAAAGGAATAAGGAAAAAACAAAGAGAGTGACAGAAAAGAGGTAATTTCTTGCACAGAATTTCCAGAAGGTGAGGATACTATTTAACTGAAAGAGCCCCTGGCATCCCAACTGGGGGATTTTGTCTACTACAACAAACATTTTGTAACACATTATCATCATAATGATGATAGTAACAATAAGAATAATATAATCATGATGATGATAATATCAATAATAATGATATACAGACTCTCCTACAAACATCTTAACACAAAGTCCACCAGAATCACATTGATATGAAAATCAACACAGACCCCTCACAGCTTTTTAAGGGCTGTCACAATCACAGGACACACACACACACACACACATACACACACACTCATCTCCCCCATCACTCACACACACACCACCCCTCACACACACCTCTCTCTCTCTCTCTTAATACCAAAACACTCACACAAATACCAAAAATTACCCGCCCTAAAACAACAACAACAACAAACAAAACAAAACACACACACATGCATGCAAGCACATACGTGATGCACACATACACAAGCACACACACTGTAATATAGATAACAAAACACTTGCAAAAACAAAAACAAAATAAAATAACAGAACACACATCACACACACATACACCCACCACACTTTGCTCACTTTCAGCTCACAATCAATTTGTCATTATCACCAATTACCCCCCCCCCCCTCAACACACACACACACACCACTAATATCTTATGAAGAAGGAAAAAAGAAGAAAAGAAAAAAAAAGCCACATTCATGACACAATGTACAAAAAGAAACAAGTAAATAAAACAGGGAAAAAAGAACACACACACACTTTCTCTCTGGTCTGTAAGTATTGCAATATTAATAAAACAAAAAAAACAAAAAAACCCACAGAACCGAAACACATAGGCACATGCACACACACACACACATACACACACAAGAGATGGTCAAGTGACCAATCTTCATTCTGACATCAGTAAAAAATATTTCATCCATTTTAATTTCTCTTATAAAATTAATGAAGTATTTTGAATCTGAACCATAACCACAGAGAACTAGTTGTGGTCTAAAACTAAGAGGCATCAACAGTTAGTCTTCAAACAGCCGTTGAATATATAATGTTAGATCATATTCCATTGGTAGATACATGATCAAACATTAAACATTCAACTGCTGTCCTTAAACGGGCCAATGGTAGGTGTGTGATCGAACTCACTAATTTTACAGCTTTCTGTCAGCTGTCCATGAACATACAAGGCATATAGATCCATCTATACATTGCCGAGAAAACATACATGTAATGTATTCTCACACACAGTCTTCCTGGGTCAATCCCAGACTTGCATATCCTGTCTCAATTTGATATTATCTGTCTCCAGTTACCCACACTCACTTTGTTTCAACTCTTTGGGGAAACATGGGGGGAAATGATAAAAATAAATGATGATGATGATGTTGAGGAGGAGGAGGAGGATTGCAGGATGATGATGATCATCCTCATCATCATTCAACATCATTATTCATCAATCATCATCATTCATCAAACATCATCATTACAGCAACAATGACAAAATATAATCATGATGATGATAATATCAATGATAATGATAAGCAGACTCTCTCCCATACAAAAACCTTAACACAAAGTTCACCAGAATCAAGCTGATATGAAAATCATCACATACCCCTCACAGCTTTTCACAGGCTGTCGCAATCACAGGAAAAAACACACACACACACTTTAATACCCAAACACTCACACAATACCAAAAATTACCAACCCTAAAAAAAAAGTAATAAAATCACCAAATACCCACACATACGTGTTAAGGACCTATGTGCACGCATACACACACACACACTTTCATATACATAACAAAACACTTGCAAAAACAAAAAACACATATCACACACACATGCGCACGCACACCCATACACCCACACTAATACTTTGCCCGCTTTCATCTCACAATCAATTTGGTTACCCACCCTCTCAAAACACAGACTTGCATATCCTGTCTCAGTTTGATATTAATCTGTCTCCAGTTACCCACACTTATTTTGTTTCACCTCTTTGAGGGAAACATGGGGGGAAATGATAAAAATAATGATGATGATGATGATGTTGAGGAGGAGGGTGATCGCAGGATGATGATCATCCTCATCATCATTCAGCATCATTATTCATCAATCATCATCATCATCATTACAGCAACAATGACAATAATATAATCATGATGATGATAATATCAATGATAATGATATGCAGACTCTCTCCCATACAAAAACCTTAACACAAAGTTCACCAGAATCAAGCTGATATGAAAATCATCACATACCCCTCACAGCTTTTTACAGGTTGTTGCAATCACAGGAAACGCACACACAAACACACACACTCTCTCTCTTGTCTCTCTCCCTTTAACATCATTAACAAAACACCAACACATAAAAAAAAAATATCGCCATCCCAAAGCAATGAAAAAAAACCCCCAAACAAACAAACAAAAGAGATATATGCACACATGCATGCACACAAACACTGTTATTGTTATCTCTTTTAATAGCCCAGTCGACTGTGCAGGGCTATATCAGGGCTATAATCATTTCAAAACATACACAATCTTTCATACAAAAACAAAAACAAAACAAAAAAGTAACACCATTACCATCATCATAACAGCAACAATAAGAACAATATAATCATGATGATGATAATATCAATAATAATGATATACAGACTCTCTCTCCTACAAACATCTCAACACAAAGTCCACCAGAATCACATTGATATGAAAATCAACACAGACCTCTCACAGCTTTTTAAGGGCTCACACACACACCACACACACACACACACACACACACACACACACACACACACACACACACACACACACACACACACACACACACTTTATCTTTAATACCAAAACACACACACAAATACCAAAACACCAAAAATTACCCGCCCTACAAAAAAATAATTTAAAAAAACTACACACACACATGCATGCAAGCACATACATACATGCGCGCGCACACACACACACTTTAATATACATAACAAAACACTTGCAAAAACAAAAACAAAGAAACATATGACACACACACACACATACATATACACCCACCCACCCACACTAACACTTTGCCCACTTTCACCTCACAATCAATTACCCCTACGCTCTCAAAACACACACACACACATACACATGCACACACACTCTCTCTCTCTCTCTCTGTAACCCTTTGACTCCCACACCCTATCCACCAACTGCAAAAACTTAACCCTTTGTTTCCCTCACCCCGTCCACCAGCTTCCTGCCGGAAGCTGGTGGATAGGGTAAGAGAATCAAAGGGTTAACTTTGCTTTATGAGCATGGTTGGCACTACTGGATGCTGGTGGACAGGGACCGGGAGTAAAACGGTTAATATCATTAACACCCACACATAAAAAAAAATACCATCCCAAAGCAAACAAAAAACGAAAAAAACAAAACAAAACAAAAACAAACAAAAGACACATATGCACACACACACACACACACACTGTTACTGTTATCTTCTTTTAAACCCCGGCCGACTGCGCAGAGCCACATCAGGGTTATGATCATTTCAAAACATACACAATCCTTCAAATCAAAAAACCCCAAAACCAACCAAACAACGTAACACCATTATCATCATCATAACAGTAACAGTACGAACAATATCATGATGATGATGATAATTTCAATAATAATGTTATACAGACTCTCTCTCCTACAAACATCTTAACACAAAGTCCACCAGAATCACGCTGATATGAAAATCAACACAGACCCCTCACAGCTTATTAAGGGCTGTCACACACACACACACACACACACACACACACACACACACACACACACACACACACACAAACACTTTAATACCAAAACACTCACACAACACCAAAAATTACCAACCCTTAAAAAAAAGTAATAAAATCACCACACACACACACATACGTGTAAGGATGTATGTGCACGCACACACACACACACACACACACACACACACACACAGGCACACACACACACACACTTTCATACACGTAACAAAACACTTGCAAAAACAAAAAACACGTATCACACACACACCCATACACCACACTAACACTTTGCCTGCTTTCATCTCACAATCAATTTGTTTACCCACCCTCTCAAAACACAGACTTGCATATCCTGTCTCAGTTTGATATTAACCTGTCTCCAGTTACCCACACTTACTTTGTTTCAACTCTATGAGGGAAACATGGGGGGAAATGATAAAAATAATAATGAGGAGGAGGAGGACAATGACGATCAGGGGATGATGATGATGATGACCATCATCATCATCATTCATCAATCATCATCATCACTACATCAGACATAAATCATCATTATGACAGCAAAAATGAAAATAATATAATCATGATGATGATAATATCAATAATAATGATATACAGACTCTCTCCCCTACAAACATTTTAACATAAAGTTCACCAGAATCATGCTGATATGAAAATCAACACATACCCCTCACAGCTATTTACAGGCTGTCACAATCACAGGAAAACACACACACACACACACACACACACTCTCTCTCTCTCTTTAATACCAATAACAAAACACCCACAAATAAAAGAAATATACCATCCCAAAGCAAATAATAAAAAACGAAACCCCCCCTCCCCCCAAGCAAATATGCACATATGCACGCACACACACAGACTGTCATTCCATCTCTTACCCACTGGACGAGGCGGCAGGGAAGTTTTTAGTCCCGTTTTTATTATCCATTGTTTGGTGTCTGTGATTTGTCTGTGACCGTGCGTTCGCGCTTGACAAAGGCTAGTTGGCCGAAAGTTTGCGCTTGTTTGTCTGTTGGAGACGCGCTTACATTGATTTTCTGTTCTTCTAGACTGTTAATGTTGCTTTTGTTTAAAGCCCAGCCGACTGCGCAGAGCCATATCAGGGCTATAATCATTTCAAAAACATACACAATACTTAAAAAAAAAACAACA
>JAPXFY010000027.1:21430561-21435561 GCA_030674185.1 Monoplex corrugatus | reverse complement strand
ATGACACCCAACTTCAAGACAGTGACTCACCTGATAATATACAGCGCCTGTTGACTCGCACCACTGAGTGTTACTCGGACATTAAGAACTGGATGACACACAATAGACTTCAGCTTAATGACGACAAGACAGAAGCTATCCTCATTGGCACCCGTCAGAAACTTTCCCAGCTGCCTCCTCTTTCTCTCCCATTATGTAACACATCAGTCCCAATTTCTGATTCAGCTAAAAACCTTGGTGTCTGCATTGACTCTACCCTGTCCATGAACAACTTTGTTTCTCAAACTGCCAGATCTTGCTACTATCATCTCCATCGTATAAGCCTGATCAGGAAGTATCTCTCTGTCGAAACAACTGCAAAACTCGTTCTCTCCTTCATAATGTCTCGCATTGACTATTGCAATTCACTCCTGTCTGGTCTTCCTGCCTCCACCATTCACATCCTACAGCGCATTCAAAACAATGCTGTACGCCTTGTACTCAAAAAGAAAAAAGCTGACCACATATCTCCTCTCCTGGCACAACTTCACTGGCTCCCTGTATCAAAGCGCATACAGTACAAACTAGACACCATGTGCTACAAAAGCCTCAATAACGCAGCCCCCGATTACCTGTCAAGCCTACTTGAGATCTATGTTCCCTCACGTACCCTCCGCTCTGCCTCCGATCCTCTGACTTTTCGCTTTCCACGCACTAAGCTCAATACCTATGGTCCACGAGCCTTCTCTGTTTCTGGTCCACTCTCCTGGAACAAACTTCCTCTCTCAGTCCGTCAGCAACCTACTTTTGCCTCCTTCAAGTCCGCTCTCAAAACTCACCTTTTCTCCTCTGCATAAAATCCTAACCTCACTCAACCCCCCTCTGCAGCCTGTCTCCGCTCGGAGGGGAATCACTTTGTTTTAATATATAATTGTATATGATGTGCTCTCTGTGGTTTTCCATTGGTTTTATTCTTGCTTTTATTGCTTTTATTCTTTTCTCCCCATTTGTGGCCATGCATGTGTGTGTGTGTGTGTGTGTGTGTGTGTGTGTGTGTGTGTGTGTGTGTGTGTGTGTGTGTGTGTGTGTGTGTGTGTGTGTGTGTGTGTGTGTGCGTGCGTGCGTGCGTGTGTGCGTGTGTGTCTTTTCGGCGCTTGGATTTGATTTTGTCGAGATTTGCGCTATATAAATATTGTAATTATTATGTATGCATGTGCGTACGTATGTATGTATGTATGTATGTATGTATGTATGTATACGCTTAGATTTATGTATGTATGCATGTATACGCTCAGCTTAGATTTATGTATGTAAGTATGTAAGCATGTATGTATGCATGTATACGCTCATATGTATGTAGGTATGTATACATGTATACGCTCAGCGCTTAGATTTGATTTTGTCAAGATTTTGCGCTATATAAATAAAATATATTATTATTATTATTATTAACACAAAGTCCACCAAAATCATGCTGATATAAAAATCAACACAGACCCTTACAGCTTATTAAGGGTTGTCACAATCACAGTACGCACACACACACACACACACACACTTTATTTTTAATACCAAAACACTCACACAAATACCAAAACACCAAAAATTACCCGTCCTAAAAATTTTTTTAAAAAACACACACACACACACACATGCATGCAAGCACATACGTGCGCGCGCACACACACACACTCTAATATACATAACAAAACACTTGCAAAAACAAAAACAAAGAAACATATGACACACACATGCACACACACACGTAGACACCCACCCACCCACACTAACACTTTGCCCACTTTCATCTCACAATCAATTTGTCATTATCACCAATTACCCCCACGCTCTCAACACACACACACACACACACACACACACACACACACACACACACACACACACGCACACGCGCACACGCACACACACACACACGCACACTCTCTCTCTGCAACCCTTTGACTCCCGCACCCTATCCACCAACTGCAAAAACTTAACCCTTTGAGGAAGCTGGTGGATAGGTTAAGAGAATCAAAGGGTTAACTTTGCTTTACGAGCATGGTTGGCACTACTGGATGCTGGTGGACAGGGACCGGGAGTAAAACGGTTAATATCATTAACACCCACACATAAAAAAAAAAACACCATCCCAAAGCAAACAAAATACGAAAAAAACAAAACAAAAAAACAAGAAACAAAAGACACATATGCACACACACACACACACACACACACACACACACACACACACACACACTGTTACTGTTATCTTCTTTTAAAGCCCGGCCGACTGCGCAGAGCCACATCAGGGTTATGATCATTTCAAAACATACACAATCCTTCAAATCAAAAAACCCCAAAACCAACCAAACAATGTAACACCATTATCATCATCATAACAGTAACAGTACGAACAATATCATGATGATGATGATAATATCAATAATAATGATATACAGACTCTCTCTCCTACAAACATCTTGACACAAAGAACCAGAATCACACACACAGACTTTAATATAAATAACAAAACAATCAAACACACACACACACTCACACACCTGCATGTGCGGGCGCATGCACACACACACACACACACATACACACACAAAACCAAACCCAGAAGCAAAAAACACACGTCACACACACACAAACACACACACACACACACACACTTCCATTTCAAAATCAATTTCTCATTATCACCAATTACCCCCATCGTCTCAAAACACACACACACACGCACACACACACGCGCACGCACGCACGCCACACACACACACACACACACACACACACACACACACACACACAGAAGTATCTCTAGAAAACAAAAAGAAGAGAAAAAATCCCACATTTATGACACAATTGCCCTAAAACCAACAAGTAAATAAAAAAAATAAAAAATAGGTGGTGGGGGAGGGGGAGGGGGGGGGTGGGGCAAATGAGAATACACACACACACTCTCTCTCTCTCTAAACACAGCAATTTTAACAAAACAAAACAAAAAACAAAACACACAGAACACTCATGCTGAAAACACACACACACACACACACACACACACACACACAAAAGAAATGAAAAGAAAAAAATAACAACCAACAAACAAAAAACACATACGCACGCACACACACACAATGTTACTGTTATTTTTCTTTAAAGCCCAGCCGACTGCGCAGAGCCAAATCAGGGCTATAATCATTTCAAAACATATACAATACTTCAACAAATGAATTTTCTTTTTAAAAATCGTAACACCATTATCATCATCATATAACAGTAACAATAAGAATAATATAATCATGATGATGATAATATCAATAATATTCATAATGATATACAGACTCTTTCCCCTACAAACATCTTAACACAAAGTCCACCAGAATCATGCTGATATAAAAATCAACACAGACCCTTACAGCTTATTAAGGGCTGTCACAATCACAGTACGCACACACACACACACACACACACACACACACACACACACACACACACACACACACAAACACACACTCTATCTTTAATACCAAAACACTCAACACAAATACCAAAACACCAAAAATTACCCGCCCTAAAAAAAAAATTGAAAAAGAAAACTACACACACACATGCATGCAAGCACATACGTGCGCGTGCACACAGACACACTTTAATATACATAACAAAACACTTACAAAAACAAAAACAAAGAAACATATGACACACACATGCACACACACACACGTAGACACCCACCCATCCACACTAACACTTTGCCCACTTTCATCTCACAATCAATTTGTCATTATCACCAATTATCCCCACGCTCTCAACACACACACACACACACACACACACACACACACACACACGCACACACACACACGCACACTCTCTCTCTCTCTGCAACCCTTTGACTCCCGCACCCTATCCACCAACTGCAAAAACTTAACCCTTTGAGGAAGCTGGTGGATAGGTTAAGAGAATCAAAGGGTTAACTTTGCTTTACGAGCATGGTTGGCACTACTGGATGCTGGTGGACAGGGACCGGGAGTAAAACGGTTAATATCATTAACACCCACACATAAAAAAAAACCACCATCCCAAAGCAAACAAAAAACGAAAAAAACAAAACAAAAAAACAACAAACAAAAGACACATATGCACACACACACACACACACTGTTACTGTTATCTTCTTTTAAACCCCGGCCGACTGCGCAGAGCCACATCAGGGTTATGATCATTTCAAAACATACACAATCCTTCAAATCAAAAAACCCCAAAACCAACCAAGCAACATAACACCATTATCATCATCATAACAGTAACAGTACGAACAATATCATGATGATGATGATAATTTCAAAAATAATGATATACAGACTCTCTCTCCTACAAACATCTTGACACAAAGAACCAGAAACAACAACCAACAAACAAAAAACACATGCACGCACACACACACACACACACACTGTTACTGTTATTTTTCTTTAAAGCCCAGCCGACTGCGCAGAGCCATATCAGGGCTGTAATCATTTCAAAAACATGCACAATACTTCAAGAAATAAAAAGAAAAAAAAAAGAAAAAGAAAATTAAGCACACATATATCAACGCATCTGCGCACATACTCTAATGAGATTCCCTAAGCACCGACTACTCAAATTTATCACACCGGGGATTTAAAAAACATACTTGAATACAAATTTAAACATAACTTAAAGACACTAAAACAAAACATGTATAAAAATAGGCCTAAATTACCTAAAATTGCTTCCACACATCTCATTTCCCTAGAACCAAAAATGCACTTCATACATGTACTCAGTTATCAATACTCACAAAAAGTACACAAGAGTTTATGGAACACATACAGGTGAATGGACCAGCAAGGCAGACAAATGTAGGAAGAAATGACAGAAAGCAAATGAGGAAGGAAGAAACAAAGACAGTGACAGAAAAGAGGAAATTTCTAGCACAGAATTTCCAGAAGGTGGGGATACTATTTATACTGAAAGATCCCCCAGCATCC
>JAPXFY010000027.1:21418061-21428061 GCA_030674185.1 Monoplex corrugatus | reverse complement strand
AAAGAGAAAAACAGAAAAAAGAAAATTAAGCACACATATCAACGCATCTGCGCACATACTCTAAAAAGATGCCCTAAGCATTGACCACTCCGTCCAATTCATCACACAGGGGTTTTAAAAAACATAATTGAACAAATCTAAATATAACTTAAGGACACTAAAACATAAATACAAATGGGCCTAAATTACCTAAAAGTAAAACTAAAAGTGCTTCCGCATATTTCATTTCCCTAAACCCAAAAATGCACTTCATACATGTACTCAGTTATCAATACTCACAAAAAGTACACAAGAGTTTATGGAACGCATACAGGTGAATGGACCAGCAAGGCAGAAAATGATAGGAAGAAATGACAGACAGCAAAGGAACAAGGCAGAAACAAAGAGAGTGACAGACAAGAGGAAATTTCTAGCACAGAATATCCAGGTGGTGGTGATACTATTTATACTGAAAGAGCCCCCGGCATCCCTATGGGGGAGGGGGAGCACACACACAGATGCACACACACACTTTAATATGAATAACAAAACACTAAAAAAACAAACAAACAAACAAACAAAAAAAACAAACACACACAAAACCAAACCCAACCCAGAAGCAAAAACAAAAAAAAGAAAAAAGAAAAAAAAGACATCACACACACACACACTCTTTCATTTCAAAATCAATCTGTCATTATCACCAATTACCCCCACCTTCTCAACACACACACACACACACACACACACACACACACACACACACACACACACACACACACACACCACATACAACACACACACACAGTAGTATCTTTAGAAAAAAAAAAGAAGAAAGAAAAAAGTCACACATTCTCGACACACATGCCCTAAAACCAACAAGAAAATAAAAGAAGAGGCAAATGAGAATACACACGAACACACACACCCTCTCTTTCTCTCTCTAAACACAGCAATATTAACAAAAACAAAATAAAAAAAAACACACACAGAACACTCATGCTGAAACACACACACACACACATGAACACACAAGGACACACACACACCATTTTCTTCTCAGAATCAATTTTGTCACCATCTCCAAATACATCATCAAACAAAATTTCTCTCCATCTCATGTAAAGGGTAGGCAGTGGAGGTGGGAGAAGGCACATTTTTCTCCCATTCCTGATTAAACACTTTACTCCAACTGTAAAAAAGGATGGGGTGGGGGAGGGATGAGGCAATGCCACACTTTTCTCCCTTCCTGATTTACTATGTTCCTCTGTCTTTGACATGACAGGGATCAATTCAGTAAGACCACCTCCATGTTTTCATTAGGCAGATTCTGCTATCAGCAAGTGACATCACTAAAACTTTTAGTAAAAGGTCTGGTCAGTTTAGTCAACTCTCTGCGCCCATTTTGTTTCATATTTTGCTTTTATGTAATGAATATAAATGTTCATCTTTCACTGTTTTACTTTTTTAAATGCTGACACCCAAAACAATGCTTTACTAACTAAACCTGTTTTAATTCATGACATCTGATTAATTTCATGACTTCAAAGGGAAAAAATTCAGTCATCAGAATTGTAATATTTACAGTTTAACAAAAAAATACATGTTCTATGAATATAAATTAATTATCGAGCTTCTTCATGATACTGATCTCTACTTTTATATATTCATATGATTTTAATTCATCCAACTGTTTACATTTAGGTAAGAATACACTTTTAATGATTTTATACAATATGGTTACAAAGTCTCCATTTCAAAACACACTTTTCCAACTAAATTTCCAAATCTTTTCATACGCAATCTGAAATTTGATCAGGCGTGTGACAAAGATTCTATTAAGAGTAATCATGATAATGACAAGGAATAGAATCAAAACAGAAATAGCAGAACAGCAATGTGAATTTTTTTGATGAAAAGGAATTATTAATGCCATATACATCCTAAGATAAAAATTCATGACATCAGAAAAATCCCTAAAGATATGTCAACATCAATTTTCACTGCATTACCAAAGAAAGCAGGGGCTACAGAATGCAAACTCCACCGTACAATCAACCTGATAAGCCAAGTTATAAAGGTGCTGTTAAGAATAATCACAATAAGAACAAGGAACGGAATCAGAACAGAAAATAGCAAAAAAACACTGTGGATTTGTTGAAGGGAAACAAACTATTAATCCCATATACATCCTAAGAATGAAATTTATGACACCAGTAAAATCCCTAAAGATAAGTCAACATCAATTTTCATTGCACTTCCAAAGAAAGCAGGTGCTGTAGAATGCAAACTCCATCGTAGAATCAACTTGATAAACCATGTGACAAAGGTTCTATTCAGAATAATCATACTGAGAACAAGGAGCAAAATGAAAACAGAAATAACAGAAAAACAATGGGGATTCGTTGAAGGGAAACAAACCATTAATACCATATACATCTTAAGAATTCTCATAGAAAGAGTGAGTTTAAAAAGGATTATGTTTATGTTTTATTGATTAGAGCAAAAATTGTCATCAGGTAAGGCATGAAGAATTGGTCAACCAAGTAGACAAGCTCAATGCAGATGGAAAGGATCTAAGAATAATAAGGAAAATGTATTGGGAACAAACAGCAGCAATGAGAGTAGAAATTGACACAAGCTCTTTCCAAATTATCAAAGAGAGATTAGACAAGGACACTTTTTGCCACCAGACTGGTTTTTAATTTACAGCGAAACCATCATGAGAAACCTAGAAGAATGCCTTGGGATAAAGGTTGGAGAAAAAAATGATAATCTGTATTATTACTATTACACATATGACACCGTTCTAATTGCAGAAAATGAAAGAGATCACAAAATCTTGGAATATAACAGAACTAGAAAGCAGAAATAAAGGGCTGGAGTCAGTAAAAAAAACAAAACAAGAAATCGCCTCATGTCAAATAACACTGAACAGCTTATGGCACAGCACTGAGACTGTCTGATAAGTTAAAATATCTGGGATGGCAGATGCACATTAGAAATATCCAGCAAAATTGGGCACGCTAAAACAGAAGTAAAGAAAATTAAAAGTGTTCTTACCAACAAATGCCTATTAACTAACATCAAGAAGAGTTCTTCAGTGTTATACAGAACCAATACTGTTGTACAGGAGCAAAGCATGTTCAGTCACCATGCAAAGTTGGAACAAGATCAAAGCAGCTGAAATGCTGTTTCTAAGGAGAATGTTAAGAGTTCATGGACAGCAGAGAAAACAAAAACTAAACAACCTTGAAAGCAGCATATGACCACATGAAGTAGATGTAATTATCCCTAAAACAGAGATCTGAATATGACCACATAAAGTGCAAATCAATTTTCATTGCACTTCCAAAGAAGACAGGGGCTATAGAATGCGAACTCCATCGCACAATCAGTTTGATGAGTCATGTAACAAAAATCCTGTTAAGAATAATCATGATGAGGACAAGGAATAGAATCAAAAGAGAAATAGCAGAAGAACAGTGTGGATTTGTGGAGGGGAAAGGAACTATTAATGCCATATACATCCTAAGAACTATCATAGAGAGGTCAGTGGAGATGAATAAGGATTTGTATTTATGCTTTGTTGACTATACCAAGGCTTTCGATCGGGTACGACATGAAGAATTGATCAACCAACTGGAGAGACTCAATGTCGATGGAAAAGATCTACGAATAATCAGGAATATGTACTGGGAACAAACGGCTGCAATGAGAATAGAAAACAATATAAGCTCTTTTCAAAACATCAAAAGAGGAGTCAGACAGGGTTGTGTTTTGTCACCAGATCTGTTTTCACTATATAGCGAAAACATCATGAGAAACCTAGAAGACAACCCTGGATTAAAGGTTGGAGGGAAAATGATAAACAACATTCGGTACGCAGATGACACCGTGCTCGTTGCAGAAAATGAAAGGGACCTACAAAACCTTGTGAATATACTAGAAACAGAAAGCAAAAGAAAGGGGTTGGAACTAAACAGCAGGAAGACTGAAGTCATGGTAATCAGTAAAAAACATGAAATCCACTCCTGCAAAATAACAGCAAATGGCACAACCTTGACACAGGTTAATAAGTTCAAATACCTGGGAACGGTCATTTCATCAGACGGCAGATACACATCGGAAATAGCTGGCAGAATCGGCCAAGCCAAAACAGCATTCAAGAAGATGACAAGCATTCTTACCAACAAATGCCTATCAATTAACATCAGAAAGAGAGTCCTTGAGTGTTATATAGAACCAATACTGTTGTACGGATGCGAGGCGTGGGCAGTCAGCAAGCAAAGCCAGAGCAGGATTGAGGCAGCCGAGATGTGGTTTCTCAGAAGAATGTTGAGAGTACCATGGACAGCAAAGAAAACAAACGAGACAGTCTTGATGGAGGCAGACACAAGTCGATCACTGATAAGGAAGATTAGGAAAAGACAAGCAACATTTATAGGCCATTTTATGAGGAAGGGGGATTTGGAGCACCTGGTCACAACGGGAAAGCTGGAGGGAAAGAGAGCACTGGGTAGACCCAGGGAGAGAATGCTGGACGGACTTGCAGAGTGGCTGGGGATGAAGAGGGTGGGGGAGATGCTGGGTGCAACGAGAGATAGAGATGGTTGGAAGTCCATGGTCGCCAACGCCATGCGGCAGGGCACCTGATGATGATGAAAGTGCATATGTACTTATCCCCTAAATGCAGAAATCTGAATTAGTGAATATGACCACAGAAAATACATGTACTTATCCCCTAAACGCAAAAATCTAAAAATGACCACAGGAAGTACATTTAATCATCCCCTAACCACAGAAATCTGAATATATGACCACAGAAGGTACATGTACTTATCTCCTGAATGCAGAAATCTGAATATGACCACAGAAAACATATGTGCTTATCCCCTAAATGCAGAAATCTGAAAAGGACCACAAAAAGTAGGCCTACATGTAATATCCCCTAAATGCAGAAATCTGATTATGGCCACCGAAAGCACAATTAGTTATCCCGCAAACGCAAAAATCTTAACATGACACAAAAAGCGCTTAGATTTGATTTTTATCGAGATTTTGCGCTATATATATATTGTAATTATTATTATTATTATTATTAAAAAGTTCATGTAGTAATACCCAAATGCAGATATCTGAATATGATCACAGAAAAGTACATGTACTGATGTAGTTATCCCCTAAATGCAGAAATCTAGCCATGACCACAGAAAGTACATGTACTTACCCAGAAATCTGTATATGACCACAAAAAAGTTCATGTAATTATACCTAAATGCAGAAATCTGTATATGACCACAAAAAAGTTCATGTAATTATACCTAAATGCAGAAATCTGTATATGACCAAGGAAAATACTTAGTTATCCCCTAAATGCAGAAATCTGAACATGACCACAGAAAGTACATGCACTTATCCCCTAAACGCAGAAACCTGAATATGACCACAGAAAGAACATGTTATCCCCTAAATGCAAAAATCTGAATATGACAACAAAGAGTACATGCATTTATCCCCTAAATGCGGAAATCTGAACATAACCGCAGGAAGTGCTAGCAGTAGCACTTATCCTTTAAATGCAAAGTATCGTCATAGAAAATACAAATATTTACCTCCTAAATGCAGAAAATCTGAGTATTTTCAGAAAAAAAAACATGTACTTATCCCTTAAATGCAAAACTCATCACAATAACCTAAGTGCAGAAATCTGAGTATTTTCACAAAATATAGATGTACCTATACCCTTATTGCAGAAATCTGATTATTATCCCCCCTAAAAAAGAAAACAAAACATGTACTCACCCACTAAATGCAGAAATCTGAGTATCATCACAGAAAATATATATATATGTATCCCCTAAATGCAGAAATATAAGTATTATGATAGAAAATACAAGTACTTATCCCCTAAAAGCAGAAATCTGAATATCACACCAGAAAATACAAGTTTCTTATTTCAAAACCTGAACCTGGAAATAAGGGCAAATTGTCGAGCACATAATCCAATAAATATTTCCTAAACTTAAACTCACACTTTTAGCTCAAGAAACTTTAAACTGCAAAAAATATAAAGCGCTGTAAATTCAATAAATGAATGAACAAATACATTTATAACATACTGCATGTAACTAAGATACAACAAGACAAAACACACAGCATATTTCTTTTTGTTTTTATAAACACAGATAACTTTTGTTTAACATTTCTATACTTTTGGATATGTATATAAATATAAAATATAAATATCTTGTTTGGTATCCAACAGGGCATGGTGTCCAACTGGGCAGCATACATCAATGAAGCCAGTCCATCATCATCCTTCTGGTTGAACCCTTTGCCTGAAACAGGAAAAATACAACCGTCAACTCTAAAACAAATGATCTCCAATTACGAATAGTTAAGAAACAAAATTTGCCAGCATTAATAATCACTGTTTCATATGACAAATCAACTGTCATATTTAGGTTGATGTGCATGATTGATAGTCAGATGGGTAAATATTCCATTTCCAATGGGAAGGTCGTGGATTTGATCCTCATAGATGCCTCCACCAAAAGGGTAAGGGATAGAGATTTTTCTGATGTCTTAGGTCAACATATGTGCTGACCTGCCAGTGTCTAAACATGCTCAGTGCTATACCCATGCATACATCTTAAAGATCCTGCAAGACATGTCAGCGGCTGCCTGATGCTAATGCAAACAACACTAAGCATGCCTGCCCACTAAATATGGAGTATGTAGACTATGTAGCAACATATGGTCTGCACAGTGTGAACAAAACAATGCACACACATGCATCCAAAAATTGTCAGAAAGCTAAGGGGAAAAACATTACACAAATCAAAACGCTGTTCAAGCAAGACCTGGTAGATGAACAGAGAAGTACTGTGTGTGTCTAACTCAAACTATTACTATTATAGTATTAGGATTTTTTCTTTAAATTAAGCCTAGCCATCTACACAGAACCATACCTAAGAAAATCAGAGCCTGGAATTGCTAAGAAAAAAAAAAGAAGAAACTTCTAGGGGGGTCCGGGGCATGCTCCCCCGGAAAATTTTTAAAATCAAGACTAAAATCTGTGCATTCTGAGGCATTCTGGAGACAAATTTAAAGGCATCTAACACACTGAAAATCACAATGAATATCAGTCAAAAGAGTATTTAATAAACACTGGGCACAAGATCAGGATCCATCATACACAGCAGATCGTTTCAGTGTGTTCATACACAGACATATTCATCAAAACTAGCTAGAACTAGTAGAAGGCTTATCCAAGTCAGAACGACGAAAGAATCTTTTTTTTTTAAGTATGGTCGTCGATTTTTTTTTAACACGAAAAAATTTTTTTTGCGCGATTTTCGATTTTGATTTCCGCGGAAATCCTCGTTTCCGCGACGAATTCCAGACTCTGAAAATTAAGTACACATCTCAATGCATTCAAGCACATATTTCAAGACCTCTGGTGTTGACCATTCTACCCAATTTATCACCAAGGGGTTTAAAACAACAAAACAAATGCAATGCATAAAGATAATTAAGTACATCAAAACAACAAAACAAATGCAATGCATAAAGATAATTAAGTACATCAAAACATACACATCTAAAAACTTACCTAAAATACCTCACACTGCTTCTGCACATTTCCTTAGAGCCAAAAGTGCAGTTAATACATGTACGCAAATATCAGTCCTAACAAATGAACTAAACAGATTGACTTGAAGGAAAATCTGCAATTGGAAGAGGCACTTGGTAACATGTGCTAGCACAGCACTAACCTGAGTTTTGGATATTTGAAATATGTGCATTTTTTAAATCTACAATCTTTTCTGATCATTTCAATACATATCTAATTAAAAGTGATTGGGCGAAAATGTTGAAACTGGCCATTTGAAATGACATATCTCCAGTTGAAGGATTACAAAAAACAGCTTCAAAAGATTTTGCATATTAATATATCTTCCCCCCCCCCCCCCCCTTCTTTTTTTTTTTAACCACATCCAGTCAGACAAAGGCTACTGTTAGATGTAGTAGTAGTAGTAGTAGTAGTAGGGACTGGCTTTCAATGGCCTAGGCCTTGCGGCCTATTTACGTCCCCTCTTTCTCAACTATTTCTAATACAGGTGTTAAAATGCGCATTTTCTTTTTGTTTGCATAAGCCTAATCAGGCCTTTAATCATCAAAATCGATTAAAAGTTCTTTGAATTTTGGAATTTCGTCCAAAAAATTCTTGAATTTATTAGTATCTTGTGCAAATTTTATGTTAGTTGGGAGTTTATTCCACAAAGGGGCTACTCAATGTGAAAAAGAAAATTTTCTTGAGTTAGTACGACAGTGTTGAATAAATATCTTTCCTTCCTTGTTTCTTGTGATATTACATTGTGAAACAGAAAAGAGTGAGTCAACACAAATATTATCAACTCCATTAAATATCTTATATGTTTGAATAAGGTCACCACTTGTCCTTCTGCCTTTGAGTGTAATTTCAAATACTTCAATCGTTCTGCGTAAGATTTATCTTTGCATTCTTTTAATAGCTTTGTTGCACGTCTTTGTACTCTTTCTATTTGCGCTGACTGTCTTTTCAAGGATGGACACCATATTGCATTTGCATGTTCCAAATGTGGTCTAACAAAAGATTTATATAGTTTTAGAAATATATCCTTATCTAAGTAAGAAAAGCTTCTCCTAATAACTCCCAACATTTGATTTGCTTTATTAACTATTTTACCAATATGTAAATCGAAGGACAACATGCTGTCGAAAGTTACTCCCAAATCCTTTTCCTCTTTTACGATTTTTATCTGCTTTATGCTGTCATTTTGTCTCATATAATATAGGCCTATATAATGTGTGTTCTTGGTTCTTCTTCTCTTCTTCTTGTTCAGTGTCCACAATCAGCGCGTTGATTATTCTGACACTAAAGAGTGAGTCAACACAAATATTATCAACTCCATTAAATATCTTATATGTTTGAATAAGGTCACCACTTGTCCTTCTGCCTTTAAGTGAATGCAATTTCAAATACTTCAATCGTTCTGCGTAAGATTTATCTTTGCATTCTTTTAATAGCTTTGTTGCACGTCTTTGTACTCTTTCTATTTGCACTGACTGTCTTTTCAAGGATGGACATCATATTGCATTTGCATGTTCTTGACACACAGCACATGAAATTCATGCTCCCCCCGGAAATTTTTTTGAATATAGATGCAAAATAGTGTAATCTGACAGTATCTGTTACAACTTTATGGCTTGTTTATGATCCTTTGTACTGAAGCAAATAATTCATACACATTGGTGTCAAATTTCAAGAAAAATAATTTGGTATTTTTTCTAATGTTAAACTTAAATGTATGCTCCAACAAACATTAAACAACCTTGACTGAACAGCTTCAAGGTTCTTTGCAGTTTTCTGCCTCATCTGGTGCTTCTTTGATCTGAAATAGTCTGAAAGTTTGTGGATGCCTGCTCAGTTATTTGAACTGAGTTCACAGCGACACAAGACAGCAGGCTTCATCAGCCTGTGCTATTTTTGAAAGCCACGCTGCCTGCAGCCATGTGCTCATTTCCATAACATCAATTTTTCGTGACCTCCACTCCCAACACCGCTTACTTTTGCAATTTTTGTCAACGTTTTCGCTGTAGCAGACCCTGTCTCCAGAATTTCGGCTCAAGACATGGTCACACTGTTCAAAAGTTTCGCAGTTTTGAAAACAAGCCGCGCCTGACAAACAAAAAAACACCGGAAGTGACTCTAGCAGAAAAATGATACCGGATTTATCCCCCTTCTCGAAGTTTTGCCATCTGCTACGAGTTCTCAACAGACTGACAAACATTGAAACAGCCGACTTTCGCGAAGAAAAAAAAAATATTAGTCCACTTTACAGATACATCATTGACGGTGTTACTCAAATCTCCTGAATAACATCACAGGTGTCTATTTCTCAAGCCTGGTTGATGCCAGGCTACGATAATAATTGTATTATGATAGTATTGACTATTGTACATGTGTATAGCT
>JAPXFY010000027.1:21400561-21410561 GCA_030674185.1 Monoplex corrugatus | reverse complement strand
GTTGTTGTTGTCGTTGAAAATGGACAAGAAGGATTTTTTTCATCTTTTTCTTCTTCTTTTAATTGCTTTTACCGTTTTTTGTTGTTGTTGTTTCTGTTGTTGTTGTTGTTTCTTTCTCTTCTGAAAGGATGGCTGAAAACCACAGGTTTAATCCTTTGATTCCCGCACCCTGTCCACCAGCACCCTGCATTGTCAGCCATACTGCCGCAGCAAAAACTTAACCCTTTGATTCCCTCACCCTACCCACTGCAGGAATCTGGTAGATAGGGTGAGGGAGACAAAGGGTTAAGTTTCTGCAGCTGGTGGATAAAGTGCGGGAGTCAAGGATTGAATAACGAGCTGGGTTGGTGAATATGTGTTTGCAGTGTGTATATGTGTCTATATCGTAATTATACACCGCAGGTATAACGAGGAATTGATTGATGCCATTCTGTAGCCTCTAAGTTTTCAACGAGTACACATGCACACACACACACACCCACACACACACACACACACACACACACACACACACACACACACCACACACACACAGAAAAAAAGGAGAAAAAAGGAGAAAAAAAAAAAAGAATAAAGAAAGTAAGAAAGAAAGAAAGAAGGAAAGAAAGAAGGAAGGAAAGAAATTCAAACAGACTCCATACACATGCAAGTGCACATTCTGCACACCATATGTCGTCCACCGCGCCCCACACCACACACACACACACACACACACACACACACACACACACACACACACACACACACACACACACACACACACACACAACAACACAACACGACACACGCACACATGCAGACACACCACACTTTCTCTCCTTCTCCACGACCCGCCCCCCCACCCCCCCTCCACCCCCCCCCCCCTCCCCCCCCCCCCATCCCCAAAACATTTACAAGATATTTCTCCACATCCTGTGCTCGGCTTGTCTGTCTCTGTCTGTCTGTCTCTCTGTCTATATGTCTGTCTGTCCGTCTATCTATCTGTCTGTCTCTGTCTCTCTCTCTTTCTCTGTCTCTGTCTGTCTGTCCGTCTATCAATCTGTCTGTCTGTCTGTCAATCTGTCTCTCTTTTTCTCTGTATCTGTCTGTCTCTCCCTCCCTCCCTCCCTCCGGTCTGTCTGTCTCTCTCTCTCTACCTCCCTCCGGTCTGTCTGTCTCTCCCTCCCTCCCTCCCTCCGGTCTGTCTGTCTCTCTCTCTCTCTCTCTACCTCCCTCCCCTCCCCCCTCTCTCTCTTTCTCTTTCACTTGACAGTACTTGTAGAAACTTTTCACCGACTGTACGGAACTGTACGAAAATCAACAGAGAGCCAGTTTTTTAGCGGGCGCACAAACTTCACTGCTCTGCAATGCCATCCTAGCTCTCCTTCCTGCCTGCAAAAAGTTTTTTAATAACCTCTGATACTCACACACTCAACACCAATGGACAGGAACAAAATTTGTGAAGGCCACACTACTGCAAGGCAACTGTTCAGCCATTAGTAGAATGGGTGCGTATTATTTTCGAGACTGAGAACAACTTGCACAAAACTGTATTGATATGGATGATCATCATCTTCGGGACTATACATTGAGGTGAGAATGCTGTTCTGTTTGTCTCTCTTACGTTTAAAAAAAATCAGTTCCATTCAATTCATAGCGATGTTTGTAGTTATTCATCATCATCATCATGTGCCCTGCCGCATGTTTATCCCTTGTAGCCTCAAGCGCATCTTCCACCCTCTCTGTCCTCAGCCACCCTGCAAGTCCGTCCAATATTTTCTCCCTGGGTCTGTGTGATAGTGTCAGAATAATCAACGCGCTGATTGTGGACACTAAACAAGAAGAAGAAGAAGACCTGGTGCTCTCTTTCCCTCGAGCTTTCCGGTGATGTTTGTCACTATTACAGTATTAGTATTACATCTAAAAGAGAACTTAACTTCGGCACGCCTGCTGCTTGGTGCTGGCCACAGCGATATAACACTTAAAGATAAAATACAATAATACACACACACATACACTCACACACACACACACACTCATACACACACACACTCATACAACACACTAACACACACACACACACACAATACACACTAACACACACACATACACACACAGAGACACTTACACACATGAACACACACACACGTGCGCTCGCACACACACACACACACACACAATAACACACATACTCACACACACACACACACACACACACACACACACACACACACATGCACACACACACACACACACACACACACACACACACACACACCACACACACATACGCTGTAACAACCCTCCCCCCAATTGATGTGCGCATTCACACACAAGAAAACACACACACATACACACACACACACATGCACACACACATTATACACACACACACACACACACACTCCAAACCAGTCTATGACAGATCTGTCCCTTTTTATAAACAAACATTTGATAAAAGCCAACATCTTTGTAAGAACACTGTGCTGACAGTTCAGGAGCAGCGTGTTCAGACCTCAGGTGGGCCACAGTTTCTGATATTATTTTTTTTTTGTTGTTGTTGTTTTTTTTGTGTGCACTGGGCTGGCTGCTGCTGTGGACAGTGCGATGGACTCAAAATTTTCTGGAACCAGAAAAAAAAACTTGGGAAAAGAATCAACGTATTTAATACAACCAGGCAAGACAGGCGCAAATTTGTCAAACATAGAAGTAAGATCACAAACGAACAAAAATTTTTGTATTTTTGTTTTTTGTGTTTGGTGTTTGTTCATTTGTGATCGTACGTCTACGCTTGACAAAGGCCAGTTGGTCGAAAATTTGCGCCTGTCTTGTCTGGTTGTATTAAATACGTGTTCTGATTTTGTTTTGTTTTGTTTTTGTCACGCTTGTTTTGGATTTCCAAATTTTCTGTCCCGCATTCAACAGCAGTCCTCAAGATAAAATCAAACAAACAAACAAACAAACCAACCAACAACCAACCAACCAACCAACCAACCAACCAACCAACCACCAGCCAATCTGCCCTATTTGCATATTACTCCAGTCATTCTTGTAGTGTGGCCTCAGTTGTTCATGGATCCTGTTGTGACACCCTTTCACAGGCGTCCTGATCTCTTTCAAGGAACAGCTTCCCTCAGTGTGTCAGTGTTTTTCAGTCTCTGACTGTGTTAACTGTCTGACCATCTGGTAACAAGTCCACAAGCAGCACATCTTTTGCTGAACTTTGAATTTTTTTGTATTTTGGGGGAAGGGGGAGGGGGAGGTGAGAAGGACGATACCCTGAATTTATATCACCAGAGTGGTTAGAGCATTAAGTTAGGCTTGGAACAGGACAGTTTTTGTGTTGCAGGCTGCGATTCTGACCACAGCACTGAAACCACCCTTGTCACATTGTGAACGAAGTGTTGCTTTCAGTTGACTGTGGTCGAAATTTGTTTTTTATTTATTCTTTGGGATCTTTCTGCTGCTTTTGATACCAGTGACAAATTTATCCTCCTCTCTGGTCTTGAACACACATGTGGAATCCAAGGTAGTGCTCTTTCTTTGTACCTGTCACACCTATCTGCCCTCTTCATTCAGTCATATAAATAAGTCCAAGGCCTAGCTAGTTAACCCTTTGACTCCCGCACCCTATCTTCCTGCAGGAAGCTGGTGCATAGGGTGAGGGAGTCAAAGGGTTAAGTTTTTGCTTTGTTAGCATGGTTAACAATGCAAGATGCTCGTGGACAGGTTGCAAGAGTCAAAGGATTAGAGTTACATATGGGGTCCCCAAGGCTGGACACTCGGGCCAGTCCTCTTCACACTCTACACGTTACCACTTGCCAATGTCATGTCAGTACAACACCAAAAATTATTTCTATGTTGATAATTGTCAGTTTCAGAAAAGTTCATTTTCCAGACCCCCCCCCCCCCCCCCCCCCCCCTTTGAACATCCTGATTTTATTTCTATGCTGATAACTCTCAGTTATGCAAAAGTGCATCTTTCAGCTCTTTTTTTTTCCCCAAAGCCTCTGACAGTTATGTTAAAGTCCAGAACTGGATGACACTTTATAAGCTACAGTTGAATGGAGATAAGACTGATCTAATGGTCATTGGCATAAAGCACAAGTTTTCCACTGTAAAGATTGATTCTATCCAACTAGGTGACAACACTGTTGTATTATCTGATTCAATCGAAAGCCTTGATGTTGTTTTTTGTCCACAACTCTCCATGCAAAAAGTTCATCACCCAAAACTGTCAGTCTTGTTAACTGTCATCTGCGATGATTCAGTTCTATTCGCCGTTATCTTTCAACTTTAGCAGCATCTGAACTTGCCACTTCTCTTATTTTTCTTGTATTGCTTACTGTAACTCTCTGCTCTCTGGCTCGCCTGCTTCTTCAGTCATATGCTTCTAGCATATTCAGAATTTTGCAGCCCCTCATGGCTTTCATGAAAAGAGGCCTGATCATGTCACTCCCTTGCTTCACTTTCTCCACTGGTAGCCTGTTGCTCACAGAATTTCATACAAAATCAATACATTATGCTACAAGTGTATTAATGGTATTACACCTATTTACCTTTGTGATGACCTCAACACCCTTGCCCAACCTCTTTGTTCTGCTTCCGACATATTTGTTAATGAATTTCTCGATACGGATGATAGCCTGTCATTTTCCATGTGTGCTCCATACAGTTGGAATGAGCTTCCCCTGTCTCTTTAACAGCAGGGCTCCTACTTTTCTTTGAATTCGCGGATTTCCGCTAAAACCGAGAGTGAGAATCAGCAACAACAAAATATTTTCTGCGAAAAATAAAACAAACTATAAAAAAACTATATATTAAGCTCAGATATGTGTCAGATTGTGCCATTTTAAACGTAAATTTTCAAAATTTTCCAGGTGGGCAACTCCCCCCCCTCCCTCCCCTCCCCAGACCTCCCCTGATTTTCAGGGATTTTTGCTTTTCCTCAGTGGGAGCCCTGAACAGTCACATACTCTGTCTTCCTTCAAGTGTAACTTGATTACATACCTTTATGTCCAGTAGTGGTTTCTCCCTCTACACGCTCACCCCTTCGTCCCATTTTTTTCAGTCCTGTCCTCTTTCTCCCAGTATGCATGTGCTTTGTTCCATTGTGAGTGAATGTTTTAGTAAAGATGATAGTGCGCGCTTTGGTTTGATTTGTATATCAAGATTTATATTAATAGTGACAGTAATAATGGATGATGATGATTGGTGATGATGATAATGATGATGATGTTATCATTATTATTATTGATATTATTATCGTTTGCAGAATCTGGCGTTATAACGATATCTGTAGCAAAAATTACATCTTAGGATCTAAATTCTGTTTTGCCTCGTATGCTTACCGCGCACAGACGACTTAATTCCCATCCCTCTGCCCGCCATCTCTTGATGGACCATGACGATGCTTGGGCCTCGAAAGCAAAGGTACAGGACTTGCAGAATCTCAACATTGACAGGGACGTGCACTCACATGCGTGTTCGAGTTGCTTTCGCTTTGGACCAACAGAGTGACTTTGTCGGGTAGAATACGCATTTAGTACAATAATGATATTAGCTATTCCAAAATTAAAACAAAAAATTTTAATTAACTATACATGCATGCTTCCTTATTTTTTGTTAGTGTACATTCAGAGTTCCTTATTGTTCAGTTTCTTACTGATGTTTGTGTTGAGTTTCAGTTTTGTTTTCAATTTTTTACCGCATGAATCATTATATGTTATCTGATAAGATTATCATAGTTTTTCTCTTTGTTACAGACTTTTTCCAAAGAGGTGTGTTTTGGGCCTCGCCATCCTGACAGTGTCTTCACTGTACCTGGCCTACTTCATGATCCACAGATCAGTACTGTCACCACTAGCAGTACCAGCATCCAAAGAACCAATCTCTGTTCCTGAAGGAGAGATGGTCTCATATACTGTGATGAACAGAAACCTCCGTAATGAACAAGTCAGTGTTGATGGAGAGGAAAGATTTCTGGTGACAACCAGTGCAACAATCACAACAGAAAACACAACAAAGAAGGCATCTTCAATACGTGACATTCTAGATGCTGCAGCAAAACAAGCCAAGAGTGTGTACATTCCCTCCACCTTTAAGTACAACAACCATATATATTTTGCTATGTCAGAAACTGAACATATCTCTACATATTCCAGCTTCCTTATCAACCCCAGCCACATTTGTTCCGCAAATGGAGAATCTGATCGGGGGAGTCCATTCCTCATGGTGTTGGTGTTGTCAAGCTACCTTCCACAAGCTGCCAAAGAACGTGAGGCCATCAGGGTCACCTACGGCAGTGTGACCACAGGACAGCAGTGGCCAGGAGGCAGACCTCTGGTTGCTCCAGTCACCATGGTGTTTCTGCTGGGCTCACCTCCAACGTTAAAGCACAGGCGTCTGATAGAGATGGAGAACGCCAAGTTTCATGACATGCTGGTTGCTGACTTTGTGGATTCCTATCAGAACCTGACGCTGAAGGTGCTCCATGGTTTGTATTGGGTTCTACACAACTGTCCTCAAGTGAAATTTGTTCTGAAAGCAGATGATGATGTGTTTGTCAACTTGCCTCTTCTGACTTCATTTTTGTGTATACGTGGAGAGAACAATTCACTGTATGGACATGCTTATTTTGCTGCGAAAGTAGAACGAGAAGGACGCTGGGCAGTATCGGTGCAGGCATACCCAGTACCACTGTTCCCGGTATATATGTCAGGCACTGCCTATGTGATGTCCATAGATGCTGCACAGAAGATTCTAGAGGCCTCCAGCAAGTTGCCATTGATTCCAGTAGAAGACGCTTTCATTACTGGTATCCTCTCACAGATCACCAAAGTTCGGCGAATGAAGACTGCTGGTTTTACTCATTTTAGTGAAGAAAAACCCAAAATGTGTGATTTTGTGAAGGACGTACGCTTTATAGGTAATAACATGCATGCATGTGACAAGAGAGGAATGTGGACGTCCATGAAAATCAGTGGTCACCACTCATGTTCTTAGCTGTATTTGTAGTTTTGTTATATGATTCTGCGTTGCAGTTAAACTAATCAGCTAACCAATCAGTCAACCAGCAAACCAACCAACCAACCAACCCACAGCAAATCTACATATCATCATCAAGTGCCCTGCCACATGGCATTGGTGATCATGGCCCTCCATATGTATCTATCCCTTGTTGCCGCAAGCACATCTACCACCTTATCTGTCCACAGCCACTCTGCAAATCCGTCCAATATTTTCTCCCTGGGTCTACCTGGTGCTCTCTTTCCTTCCAGCTTTCCTGTTGTGACCAGGTACTCCAATAATTCCCCTTTCCTCATAAAATGGCCTATAAATGTTGCCTGCCTTTTCCTAATCTAAAAATCTACATATACATAATGCACAGGTGGCCCAATGGAAGATAATGAGGTCTTTGTACAGGATTGTGTGTCAGTGAATGACAAAAATGAGATAATCACAATACTCTTGAGCACATAATAGTTATTGCTGTGTAAGATCCTACTACTGGTGGGATGTAGCATACATCAAATAATTTTTTTTAAATAAAGTTTTTTTTGCGATAATGCTTTCTTTACAGACTGTAATAGTTCTTTGCAAATAATCTTAAATTTGTCAGTTGAAGTTCTTTTGAAAACTATGGCTGCATACTACTCAGACTCTAGGTAAACCATGTGGCTGTATTCCAGATTTCAGTAGAACACATAGGCTGGCCATCTGGCACCGTACTTATTTACCCTCGATGGTAATGGCCAATTAAGGATCATAGACAATGTGTGTTTCACTGGGCTTGAAAACTATGACCATCCATGGAGATGTCTTAAAAGTTGTCAGGAGAGAGAACTGGAGCACATCTTTATTTTTGAGGGTAGTAACAAAAGCAGAATAATGCCTGTATACATCCAGCTCTTGCCTGTTGAGGTCTACACTAATACAACTACACGATGATGCCCATATACCCATGTAGGATCTGTACTAATACCAATGAACTATGATACCATAAAGACATAAAAAAAACTGCAGATTTGAAATAACAGTAGAATCCACAGAGAGAGAGAGAGAGAGGAGAGAGAGAGAGAGAGAGAGAGAGAGGAGAGAGAGAGAGAGAGAGGAGAGAGAGAGAGAGAGAGAGAAGACAGACAGACATACAGATGCAGAGACACAGAGATAGACAGACAGACAGATGTACAAACTATCACCACTTCCATTAATTTTTAATTCTTTTATTAATATAAAGATAATTTCCATGAATACACAAATGCTGACACTGAAGAATATAATATCTTAAAAGAATTAGGGAATGTTGCTTATTTAACAGTATTATAGACTTGAGTTATTTATACAAATTCTTAAATATGGTGTAACACTGCATAGTTTCAGTGTGTTACGGTTTCAGTGTGTTAAGTGAAATGTAATAGGACTGTCTTGAATGTTGCTTTGTATTGATGGGAGCTTACGTTTGATGACAGAGTGTTACAGAGTAAGATAACAGAGTATCTAGGACCTGATTTAAACATGTCAGTATTGGAACTAAGTTTAGTGTGATGTAAAGAGTTTGTATGAAATTTTGATTGGAGCATCATTCTGTTAGACAGATTCTAGTTCACTTTTTGCATAAATATTCCTTTGTTATTAGCAAGAGTTTGTCTTATAACTGGAGCACATTAAGTGTCATATAATCTGTTAGTTGCAGATTTGATAATAGTATCCCCGCCTTCTGAAAATTGTGTGTTCGAAATTTTCTCTTTTCTCTCACTCTATTTGTTTCTTCCATCTTCCTTTGCTTTCTGTCATTTCTTCCTTCATTTTGTGCCTTCACCTGTATGTGTTCGGTAAAGTCCTACGTCCTCTCTTAGGATTGATAATTAGATACACGTATTAAGTGCATTTTTGGCTCTAGGGAAATGTGATATGCAGAAGCGATTTTAGGCAATCTAGGCCTGTTTATATATGTTTTAGTGTCCTTAGTTCTGTTTGAATTTGTATTGAGGTATATTTTTAAATCCTTTATGTGATAAATTGGAAGGAATGGTCAGTACCAGAGGCATTTCCTTAGATTATGTGGGCGACTGCATTGGTATATGTGCTTTTATTTTATTTTCCTTTTTTTTCTTTTTGAAGTAATGTTTATGTTTTGAAATGGTTATAGCTCTGATATGGCTCTACCCAGTCGGCTAGGCTTTAAACAAAAGTAACAATAAATGAATAACAGGGTTTTCATTGTACTGGTGTTGGTAGAGCCAGAGAGGGTAGACCAACTATTGATGCATATAAAATGTCACTTTGGCATGGTCATTTTATTAGGAAGTGTTTGATTTTGCATATCTGATATGCTTTCCTAGATACAGTTTTGCATAATGAAACCTTCCTCATATCTGATGCTGCTTACTTTTTGTTTTATTTGACTTGTCATGTCTGACGCTGTCTACTTTTCATATTATTTGGCTATCGAAACAAGTAAAAGTTTTGTTATGAATGTCTGTCTGTTGTGTTTTACTGTCATAAGCATAAGTTTATGATTTTATGAGGGATCAATGACATACGATTTAGTTTGCATCATTCATTATTTAAATTATCAATGCTGATCTGAAATGATTTAGATTGTGTGTCATTAAGTTAGAGTTGCCTGTATGAATCAATGTGTAATCACAGAAAAGTTTTACATGGCTGTTGTATAATATATATATATATATCTTCATCATCATCATCAGGTGCCTTGCTGCATGGCGTTGGCGATCATGGACTTCCATCTCTCTCTTTTTCTTGTTGCCTCAAGCATCTCTTCCACCCTCCTTGTTCCCAGCCACTCTGCAAGTCCGTCTAGCATCTTCTCCCTGGGTCTACCTGGTGCTCTCTTTCCCTCCAGCTTTCCTGTTATGACCAGGTGCTCCAAATCCCCCTTCCTCATAAAATGGCCTATAAATGTTGCCCGTCTTTTCTTAATCTTCCTTATGAATGATCTACTTGTGTCTGCCTCCATCTTGACTGTCTTGTTTGTTTTCTTTGCTGTCCATGGAAC
>JAPXFY010000027.1:21388061-21395561 GCA_030674185.1 Monoplex corrugatus | reverse complement strand
AGGATAACTATGATAATATCATGGTGTACAGATAACTATAATAACTATCATGGTGTACAGATAACTATGAATAACTATATGGTGTACAGTAACTATAATAACTATCATGGTGTACAGATAACTATAATAACTATCATGGTGTACAGATAACTATGATAACTATCATGGTGTACAGATAACTATGATAACTATCATGGTGTACAGATAACTATGAATAACTATCATGGTGTAGAGATAGATGATAACTTCATGGTGTACAGATAACTATGATAACTATCATGGTGTACAGTAACTATGATAACTATCATGGTGTACAGATAACTATAATAACTATCATGGTGTACAGATAGCTATGATAACTATCATGGTGTACAGATAACTATGATAACTATCATGGTGTACAGTAACTATGATAACTATCATGGTGTACAGATACTATGATAACTATCATGGTGTACAGGTAACTATGATAACTATCATGGTGTACAGATAACTATGATAACTATCATGGTGTACAGATAACTATGATAACTATCATGGTGTACAGATAACTATGACAACTATATGGTGTACAGTATAACTATGATAACTATATGGTTACAGATAACTATAAACTATATGGTGTACATATAACTATTAACTATCATGGTGTACAGATAACTATGAGACTATCATGGTGTACAGATAACTATGATAACTATCATGGTGTACAGATAACTATTAAACTATCATGGTGTACAGATAACTATGACAACTATCATGGTGTACAGATAACTATTAACTGTCATGGTGTACAGATAACTTATAACTATCATGGTGTACAGATAACTATATAACTACAGGGTTGTACAGATAACTATGAACTATCATGGTGTACAGATAACTATGATAACTATCATGGTGTATAGGTAACTATGATAACTATCATGGTGTACAGATAACTATGACAACTATCATGGTGTACAGATAACTATGATAACTATCATGGTGTACAGATAACTATGATAACTGTCATGGTGTACAGATGACTTGGTAAGTATTATAATGTACAGATAACTATAACAACTATCATGATGTACAGATAACTATGAAACTATCATGATGTACAGATAACCATGAAAACTAACATGGTTGACAGATAACTATGATAGCTATCATGGTGTACAAATAGCTATGATAACTATCATGGTGTACAGGTAACTATGATAACTATCATGGTGTACAGGTAACTATGATAAATATCATGGTGTACAGATAACTATAATAACTATCATGGTGTACAGATAACTATAATAACTATCATGGTGTACAGGTAACTATAATAACTATCATGGTGTACAGATAACTATAATAACTATCATGGTGTACAGATAACTATGATAACTATCATGGTGTACAGGTAACTATGATAACTATCATGGTGTACAGATAACTATAATAACTATCATGGTGTAGAGATAGATATAACTTCATGGTGTACAGATAACTATGATAACTATCATGGTGTACAGGTAACTATGATAACTATCATGGTGTACAGATAACTATAATAACTATCATGGTGTACAGATAGCTATGATAACTATCATGGTGTACAGATAACTATGATAACTATCATGGTGTACAGGTAACTATGATAACTATCATGGTGTACAGATAGCTATGATAACTATCATGGTGTACAGGTAACTATGATAACTATCATGGTGTACAGATAATTATGATAACTATCATGGTGTACAGATAACTATGATAACTATCATGGTGTACAGATAGCTATGATAACTATCATGGTGTATGTATAACTATGATAACTATAATGGTGTACAGATAACTATTATAACTATAGTGGTGTACATTATAACTATTATAACTATCATGGTGTACAGATAACTATGATGACTATCATGGTGTACAGATAACTATGATAACTGTCATGGTGTACAGATAACTATATAACTATCATGGTGTACAGATAACTATGACAACTATCATGGTGTACAGATAACTATATAACTGTCATGGTGTACAGATAACTATATAACTATCATGGTGTACAGATAACTATTATAACTAGCATGGTTGTACAGATAACTATGATAGCTATCATGGTGTACAGATAACTATGGTGACTATCATGGTGTATAGGTAAACTATGATAACTATCATGGTGTACAGATAACTATGATAACTAGCATGGTGTACAGATAACTATGATAACTATCATGGTGTACAGATAACTATGATGACTTCATGGTGTACAGATGACTATGGATAATCTATATGTGTACAGATAACTATAACAATAACATGATGTACAGATAACTATGACAACTAACATGATGTACAGATAACTATGATAACTGAACATGGTTGACAGATAACTATAATACTATCATGGTGTACAAATAGCTATGATAACTATCATGGTGTACAGGTAACTATGATAACTACATGGTGTACAGGTAACTATGATAACATCATGGTGTACAGATAACTATAATAACTATCATGGTGTACAGATAACTATATAACTATCATGGATGTACAGGTAACTATATACTATCATGGTGTACAGATATAACTATAATAACTATCATGGTGTACAGATAACTATGATAACTATCATGGTGTACAGGTAACTATGATAACTATCATGGTGTACAGATAACTATAATTAACTATCATGGTGTAGAGATAGATATAACTATCATGGTGTACAGATAACTATGATAACTATCATGGTGTACAGGTAACTATGATAACTATCATGGTGTACAGATAACTATAATAACTATCATGGTGTACAGATAGCTATGATAACTATCATGGTGTACAGATAACTATGATAAACTATCATGGTGTACAGGTAACTATGATAACTATCATGGTGTACAGATAGCTATGATAACTATCATGGTGTACAGGTAACTATGATAACTATCATGGTGTACAGATAATTATGATACCTATCATGGTGTACAGATAACTATGATAACTATCATGGTGTACAGATAGCTATGATAACTATCATGGTGTATGTATAACTATGATAACTATAATGGTGTACAGATAACTATTATAACTATAGTGGTGTACATATAACTATTATAACTATCATGGTGTACAGATAACTATGATGACTATCATGGTGTACAGATAACTATGATAACTGTCATGGTGTACAGATAACTATATAACTATCATGGTGTACAGATAACTATGAAACTATCATGGTGTACAGATAACTATGATAGCTTCATGGTGTACAGATAACTTATCTCATGGTGTACAGATAACTATTTAACTAGCATGGTGTACAGATAACTATGATAACTATCATGGTGTACAGATAACTTATGTGACTATCATGGTGTAAGAGTAACTATGATAACTATCATGGTGTACAGATAACTATTATGAACTATCATGGTGTACAGATACTATGATAACTACATGGTGTACAGATAACTATGATGAACTAACATGTTTACAGATAACTATGAAACTAACATGGTGTACAGATAACTATGATAACTGAACATGATTACAGATAACTATAATAACTAACATGGTGTACAGATAACTATGATAACTGACATGTGTACAGATAACTATATAACTAACATGTTCGATAACTTGACATGCATGGTTCAGTAACTATGTACTAACATGATGTACATATTGATAACACATGGTGTACAGGTAACTATGATAACTGACATGATGTACAGATAACTATGATAACTAACATGATGTACAGATAACTATGACGACTATCATGGTGTACATCGAGGTAGTGCAACGCAGGGCAGCCCGCTTCGTAAACAACAAGTATCATCGATACGCAAGTGTTCAACAAATGATCAGGGAACTAGGTTGGACACCATTACAGAGCCGTAGGAAGATCACACAGCTCGCCATGCCATATAAGATTCGGCATGGGTTGGCGTATGTTGATTTTGGAGAGGCTCTTGTGTCTGATGAAAAACCAAAACTTAGGGCTGCAACATCACGAGACAGAAGTTCTCGCTCTCAACAACAGCTCAACCGCTTACAGTGTGTTCGGGACTACCGACAGAACTCATTCCTGCCACGTACCATCCAGGAGTGGAATGAAAACTTGACAGAGGCTGCTGTGTCATCAGAAACTCTTGACCTATTCAGGGCAAGAGTTTGCAGCCTCCTACAATAATAACTCTTTTTGTGTGTGTTTTGTTTTTCTGTTTGTTTTTTGTTTTGCTTTACGTCTGCCCCCCATAAGTGTCAGAATAATCAACTGGATGATTGTGGACACTCAACGGATGAAGATGAAGATGATGAGTAACATGGCGTACAGATAACTATGATAACTGTCATGTGTGCTTCCTGCATGTGCGGCGGGGTGGAGGCGTCAGGATCTGTCTTTGGGTGGGAGTGTCCATGGTACTGGCTTTGTAGCACGTCTGTTTGACAATGGGTTCCAAACAGTGCCGATGGGTGGGGGGGGGGGGGGGTGACCCAATTTTCTTGCAGGCTACAGTTGTTTATCTAGCACTGCATCCACTTATACTTTTGCTCTGTTCAATAAAGTTAAGGGAAACTGAAATGCGGAATTGATTTTTGAATCTTGGCTCAGGTGTGAGGAAACTATTAATGCGGATACTACTACAATCAGCGGAAAGTTGATTTAATCCTTTGATCCCCGCACCCCATCTACCAACTGCAAAAACTTAACCCTTTGACTCCCAGCCCTATCCACCAACTTCCTGCAGGAAGCTGGTGGATAGAGTGAGGGAATCAAAGGGTTAAGTTTCTGCTTTGGTATCATTGTTGACAATGCAGGATGCTGTTGGATAGGGTACAAGAGACTAACGGCTAATCAGATTAATAATAAAGTTTTCGAAATTTAATTTCCAGTCACAAGTAAATGTAAGAATTGACAGTGTTTTTGTGTGTGTGTGTAAAAGCAAAGAACTTGAAGGAATTTTTGATTGCAGGTCATAAGTCTGTTCTCGAGAATGTTCCATGAACAGCAAAGAAAACAAACGAGACAGTTTTGAAGGGGGCAGACACAAGAAGATCATTAATAAAGAAGATTAGGAAAAGACAAGCAACATTTATAGGCCATTTTATGAGGAAAGGGGAATTAGAGCACCTGGTCACAACAGGAAAACTGTAGGGAAAGAACACCATGTAGACCCAGGGAGAAAATACTGGACGGATTTGCAGGGTGGCTGAGAACAGAGAGGGTGGGAGATATATTTGCAGCGACAAGGGATGGATTTGTATGGAGGGCCATGATCGCCAACGCCATGCGGCAGGACACATGATGATGATGATGATTCTCTGGTATGGAAACGCATTTAGTATGTAAAGCTAAGATAAGTTTCTGATGATGATTCTCTGGTATGGAAACGCATTTAGTATGTAAAGCTAAGATAAGTTTCTGATGATGATTCTCTGGTATGGAAACGCATTTAGTATGTAAAGCTAAGAGTAAGTTTCTGATGATGATTCTCTGGTATGGAAACGCATTTAGTATGTAAAGCTAAGAGTAAGTTTCTGATGATGATTCTCTGGTATGGAAACGCATTTAGTATGTAAAGCTAAGAGTAAGTTTCTGATGATGATTCTCTGGTATGGAAACGCATTTAGTATGTAAAGCTGAGAGTAAGTTTCTGAATACCGTAAGTTTTGTTTACTTCTGTATTAAGTGTTGACTTTAAATTTGTACAACAGGTTTGTAGAACATTCAACTGATTTTTTGAAGACCTGCAGAGGCCGCCGATATCAAAGCAAAATCGTCAGCAAAAAAGCAAAAGGAATATTTCCATAATAACTGGTAGTACCTGTGCATTATGTCGACCGTTCTCTGACATATGATCCACCAGTTTGTTTTCATACATTTCAAACTAGGTTGGGCTTGACACACATCCTTTTTAAAAAAAAATGTTTTAAGGATCATTGCACACAGGGAGGTTACCTTTGCGCTCACCTTTTTTTTTTCTCGTCCCATTCTCCCATTAATGGCCACAGATGCTGGCACAGTTATTTTTTTTATACAATGCGATGATGATGATGTCAATGAGGATGATAATCATGATGCTATGGAGTTCCATCTAGGATTAAGACTTCGTGACAGGGCTGTACTCTACGCTTACTATCATAATAACATATCCTGGCGTCAACCAGGCCCGAGAGATACAGACACCTGCGGTGCTGCTCAGAACATTTGACGCATGAGACTCGACTGTGTAGTTCCAGTTTTCCCAATGTGCCCATATCACGCCCAACTGTGGGTAGGAGCCAGTTAGAGCCGAAAAATCCCACAATGATGTATTTTTGAAGGGACTGATGGGGATTCGAGCCCACAACCGTCCAGTCGGTAGTCCATTGCGTTAACCACTACACCACGGCGACTGGTCGCTTGACACACACCCTCGTCTTACCCCAGGAGGACATTAAAAAATCTGAACATTTGAAATTGGTTCTTACACAAGAGGTCAAGGCACTCTAGACTGCATGTAGTGAACAGAAGAATTTGAGAGAGAGAGAGAGATAGTGGGAGCAAGGAGAGAGAGAATGGGAGCGAGCGATGGAGAGAGAGAGAGAGATGAGAGAGAGGAAGGAGAGCGAGAAGGAGAGAGGAAAGAGAGAGAGTGGGCAAGAGCAGAAGAGAGAGGGGAGTAGCAGAGAGGAGCAGAGAGGAGAAGAGAGAGAGAGACGAGACAGAGAGAGAGAGACGACGACGAGGAGAGAGACAATGAGAGAAGAGACAGAGAAAAGAGGACAGAGAGAGAGAGAGAGAGAGAGAAGAGAAGGAGAGATCGAGAGTGAGAGCGAGCGAGCGAGCGAGCGAGAGAGAGAAAAAGAGACAGAGACAGAGACAGAGAGAGAGAGAGATGGAAAAGTGTACACACTGTATTGTTTGTAAGCACACAGTTTTAGCAGTAACCAGCCAGCCTGCACTATCCCCTACTATGTCACCTCGCTCTGTTTTTGACTGGTTTCATCTCGTGCATCGTTGTCTTGTTCCAGTTGTCAGAAATGGACCTGGTCGCGTCTCAATGGACAGGTGATGGCTTTACAGATTGCCTCAGTGTATTTGCCTGTCACATGAAATGGAAATGAGCAGAGACCGCAGTCAGGACAACTAACAGAGGACCTTCGCGAATCAGTGACCCGATTCTGAGAGGATGCAAACACGTAGAGACAGTTGGACGGCCGTACATACACGGTCAAAATGCACGCGCGATCACAGCACAAGCGCGCGCGCGTACACACACACACACGCGCGAACGCACACATACACACATACACGCAGACACAGACACACAGAAACACAGACGCACACACACACATACACACACGCAGACAGATAGACACACACACAGACACACACACATGTGCGCGCGCGCAGACACAGACACACACTCACACACACACACTCACACATACACACACACGCACACACAGAGACACACAGACATGAACACACACCCAAACACACACACACAC
>JAPXFY010000027.1:21370561-21373061 GCA_030674185.1 Monoplex corrugatus | reverse complement strand
TATTCACAGAAATGAAATGTAATTTTTTTTTTATCATATCAGGATGTTTACTTGCATGGCTCGACCGTTTCTGTAACAGATTGGCGTGTACGCATACAACGACGCCGCCAAAAGTTAAGAACGGTCCAATCATAAACGGAAAATAAACATCGCTTGAAGTTTTCAGCTGATCCGAAGTCAGTCCAGATTTTTCTTTTTACTTTTCAAGGTCATTGTGACATTTAAGAAACATCGGATGAAAGGAAAGCTGATGTAAAGCGAGGATAATAATAAACTGTCGAAAGACTGTAACCAAAATTTAGTTTATTGTGGCATGTTCCGAGGAAAGTGCTATTTACATACCTTCATGAAGAAAAAAAAGAAGGTTGATTTAGGTCCGTGTGATCTTGATTTTGATGTTATGACTTCCAAAGTTAGGCATTCGCGACTCCTGAAAGGTCCACCTTTGACCCAGGTCTAATAAAGATCCACCCGTAAAGACCTGAAGGAATCTTATTATCATATTTTTGTCAGAAGCACATACATACACACTCACACACACACACACACACACACACACACACACACACACACACACACACACACACACACACACACAACACACACACACCAGAGTCACCGTCACAGACACACGTCCTCGTGTTGCCTATTTGAAACAAATTTCCCTGTTTTTTTGAAAGTGAGATCAGAAAAGGTTTATTAATGAAACATAAAGGAAAAAAATGTTATGTTTGGAGAAGTCTGAAAACTAAAATTGCAATGACTTTTTTTCAGGCCACGGGTAGACCACTGACAGAAGACAACATGACAACACTACAAAGAATAACTTCAAAAGGTAAAAAAAGAAATATGATGATGATGATGATGATGATGACGACGACGACGACGACGACGATGATGATGACGATGACAATGACGATGATGATATTACTGCCCCCGCTGCTGCTGCTGCTACTACTACTACTGCTACTACCTCTACTACTATTATTACTACTATCACTGCTGCTGCTGCTGCTACTATTACTACCACTACCTACTACGAGGGTGAGTCAAAAAGTAATGCCTTTTTATTTATATCAGACGAAGTTTTTGATAAAATTACCTGAATTGTTGCTCAGTTACAAATGATTATACTTGTTAAGGACTGAAATATTTTGTTTGGTGTGTTTCCGGTTCATAGATTCGTGAGGAAAATTCAAAGTGGCTGCCCCCTTAGAGCTGCGTCAAAAACAATGAGCAGTGATTGAATTCCTTGTTGCTGAGAGGGAAACCCCTGTGAACATTCACAGACGATTACAGAATGTGTATAAGGAGAATACTTTAGATTATAGCAATGTTCGCAGGTGGGTCTGTCGTCTGAATGATGAAAAGGTGGGAACTGCGAACGTAGCAGATCTGTATCTGCAGGATACGTTGCTGCCGCCAAGGTTTATGGCATTATCGCGACGGGTTTGGGTGTGCGCAGCTTAGCAGGTTTGCTGTTTGGATGTTATTAGTTTTTTAAATCTTTCAAGAGTTGTTGAATCTTTCAAGATAAACCTCGTTCTGGCCGTCCGTCCACTTCTGTGAATCCTGCCAATAAAGCAAAAGTAGATGCTCTGATTAGAGAAGATAGGCGCATAACTCTTGAGGAGTTGGCAGAAAACCTTGAAGTGAGCCATGGAAGTGCTTATAACATTGTTGAATCACTTGGGTTTTCAAAAGTGTGTGCCCGTTGGGTACCGAGAGAGCTGACTACCGAACGCAAGACTGACAGGGTCAACGCCTGCACTGAACTTCTTGAACAAAGTCAAAGAGACAACACCTTCTTTGGAAGGTTCGTTACTGGTGATGAAACATGGATTCACCTTTATGAGCCAGAATCAAAGAGGTAGTCAATGGAATGGCGCCACCCTACGTCACCAAAACCGAAAAAGTTCAAGACGGAAAAGTCAGCTGGAAAAATCATGGCGACTGTCTTTTCGGATGCTCAAGGTGTCATTCTGGTTGATTTCTTGCCAAGAGGAGAAACAATAAACTCTGAGGCATACATTAAGACCCTGACGAAGCTCAAAGCAAGAATCCGACGAGTGAGACCCAACTTGCAAATCGATAATGTCCTCCTTCTGCATGACAATGCTCGACCACACACAAGCATCAAGACAAGGGAGACAATCGCCTCATTCGGGTGGACAACTTTACGGCATCCTCCATACTCACCAGACTTAGCGCCTTCAAACTATCATCTCTTCGGCCCCATGAAAGAGGTTTTGAGAGGCAAACATTACGCCAGTGACGAGGAAGTGAAAACTGCAGTGAAGACGTGGCTCCAAGCACAGTCAACAGAATTTTACGAGGCAGGGATATACATGCCCTTATTCGAAAGTGGAACATTGCTATTGAGAGAAACGGTGACTATGTTGAGAAGTAGGGATGTGATCCCGAGAGGACCAGCTTCATTTTGATGTATGATACATGTTCCTGTGTCGGTAATTGTTCCTGTACTAAAGAAAAAGGCATT
>JAPXFY010000027.1:21360561-21368061 GCA_030674185.1 Monoplex corrugatus | reverse complement strand
GTATTGCCTTTACCTGGCCATCACATCGATATCTCTACTGTGCCTGGCAGTCTGCCTGTATGCCAGAACAGTGCTGTCTCCAGTGCCAGCAACAAAAATCCGTAAACCAATCTTCGTCACCCAGACCGAAATGATGTCAAAGAGAGATAAAAACAGCAGCCATACTCATGAACTACTTGGTAATAATGTCGAAAACAAGACATCGGCCGTGACATCCAGTTCTGCAGGTACAAGAGTGAAGTCGACACCAGAACGTGACAGGCTGATGAAAGCAGCAGCAGCAATTAAGAGTCACTCGATTCCCCTTTCCCATGTCTCTCACCATGCCAGCCATGAGTATTTTCATCTCTCTCAATCAAACTTTGTCCGTAACTTTTCCCACTTTCTTATCAACCCCACCCACGTTTGTTCCGAAAGCGGAGAGTCTGGTCATGAGAGTCCATTCCTCGTGGTGCTGGTGTTGTCCAGCTATCTTCCACCGGCTGCCAAAGAACGTGAGGCCATCAGGGTCACCTACGGCAGTGTGACCACAGGACAGCAGTGGCCAGGTGGCAGACTTCTGGTCGCCCCAGTCACCATGGTGTTTCTGCTGGGCTCACCTCCCACAACAAAGCACAGGCGTCTGATAGAGATGGAGAACGCCAAGTTTCGTGATATGCTGGTTGCTGACTTTGTGGATTCCTATCGGAACCTCACGCTGAAGGTGCTCCATGGTTTGTATTGGGTTCTACACAACTGTCCTCAAGTGAAATTTGTTCTGAAAGCAGATGATGACGTGTTTGTCAACTTACCTCTTCTGACTTCTTTTTTGTATGTCCGTGGAAAGAACAACTCACTGTACGGATACGTTCTAACTGGTGGTAGTGTACGTCGTAAAGGACGTTGGGCAGTGTCCGAAGACGTCTACCCGTTATCAACGTACCCGTTGTATATATCAGGCACTGCCTACGTCATGTCCATGGACGCTGCACAGAAGATCGTAGAGGCCTCCAGCAAGTTGCCATTGATTCCAATAGAAGATGCTTTCATCACTGGCATTCTTGCGCAGATTACCAAAGTCGTGCGTGTGAGAACTTCTGGTTTCACACATAATACTGGAAGAAAGGCTAACATGTGTGATCTTGTTCGCGACACTCACCTGGTAGCAGGCGATCGCATGAAAGCCTTTGATAAGTGGAGGTTGTGGACAGATTTTAGCTATAGTAATCATCCCTCATGTTCCTAGTTGTACTGTGCAGTCTATGGCACAATTGTACGTTGAAGTGATCTCCTTCACTATTTATATATAACAGGAACGTTATTCCATGTTGTTTTTTTCTGTAAATCTGGCGAATTTGTTTCTGAATAATGTTAGTGTTTTGTATTGGCATTACAAAGCCAGTTGGCCAAAAATTTGCGCCTGTCGTATTTTGTCAATTAAATACGCGTTTTCACTCTCTTTTATTGTTTCTGAGTTACATTGGTGTGTGTGCAATTCTAACTGATGAGTCAGCCAATCAACCAATCACTCAACGAACTAATTTTCAACCAGACAAAACTGAACACTATTTATTCAGCGAACATGGATTAAAAAGCAGGCAACGAAAACAATATTTCAAAACAAGAGATTGTGACAAGAGTTTAATAATACAACATAAAATATCAGAATGGCACTCGAACATGGGACATAGATATAGTTGCATAAGTAAAGGGTGGGGGTGGAGTGGGGCACTTATCGTTGTTTTATACAAACTCTACCATACAGATCAAGACACAACAGACTTTTGTGTGGAGCGTAATCAGATGATGGTCCTCCTGGTTTATTATTTCATGAAGTGCCAGCGCCTGGACCTTGTCGTTCAAGCAAAGCTAACGTCCAGTTATTGTCTGGATATTGACATATTCATTATTTAGTTTCAGTTTCATTTTCTCAAGATGATGCCTCCGCGCTTGGAATGAATTCCAGATGCACTAAGGTCGCAGGTGCCATGTGATGGAGAAGATCCAGAATGATCACGGCACAAGCCTTAAGCCTGCACATAAACCCATGTGCTGGCCAGGTCCTGAGGTCCTAACTAGATAGTGCCAAAACCCTGGGGTCGAAGGGAAGTAAGGTGGCAGAGACTTCCAACTTTTCCCGGGGCCAGCACCACGAGGGCTGCGCCCATCCGCTCTCCCTTGCTTCAAATTCATATTCATGTTCACATTTAAGTGATTTGGCACTCAGTCTGAAGGTACAGTATCTACGTGGTGTGGACAATATTCCCTGTCAGTTGCTTTAAACATTGTGGCTGACGTGGCTGCAGCACATGGGAGAACAGTGGCAGAATGGTTCAGACGTTCGCCTGCCGATAACTTAACTCAAGGTTCCAGGGTTTGCTTCCCGTAGAGGTCTCGACTTTTCTCCTCAGTTTGACCGCAAAATCGAACTGAACGTTTTCATTTACTGTCCAGCGTTGTATTTCCTTCCTGTAGTTCCCCAACATTTCATCAACTGTTTGTTATAAGTATTAATCTTTTATGATGTCGTATTTGGCATAGAAAAAATAACAGTCCTCCTAAATAAAATTTATACGACACTGGAAAAATTCCCAAAGATATGTCAAAATCAATTTTCATTGCACTTCCAAAGAAAACAGGGGCTTTAGAATGCGAACTCCATCGCACAATCAGTTTGATGAGTCATGTAACAAAAATCCTGTAAAGAATAATCATGATGAGGACAAGGAATAGCATCAAAAGAGAAATAGCAGAAGAACAGTGTGGATTTGTGGAAGGGAAAGGAACTATTAACCTTTTCGCGACGCACCGGTTGCCGGGAGACGGTGCCAAAAAACTTCCTTCCGGACGCACCGTTCCCCCAGTGCCGGTCAGGCGTCTGTTCCCCACAGACGCACCGACCGTACAGTGCCGGTCAAGTTTTGAAAAATTCTGGCAGCTTTCACTGTAAAGAATATCCAAAGCAACTGTCAGTACTGTTTAGTAGAAGGTTTCAGCAAAGGGACAGAGTCTGTTTAGTTGGTGTAGCTTTACAGTTGATGGTTTGACTGATAACGGAATAAAGTGACCCCCCTGACCAGGAAATTCCAATGCCATGTGTTAGGTCTGCACTATTTTCCTTCATAAACTGTTTGCTGGCTACCGGGCGTGGGAATTCAGGAGTTATTATAAACTTTACCATCCAAGTTGACTGCTCTCTCTCTCTCTCTTCTCTTTCTCTCTCTCTCTCTCTTTCTCTCTCTCTATCTCTCTCTCTCTTCTTTAATCTCTCACACTCACTCTCTCTTTCTTGCTCGCTCTGTGTGTGTGTGTGTGTGTTTGAGAGAGAGAGAGAGAGAAGGAAAGAAAGAGAGAGAGAGAGAGAGAGAGAGAGAGAGAGAGTGGTTTCAAAGGTTCCTGTAGACTTCAGTACAGCACAGTACAGTTACTACTGGGACGTGAGCTTGCGTCTGGGTTATACTCTGTGACCTACGTTGTTCTTGTCGTAGCGATGCGTATAAGTGTTGGAAGTTCTTATTTGAAAATAGTATGCTAGCAAAGATCACGTTTTGAGCTTTCTGGTAATATCAAATACTTTGCCATCAATCGTACTTTTGTAGCTGTAAAATAAAATAGAAAAGTAGTAAAAATGGTGCGTCAGCAGGGAAGAAAACAAACGCCGACGGCCCGGCGGCTGGGAACTCGCGCGGTGCGCACTGGCCGTCTTGAAAGAATTAATGCCATATACATCCTTAGAACTATCATAGAGAGGTCAATTGAGATGAATAAGGATTGTATTTATGCTTTGCTGACTATACCAAGACTTTCGATCGGGTAAGACATGAAGAATTGATCAACCAACTGAAGAGACTCAATGATGATGGAAAAGATCTACGAACAATCAGAAATATGTACTGGGAACAAACAGCTGCAATGAGAATAGGAAACAATATAAGCTCTTTCCAAAACATCAAAAGAGGAGTCAGACAGGGTTGTGTTTTGTCACCAGATCTGTTTTCACTTTACAGCGAAAACGTCATGAGAAACCTAGAAGAAGACCCTGGAGTAAAGGTTGGAGGAAAAATGATAAACAACGTTCGATACGCAGATGACACCGTGCTAATTGCAGAAAATGAAAGGGACCTACAAAACCTTGTGAATATACTAGAAATAGAAAGACTATCTCAATGAAAACAATCTCTTTAGCCTCAACACTCTATACCAGAAAACACCAGGTCAGTTGTGGACACACAAATCTCCAAATGGGAGCAAAACACAACTCGACTATATTATCATCAATAAGAAATGGAAAAATAGTGCAAAAAATTGCAGAGCATTCAACTTTTGTCAGTGTTGCATCAGACCACCGCATCGTTTCTGCTCGACTTCGATTGAGCCTTCGAGCAAATAAAAAGAAATCTTGCAATACTACCCCATAAGACTGGTCAAATCTAAACGACAACCCTGAAATTCGTAACATCTTCATTACAAGGGTGAGAAATAGATTTGCTGCCCTACAAGATACAGTCTCAGCAAAGACTGCTGACATGACATACAACCACTTTGAAATGGCTTGTAAAAAAACCAGCTGCAGACACTATTCCGCTGAAACCCAAAGTAAACAAAAAAAAACCAACTCCATGGGTGAATGAGGAAATCTGTCAAAAACGAAGCAACTAAAAGAAGCTTCACAACTAAAAGACTCTCAACCATTCCCTGAGTACATCATTTACTTCAACAATGCTCGTGCTGCTCTCATAGAAGCCTATGAAGCAGAGCAAACGAACTACCTACAAAGCAAGATCGACCAGATCACAAATGCTGTCAGCAACAAAAAGTCTGCTGTTGCCTGGAAGACCGTGAACGAAATAAGTGGTAGAAAAAGCTGCAACAGAGCTAAGTTAAAAGCATCTAGCCAAGAAGAGCGAGTAAAACTGTGGCAACACCACTTCCAAGACCTACTCGGGAAACCTCCAGACATCTCTGAAGAAGAAATAACTCCAGTCTTCACGGAGGAGCTGAATATCAAGAAAGGGCCGTTTATGTTGGACGAACTACTGATAGCAGCGAAAAGCATTCAGTGTGGAAAAGCTTGCGGATTCGATGAGATACCAGCGGAAGTATGGAAAATAGAGGAATTTCACCAGATACTGCTGGAATGCTGCAACAACGTTTATAACCAAGACCCAATAAAGAAATGGACAAAAGGATGCCTGCTTCCTTTCCCCAAGAAAGGTGACCTCAGAATCACAGAGAACTACCGCGGAATCACATTAACTGCAATTTCTGCAAAGATCTACAACCTAATGCTCCTAAATAGCATAAGACCGGAGATAGATCCAGTTCTGAGGAAAAACCAAAATGGGTTTCGCCAAAACAGATCGACATCAGGACAAATACTCACCATCAGACGTATATTGGAAGGCATAAAAACCAAAAACCTCCCAGCTGTTCTCCTATTTATAGACTTTTCCAAAGCTTTTGATTCGATCCACCGAGGAAAGATGAAGGAGATTCTAACTGCATATAGACTACCCAAGGAAACAGTAGACGCCATCATGATGCTGTATCAGAACACCCGCTGTATGGTTCGCTCCCCCGACGGAGACACAGACTTCTTCAACATCACTGCTGGAGTCCTTCAAGGAGATAAGCTTGCCCCCTAAATTTTCATCATCTGTCTCGATTATGTGCTGAGGAAAGCAGTGGATAAGAACAAATAGCTTGGCTTTACCCTCACAGAACAGAAGAGCAGACGTTACCCTGCAGTAAAGATAACAGATGCGGATTACGCTGATGACCTGGCTGTTCTCACAGACATTCTAAAGGATGTAACATCTCTCCTTCACAGTGTCGAAAGAACAGCAATGGAGATCGGGCTCCACCTCAATACGAACAAAACAGAGTTCATCTGTCTGAACCAAGATGCACCAGAAGGCATGAGAAGTCTCAATGGAGATACAATCAAACAAGTTCAAGACTTTAAATACCTGGGCAGCTACATTGACTCCACAGAACAAGACGTCAACACCAGACTCGGAAATGCCTGGGGCGCTCTAAATCAACTGGACAAAATCTGGAAATCCAATCTACCAGACAACCTGGAAAGGAACTTCTTCCGAGCAGCAGTAGAGTCCGTTCTTACATATGGCTCAATCTCTTGGACTCTAACAACGACATTGGAGAAGAAGATTGATGGAGCATATACACGAATGCTGCATGCAGCCCTGAACAAATCCTGGAGAGAACATCCAACTAACAAAGAGTTATATGGTAAGATCCCACCAATCAATAAATCAATACGTCAACAAAGACTGCGCTTCGCGGGACACTGCTGGGGTAGCAAAGAAGAACTGGTGGGAGATGTTCTACTATGGAGACCCAGCCATGGCAAACAAATACCAGGACGTCCAAAGAAGACCTTCATCGACCAAGTGATGGATGATACGGGCTGTCAGTATGATGAACTACCTACTGCAATGTCTGACAGAGAAGGATGGAAGAAACGTGTCATGGATAGCTGAGCAAGCTCGACATGATGATGATGATGATGATGAGAAAGGAAAGGTAAGGGGTTGGAACTAAACAGCAGGAAGACTGAAGTCATGGTGATCAGTAAAAAACATGAAATCCCCTCATACAAAATAACAGCAAACGGCACAACCTTGACCAGGTTGGTAAATTTAAATACCCGGGAACGATCATTTCATCAGACGGCAGATGCACATCAGAAATAGCCAGCAGAATCGGCCAGGCCAAAACAGCATTTAAGAAGATGACAAGCATTCTTACCAACAAATGCCTATCAATTTACATCAGGAAGAGAGTTCTTGAATGTTATATAGAACCAATACTGTTGTAAGGATGTGAGGCGTGGACAGTCAACAAGCAAAGCCAGAATAATATTGAGGCAGCCGGGATGTGGTTTCTAAGAAAAATATTGAGAGTTCCATGAACAGCAAAGAAAACAAACGAGACAGTCTTGATGGAGGCAGACACAACTAGATCATTCATAAGAAAGATTAGGAAAAGGCAGGCAACATTTATAGGCCATTCTATGAGGAAGGGGGATTTGGAGCACCTGGTCACAACAGGAAAGCTGGAGGGAAAGAGAGCACCAGGTAGACCCAGGGAGAAAATGCTAGACGCACTTGCAGAGTGGCTGAAGACGAGGAGGGTGGAGGAGATGCTTGAGGCAACAAGAGATAGAGACAGATGGAAGTCCACGATCGCCAACGCATCTGATGATGATGATGATGATGATGTCGTATCTGCTTTACATAAACTGGACTGCGTTACTGAATCCGTACAAATACCGTGTCATTCTCTTAGAAATGGGAATAAAGAAGTTCTGTCTGTATCACTGTGGGGTTTTTCGGCTCTAACCAGCTCCTACCCAGAGTTGAGCGTGCTATGGGCTCATTGGGAAGACTGGGACCACACAGTCGAGTCCCATCCATTTCACGGATGCGTCATTGAGGGTGTTGCTCGAATCTTCTGACCAGCACCGCAGGTGTCTGTATCTCTCGGGCCTGGTTGACG
>JAPXFY010000027.1:21318061-21355561 GCA_030674185.1 Monoplex corrugatus | reverse complement strand
TGAGTCTTCTTCTATCTGTGTTGTCACAATTCATAGCTGTCCCAAAGCCTCTTGAATTTCCTCCAGCTGCTCTGCAGGTTTCCTCCATTCACATCAAGTTTAGGAGGCAAGGGAATCTTGGCATGTCGTCGACTGGCTCTTCTCTCATCTTGTTCATCTTCCATGGTTGAACTTTAGTCTTCAATATTCTGGATTTTTGTTGGAGTTCGTAATCACGATTCTGACACCATGTTTCGTTCTTTCTACAACCAACTCGGAAGACTGGGCAATGCTTCTACGTCTTTACTCGTCACTGTCTGATTCTCAACTGACTACAGTATATATACATTTCACAGTGAACAGCAATCTGTTATTTAAACGAATATCATGCCGTGCTGCTATCCGCACGCTGTTTACTGTCAACACACGTCACACACACTCTCTCTTGCTCTCTCTGTCTTTCTCTGTCTCTGTCTGTCTGTTTCTCTCTGTCTGTCTCTCTCTCACGCACGCACACACACACACACACACACACACACACACACACACACACACACACACACACACACACACACACACACACACACACACACTTAAATCAATCAGGACGTTTAGAAGGCAGACAATGAAGAGTATTGTCTCGATGTACATTTAAAAATGTGTGTGTGAGACCAACAGTGCATGGATGACAAAGATGAGGGGAGTTAATTGCCGTTGTGAAAAAAAACAAAAAAAAGCTTACACTTAATTGGAGTAAAAGACAGAAGTTGCTTGTCATCCTCCTACTCACTGCAACAATCGTTTGTTGTGCACTTAATTGGCAATTTGTAATAATGTGGTTGAGGGACAACAAAAACAAAAACAAACGTAAAAGCCACAGAAAATAACATGAGCGCTCCCACGTGCACACGTGCACACACATTGTATACATGCACGTATGCACGCTGCAGCACGGATGCACGCACGCACAACACATCATACTAGAACGGACACATACACACGCACACTCCCTTCCCCACCAACACAGACACTTAAGAATATATACTCACACGCACTTACACAAGCATGCATGCACGCAAACGCTATTATGTTTTGAAGTATTTATTGGTCATGTGCATGGGCTAGCGCGCTCGTATCTGTGTGTGTGTGTGTGTGTGTGTGGTTGTGTTGGTGTGTGTGTGTGTGTGTTGTGTGTGTGTGTGTGTGTGTGTGTGTGTATGTGTATGTGTGTAGTGTGTATGTGTGTGTATGTGTGTGTGATGTGTGTGTGTATGTATGTGTGTGTATGTGTATGTAGTGTGTGTATGTGTGTGTGTATGTGTGTGTGTGTATGGTTATTATGTGTGTGTGTATGTGTGTGTGTGTGTGTGTATGTGGTGTATGTGTGTGTGTGTGTATGGTGTAATGTGTCGCGGCGCGCGCGGGACGGGCGTGCATACGTATAAATGTATAATGATTATGGGCCTGTATGTGCCTGCGAACATTTGTACGTGTGCGTAGGTAGGTGATCACCCGTGCTTACGTTTACTTTCTGTTTTCACAATTATTGTTTCAGTATGTTTACACTTCTTGGCTTTGCACACTTCCACCCCCGCTCACCCTCCCCTCACTCCACACACACAATGACATATATACGCACGCATGTACACATATTTAAAAGCGTGGCGCCTTGTACCGCATACCCCAACCAACGTCAAGTTTTTTAAAGTCTCCCTTTTATAAAACAAGGAAGATTGTTTCATATCATCAACATCGGGGAGTGTGTTTTCATGTTGGGACTGAACAACATTTTCTCATGAACTTTTGACAAAATTTACATTTATTTTAGTATTGTCTACTATTGTCCTCATTTCATTTAAATTTCAAAATTCAAATTTCGTCAGATGTTTCTTGAACCCTTTTCAATCCCGCACCCTATCCACCAACTGGAAATACTTAACCCTTTGACTCCCTCATCCTATATACCAACTTCCTGCAGGAAGAAGCTGGTGGATAGGGTGAGGAAGTCAAAGGGTTAAGTTTTTGTTTTGCTTACATGATTGACAAATCAGAAACCTCATGGACAGGGTTAAGATTACAACGACCCTGAGAAATACAAAACCTAGATTGTATGTCATAATTTTGTTTTGTTTTGTTTAGAAAAGAATAACGTTAGAACGGCTTGACCCATCTTGTTTTAAACGGGGTGATACAGGCTGTAGGCTGATGATAGTATAGAACAGAATTAACTGCAGATTACAGAAAACAATGTCAATAGTTGTGAGCCTTACAACAGATGGTTATTGTTTACTTCTCTAACGAGGGCTGGCAGGCGTGGAGCTAATGATCTCCCCTTGAAATCTGGCGGCACGCAGCACCGGTTCAGGTCTTGCTCGAGAATCTTTACTTTTTGCTGTGTGTGTGTGTGTGTGTGTACGTGTGTGTGTGTATGTGTGTGTGTGTATGTGTGTGTGTGTTAGTGCTTGTGAGTGTGTGTGTGTGTGTGTGTGTGCAGTTTGCTCTGAGTGTGTATGTATGTGCGTATGTATGTGTGTGTGTAGTTTTCTCTGTGTGTGTATGTCCGTATATATGTGTGTGTGTGTAGTTTGCTCTGTGTGTGTGTGTTGTTTACTCTGTGTGTGTGTGTGGGTGTGTGTGTGTGTGTGTGTGTGCGCGCGCGCGCGTGCATGTGCAGTTCTCTGTGTGTGTGTGTGTGTGTGTGCGCGCGCGCGCGAGCGCGCATGCGCGTGTGTGTATGTATTTCATTTTCATGTACTTTGTAACAAGTAGCCGGCACTTTACGGCAATTGTGTCGCATTGAATTTCTCTTCTAGAAATAATAAAGACATTTTCATTCATTAGAAATGGATTATGCATTCAGCCTCCAGTCTACCTCCCTGTAAGTGAGTACCTGGCATGTTGTAAGAGTAGGGAAGGAAAAGCAATGAGGGAGTGGAGTGCGATGTACAGGGCTCCAAACAAGCTAATCCAGAGACCAGAGGTGTCTATCTTCTCATTTCTGTAGAATCCGATTTTAGGTGACTGAAGTACCTTTGTTTCATCATCATCAAGTGCCCTGCCACATGGCGTTGGCGATCATGGCCCTCCATATGCATCTATCCCTTGTTGTAGCAAGCACATTTTCCATCCTCTGTGTCCTCAGCCACTCTGAAAGTCCGTCCAATATTTTCTCCCTGGGTCTACCTGGTATTCTCTTTCCCTCCAGCTTTCCCGTTGTGACCATGTGCTCTAATTCCCCTGTCTTTTCCGAATCTTCATTATGAATGATCTTCTTGTGTCTGCCTCCATCAAGACTGTCTCGTTTGTTTTCTTTGTTGTCCATGGAACTCTCAACATTCTTTTTAGAAACCACATCTCGGCTGCCTCAATCTTGTTCTGGCTTTGCGTGTTGACTGTCCACGCCTCACAACCGTATAACATTATCGGTTCTATATAAAATTCAAGAACTCTCTTCCTGATGTTGACTGATAAGCATTTGTTGGCTAGAATGCTTTTCAACTTATTGAATGCTGTTTTGGCTTGGCCGATTCTGCTGGATATTTCTGATGTGCATCTGCTGTCTCTTTATTTATTTAATATAAATGAAGTGCGCAGTATACAGAGCAGTAGTCCTGACTGCATTTCTGTATGAATGCGAGTCCTGGACTCCCTACCGTAGGTATGTCAAGCAACAAGATCAGTTTCATCAGCGCTGCCTCCGACGTATCTTAAACATCAAATGGTACAACAGAGTCTCAAACGTGAATGTACTTTTGCAAGCCCAGATGCCAAGCATAGATGCACTGCTAACACAATCTCAGCTAAGATGGTCTGGACATCTCATGCGCATGCAGGATGACAGGCTTCCAAATCAGCTCTTCTATGGTGAACTGACAAAGGGCCATCGACCAAGAGGACGGCCAAAGCTTCGCTACAAAGACACCCTGAAAGAATATCTCCAAAAATGTGACATCGATGAAGAACAATGGGAAATCATGGCAACATACAGGTCTGAATGGAGGCAAGCTATTCGCAAGGGAACAGAAGCTTATGAACATGAGAGACGAAGCAGCCAAGTGGAAAAGCGTGCAGCAATAAAGGCCAGAACCAACTCTGCAGAGCGTTCCATTGAGTGTCCAGTATATGGCCGCCTGTGTGTATCAGACTTTGGCTTGAAATCCCACTGAGGGTACACAAATGAATGAAGTGCTAGGCTGGACTTAATCGACCACGACAGTCGACCATATATATATTTAATATTTATTTTTCTTGTATGATAATGATTCTGCCTGAATAATGGTGAACACCTTCGCTCTGACTCTTATACATTTGTCATTGAGGTTAATGTCCCATCTATGTCGACCAGTAAGAAACATCCGTTGTCTGGTTCACTTTGACATGAGCTAACTGACTTTGATATATCAGTTGATTGAGTTTGATGTCACTTGACTAAGCATGATATCATTGACTGACTTGATATCAGTTGACTGACTTTGATATCAGTTGATTTACTTTGATACCAGCTGATTGACTTTGATATCAGTTGACTGACTTTTATACCAGCTGATTGAATTTGATATCAGTTGACTGACTTTGATATCAGCTGATTGACTTTGATATCAGCTGATTGACTTTGATGTCAGCTGATTGACTTTGATATCAACTGACTGACTTTGATATCAGCTGACTTTGATATCAGCTGATTGACTTTGATATCAGCTGATTGACTTTGATATCAGCTGATTGACTTTAATATCAACTGACTGACTTTGATATCAGCTGACTTTGATATCAGCTGATTGACTTTGATATCAGCTGACTGACTTTGATATCAGCTGATTGAGTTTGATATCAGTTGATTGATGTTGATACCAGTTGACTTTGATATCAGCTGATTGACTTTGATATCAGTTGATTGATGTTGATACCAGATGACTGACTTCGCTACCAGCTGACTGACTTTGATATCAACTGACTGACGTTGATATGATTTCAGTGACTTTGATATCAGCTGCTTTGATATCAGCTGATTGATTTTGATATCAGCTCACTGACTTTAATATCAGCTGATTGACTTTAATATTAGCTGACTTTGATATCACCTCACTGACTTTGATATCATCTGACCGACTTTGATATCAGCTGATTGACTTTAATATTAGCTGACTTTGATACCAGCTGATTTACTTTGATATCAGCTGATTGACTTTGATATCAGCTGATTGACTTTGATATCACCTCACTGACTTTGATATCATCTGACCGACTTTGATATCAGCTGATTGACTTTGATATCACCTCATTGATTTCACCCCACTGACTTTGATATCAGCTGATTGACTTTGATATCAACTGATTGACTTTGATATCACCTCACTGACTTTGATATCAGCTCACTGACTTTGATATCAGCTGATTGACTTTGATATCAGCTGATTCACTTTGATATCAGCTGATTGACTTTGATATCAGCTGATTTTGATATCAGCTGACTGACTTTGATACCAGCTCACTGACTTTGATATCAGCTGATTGACTTTAACATTTATACAGAACAAGTCATGAGAGATGCTGACATAGAAGCGATGGGAATAAAAATAGGAGGAAAAAACTTATAAACCTGCTCTATGCCAATGATACTGCGCTGTTAGTAGACAACATTACCTGTATGAAAAGAATTCTATAGAGAGTGGATGCAGCAGACAAAAAGGCTGGCCTAAACTTGAACGTCAAGAAAACAGAAGCGCTACATACCAAAGGCGAAGACACTGAAAACAGTCATAACATCTTAATTAATAAAGTTCCTATTAAAATGTTAAGGATTTCAAATATCTTGGTTCTGTAAAAACTGATGATGGAACCTGTTCCAAAGACATCAAAAAAAGAATTGGAAAGGCAAAGGAAAACATGGTCCAACTCAGCAATATCTGGAAAGGCAGAGGCATACCCAATGGCCCGAAAATTAGACTATTAAAATGTTTGACCTGGCCAGTCATGATTTATGGATGCAAAGCCTGGACTCAGAGAAAAACTGATTGCAGAAGAATTGAGGCAGCAGAGATGTGGTTTTATCAGAGACTATTACGTGTCAAATGGATAGACAGAAGAACTAGTGAAAGTGTCCTGGAAGAACTTGATACCACCAGAAAAATACTAGTAGACATCAACAAGAGAAAACTTAACTACCTTGGCCATGTGTCACACAACAAGAACACCAGACCTCGTGGCAACTTTCAAGGAAAAACCGTGGGGAAAAGGAAGAAAGGCAGACCTCAAATCTCAAACATCAGGAACATAACCAACATCAGTGGCCTAAGTATTCAAGACATTGTCCACAAAAGTCAAGACAGAGCAGCCTGGAGGGAGATGGTGGTGTCTAGGTGTGCAGCGGCCAACACCAAACACGGTGTCGCCGACAGGTGAGACAGCGACACTGTGTTCTTATTTATTTAAGCCTTTGGCTCTGGCAGCCTGTCTACCAGCAGCCTGCATTGTCAACCATGCAAGCAAAGCAAAAACCTAATCTTTTGCCTCCCTCACCCTATCCACCAGCTTCCTGCTGGAAACTGGTGGATAGGGTGAGGGAGTCAAAAGGTTAAGTTTCTGCAGTTGGTGGATAGGATGAGGGAGTCAAAGGGTTAAAAGCTGATCTTTAGACCATTTTGTGGTCAGGATCACTAGTTTAAGAAATATCCCTTCAGCCTAATAACCATCTTTAAGTCGACAGCTCACAGCAAGGAGACAGGTTTAAAGAGACTGTTTTAAGTTAAAAGAAAGTAACCACGTGGACTTCATACCAGCATGGCCCCTGTCTCTGACTAGAAAATATACGCTCTCTCTCAGTGACTAGAAAATGTACATCCACTCTCTGACGACTCTCCACAACACAAATAAGTACTCGTGTAACTGTTGCATACATTATAATTTCACACAAAAGAGCAAGTATAATCAACAGAAAGAAATACGATTATTTTGAAAACAATATTAACTGTAAAGAGTAATAACAATACCAAGTGCATAGAATGATAATAATATCAACTGTAAAGAGGCACTTTACAATAGCACTAGCATAAATATAAAAAATGAAAAAGCGAACTTCGGACATTTGGGTTTTTTTTTAACCGAGTTGATCTAACTCGTTGTAATGTTCATCTCCCGATTCCTTGAACTTCAAGTACACTTCCTGCCGTTCACTTCAAGCAAGTGACAACGTTGTCCTCCACGCTGATCCACATCTTGGGGCTAATCACCAGCATGGTGGTGACCAGACTGCGCCCAGCTCTGTCTTGCTGTGAACATATTTTGATACAAATAACCGGTCCTCCAGAAAGTACGTGAACTGGCAACCGCTCACCATCATGCTCCTGTTTAACGTCTGGATTCACCTGTATGTACAAAGACACTGAAAACAACATCTAAGTGCCTCGTGACAAGTACGAAATATCAGTTTTCCTCTGACATAGTTTACAAAGAATCCTAATAATTTTTCTTTAGAAATTTACATCAGAATGGACACATACAGCGTCCGTATTATTATTATTTTTTTTTATTAATAGTGTTATCTCATTTACGACCATTTGTTATATTGATTCAGTTATTAACTCATCAAAAGTTAACTTGGTATATCAGGGTTAATTTTACAATTCAACATGATCTAATATATCAGGGTTAATTTTACAATTAAACATAATCTAATATATCAGGGTTAATTTTACAATTCAACATAAATCTAATATATCAGGGTTAATTTTACAATTCAACATAATCTAATATATCAGGGTTAATTTTACAATTCAACATAATCTAATATATCAGGGTTAATTTTACAATTCAACATAATCTAATATATCAGGGTTAATTTTACAATTCAACATAATCTAATATATCAGGGTTAATTTTACAATTCAACATAATCTATATATCAGGGTTAATTTTACAGTTCAACATAATCTATCAGGGTTAATTTTACAGTTCAACATAATCTATCACGGTTAATTTTACAATTTAACATAATCAAATTATCAGGGTTAATTTTACAGTTCAACATAATCTATCAGGGTTAATTTTACAGTTTCAACATAATCTAATCAGGGTTAATTTTACAATTTCAACATAATCTAATTCAGGGTTAATTTTACAGTTCAACATAATCTATCAGGGTTAATTTTACAGTTCAACATAATCTATCAGGGTTAATTTTACAGTTCAACATAATCTATCATGGTTAATTTTACAATTCAACATAATCTAATGTATCAGGGTTAATTTTACAATTTAACATAATCTGATATATCAGGGTTAATTTTACAATTTAACATAATCTAAGTTCATTCCGTCCATTGTGTAATCACACTGTGTACGACATGATTCAAAACAACAGATGATATGCATGAAGGCGCCCACCAACGTATACATTCGTCAACACATACACACACAAACGCAAACACGGTCTCACACGCAAACATGCATACTCGAGAGTAACTTACCACCCCATGTCTTGGGCGTATTCTCAAAAATACCATTTCACGTACATCGCAACCTTCTGAAGCCAGTTCTCAACCCAGCAGTTGCGCTGAAGAAGTCGGCCGGATCGCCGATGAAAGCTACGCAGTAAGTAGCCTTTTCACTGAGAGACAAGTTTAGCCAGGTAGCCGTTATCGCAACCTTCCTTTCGGAAAACCCTGGCCAAAATGCGACTATTTAAAACATTAATCAAGATAATTATGAAGCAATTATCACAATTGATGCGTGATTAAGTGTTGCATCATCTGCTGATTATTGCATCATAAAAATGAAGAGATAAACGTCCCCTTTGGAAAATGTTTGAGTCTACAATTTCGATTGTTGACAACCTCGTCCGTTTGATGAGTCCTGTGTGCAGGAAAAGTCTACTGACAGGTCACACACACAGCGCAAAATACTGCCGTTGAAAAAATACTATGAAAACAGCGCACAACACACACAACACACACACACACACACACACACACACACACACACACACACACACACACACACACACACACACACACACACACACACACACACACACATGTGCTTGCATTTCTTTTTTCTTTTTCTTTTTTTATCTGTCCACTTGTACTTTCTTGTGTTTCGAGGAGGCAGAACTGTTGGCCAGCAGTGAGTTTAACCCTTTGACTCCTGCACCCTATCTACCAACTGCAAAAACTTGACCTTTTGATGCATCCTGAATCACTGTGATGGGGTTGATAGCGCTGTTTGATGCATCCTGAATCACTGTGATGTGGTACGATATCACTGTTTGATGCATCCTGAATCACTGTGATGTGGTATGATATACTGTTTGATGCATTCTGAATCACTGTGATGTGGTACGATATTCGCTATTTGATGCATTCTGAATCACTGTGATGTGGTATGATATCGCTGTTTGATGCATTCTGAATCACTGTGATGTGGTGTGATATCGCTGTTTGATGCATCTTGAATCACTGTGATGTTGGTATGATATCACTGTTTGATGCATCTTGAATCACTGTGATGTGGTGTGATATCGCTGTTTGATGCATCTTGAATCACTGTGATGTGGTACGATACGCTGTTTGATGCATCTTGAATCACTGTGATGTGGTACGATATCACTGTTTGATGCATTCTGAATCACTGTGATGTGGTGTGATATCGCTGTTTGATGCATCTTGAATCACTGTGATGTGGTATGATATCGCTGTTTGATGCATTCTGAATCACTGTGATGTGTGTGATATCACTGATGTATCCTGAATCACTGTGATGTGGTGTGATATCATTGTTTGATGTATCCTGAATCACTGTGGTGTGGTATGATATCGCTGTTTGATGCATCCTGAATCACTGTGATGTGGTGTGATATAGCTTCCCATGCCAGAGGAAGACCGTGTCCTGAAAGTGAAGACATTATAGAAACGTGGTATGTTTAACAGTTATCAGTATGACACCAATGCTTGATGATACTATGCCGACCACTTCTCTTCAGCTCGTGAGTGACAATGACACTGTGGCCATTGGAAACATGCCTTCAGCACATGGTCAGATGCAGACTGTCGCTCAAAACACTTCACCCCAAGATGGGTGCATCGTAGTTAGATCTAGTGAGATGGATTACTTACCTTGGGACAATCCTGACAACATCGTCAGTGCTGAAGTTGAAGAAATTACTCATAGAATTAAAGACAATCTGTTGGGATGCTTGATCCTGATTGGTGGGCCAGCTAACGTCATCAACATGGCGGTGTTCTACAAACAAAGCCTCAAGGAGCGTGTCAACCTGTGTCTTTTTGCCTTGTCCTTAGCTGACGAACTCTACTTGCTTGTGTCCATAATGCTTCACGCCGAACAAATTTATTTGCAGTTCACTACAAAAGAAAGATACGGTCCCCAAATAACTTTCTTGGTGAACATCAATTTTTCAGCATTAACAGGCTTCTGTTTCGTGTCTCCTGTCCTGTCTGCCATCATCGCTGTGGAGAGATGCTACTGTGTCATCAGTCCTCTCAAATTCCAGACTATGATGCACACAAGGACCATGGCTGCGATTATCACTGCCGTGTATGTGGGGGTGTTAAGTCTGTGTGGTATCGTGACCTTTCGATACTACATAGGCTGTGTTTATGACCCTGACTCTGATATTCTCTTACAGACGATGGTTGCTGGGGAATTTTACCGTGATCACCGAGAACTCATCGATGTTTTGGACAGTCTGGTGTTTGGTGTTGGCTTGCCTGGGGTTGTGATAACGGTGGTGTTCATCTCTACAATCATTACTACAGTGAAGCTTCGTCAGATTGTGACGTGGCGTGCTGGATCCTCTTCGTCCCTTTCTCTTAAGGAAATGTCCCTGACCAAGATGCTCATCGGCAACTCCATCCTGTTTATCGCCTGTGTTGGTCCTGTCGCTCTGATCCACTTCGTTCGGATTCTGTTCCCAGAAATGATGTCTGGACGGCGCAACCACAATTTGTACATGGCTTCTGTGTGGATGACCGAAATGCTGTGTTTCTGCAACGCCACTTTCAATATATTCGTGTATTACGCCATGGGCTCTCGGTATCGGGAAACCTTCTGGATGTTGTTCAGCAGAAAGCGAAAGACGGAAAATACGTAACAGATTCTGCATCAGACACACCGCGAAAATGTAAACAGGAACACGTTTCATCAAAATTTTTCCAAACGATAGAGTCTACCTTAAAGAACTATTAGACCCAAACTAGAAGAAATTAAACATTGTGCCTTTAATACTCAGACTTCATTCAGCAAAAATTTATTTACGCACAAAATGATGAACGGATGTGCTTCAAATAGCATTTGGCAATTGCTTACTTCACACCCGGTATTTAAAACCTGCTCGTCTTTTTGCTCTTGTTCGCTCTCTCTCTCTCCGCAGTTTTCCCACCAACGATTCCAAAACAGCTGGCTATTAGAACAGTTATTCGCGGATAGCTTATCTCTGTTACCCTCTCACCCCACACACACATGTGTATGGGGATGATTGTTTCACACAAGGCAATACAACGACAGGCAAGGAAAAATCCACAAGACACCATATTCAATTATTTGTTGATTTGTTTGTTTATTCATTTGTATGTTTATTTATTCATGTCTGTCAGGTGAATTTACAATGTGAAATTCAGGCCGCCTTTCCTGGGAAGAGCAGGTCTCCACAATTTGGCGCCATCCATTTTTTTACCCTTTTTGCCATTGTGTCAGAGACAATCCTTTGTTCTTTGTTGCTATAGGATCTTTAACGTGCTCTGGGTGGGTGCTGCCCGCGATACGTCCATTTATCGTCTCAACCAAAAGACTAGCGCTTAATTTAAATCACAACCTAGGATTTAGTGGAGAGTCTCACCTGTTTCACCTGTCAGCACCACAGGGTTCGGTGTTGGCCGCTGCTCATTTTGACACCACCATCTACCTCCAGGCCGCTCTGTCTTGACTTTTGTGGACAATTTCTTGAATATTTGCGCCACTAATGTCGATGTTTGAGATTGGAGGTCTGCCTTTCTTCCTTTTTGCCTCTGTTTTTCCTTGAAAGATGGTTACCATGATGTCCGCGTTCTTGCTGCGTGACACATTGCCATTGTATTTCAGTCTTCTCTTGTTGATGTCTGCTAGTAGTTTTCTGTGGTATCAAGTTCTTCCAGGATACTTTCATTAGTTCTTCTGTCAATTTGACACGTAGTAGTCTGCGATAAAACCACATCTCTGCTGCCTCAATTCATCTGCAATCGGTTTTTCTTAGAGTCCAGGCTTCACAGCCATAAATCATAACTAGCCAGATCAAACATTTTAAAAGTCTAACTTTCAGGCCATTTGGTATGCATCTGTCTTTCCAGATGTTGTAGAGTTGGACTTTTTTTGTTTTGTTTGCTTTGCCATTCCAATTCTTATTTTGATGTCTTTGGAGCAGGTTCTATCATCAGTTTATACAGAGCCAAGGTATTTGAAATCCTGAACATTTTCTAGAGGAACTTTGTTAATTAAGATGTCTTGATTGTTTTCCTTGTCTTTGCCTTTGATATGTAGCGCTTTCGTTTTCTTGGCGTTCAGGTTTAGTGGAGGGAAGGGGGGGGAATCCCTGTCTCACCGGGGATTCTCTCCCCTAAAGCAGGTGCTTTAACCAGTAAGCCACACATTGAACGCTTACAACTGCTGTATGGGAGTTTCCGCATGAAATAAATTTGCTGTTTCTAGGTTCTGGTTGTCCAAAGTTCAGCCTTTCTCAAGCACGCCGTCTGACTCGCTCTCCCTTTGAAGGTGAACCTTCACGATGTCCTGACTTCTCAACAGATCTTTGTGCTGAATAATTACTGGGGGTAGAGTAGTTCTGGTTTTGTGGAAGGAAGATCACAGGAGAACGATGAAACTAAACATAGTCCATGTCTTTTTCCAAACTCAACGAATCATGTCGTTTGGTGAGCCCCTGCTGACAGCAGGTCGCTGCAGCATGCCAACAGGTTTGCCCTTCATCTTCTCCAGAAGTAAGAAATAGGTAGCCGTCAGGTAGTCATACTTCCACTTTGACATAGTCTAGGTAGGGCCTCAGGACCTGGCCAGCTCATGGGTTTATGTGCAGGCTTAAGGCATATGCCACGGTCACCATACACTTGGCACCTGTGACGTTAGTGCATATGGAATTCATTCCGAGCGCGGAAACGTCATATTGAGAAACTGAAACAGAAACCGCATGAAATGATGCCATCTTGAGCGGCTGAATCCACAATCAGTAAATGTGAGTTTGACATGTGACATTAAATGTCAGGATGATTTAGAACTGTTCCTAGCTACCACTGTGTCTGTTTGCCATAAACAGTGGAGATAGGCTACAGCTCCTAACATTCTTGTAGACAGAAATTCTACACGTCTTTTGTTGTGTCGAATTATTAAAATACTGCGAACACTGATTTGGCCCGTTGTGTTATATGGAAGTGAAGGATGGATTCTTAAAGTTGCAGATGAAAACAGAATCAAAAGTGCAGAGCTGTGGTTATACAGAAGACTCCTAAGAATAAGCTGGACTGAAAGACGAACAAACCAAAACATTCTAGCAGAACTGAACAGACAACCTGAAAAGGAAAATGAAATACTTTGGACATGCTATGAGACAATAGAGCTGCCATGTAATGCAGACTTGTGGCCCAGGGCAAAATGGAGGGCAAGAGACGACAAGGAAGACCGCCGACTTCCTATGTAGAGAATATAGCGAAATGGACGAAGTATCCAAAAGATGAAATCTACAGAAGGACTATAGACAGAAGGGGATGGAGACAGCTGACGGGGCATGCATCAGCGGCTACCATCAAGAATGATGTCGCCGACAGGTGAACAGGTGAACAGGTGATCATAGTCATGCCACAGGAATAGACACACTTCACCACAATACAGAAACTGAATCTGAAATGGCCATGCCAAAATGATCCCACCAGCGGGCCCATGAAGGATGTGGCCTTTTGAAGTCCTCTTTCTTGCTTCAAATATATTTTTTTCCTGAGTTTGGAGTTTGTTCCATGGGGGGATTCATCGTACTTGGACAATTCCATATGCGTTCCATCCAAATCTGTCAGCAATTATCTGGCAGATTCCTAGAACCTGCGCAAAACCCTAAGCGTTGGCAAAGTTTTGATATGGGGAAGAGAGGTGGTGGTAGAGGTGGTGGTGATGGTGGTGGTGGTGGTGGAGAAAGCCGGAGCTATAAAACACTGAAACCACTGGAATGAGTAGAGTATTAAGAAAGGCAGTTCCCCCCCATGGGGATGCCGGGGCTCTTTCAGTGTAAACGGTATTGGGTATTGGGAACAAACAGCTGCAATGAGAATAAAAAACGATATAAGCTCTTTCCAAAACATCAAAAGAGGAGACAGATGGAAGTCCATAATCGCCAACGCCATGTGGCAAGGCACCTGATGGTGATGATGAGTATCCCCACCTTCTGGAAATTCTGTGCTAGAAATTTCCCCTTTTCTGTCACTCTCTTTGTTTCTGCTTTCTGTCATTTCTTCCTATCATTTTCTGCCTTGTGTCTCTATTCACCTGCATGTGTTTGATAAAGTCTTACGTTCTTCAAAAATTAGGAGCAGCAGGGAAGTTTCAGTCTTTTTCTCCTAATTTTTGTATCTAGTGTTTGTTTGTTTGCGATCTTCCGCTTGACAAAAGCCAGTTGCCGAAAATTTGCGCCTGTCTTGTCTTGTTGTGTGTAAACAGAAACTGAAACTGTTGTACTAAATACGCGTTCTTATTCTTTTTTCGCGTTTTTTTTTTTTTCCTTCTGGTTCCTGTTTGCCTGAACGCGGGCAGTCACACTTGTTTTGGATTTCGTATTGCAGCTTTAAGGGTCAATGCTTAGGGTCAATGCATAGGCTCAATGCTTAGGGTCGATGCTTAGGGTCAATGCTTAGGGACAATGCTTAGGGTCAACGTTTAGGGTCAATGCTTAGGGTCAACGTTTAAGGTCAATGCTTGGGGTCAATGCTTAGGATCAACGTGTAGGGTCAATGCGTAGGGTCAATGCTTAGGGTCAATGATTAGGATCAATGCTTAGGGTCAATGCTTAGGGTCAATGCTTAGGGTCGATGGTTAGGGTCAATGCTTAGGGCCAATGCTTTAGGGTCAATGCGTAGGGTTAATGCTTGGGTCAACGTTTAGGGTCAATGCTTAGGGTCAATGCTTAGGGTCAACGTTTAGGACCAATGCTTAGGGTCAATGCTTAGGGTCAATGCTTAGGGTCATTGCTTAGGGTCATTGCTTAGGGTCAATGCTTAGAATCTATGCTTAGGGACAATGCTTAGGATCAATGCTTAGGATCAATGCTTAGGGTCAATACTTAGGGTCAATACTTAGGATCAATACTTAGGATCAATACTTAGGGTCATTGTTTAGGGTCAATGACAACAATTTCTGGATGATATTAAAGTACACAACACAGAAAGTTACCCGTATTTTTTAGGAGCCATGGACAGGTTTTGCTCTATTATTGCTCACATTTTTTTGTTTTCGATTTTTGTTGTTTGAACCCATTTTACTTCAGTGGAACACTATTCATTTAGAAAACCAAGCTTTTGGAAAGGGAGTTCGACTTTCCAGCAGGGGAAAATATAGAAAAAGAGAAACACTCCCAGTATTTTCCTACATTTAAAAGCTTTGTCTACTGTCGTACTGGGAGTACTTTCCCAGTGGTGGTGTATATTTTTGAGGTAAAGAATACTTTGTTCCAAGATGGGAGTTTTTTTCCCTTTGAAAAATACACACCCAACATTTTCTTCCTAGAAATCATGTTTGCATCCTACACAAGTTCTTGAATGTTATATAGAACCGATAATGTTATACGGTTGTGAGGCATGGACAGTCAACACGCAAAGCCAGAACAAGATTGAGGCAGCCGAGATGTGGTTTCTATGAAGAATGTTGAGAGTTTCAAGGACAGCAAAGAAAGCAACGGAGACCGTCTTGAAGGAGGCAGACACAAAAAGATCATTGATAAAGAGGATTAGGAAAAGACAAGCAACATTTATAGGCCATTTTCTGAGGAAAGGGGAATTAGAACACATGGTCACAACAGGAAAGCTGGAGGGAAAGAGAACACCGGGTAGACCCTGGGAAAAAATATTGGACGGACTTGCAGGGTGGCTGAGGACAGAGAGGGTGGAAGATGTACTTGCAGCCACAAGGGGTAGATGCGTATGGAGTGCCGTGATCACCAACGCCATGTGGCAGGGCACATCATGATGATGATGATAATGATGATGATGATGATGATGATGATGATGATGATGATGATGATGATGATGATGATGATGATAAGTCCACAGGTGGAAGACTGTGGTTAACTGTTGCCATTCAAAAGCAATGGATAACATCGTTTCTGATACGTGCAGAATGGAAGGAAGTGTTCTTTGTCATAGTTTTTGCCTCTTTCAAAGAAAGAGGTTGGGCTGTATTCACTATTCTTCCTGTACAATTCTCCAAATGTCACAGGAACCCTCAGCACCGTTACCTGCACAGTGCATGCTAGCTCTGTTGGTTCGTGCAAGACAGATCTAGTCAGCCTGTTAGCAAGCAACTGTCGGTTCTCTGTCTTGGATTTGCAGCGTGTGAGCGTTTTGACTCGCATGACAATTTTCCCATTTTCTGTTTTTTTTTTCCCTCGATCAAACACACCACAAAGTTTGCTCAGTATACAGCAAAGGATAGACATTTTGTAAGAATGTTGTCGTAGTAGTTATATGACACAATCACATGATTTTTCGCAGACATTTTGTAAGAATATTGTCGTAGCAGTTATGTGACACAATCACATAAAGTTTTGTAGATATTTGTAAGAATGGTGTCAAAACAGTTATATGATACAATCACATACTTTTTGCAGACATTTGTAAGAATGGTGTCGTAGCAGCTATATGACACAATCACATGATTTTTTGTAGACGTTTGTAAGAATGTTGTCTTAGCAGTTATAAGACACAATCACATGATTTCTGTGCCATAGACAAACAAAGGAACTAAGCCCTATTTTAGTATTCAGTCACCCGCAAACAATGTCACTCACCAACGTGCTCCACACCAGAAACATCCTAAAATTCCTGTTGAAACAAAAGCCAAGCTTACCAGTTCCATTTTTATCCACATAAGCACCTAGAGCACAAGTTTATTATATTGCTGATTACGTCTTGGAACATAATTTTGATGTTGTCTTTACCACAGAGACGTTATCATCATCATCAAGTGCCCTGCCACATGGCGTTGGCGATCATAGCCCTCCATACGTATTTTTCCCCTGTCACTGCAAGTACATCTTCCACCCTCTCTGTCCTCAGCCACCCTGCAGGTCCGTCCAATATTTTTTTTACTATTACAGACTTGAGAGATGCATACACCTGCGGTGCTAGTCAGAAGATTTGAGCGACACCCCCAATGACGCATCCGTGGATGAGACACGACTGTGTGGTCCCAGTCTTCCCAATGAGCCCATAGCATGCCCAGCTCTGGGTAGGAGCCGATTAGAACCGAAAAACCCTACAATGATATAGTTTTGAAGGGACTGGTGGGGATTTGAACCCACAACCTTCCAGTCGGTAGTCCGTTTCGCCAACCACTACACCACGGCGACTGGCAGGTCTTTTACATATAGTTTATGCACCAATTTACGCATGTTTTATTCATAATTTCTTAAACACTTTAACTGAGTTTTACACGAAGATTGTCCATCACTTTACCCGTGTTTTATACAAAATTTGCACAACGCCTCACCCGTGTTCTATATATTGTTTGTACATCACTTCAACATTATTTTACATATAATTTGTTCAACACTGTCCCAGTGTTTCACACATAGTTGGATATTATTTTCTTGTGTTTTACACATGGTTTGTATATTACTTCATTCGTGTTTTACACATAGTTTATACATCACTTTGTTTTTTACGCACAGTTTTGTACAGCACTTTACCTGTGTCTTATACATAATTTGTACATTACTTTAGCCGTGTTTTAATACATAGTATGTACATCACTTTACCCGTATTTTACACATCCTTTGTACATCACTTTACCTGTGTCTTATACAGGATTTGTATATTACTTCGCGTTTTATACATAATTTATACATTACATTACCCGTGATTTGTACACAGTTTCTACAACACTTTATTCGTGGTTTATACACAGTTTGCCCCTCACTATACCTGTGTTTTATACATAGTTTGTACATAACTTTATCAGTGTTTTACGCATAATTTTGTCCATCTCTTTATCCGTGTTTTACATATACCTTTTACATCACTTTACCCGTGTCTTACACATAGTTCACATGTAACGTTACTCGTGATTTACACATTGTACACAACGTTACTCGTGTTTTACACATTGTACACAACGTTACTCGTGTTTTACACATTGTTTGTACATCAGTTTACCCGATTTTTACACGTAGTTTCTACATCACTTTAAACGTGTTACATATAGATTGTACAATATTTTACCTTGATTGAAACAGTTCGTACATCACCTTCCCGTGTTTTAAACGTGGTTTTTAGATCAGTTTACCCGTGTTATATAGGCCTACCTAGCATGTAAACCACTTTACCCGTATTTTACTTATAGTTTGTTCATCAATTTACCAGTGTTTTACATACCGCTTTACATTATCGTTACCAGTGTTTTACACCTAGGTTCTACATTACTTTACCCGTATTTTACACATAGTATGTACATTACTTTACCCATGTTTTACACATAGTATGTATATTACTTTACCCGTGTTTTACACATAGTACATGTATGTACATCACTTTACCGTATTTTACACATAGTATGTACATCACTTTACCCATGTTTTACACATAGTATGTATATCACTTTACCCGTGTTTTACACATAGTATGTATATCACTTTACCCGTGTTTTACACATAGTATGTATATCACTTTACCCGTGTTTTACACATAGTATGTACATCACTTTACCCATGTTTTACACATAGTATGTATATCACTTTACCGTATTTTACACATAGTATGTACATCACTTTACCCATGTTTTACACATAGTTTGTACATCACTTTACCCATGTTTTACACATAGTATGTACATCACTTTACCCGTGTTTTACACATAGTATGTATATCACTTTACCTGTGTTTTACACATAGTATGTACATCACTTTACCAATGTTTTACACATAGTATGTACATCACTTTACCCATGTTTTACACATAGTATGTACATCACTTTACCCATGTTTTACACATAGTTTGTACATCACTTTACCCATGTTTTACACATAGTATGTATATCACTTTACCCATGTTTTACACATAGTATGTACATCACTTTACCCATGTTTTACACATAGTATGTACATCACTTTACCCATGTTTTACACAGTTTGTACATCACTTTACCCATGTTTTACACATAGTTTGTACATCACTTTGCCCGTGTTTTACACATAGTTTGTACATCACTTTACCCATGTTTTACACATAGTATGTATATCACTTTACCTGTGTTTTACACATAGTATGTACATCACTTTTCCCATGTTTAACACATAGTTTGTAGATCATTTTACCCATGTTTTACACATAGTATGTATATAACTTTACCCGTGTTTAACACATAGCATGTACATCACTTTACCGTGTTTTACACATGGTATGTACATCACTTTACCCATGTTTTACACATAGTATGTATATCACTTTACCCATGTTTTACACATAGTATGTAGGTTACATCACTTTACCCGTGTTTTACACATAGTATGTAGGCTACATCACTTTACCCGTGTTTTACACATAGTATGTACATCACTTTACCCGTATTTTACACATAGTATGTACATACTTTACCCATGTTTTACACATAGTTTGTACATTACTTTACCCATGTTTTACACATAGTTTGTACATCACTTTACCCATGTTTTACACATAGTTTGCACATCACTTTACCCGTGTTTTACACAGTTTGTACATCACTTTACCCATGTTTTACACATAGTTTGTACATCACTTTACCCATGTTTTACACATAGTTTGTACATCACTTTACCCATGTTTTACACATAGTTTGTACATCACTTTACCCATGATTTACACATAGTTTGTACATCACTTTACCCATGTTTTACACATAGTTTGTACATCACTTTACCCATGTTTTACACATAGTTTGTACATCACTTTACCCATGTTTTATACATAATTTGTACATGACATTAGCCGTGTTTTCACACAGTTTGTACATCGCCTTACCCGTCTTATACACACAGTGTTTTACCCACATAATTTCTACATCATTTTCCCGACTTCTACGTATAGTTTATGCATAATTTACCCTGTGTTTGATACATAGTTTCGTTAATACTTGATCCTGTGTTTTACACATAAATTATAATCACTCTATCCGCGTTTATTACATAGTTTGCACAACACCTTCTTACTCTTTTCAATCTCCCTTTAAGAAAAGGGAGTATAGGGTGGGGAGTTTATTTCATATTACATGAGAGGGAGTATGTGTGTGTGTGTGTGTGTGTGTGTGTGTGTGTGTGTGTGTGTGTGTGTGTGTGTTTGTGTGTGTGTGCACGCGCGCGTGTGTGTGACAGACAGAGATACAGACACAGACAGACAGACAAACAGAAATATTGAACAAGATTTTCTCAGCTCTACAGGCTCTGTGGGTCGATCTGTACCAAATTTTGGTCACGGCTATGGACTGCAAAAAGAATCGCAGAAGCAGAAGCTTGGGCGGTAAAAACTCCTGGGTCAAAATCACATGTACAAAAAAAAAAAAAAAAAAAAAAAGTACCTAAAATCAGCCATTTTTGAGAGATGTGTGTGAAAAGCACTTTCTCGACAATTTTTTGAAAAAAATATCTAAAAATGTTTTCACTGTTCTGACAGTTTAACGCTACCTTCGATGAATGTCAAAGTCTTACTTCCACAAGAACTTTTTTCAGAGTCACAGCAACCCATCTAGACACAGCTGGGGAACACCATGTTCACACTTATTTTATCACACATAGACCAGACAGCACACAAGCATAAGACGGTGAGACCCGACAGACAAACAGACAGACAGACAGACAGACAGACAGAGACAGGATAGGTGGACAGAACAAGTAAAGAGCGGAGTAGGTAGAGGGGAAGGGACAGACAGAGGTATGGGTACATGGTGGATGTGACAGATAAGTGGGAAGGTTGCCATGCGTCGGCGTAGGCTGGATTTTTTAATACATGACCTGGAATGATTATACTACCCTGAAAAACTCAACCTCATATTTACCTGATGACTGCTAAGGATGCAAACCCAAATGCTCATCCCCCCAAACTTTACACCAGTTCCATAGGAATCACTGTGACCTAGAAAAGGTGACACATAAAATAAAACTTGGCGTTATTGTGCAAAGCTGGGTTTTTATCCACTGTCTGTTTAATTAAACTTGGAGGGTTTTTTAACGTGGTGTCAGCCCTGATATGGAACTATCGCTGTGTTATAAGCAATATGAACTTGACCTTGAAAACGTCACAAAGTGGAAAACGGCAGAATGTCATCAACGCAAAAAAACAAAACAAAAAAACACACAAAAAATAGAATGTAAATACCAACACGGGAAGACAGTGTTGTTGATACACTTTTGGGGTTTAATCGGGGTCCGAGTAGCCAGGGCCTTGTAGTGGCTTATTGACTTAAGTTGCATATATATTAAAAAAAAATCTGACCATAGCATCACCGGGTTAACATGTAAATAATTGGAACCAGAAAAACACGAAAAAAGAATCAGAACGCGTATTTAATACAACCAGACAAGACAGGCGTACATTTTCGGCCATCTGGCCTTTCTCAAGCGTGAATGCAAGATCACAAACAAACACCAGATACAAAAATTAGGAGAAAAAGACTGAAACTTCCCTGCTTTTTAGTCCTTTTCTCCCACTGGACGAAGCAGCAGGGAAGTTTCAGTCTTTTTCTTCTAATTTTTGTATTTGGCTTTTGTGATCTTACATTCACGCTTGACAAAGGCCAGTTGGCCGAAAATTTGCGCCAGTCTTGTCTTGTTGTATTAAATACACGTTCTGATTCTATTTTCGTGTTTTTCTGGTTCCTGTCTGCTTGAACACGGGCAGTCGCACTCGTTTTGGATTATGTAAATAATTACTAAGTCTTTGTGACGGACTCAACCTATCACACAACGAAACCTTTGCTTCTCCGTTTCTGGCTTGTCTTTCTTTCTCTGCCTCTCTTTCAATAACGAGAGGTGTAGAGGTACCCTCCTTATCTCCATCACTCGTCACAGGAAGAAAAGGTTGTTGATGTGATTTTTGTTCTATCTGAAATTGGTGGTGTATTCTAATGCTCTTAAATTACGTGAAAACTGAGGAAAGAAGAAGAGAAAGTGAGACTAGTAGAAATACACAACTGTCCTGCTGCTGAATCTGACTCGACAAAGACTCTCCAGAAACACACCACACATTGGTAAATAAAACACACAAGATACGCTTTATTTTATAAGACATCAATAAATCAAAACTCTTATCGTGAAACTTCGACCGGTATGAACGATACACATGATACACAGAATATACGAACACTAACTTGACTGTGAAGCTTCAACAGTATGGCACACACGATAAACAAAGAATGTAAAATAGCACCAAGTTAATTGTGAAACTTCAACAGAATGACACACACGATAAACAAAGAGAGTAAAGTAGCACCAAGTTAATTGTGAAACTTCAACAGAATGACACACACGACAAACAAAGAGAGTAAAGTAGCACCAAGTTAATTGTGAAGCTTCAACAGAATGACACACACGACAAACAAAGAGAGTAAAGTAGCACCAAGTTAATTGTGAAGCTTCAACAGAATGACACACACGACAAACAAAGAGAGTAAAGTAGCACCAAGTTAATTGTGAAGCTTCATTTGAATGGTACACACGATAAACATCATCATTATCATGTCGAGCTTGCTCGGCTATCCATGACACGTTTCTTCCATCCTTCTCTGTCAGACATTGCAATAGGTAGTTCATCATACTGACAGCCCGTATCATCCATCAGTTGGTCGATGAAGGTCTTCTTTGGACATCCTGGTTTTTGTTTGCCGTGACTGGGTCTCCATAGTAGAACATCCCCCACCAGTTCTTCTTTGCTACGCCAGCAGCGTCCCGCAAAGCGCAGTCTTTGTTGACGTATTGATTTACTGATTGGTGGGATCTTGCCATATAACTCTTTGTTAGTTGGATGTTCTCTCCAGGATTTGTTCAGGGCAGCATTCGTGTATATACTCCATCAATCTTCCTCTCCACTGTTGTTGTTAGGGTCCACGAGATTGAGCCATATGTAAGAACGGACTCCATTGTTGCTCGGAAGAAGTTCCTTTTCAGGTTGTCTGGTAGATTGGATTTCCAGATTTTGTCCAGTTGATTTAGTGCGCCCCAGGCATTTCAGAGTCCGGTGTTGACATCTTGTTCTGAGGAGTCAATGTAGCTGCCAAGGTATTTAAAGTCTTGAACTTGTTTGATCGTATCTCCATCGAGAGTTCTAATACCTTCTGATGCGTCTTGGTTCAGACAGATGAACTCTGTTTTGTTCACATTGATGTGGAGCCCGATCTTCATTGCTGTTTTTTTGACACTGTCAAGGAGAGACGTTGCTTCCTGAGGGAAGACTGCGAGAACAAAGAGAGTAAAATAGCACCAAGTTAACTGTGAAGCTTCAACTGAATGGTACACACGATAAATAAAGAGAGTAAAGTAGCACCAAGTTAACTGTGAAGCTTCAACTGAATGGCACACACGATAAACAAAGAGAGTAAAGTAGCACCAAGTTAACTGTGAAGCTTCAACAGAATGGTACACACGATAAACAAAGAGAGTAAAGTAGCACCAAGTTAACTGTGAAGCTTCAACGAATGGTACACACGATAAACAAAGAGAGTAAATAGCACCAAGTTAACTGTGAAGCTTCAACTGAATGGTACACATGATAAACAAAAAGTAATAGAAAAAAGAGAAAAAAAAAAAGAGTAAAGTAGCACCAAGTTAACTGTGAAGCTTCAACTGAATGGTACACATGATAAACAAAGAGAGTAAAGTAGCACCAAGTTAACTGTGAAGCTTCAACAGAATGGCACACATGATAAACAAAGAGAGTAAAGTAGCACCAAGTTAACTGTGAAGCTTCAACAGAATGGACACACGACAAACAAAGAGAGTAAAGTAGCACCAAGTTAAAATGTGAAGCTTCAACTGAATGGCACACACACGACAAACAAAGAGAGTAAAGTAGCACCAAGTTAATGTGAAGCTTCAACTGAATGGCACACACACGATAAACAAAGAGAGTAAAGTAGCACCAAGTTAATGTGAAGCTTCAACTGAATGGTACACACGATAAACAAAGAGAGTAAAGTAGCACCAAGTTAACTGTGAAGCTTCAACTGAATGGTACACACGATAAACAAAGAGAGTAAAGTAGCACCAAGTTAATTGTGAAGCTTCAACTGAATGGTACACACGATAAACAAAGAGAGTAAAGTAGCACCAAGTTAACTGTGAAGCTTCAACTGAATGGCACACACGATAAACAAAGAGAGTAAAGTAGCACCAAGTTAACTGTGAAGCTTCAACTGAATGACACACACGATAAACAAAGAGAGTAAAGTAGCACCAAGTTAACTGTGAAGCTTCAACAGAATGACACACACGATAAACAAAGAGAGTAAAGTAGCACCAAGTTAACTGTGAAGCTTCAACAGAATGACACACACGATAAACAAAGAGAGTAAAGTAGCACCAAGTTAACTGTGAAGCTTCAACAGAATGGCACACACACGATAAACAAAGACAGTAAAGTAGCACCAAGTTAACTGTGAAGCTTCAACTGAATGACACACACGATAAACAAAGAGAGTAAAGTAGCACCAAGTTAACTGCGAAACTTCGACTGATGAACATTTTATACAAAGATAGTAAACGAACTTCAGATTAATGAGAAATTTTCAACATTATAGTGACATACTGACTTCGCTATTAGTATCATCCTCAAAGTGCTACACTAACTATGACCAAAATTCATACTCACAAATATGTCGATGCACATGATGCACTCACAGAGAATATATGAATACTAACTAACTGTGAAGCTTCAACTGAATGGCACACACGATAAACAGTGTAAAGTAGCACCAAGTTAATTGTGAAGCTTCAACTGGCAAGAATGATATACATGTTACAGATTCTAGAAAGACAATAAACAAACTTCAAATTAACAAGAAATCTTCAGTATTATAGTGACATACTGACTTGACTATCAGTACCATTCTCAAAGTGCTATAGTATGTCCAAAATTCATACTTGAAAATATCTGGCTGGGACCAGAGGTACCAGCCCTGAGGACAGCGACCCAAAAGAACTTTCATTTCATGTTCTCATCTATTACACAGAGTGTATTAGGTCCAATGACTGAATGTTACTCCGTTATATACTTTCCTAAACAAAGAGCTTGGAATAGACAGCCGAGTTTTCGGAACTGTTACGATACATACAGAAAAGCGACACTTTGTATTTAACAACCAATCAGAGAAATGTACGTAATTAACCAGATGCGTTATTACGTACATAGAACTACACAGTGAAAAGGGAAAGGGAAGGGACGTGAATACAAACTAAGCATTGGTCTTCTTAGGTACACAGCGTGCTATTACATGGCATATGTGTCTGTCTGTTGGCAGGGATGGCGGGGGATGGGGGGGGGGGAGCATGTGTGAACAGCAAGCCTCGATTGATACATGGTAACAATGAGAGAGAAGGGGAAAGATGATATGAAACACCGATATTCAAATCCCAATCCATGTATGTAAATTGATGGTTAGAATATACAGATGGTGCTTACAAACAGCAGTTCTTCAATGAATTTATGACTTCCAGTTTCTTGTTCCTCTTTCCTTGCTAATTTTACTTCATTTATTTTTGTTTTGTTTTGTTTTGTTTTGTTCTAATTCAACCCTTAGACGACCACTCTGCTGGCCAGAACGAGCCCCATTCATTCGTCTTGGACAGCTACAGCTCAGAGGATCTAAAGTATGCTGCCATAACTTTGAAACGTCTCCATCAACCTTGCTCATGCCTCATGCAGAGGAGAGGAATCCGAAAAGTTAGTTATGGTTGACTACAGTTTCCTAGAGTCGAATATGAGAATTATCATCTTGAAAAGATTGTAGATATGGATTGGACACATCATCGAAAAAGAACATGGTAACATCGCTCTTATGACACTTCACTGGACACCAGAAGGAAGATGTAAGAGAAGACCCAAGAACATCTGGCGGCGAACAATATAAGAATAAGTCAATGCCCTGAAACACACTTGAGGTAGGCTACTATACAGAGGCTGGTCCAAAACAGACAGGTGTGGAGAATCGGCGTTGCAGCCCTACATACCAATGGCAGAAAGTAAATAAATAACTAACTAAGTAAGAAGTAAGACTGTAAACAAGTAAGCAAGCAAGTAAATAAGAGTTGCCAACAGTTGTCCTACAGCATGTCGACCACACTCCTCTGCAGTTGTGACCTTCTATGTTGATACTCTAGCCACCAAACAGTGGTTAATAAGGTGAAGATAAAACAGATTTCTGCTAGTTCATCTATAGAGAAGCAAAATCATATAGATAACAACATGATGGGGCGTATGTGTATGTGTGTTGTGTGCCTGTTTGTGTGTGTGTGTGTGTGTGTGTGTGTGTGTGTGTGTGTGTGTGTGTGTGTGTGTGTGTGTGTGTGTGTGTGTGTGTGTGTGTGAGTGTGTGACTTCTAGTTACAAAGTGCTAACAAAATTATTTTAAACCTTGTACTATACTGATTTACATATCATAGTTGCAATTACAGGCCAACAAAGAGAGACAGAGAAAGAGAGAGAGAGAGAGAGAGAGAGAGAGAGAGAGAGAGAGAGAGAGAGAGAGAGAGAGAGAAACAGAGAGAGTATTGCATCCGTTTACCACTATAAGCCTACTCTTCGCTTAATAAAAACAACTGCAGCATCACAAAGCACCGTTTTCATTTTTTGTCTGGGGAGTGGAAGCCATGTCTCCTTTTAAGATACTGATCTGCACCCACTGCTTTTATTCACACTGCGTCTGGAATGATAATAATAACAATGACAATGATAATGAAAGTGATAATGATGATGATTATGATCATTATACTAATGATGATGATGATAGTGGTGGTGGTGGTGGTGATGATGATGATGATTACTATTATTATCACATACTCGTACATGATGATCACAATGATGATGATGATGATAATTGTAATAGTATCAAGTATATAAAAAGAGATAACGATGATGAAAACAATAAGAGTAATGATAATGACAATAGATATAATAGTGATGATGATGATGATGATGACGACGACGACGACGATGATGATGATGATTGATGATGACGACAACGACGATGACATTATCATCAGCAGCAGCATCATCATCATCACAAAAATTATATTAATGATAACAGTAATACATAGTTCAAATAATTTTTGAGAATAGGACTATACTAGAATGATTCTATAGTAGAAGTAGTAGTAGTACTTGTAGTAGTACTAGTAGTAGTGGTAGTTAGTACCAATAGTAGTACTAGTACTACTAGCAATAGTAGTAGTAGTACTAGTAGTAGCAGTAGTAGCGGCAATGAAGGTAGTTATAATAATAGTGTAGTAATAGTAGTAGCAGTAGCAATGGTAATAATGAACCTTAAAATTACTAACAATGAGTATTTTCTAGTCCCATTAAACCTATAGTGATATCTCAGAAGGCTTTCCAGTACTGTAAAATGAGCGGAAAGAATGATCAAACTAAATCATGATATAATTCAAACAAATGGATTTTCAAAACAGTCTTGGAAGAAGTTACAAATCCTTCTATAAGGCCCTGTTCTTCAAACTCTTTTGAACCCACTGTGCATTACACTGAGTAAATAACAAAATCTGGGTTTGGCTGAACTAAAATTTGACAAAGGCTATTATGCCGAAAATTTGCGCCTGTCTTGTCTTATTGTATTAAATACGCGTTCTGATTCTATTTTCGTGTCTTTCTGTTCCAGTGATAAGCTGATAAAATACCAGTATCAAATATAGACTAGGTAAAACATAGTCTAGGTGGGGCCTCAGGACCTGGCCAGCTCATGGGTGCAGTTGCAGGCTTAAGGCATGTGCCATGATCACCATACACATGGCACCTGTGACGTTAGTGCATATGGGATTCGTTCCGAACGCAGAGACGTCATCTTGAGAAACTGAAACTAAAAAATGTTTGCTTGAACGCGGACAGTCGCATCTGTGTGATTTTGTACTAAAATTTGCTTAAGGAGTGCTTTAGAATACTGACACTGAGCTTGTTTGTTTTGATTGTTGGCTTCCATGCCAAATGTTATACAGTGAAGTGTCTAGTCAATCATTGTCACAATTCATGCTGTTACATCAGACTATTAACACGGGGCATCAAACTGACTTTGACTCTGCTCGACCGTGTGTATGTTGTGTTGTGTTGTGTGTGTTGTTTGTGTTTGTTTTGTGGTGTGATTGTGTGTGCATGCTTGAGATATGTGTATAGTGTGGAATGAGGTTGTGTCTGATGTTGTGATATATGTGCTCAGAAGTTATGTCTGTTAATCATGTAGTGTGTGTGTTATGTATGTGTATGCGATGTGTGTCAGTGTGTGTTGCAATGTGATGTGTGTCGAGTGTGTTGTAGTATGTGTGTATTGTTGTGTAGTGTTGTGTGTATTGTGTGCTGTGTGTGTGTGTTTGTGTGTGTGTGTGTGTATGTGTGTGTTGTGTTGTGGGGTGTGTGTGTGTATGTGTGTGTGTATGTGTGTGTGTGTATGTGTGGTGTGTGTGTGTGTATGTATGTGTGGTGTGTGTTGGTTGTGTTGTGTGATGTGTGTGTTTGTGTGTGTGTATGTGTATGTGTTGTTGTGTTGTGTGTATGTGTGTGTCATGTGTGTATGTGTATGTGTGTATGGTTGTCATGTTTGTGTGTGTGTGTATGTGTATGTGTGTATGTGTGTGTATGTGTGTGTATAGTGTGTTTAGTGTGTGTATGTGTGTGGTGTTTGTTGTATGTGTGGTGTGTTTGTGTGTGCTTGTGTATGTTGTGGTGTGTGTGTGTGTTATGTGTGTATGTGTGTGTTGTGTGTGTGTGGTGTGTTGTGTTGTTGTTGTTTGTGGTGTGTGTATGTGTTGTGTGTATTTGTGTGTATTGTGTGTTTGTGTGTTTGTGTGGTGTGTGTGTGTGATATGTGTGTGTGTGTGTGGTTGTTGTGTGTGTGTGGTGTGTATGTGTGTATGTGTGTCGTGTGTATGTGTGTTGTGTGTGTGTGTGTGTTGTTGTGTGTGTGATTGTGATATGTATTTAATGTGTGTTGTTGTGATTGGTGTGTCTGTTGTGTTGGTGTGTGTGTGTGTGTGATGTGGTGTTGTGTTTGGTGTTGTGTGTGTGTGTGTGTGTGTGTGTGTGTGTGTGTTGTGTGTGTGTGTGTTGTGTGTGTGTGTGTGTGTGTGTGTGTTGTGTGTGTGTGTGTGTGTGTGTGTGTGTGTGTGTGTGTGTGTGTGTGTGTGTGTGTGTGTGTGTGTGTGTGTAGTTGTGTGTGTGTGTAAAATGGAAGAGGAAACGTGGAAGTGTGGAAGGAAACTGTCATCGCCACGGGTTTGTACGAGAGGACAGCAGAGTAACGAGTGATCGACATTCTGAGAATTTGCTTTTTTGTTGTGTTGTGTGTGTGTGTGTGGTGTGTGTGTGTGTGTGTGTGTGTGTGTGTGTGTGTGTGTGTGTGTGTGTGTGTGTATGTGTGTGTGTGTGTGTGTGTGTGTTGTGTATTGTGTGTGTGTGTATGTGTGTGTGTGTTGTGCTGTTGTGTATTTGTGTGTGTGTGTGTGTGTGTGTGTGTGTTTGTGTGTGTGTGTGTATGTGTGTGTCTGTCTGTCTGTGTGTATGTGTGTGTGTGTGTGGCGCGGTGTGTGTGTATTTGTGTGTGTGTGTATGTGTGTGTGTGTGTCTGTCTGTGTGTATGTGTGTGTATGTGTGTGTGTGTATGTGTGTGTGTGTGAGTGTGTGTGTATGCGTGTGTATGTGTGTGCGTGTGTCTATGTGTGTGTGTGTGTGTGTGTGTGTGTATGTGTGTGCATGTCTCTGTGTGTATGTGGGTGTGTATGTGTGTGTTTGTGTGTGTGTGTGAGAGAGAGTGTATGTGTGAATGTGAATATGTGTGTGTATGTGTGTGTGCGCGCGTGTGTGTATGTGTGTGTGTCTGTGCATGTGTGTGTGTGTATGCGTGCGTGCATGTACATGTGTGTGTGTCTGTGTGTGTGTACACGTGTGCGTGCGTGTGTATGTGTGTGCTTCTGAGTGTATGCCTACGCACAGAATGTATGTGTATCAGCGCATTGTCAACATAGTATGTACAATCGCTTGGCAGCACAACCAACAGAAAACGGACATCTCCAAAGCGTAGACATATCAGCCAAAGGAAAAAAAAAACATTCATATTTCAGACTGTGTATATATATATATGTGATAGGTCGAGTGGTTAAGGGGGGGTAAGGTGATTATGATGATATTATTGATGTATCGCAGCGCCAGGTGAGATGGATGAGTGGGTTAAGGGGTTTGGTGATGATTGCTGTGGTGGTCCTTTAATCCAGAGCAGAAAGGGAAGTCTCTCAATCAAAAGACAAGTCCTCGTTTCGCTACTTGACTCTTTATTATTGAGAAAAGAAGACGAGGAAGGAGACAGGTAAGAAGGAGTCAAAGAAGACGACGTCAAAGAAGACAGGAAGGAAGACAGTGCCTGTAAGACACAAAATAGGTTTCATAAATACAATGACAAAGTACACATTTTGTGAAATAACAATGTCAATGTACAAGAGTGAACTACTACATTCTAACAGAAGATGTCTACATTTACAAACAAGAGCACTAGCATTTGTAAACATGCAACAAATAATTGATAACAAAATGTTGTGTAAAGAACTGCTACATTATACCGAAATATGTGGTGTCGATATTTACACTCTAAAGCACTAGCACTTGTAAACATGGAACAAATAATTGGTGACAAAACATTGAGTAACCCTTTGATAAGCTGAGGGTAAACTACCATACTGCTTGTTCGATAGCCTTAGCATAGAGTAGACTTTCAATAATGTACTGGCAAAATAATGCACAGTCATATTAAGCTGTTCAGCTGCCATGGGCTGAGTAAGTTGTAACATAACATCTGAGTGGGCAGCTATTGGACAGTTAATATTCTGTAGTGATGACAGACATAGTATTTGACTATGTGAACTGTCATCACAAACATTGGGTCTACCTTACCGAATAGCAGTCAACACACTTGAGTCATCCATTAAATATTTGCTCCATGTAGTTATGTGTAATTCTATGTCTAGTGCTAGAGATAGTGATGACAAAATAGCATAGCATATTACTAGTTAAGCTATGTCATCAAAGCAACATTCTATATTAATAATGATTAGCAGTGGTGCTGAGCAGACAAGGGATACAACAATTGGATCAATTCACTGAGCACATGTTTCATCAACTACCATTATGTACACACATACAACATTATCAAGTATAAAATAGTGCACAATAATGATTGCATCCTGGTAGCTTTCAGACAGTTAATATTCAGTGGTGATGACATAGTAGGCCTATTTGACAATGAGAACTATGTCATCACAAACAGCACCTAATCAAATAGCAGTCAGCAGTGTTGAGAGAACACACGTGACTTGAGTAATCTTTTACCCATTATCTCTATGTGATTAAGTATAATTCTAGATCAAGTGCTAGAGACAATGATAACAAAATAGTATAGCAGATTACTATTAAACCATGTCATCAAAACAACACTCTATACATGATTATCAGTGGTGCTGATCAGCTAAGGGATACACTAAACAGATCAATTAGCTGAGCACGTGTTTCATCAGTCATCATGTCAGTATGTAAAAATACAACCTTGTCAAGTATAAAATACTCTTCCTCTGCACAACAATGCCTTGTATCTTGGCTTTTGGCAGAATATGGTTGTCAATAGTCCTACAATAACCACATGAAAATAGGGGCTAAATCTATAGTGGTTATTACATTTAAACCTCAGTCCCATCTTTACAATGGTGGCCGCCACGCTAAGTGCTACAGATCTTGTGAGATAGCACATCGTTTAGATCAAAACGTACTTTCTCGCTGTGTGAATTCTGCAAATCTAACGCGGTACTCAATAGACTCGAGCTAGAATCTAAAGAAATAAGAGACATTAAAGTCCCTAAGCTTACTGCAAATGACAATGAATAATAAAGTGATAAAAATCCAGAACTTACTACAGTAACGCCGTGAAGATGATCACCTGCTGTGAGATCAAGAGTGGTGGCAGGAAAGGGCACCTCTGGTAATACTGAGAGTGGCGGTGGAAAAGCACACGCTATGATGCGCCTTGTTAATTTGTACTCTGGGAACAGAGCATGATGGTCATATTTTCAAATCTCAAACCTTTCAGATGGCAAGGTCTGATTGGTTGTTCTCACCAAATTAATCAATCAACCAGATGCCAAGGTCTGATTGGTTGTTCTCACCTAATTAATAAGTCAACACTTAGTGTGTAGTTTTAACGCAGCGCGTCAGTACACACAAGTGAAACGCTGGTCATTGTCCGGCAGTTTCGCGAGTGGGTATGTGCTCGCTATCGAGCCACAAACACCTAAGGCGATTGAGACAGACGCGCCCTGCGGTCATTGTCTGAGTGTTCCCGCCGGCAATTACACGGCGATTGTTCTATAATGCTACAGTAAAGGCAGCATAAATTAGTGACGGCCCCCTCTACGTTCTGTAAAACTACAACATAATACTGACTGGAGATGACGACAAAATCTTGTCATAGGCCTGCTTTAGAGTACATGTACACATTGTAGATCTGCTAATTGTTTAGCAGTGTGTTATCTACAATGTATATGTGTCATGTACTGGTTAGATCTTTGGAATGATTAATGCATAGCTATGGATAGGCAGAGGCTGTGAAATACCAGTATAATTAGGCAAAGAGAATGCAAGGCGTTTTTGATCTAGGCAAGCACGCTACACGGTGTTGCCTTTGAGCGTTGTAGGTAAATGGGGAAAGATCGTAACAGAGCAAGGCACTCTGTTACATATATAATATATACATTCATAGATATATATATATATGCAAAAGCAGAAGGGACTCATGTAGAGTGTCAGGAGATAAGGGCCGGAACTCTTGCTTGTCGGAGGTTTCTCCTGAGGACCTTCTGCTGTCCGGCTCTCCCCAGAGTTTTTTTTTACTTCCATACTGATACATACTTAAATACATACATACGTACATACATACATACATACATTCATACATACATACATTCATACATACATACATACATACATATATACATACATTCATACACACACATACATACGTACATACGTACATACATACATACATACATGAATATATAGATATATATATATACATATATAGATATAGATAGATAGACAGGCAGACAACAGACAGACAGATAGATAGATAGATAGATAGACAGACAGATAGACAGATAGATAGATAGAGATAGATAGATAGATAGATACATACATACATACATACATACATACATACATAGATACATACATACATACATACATACATACATACATACATACATACATACATAGATATAAACATATATCATGAATATACACGCATATGTGTATGTCTCCAAGAGACACCCTAAATCCGGACTTTGGCATCAGCTGGACATTATCGTCGTCACCAGAACAGCTGCCCTCAACAATACGCGTCAACCCACAGCTTTCACTGGCCGACAGTGACACAGACCATTTCTTGATGTGCAGCAAAATTCTGACCGAAACCAAAAAGGACCCAGCGCATCAAGCAGAAAAAGAGGCCCGCTCACTCGTCAACGCCGCTAAGGGCAGCCAACTCAGAGCTTGAGCGCAGAACTCAACATCGAATGGAACAACAGGCTTTCAGCCTGAATGCTGTCAAGTTCAAGGACATTGAATGCGTTCAAAGACCGTGCCAAGCACATATAGAAAAATATGCTTGTTGTAATTGTTATTATTATTGTTGTTTAAAGCCCAGCCGACTGCGTAGAGCCATATCAGGGCTATCAACTTCTTCAAAACGTACAAAATTTCAACAGGAAAAAAGAAAAAGAAAAGAAAATTTAAGTACACATATCAATGCAATCGCGCACATAATCCAAGGATACTCCCCGTCCAGTTTATCGCACAGGGAATAAATACACACACACACACACACACACACACACACACACACACACACACACACACACAACACACACACACACGCACGCACGCACGCACGCACGCACGCGCACACACACACAGACACACACACACACACCTGAATACAAATATAAGCATACCTATGGACACCAAAACATATATAACAACAGGCATAAATTACCTAAAATCGCTTCCGCATATCTCACCTCCCTACAGCCAAAAATGCACTCAATACATGTAGCCAGTTATCAATCCTACGAAAAAAATACCTAAGACTTTATCGAACATATACAGGTGAATGGACCAGTAAGGCAGAAAATGATAGGTAGAAATGACAGAAAGTAAAGGAGGAAGAAAGAAACAAAGAGAGTGACAGAAAAGAGGAAATTTCTAGCACAGAATTTCCAGAAGGTGGGGATACAATTTATACCAAAAGAGCACCTGGTATCCCCATGGGTGGGGTGGGGAGAGGGAGAAATGTGCTTAACACTTCTAGAACCTGTACTCCACTGAGAACATGGCGCCACTGACTCAGCCATTGCCAGCATTCCACCATCTTGCCTGTAGCTAATGGAGCTTGGAGTGTGTTCAAGAGGGATTCATCACACTCGGGCAATTCCATATGCGCTCAACTCAGATCTACCTGCAGTTACCTGGCAGGCTCCCTGGGCCTGCAGAAAACCCTTATGCGCTGGCAAGAAATCCAAAACAAATGTGACTGCCTGCGTTCAAACAAACAGGAACAGAAAAAAAAAACCCACGAAAAAAGAATAAGAACGGGTATTTAATACAAGACAAGACAGGCGCTGGCAAAGTCTTGAAGTGAAGAGCAGAGAAGTTGGTGGGGTGTGGGAAAGGGGGGGGGGGGATAGACCTCTGAAACACTAAGCTGACAGTACCAGAATGATGGAAACGTTGTTATTCAGCCATACAGCCCAAGTATAACTTCATTACGCTAATAAATTTCGGAGTTATTATTATAACTTCATTACGCTAATAAATTTCGGAGTTATTATTATGACTACGTTAGGCTAATAAATTTCGGAGCTATTATTATGACTACATTAAGCTGATAAATTTCGGAGTAATTATTATGACTACATTAAGCTGATAAATTTCGGAGTTATTATTATGACTACATTAGGCTAATAAATTTCGGAGTTATTATTATGACTACATTATGCTAATAAATTTCGGAGTTATTATTATGACTACATTATGCTAATAAATTTCGGAGTTATTATTATGACTACATTATGCTAACAAATTTCGGAGTAATTATTATGACTACATTAGGCTGATAAATTTCGGAGTTATTATTATGACTACATTAGGCTAATAAATTTCGGAGTTATTATTATGACTACATTAGGCTAATAAATTTCGGAGTTATTATTATGACTACATTATGCTAATAAATTTCGGAGATATTATTATGACTACGTTAGGCTAATAAATTTCGGAGTTATTATTATGACTACATTAGGCTGATAAATTTCGGAGTAATTATTATGACTACATTAGGCTGATAAATTTCGGAGTTATTATTATGACTACATTAGGCTAATAAATTTCGGAGTTATTATTATGACTACATTATGCTAATAAATTTCGGAGTTATTATTATGACTACATTATGCTAATAAATTTCGGAGTTATTATTATGACTACATTATGCTAATAAATTTCGGAGTTATTATTATGACTACATTATGCTAACAAATTTCGGAGTAATTATTATGACTACATTAGGCTGATAAATTTCGGAGTTATTATTATGACTACATTAGGCTAATAAATTTCGGAGTTATTATTATGACTACATTAGGCTAATAAATTTCGGAGTTATTATTATGACTACATTATGCTAATAAATTTCGGAGATATTATTATGACTACGTTAGGCTAATAAATTTCGGAGTTATTATTATGACTACATTAGGCTGATAAATTTCGGAGTAATTATTATGACTACATTAGGCTGATAAATTTCGGAGTTATTATTATGACTACATTAGGCTAATAAATTTCGGAGTTATTATTATGACTACATTATGCTAATAAATTTCGGAGTTATTATTATGACTACATTATGCTAACAAATTTCGGAGTAATTATTATGACTACATTAGGCTGATAAATTTCGGAGTTATTATTATGACTACATTAGGCTAATAAATTTCGGAGTTATTATTATGACTACATTAGGCTAATAAATTTCGGAGTTATTATTATGACTACATTATGCTAATAAATTTCGGAGATATTATTATGACTACGTTAGGCTAATAAATTTCGGAGTTATTATTATGACTACATTAGGCTGATAAATTTCGGAGTAATTATTATGACTACATTAGGCTGATAAATTTCGGAGTTATTATTATGACTACATTAGGCTAATAAATTTCGGAGTTATTATTATGACTACATTATGCTAATAAATTTCGGAGTTATTATTATGACTACATTATGCTAATAAATTTCGGAGTTATTATTATGACTACATTATGCTAACAAATTTCGGAGTTATTATTATGACTACATTATGCTAATAAATTTCGGAGTTATTATTATGACTACATTATGCTAATAAATTTCGGAGATATTATTATGACTACGTTAGGCTAATAAATTTCGGAGTTATTATTATGACTACATTAGGCTGATAAATTTCGGAGTAATTATTATGACTACATTAGGCTGATAAATTTCGGAGTTATTATTATGACTACATTAGGCTAATAAATTTCGGAGTTATTATTATGACTACATTATGCTAACAAATTTCGGAGTAATTATTATGACTACATTAGGCTGATAAATTTCGGAGTTATTATTATGACTACATTAGGCTAATAAATTTCGGAGTTATTATTATGACTACATTAGGCTAATAAATTTCGGAGTTATTATTATGACTACATTATGCTAATAAATTTCGGAGATATTATTATGACTACGTTAGGCTAATAAATTTCGGAGTTATTATTATGACTACATTAGGCTGATAAATTTCGGAATAATTATTATGACTACATTAGGCTGATAAATTTCGGAGTTATTATTATGACTACATTAGGCTAATAAATTTCGGAGTTATTATTATGACTACATTATGCTAATAAATTTCGGAGTTATTATTATGACTACATTATGCTAATAAATTTCGGAGTTATT
>JAPXFY010000027.1:21298061-21313061 GCA_030674185.1 Monoplex corrugatus | reverse complement strand
CGCGTACACTTTATATGGCATTCTTTAAAGTCACCTGAACGGTGATATGTAAGTTTTCTTTGATTTCATTTATTCTACATCAGAGACAAAGCGTTTCACAAGTAATAATATAATAATAAATAATAATTACAATATTTATATAGCGCAAAATCTTGGTAAATCAAATCTAAGCGCTGAAACACACACACACACACGCACACACACGCACGCACGCACGCACACACACGCACCCACGCACACGCACACACACACACACACACACACACACACACACACACACACACACACACACACACACACACACACACGGCTATAAATGGAGAGAAAGAATAAAAACAATGGAAACTTATAGAGAGCATATTATATACAATTATATATTGCAATGTGATTCCCCTCCGAGTGGAGACAGGCTGCAGAGGGGATTGAGTGAGGTCAGGATTTTATGCAGAGGAGAAAAGGTGAGTTTTGAGAGCGGACTTGAAGGAGACAAAAGTAGGTTGCTGACGGACTAAGAGAGGAAGTTTGTTCCAGGAGAGCGGACCAGAAACAGAGAAGGCTCGTGGACCATAGGTATTGAGCTTAGTGCTTGGAAAGCGAAAAGTCAGAGGATCGGAGGCAGAGCGGAGGGTACGTGAGGGAACATAGATCTCAAGTAGGCTTGACAGGTAATCGGGGGCTGCGTTATTGAGGCTTTTGTAGCACATGGTGTCTAGTTTGTACTGTATGCGCTTTGATACAGGGAGCCAGTGAAGTTGTGCCAGGAGAGGAGATATGTGGTCAGTTTTTTTCTTTTTGAGTACAAGGCGTGCAGCATTGTTTTGAATGCGCTGTAGGATGTGAGTGGTGGAGGCAGGAAGACCGGACAGGAGTGATTGCAATAGTCAATGCGAGACATTATGAAGGAGAGAAACGAGTTTTGCAGTTGTTTCCACAGAGAGATACTTCCTGATCAGGCTTATACGATGGAGGTGATAGTAGCAAGATCTGCAGTTTGAGAAACAAAGTTGTTCATGGAGAGGGTAGAGTCAATGCAGACACCAAGGTTTTTAGCTGAATCAGAAATTGGGACTGATGTGTTACATAATCGGAGAGAAAGAGGAGGCAGCTGAGAAAGTTTCTGACGGGTGCCAATGAGGATAGCTTCTGTCTTGTCATCATTTAGCTGAAGTTTGTTGTGTGTCATCCAATTTTTGATGTCCGAGTAACACTCAGTGGTGCGAGTCAGGAGGCGCTGTATATTGTCAGGTGAGTTACTGTCTTGAAGTTGGGTGTCATCAGCATAGAAGTGGTGTTTTATAGAGTGGGAGTTGATGATGGTGGACAGGGGGGAGGTGTAAAGAGTGAAAAGAACAGGGCCAAGGACAGATCCTTGTGGAACACCACAGGTCAGGTATGCAGGTTGAGAGTAAGTGCCATTGATGAGAACAGTTTGTTTTCTGTTTGATAGATAAGAAGTGAACCAGGAGAAAGCAATGTCAGAGATGCCAAAAGTATGATGAAGTCTAGAAAGAATACCATGATGAATGGTATCAAAGGCTGCAGACAGATCAAGGAGTGTGAGGAGAGAGACTTTGCCAGTATCAGTTGCAAGGAGGAGATTGTTGAGAATGTGTAGCAAGGCAGTTTCAGTGCTAAGGCACTGGCGGTAGGCTGACTGGAAAGGATTGAGGAGATTGTTGGCAGACAGGTGAGAGTTGGTTGAGGACAACTTTTTCAAGCAGTTTTGACAAGAAAGAGAGATTAGAGATAGGCCGGTAATTTTTCAGTTCATTTGGGTCTAAATTGTATTTCTTGAGGAGAGGGTGAACAATAGCAGACTTGAAAGAATCTGGGACAGTTCCAGTTTGGAGAGAAGTGTTGATGATGTCAGTGATGAATGGGAAGGAGAGTACGGAGACAGTCAGAGTAGAGAGAACCTGGAAGAGGATCCAGTTCGCAGGTTTTGAACGACATGGATCTGATTGTGTTGAGAATTTCTTCTTGTGAGACTGGGGTAAGAGTAGTAAGAGGTGTGCCAGAGAAGGAAGGGTCAATGGGCATGGTTGACAGGGTGTCCTGTCGAGCCTGTCACGAAGAGTTTGTATTTTGGTGGTGAAATACTTGGAGAATACAGATGGGAGTTCTTCATTTGTGTGTTTTGTTGGGAGAGGTAAATCTTTTCGTGTGCCAAGGAGATGATTCATGGTTGTAAAGAGTTCTTTTGAAGAAGAGGCATTCAGGATTTTGGTTTGGAAATAGTTTGTTTTTGCAGATGCAATGAGGGTGGATACTTTTGTTTTAGAGGCTTGGAAAAGTTGCCTATGTACAGTGAGTTTGGATTTGCGCCAGTGGCGCTCTGATCTGCGGCGGGCACGTCTTGCACAGGCAATCTCATGAGTGAGCCAGGGGATAGGGGGGCGGTCAGGTAAAAGACGGGTTGTGGCTGGAGCATGAGTGTCCAGAAGATAGTGGAGAGTAGTGTAGAATTCATCGGCAAGGTTATGTGACTTTTCAGAAAGGAGACGGAAGGCATCAGATGAAAATGAGGAGAGGTCGATAGACTTGAGATTGCGTCGAGTCACTGTGCGCATGGTACGGGAAGGAGGAGGAATGTCAAGAGAACAGAGAATTGCAGAGTGGTCAGATGGAAGGGCTGAAGTTAGACGGGTAGAAAGAACTAAGCAGTTATCAGTAGCTGAACTGTGGTGATCACGGTGATCACAAGTAGGACTATCTTATCAATCATTTCGTTTGTGTTTGCATGTTCGACTCTCTCTCTCTCTCTCTCTGTGAGTGTGTGTGTATGTGTGTGTGTGTGTGTGTGTGTGTGTGTGTGTGTGTGTGTGTGTGTGTGTGTGTGTGTGTGTGTGTGTGTGTGTGTGTGTGTTTGTTTGTGAATGTGTGAGAGAGAGAGAGAGAGAGAGAGAGTATGTGTGTGTGTGTGTGGTGTATGTGAGTGTGTGCTGTGTGTGTGTGTGTGTGTGTGTGCATGTGTGTGTTGTGTTGGGTGTGTGTGTGCATGTGTGTGTTGTGTTGTGTGTGTGTGTGTGCGTATGTGTGTGTGTGTGCGCACGCGCGCGCGCGCGCGCGTGACAAAAATATGATAGCAAGATCATCTTAGCTATTTCCTGTGAATCTTCACCAAATTTAGACCAAAGGTGGGGAAAGTTTTGAAATGGACCACACCTCACCACAGCACAACACAGCACAACACAGCACACCACAACAGAGCACAACACAGCACAACACAACACAACACAACACAACACAACACAACACACAACACAACACAACACAACACTGCACAACACAACACAGCACAGCACAGCACAAACACAACACAGCACAACACAGCTCAAAACAACACACCACAACACATTACAACACAGCACAGCACAACACAGTACAGCACAACACACCACGGCACAACACTGCACAAACACAACATTGCACAACACAACACAGCACAACACAACACTGCACAACACAACACTGCACAACACAACACAACACTGCACAACACAACACTGCACAACACAACACTGCACAACACAACACAACACAACACAACACAACACAACACAACACTGCACAACACAACACTGCACAACACAACACTGCACAACACAACACAAAACACAACACAAACAACACATCACAGCAGAGCAGAACAGAATATAGTACCATACAGTACAGTACAGCATAATACAATAAATACAATACAATACAATACAATACAACACAACACAAACACAACACAACACAACACAACACAACACAAACGATTTATTTTTGTGAATTAATACGTACACAACACAACTCAATACAACACAACAATCGATTATTTGTGAATAATACGTACACAACACAACACAACACAACACAACACAACACAACACAACACAACACAACACAAACAACAACACAACACAACACAACAAACAACACAACACAACACAACACAACACAACACAACACAAACACAACACAACACAACACAACACAACACAACACAACGATTTATTTTTGTGAATTAATACGTACACAACACAACACAACACAACACAACACAACACAACACAACACAACACAACACAAACAAAACACAACACAACACAACACAACACAACGATTTATTTTTGTGAATTAATACGTACACAAAACAACACAACACAACACACACAACACAACACAACACACACAACACACACACAAACACAACACAACACAACACAACACACAAACAACACAACACAACACACGATTTATTTTTGTGAATTAATACGTACACAACACAACACAACACAACACAACACAACACAACACAACACAACACAAAACAACACAACACAACACAACACAACACAACGATTTATTTTTGTGAATTAATACGTACACAACACAACACAACACAACACAACACAACACAACACAACACAACACAACACAACACAACACAACACAACACACAACAGAACACAACACAACACAACACAACACAACACAACACATCGATTTATTTTGTGAATTGTCTGACTGTATTTTTTTTACAGATGTTTTCGCAAGTGGTATTGCCTTTACCTGGCCATCACAACGATATCTCTACTGTGCCTGGCAGTCTGCCTGTATGCCAGAACAGTGTTGTCTCCAGTGCCAGCAACAAAAATCCGTAAACCAATCTTCGTCACCCAGACCGAAATGATGTCAAAGAGAGATAAAAACAGCAGCCGTACTCATGAACTACTTGGTAATAATGTCGAAAACAGGACATCGGCCGTGACATCCAGTTCTGCAGGTACAAGAGTGAAGTCGACACTAGAACGTGACAGGCTGATGAAAGCAGCAGCAGCAATTAAGAGTCACTCGATTCCCCTTTCCCATGTCTCTCACCATGCCAGCCATGAGTATTTTCATCTCTCTCAATCAAACTTTGTCCGTAACTTTTCCCACTTTCTTATCAACCCCACCCACGTTTGTTCCGAAAGCGGAGAGTCTGGTCATGAGAGTCCATTCCTCGTGGTGCTGGTGTTGTCCAGCTATCTTCCACCGGCTGCCAAAGAACGTGAGGCCATCAGGGTCACCTACGGCAGTGTGACCACAGGACAGCAGTGGCCAGGTGGCAGACCTCTGGTCGCCCCAGTCACCATGGTGTTTCTGCTGGGCTTACCTCCCACAACAAAGCACAGGCGTCTGATAGAGACGGAGAACGCCAAGTTTCGTGATATGCTGGTTGCTGACTTTGTGGATTCCTATCGGAACCTCACGCTGAAGGTGCTCCATGGTTTGTATTGGGTTCTACACAACTGTCCTCAAGTGAAATTTGTTCTGAAAACAGATGATGACGTGTTTGTCAACTTACCTCTTCTGACTTCTTTTTTGTATGTCCGTGGAAAGAACAACTCACTGTACGGATACGTTCTAACTGGTGGTAGTGTACGTCGTAAAGGACGTTGGGCAGTGTCCGAAGACGTCTACCCGTTATCAACGTACCCGTTGTATATATCAGGCACTGCCTACGTCATGTCCATGGACGCTGCACAGAAGATCGTAGAGGCCTCCAGCAAGTTGCCATTGATTCCAATAGAAGATGCTTTCATCACTGGCATTCTTGCGCAGATTACCAAAGTCGTGCGTGTGAGAACTTCTGGTTTCACACATAATACTGGAAGAAAGGCTAACATGTGTGATCTTGTTCGCGACACTCACCTGGTAGCAGGCGATCGCATGAAAGCCTTTGATAAGTGGAGGTTGTGGACAGATTTTAGCTATAGTAATCATCCCTCATGTTCCTAGTTGTACTGTGCAGTCTATGGCACAATTGTACGTTGAAGTGATCTCCTTCACTATATATATATAACAGGAACGTTGTTCCATCTGTTGTTTTTTTTTCTGTAAATCTGGCGAATTTGTTTCTGAATAATGTTAGTGTTTTGTATTGGCATTACAAAGCCAGTTGGCCAAAAATTTGCGCCTGTCGTATTTTGTCAATTAAATATGCGTTTTCACTCTCTTTTATTGTTTCTGAGTTACATTGGTGTGTGTGCAATTCTAACTGATGAGTCAGCCAATCAACCAATCACTCAACGAACTAATTTTCAACCAGACAAAACTGAACACTATTTATTCAGCGAACATGGATTAAAAAGCAGGCAACGAAAACAATATTTCAAAACAAGAGATTGTGACAAGAGTTTAATAACACAACATAAAATATCAGAATAGCACTCGAACATGGGACATAGATATAGTTGCATAAGTAAAGGGTGGGGGTGGAGTGTGGGCACTAATCGTTGTTTTATACAAACCCTACCATACAGATCAAGACACAACAGACTTTTGTGTGGAGCGTAATCAGATGATGGTTCTCCTGGTTTATTATTTCATGAAGTGCCAGCGCCTGGACCTTGTCGTTCAAGCAAAGCTAACGTTCAGTTATTGTCTGGATATTGACATATTCATTATTCAGTTTCAGTTTCATTTTCTCAAGATGATGTCTCCGCGCTCGGAATGAATTCCAGATGCACTAAGGTCGCAGGTGCCATGTGATGGAGAAGATCCAGAATGATCACGGCACAAGCCTTAAGCCTGCACATAAACCCATGTGCTGGCCAGGTCCTGAGGTCCTAACTAGATAGTGCCAAAACCCTGGGGTCGAAGGGAAGTAAGGTGGCAGAGACTTCCAATTTTTCCCGGGGCCAGCACCACGAGGGCTGCGCCCATCCGCTCTCCCTTGCTTCAAATTCATATTCATGTTCACATTTAAGTGATTTGGCACTCAGTCTGAAGGTACAGTATCTACGTGGTGTCAGTTGCTTTAAACATTGTGGCTGACGTGGCTGCAGCACATGGGAGAACAGTGGCAGAATGGTTCAGACGTTCGCCTGCCGATAACTTAACTCAAGGTACAGGGTTTGCTCCCCGTAGAGGCCTCGACTTTTCTCCTCAGTTTGACCGCAAAATCGAACTGAACGTTTTCATTTACTGTCCAGCGTTGTATTTCCTTCCTGTAGTTCCCCAACATTTCATCAACTGTTTGTTATAAGTATTAATCTTTTATGATGTCGTATTTGGCATAGAAAAAATAGCAGTCCTCCTAAATAAAATTTATACGACACTGGAAAAATCCCCAAAGATATGTCAAAATCAATTTTCATTGCACTTCCAAAGAAAACAGGGGCTTTAGAATGCGAACTCCATCGCACAATCAGTTTGATGAGTCATGTAACAAAAATCCTGTAAAGAATAATCATGATGAGGACAAGGAATAGCATCAAAAGAGAAATAGCAGAAGAACAGTTTGGATTTGTGGAAGGGAAAGGAACTATTAATGCCATATACATCCTAAGAACTAACATAGAGAGGTCAATTGAGATGAATAAGGATTGTATTTATGCTTTGCTGACTATACCAAGGCTTTCGATCGGGTAAGACATGAAGAATTGATCAACCAACTGAAGAGACTCAATGTTGATGGAAAAGAAAAGATCTACGAACAATCAGAAATATGTACTGGGAACAAACAGCTGCAATGAGAATAGGAAACAATATAAGCTCTTTCCAAAACATCAAAAGAGGAGTCAGACAGGGTTGTGTTTTGTCACCAGATCTGTTTTCACTTTACAGCGAAAACGTCATGAGAAACCTAGAAGAAGACCCTGGATTAAAGGTTGGAGGAAAAATGATAAACAACGTTCGATACGCAGATGACACCGTGCTAATTGCAGAAAATGAAAGGGACCTACAAAACCTTGTGAATATACTAGAAATAGAAAGACTATCTCAATGAAAACAATCTCTTTAGCCTCAACACTCTATACCAGAAAACACCAGGTCAGTTGTGGACACACAAATCTCCAAATGGGAGCAAAACACAACTCGACTATATTATCATCAATAAGAAATGGAAAAATAGTGCAAAAAATTGCAGAGCATTCAACTCTTTGTCAGTGTTGCATCAGACCACCGCATCGTTTCTGCTCGACTTCGATTGAGCCTTCGAGCAAATAAAAAGAAATCTTGCAATACTACCCCATAAGACTGGTCAAATCTAAACGACAACCTTGAAATTCGTAACATCTTCATTACAAGGGTGAGAAATAGATTTGCTGCCCTACAAGATACAGTCTCAGCAAAGACTGCTGACATGACATACAACCACTTTGAAATGGCTTGTAAAAAAACCAGCTGCAGACACTATCCCGCTGAAACCCAAAGTAAAAAAAACACAAAAACTCCATGGGTGAATGAGGAAATCTGTCAAAAACGCAAGCAACTAAAAGAAGCTGCACTACTAAAAGACTCTCAACCATCCCCTGAGTACATCATTTACTTCAACAATGCTCATGCTGCTCTCATAGAAGCCTATGAAGCAGAGCAAACGAACTACCTACAAAGCAAGATCGACTAGATCACAAATGCTGTCAGCAACAAAAAGTCTGCTGTTGCCTGGAAAACCGTGAACGAAATAAGTGGTAGAAAAAGCTGCAACAGAGCTAAGCTAAAAGCATCTAGCCAAGAAGAGCGAGTAAAACTGTGGCAACACCACTTCCAAGAACTACTCGGGAAACCTCCAGACATCTCTGAAGAAGAAATAACTCCAGTCTTCACAGAGGAGCTGAATATCAAGAAAGGGCCGTTTATGTTGGACGAACTACTGATAGCAGCGAAAAGCATTCACTGTGGAAAAGCTTGCGGATTCGATGAGATACCAGCGGAAGTATGGAAAATAGAGGAATTTCACCAGATACTGCTGGAATGCTGCAACAACGTTTATAACCAAGACCCAATAAAGAAATGGACAAAAGGATGCCTGCTTCCTTTCCCCAAGAAAGGTGACCTCGGAATCACAGAGAACTACCGCGGAATCACATTAACTGCAATTTCTGCAAAGATCTACAACCTAATGCTCCTAAATAGCATAAGACCGGAGATAGATCCAGTTCTGAGGAAAAACCAAAATGGGTTTCGCCAAAACAGATCGACATCAGGACAAATACTCACCATCAGACGTATATTGGAAGGCATAAAAACCAAAAACCTCCCAGCTGTTCTCCTATTTATAGACTTTTCCAAAGCTTTTGATTCGATCCACCGAGGAAAGATGAAGGAGATTCTAACTGCATATAGACTACCCAAGGAAACAGTAGACGCCATCATGATGCTGTATCAGAACACCCGCTGTATGGTTCGCTCCCCCAACGGAGACACAGACTTCTTCAACATCACTGCTGGAGTCCTTCAAGGAGATACGCTTGCCCCCTAAATTTTCATCATCTGTCTCGATTATGTGCTGAGGAAAGCAGTGGATAAGAACAAAAAGCTTGGCTTTACCCTCACAGAACAGAAGAGCAGACGTTACCCTGCGGTAAAGATAACAGATGCGGATTACGCTGATGACCTGGCTGTTCTCGAAAGAACAGCAATGAGATCGGGCTCCACCTCAATGCGAACAAAACAGAGTTCTTCTATCTGAACCAAGATGCACCAGAAGGCATGAGAAGTCTCAATGGAGATACAATCAAACAAGTTCAAGACTTTAAATACCTGGGCAGCTACATTGACTCCACAGAACAAGACGTCAACACCAGACTCGGAAATGCCTGGGGCGCTCTAAATCAACTGGACAAAATCTGGAAATCCAATCTACCAGACAACCTGGAAAGGAACTTCTTCCGAGCAGCAGTAGTTCTTACATATGGCTCAATCTCTTGGACTCTAACAACGACATTGGAGAAGAAGATTGATGGAGCATATACACGAATGCTGCATGCAGCCCTGAACAAATCCTGGAGAGAACATCCAATTAACAAAGAGTTTTATGGTAAGATCCCACCAATCAATAAATCAATACGTCAACAAAGACTGCGCTTCGCGGGACACTGCTGGGGTAGCAAAGAACTGGTGGGAGATGTTCTACTATGGAGACCCAGCCATGGCAAACAAATACCAGGACGTCCAAAGAAGGCCTTCATCGACCAACTGATGAATGATATGGGCTGTCAGTATGATGAACTACCCACTGCAATGTCTGACAGAGAAGGATGGAAGAAACGTGTCATGGATAGCTGAGCAAGCTCGACATGATGATGATGATGATGATGAGAAAGGAAAGGTAAGGGGTTGGAACTAAACAGCAGGAAGACTGAAGTCATGGTGATCAGTAAAAAACATGAAATCCCCTCATGCAAAATAACAGCAAACGGCACAACCTTGACCAGGTTGGTAAATTTAAATACCCGGGAACGATCATTTCATCAGACGGCAGATGCACATCAGAAATAGCCAGCAGAATCGGCCAGGCCAAAACAGCATTTAAGAAGATGACAAGCATTCTTACCAACAAATGCCTATCAATTTACATCAGGAAGAGAGTTCTTGAATGTTATATAGAACCAATACTGTTGTAAGGATGTGAGGCGTGGACAGTCAACAAGCAAAGCCAGAACAATATTGAGGCAGCCGGGATGTGGTTTCTAAGAAAAATGTTGAGAGTTCCATGAACAGCAAAGAAAACAAACGAGACAGTCTTGATGGAGGCAGACACAACTAGATCATTCATAAGAAAGATTAGGAAAAGGCAGGCAACATTTATAGGCCATTCTATGAGGAAGGGGGATTTGGAGCACCTGGTCACAACAGAAAGCTAGAGGGAAAGAGAGCACCAGGTAGACCCAGGGAGAAAATGCTAGACGCACTTGCAGAGTGGCTGAAGACGAGGAGGGTGGAGGAGATGCTTGAGGCAACAAGAGATAGAGACAGATGGAAGTCCACGATCGCCAACGCACCTGATGATGATGATGATGATGTCATATCTGCTTTACATAAACTGGACTGCGTTACTGAATCCGTACAAATACCGTGTCATTCTCTTAGAAATGGGAATAAAGAAGTTCTGTCTGTATCACTGTGGGGTTTTTCGGCTCTAACCAGTTCCTACCCAGAGTTGAGCGTGCTATGGGCTCATTGGGAAGACTGGGACCACACAGTCGAGTCCCATCCACTTCACGGATGCGTCATTGAGGGTGTTGCTCGAATCTTCTGACCAGCACCGCAGGTGTCTGTATCTCTCGGGCCTGGTTGACGCCAGGATATATTATGATAGGAAGCGTAGAATACAGCCCTGTTACACAGTCTCAGTCCTAGATGGAACTCCATAGCATCATGATTGCCATCCTCATCGACACCATCATCATCACATTGTAAAGAAATAAAAACTGTGCCAGCTCCTGTGGCCATTAAAATGGCGTAGAAAATGGGAGGAAAAAGAAAAAAAAAAAAAAAAGGTGAGCACAAAGGTAACCTCTCTGAGTGCGATGATCATAAAAAAGAAGAGAGAAGTTCTGTATGTGCGTATTGAATATGACCAAGTTTCAGTCCTGTTCTTTCAAAACTTCTTTATAAACACATAAACAAATTAGCCGCTACTCAGTTGAATGAAGATAAATCACGTCACCCTGAAACAATCTGTAATCCAAAACATGTGTGTGCCCGAGTTCAAGCAAACAGGATCCAGAAAAAACACGAAAAAAAAAAAAAAAAAAAGAATAAGAACGCATGTTAAGAACGCATATTTAATACAACCAGAACAAGACAGGCGCAAATTTTGGGACAACTGGCCTTTGTCAAGCGTAAGATTACAAACAAAGAAAGAGAAAAAGACTGAAACTTCCCTGCTGCTTCGTCCAGTGTGGGAAGTTAGTCTTTTTGTCCTAATTATTGTATCTGGTGTTTGTTTGTTTATGATCTTACGCTTGACAAAAAGGGCCAAAATTTTGCGCATGTCTTGTCTGGTTGTATTAAATACGCGTTCTTATTCGTTTTTCGTGTTTTTTTCTGGTTCCTAAAACAATCTGTGTTCACAAAGCAACACTCATGTCAAACAACACTAACAGACGTGATTGACTTGCCCCTTCAAAACATACACCAACAATACTTTTTATGGCGTCCTGTTTGTTGATTTTATGAAAGCCTTTGATGTAACTGATCGTGAGTTTCTCCTTAAAATGTTTAGTACAGCAGTTGGTTGTGTTTTGGATTATGAATATCATTCAGAACTTTCTATTATTCCAGTGGTAGGCTGATAAAATACCAGTATAAAATATAGACTAGGTAAAACATGGTCTAGTTAGGGCCTCAGGACCTGGCCAGCTCATGGGTTTATGTGCAAGTGTAAGGTTTGTGCCATGATCACCATACACATGGCACCTGTGACATTAGTACATATGGAATTCGTTCCGAGCGCAGAGACGTTGTCTTGAGAAACTGAAACTGAAAAGAAATAGTATGTTAGCACTACAATCAAAACAAAAATAAAAAAGAAGAAAGAAAATAAAAACAAGACAAAAACATCAGCTTGAACCACACACACACACACACACACACACACACACACACACACACACACATACACACACACACACACACACACACCACACACACACACACACACACACACACACACACACAAACACATACACACACATATACACACGGAAGTGCCGCATGATCGGCGTCGTCTGTGGCACCGCCCATGCCGCCCCTGTTTCTGCAGAGAGAGGACCCGGTCTGCCGACTGCTACATCAGACGACTTTTACCACCCACGTCGTCACGGCACCGACCTCTCCAATCTCATAACCATCCCCCTGCAGGCTTCTGCTGCCCTCCCTGATCAGCTGTCAGTGGGGGTTTTCAACGCCCATTCGGTCGACTGCCAAACAGCGCGACGCTCAGCCATCTCTGATTTCATCGTGGAGCACGACTTGGACATCATGATGCTAACGGAAACGTGGCTCCGCCCCGGTGACGATGCCAAGTGCCAGGACTTGACACCGCCCGGCTACACCATGCTCTCCTTTCCCAGGACTCTCACCTCCTCTGTGCGACGTGGTGGAGGCATCGGCTTTATCCTAAAGGACTGCCTTGCCAAACACTGCACTGCCTCAACTGACTTCCCTTTTCCTCATCTGTCATTTGAAGTCGCCCAAGTCAATCTGACAAAAATCGATCCTCGTTTGTCTTTTGTTCTTGTTTACAGGCCACCTCCCAGCAAACGAAACAAACTGACTCATTCCATGTTTTTTGATGAAGTGCCAGACTTTTTGGAATATTGTTCAAATTGTCATTCGAATGTTGTTCTTTGTGGAGATTTTAATATTCATTTTGATGATTGTGCAAACTCTAACACTAAAAGATTCAGAGAACAGCTTAACTTGTTTAGTCTTATTCAAACAGTCACTGAACCTACCCACTCAGAAGGCCATACGTTAGACCTTGTTATTGTGAAAGACAGTGATAAATTGATTGTGTCCAGTCATATCAACTCTGACCTAACTTCTGACCATTTTTCTGTTTTGTCAAAACTTTCTGTCCCAAAACCAAAACGCTCTGACCAGTTCACAAGCTTTCGTCAGCTAAGGGATATTGACAGTGATCAGTTTTCCATTGATCTCATGACATCTATCAAGCCTGAAACATCCCTCTCTGATCTAAATGAAACTTTGTTAAATACGCTAGATGTTCATGCGCCTATTCGCCGGCGACGCGTCCGCGGCGACAAAACCAGTCCCTGGTACAGCGCTGTGGCTGCCGAGATGCGTGAACTAAAAAGAGAGCGCAGAAAGGCAGAGCGCGCGTGGCGCGCATCGCACTTGACCGTCCACAAACAAATCTACGATGTAGCCAAAGCAAAAGTTATTGACCTTGTTCAACGCGCAAAAACCTCTTTCTATTCTTCTCTTGTGTCCACTGCAACATCTTGTAAACAAATGTTCCCAACCACTTCTTTTCTGCTCGGAAAATCTAAGCCGAAGCTGTTGCCGAACAACGTAACTGATATTTGTTCTCTTCCAAATCTATTTGCAGATTTCTTCAAAAAGAAAATCGTTGATATTCGCAACACTTTTCCTGCACCAACTGCTCACACAGACAGTGGCCCAGCAAACTTTGCGTTTTCTGGCATTCCTTTTTCTGACTTCCGTCCCGTCTCCAAAGACGAAATACGCAAGGTAATTTTACAGGCAACACCCAAGTCATGCGAGTTGGACCCGTTGCCAACTTCCCTCCTTGTGAAACATATAGACACTCTTTTGCCCACCATCACGAATATTTTCAATCACTCCTTGTCTACCGGTACATTCCCTACTGAATTTAAAACTGCACTTGTGAAACCACTCCTGAAAAAGAATAATCTCGACCCAAATGAGCTAAAGAACTATAGACCTATTTCAAACCTTCCGTTTCTGTCCAAAATCATTGAACGTCTAATCCTTCATCAGCTTTCTTCTCACCTCACTGCTAACAATCTGCTAAGTCCTTTTCAATCAGCCTATAGAGCAGGCCATAGCACCGAAACTGTCCTTCTGCGAGTCGTAAATGATCTTTTGACATCTCTAGATGAAAACAAAATTTCCGTTCTTCTTCTTTTGGATCTTTCAGCCGCATTTGATACTATTGACCATAGTATCCTCCTCCACCGTCTGGAACACGTCTTTGGTATCAAAGGCTGTGCACTCGACTTGTTCTCGTCCTATCTATCAAATCGAAAACAGTTTGTTGTTGTAAACAACTCCCGTTCACACGAAACAACCCTGGATTTTGGTGTCCCGCAGGGCTCCGTACTGGGCCCTGTTCTTTTCTCACTATACACGACTCCACTTTCAAATCTTATCACTGATCATTCTATTCGTCATCAAATGTTTGCTGATGATACACAGTTAAACAACTCTGAATCCCCTTCAAATTACTCTTCACTTATTCAATCATTGCAAGACTCTGTTTCTGACATAAAAACCTGGATGGACGATAGTCGCCTCAAGCTAAACCAAGGAAAAACCGAAGCAATGCGCTTTTCTCCCAGTCCTGCTATCTCTTCTGACCTTCCATCTAACATTCGTTTCGAAGATTCTATTGTTGATTTCTCTGAACAGTCACGCTATCTTGGATTCTTTCTTGATTCTCATCTAACTATGAAACATCAGATCATGAAAACGTGTCAGGCCGCATACATCCAACTCCGACAAATC
>JAPXFY010000027.1:21183061-21293061 GCA_030674185.1 Monoplex corrugatus | reverse complement strand
AGTGTCCAGTATGTGGCCGCCTGTGTGTATCAGACTTTGGCTTGAAATCCCACATGAGGGTACACAAATGAATGAAGTGCTAGGCTGGACTTAATCGACCACGATAGTCGACCATATATATATTTAATATTTATTTTTCTTGTATGATAATGATTCTGCCTGAATAATGGTGAACACCTTCGCTCTGACTCTTATACATTTGTCATTGAGGTTAATGTCCCATCTATGTCGACCAGTAAGAAACATCCGTTGTCTGGTTCACTTTGACATGAGCTAACTGACTTTGATATCAGCTGACTGACTTTGATATCAGCTGACTGACTTTGATATCAGCTGACTGACTTTGATATCAGTTGATTGACTTTGATATAAGTTGACTGACTTTGATATCAGTTGATTGACTTTGATATCAGTTGATTTACTTTGATATAAGTTGATTGACTTTGATATCAGCTGATTTACTTTGATATCAGTTGATTTACTTTGATACCAGCTGATTGACTTTGATATCAGTTGACTGACTTTTATACCAGCTGATTGAATTTGATATCAGTTGACTGACTTTGATATCAGCTGACTGACTTTGATATCAGTTGACTGACTTTGATATCAGCTGATTGACTTTGATACGAGCTGACTGACTTTAATACCAGCTGATTGACTTTGATATCAGCTGATTGACTTGGATATCAGTTGATTGACTTTGATATCAGCTGACTGACTTTGATATCAGCTGACTTTGATATCAGCTGATCGACTTTGATATCAGCTGATTGACTTTGATACGAGCTGACTGACTTTAATACCAGCTGATTGACTTTGATATCAGCTGATTGACTTGGATATCAGTTGATTGACTTTGATATCAGCTGACTGACTTTGATATCAGCTGACTTTGATATCAGCTGATCGACTTTGATATCAGCTGATTGACTTTGATGTCAGCTGATTGACGTTGATATCAGCTGACTTTAATATCAACTGACTGACTTTGATATCAGCTGACTTGATATCAGCTGATTGACTTTGATATCAGCTGACTGACTTTGATATCAGCTGATTGAGTTTGATATCAGCTGATTGACTTTGATATCAGTTGATTGATGTTGATACCAGTTGACTTTGATATCAGCTGATTGACTTTGATATCAGTTGATTGATGTTGATACCAGATGACTGACTTCGCTACCAGCTGACTGATTTTGATATCAACTGACTGACGTTGATATGATTTCAGTGACTTTGATATCAGCTGCTTTGATATCAGCTGATTGACTTTGATATCAGCTCACTGACTTTAATATCAGCTGATTGACTTTAATATTAGCTGACTTTGATACCAGCTGATTGACTTTGATATCAACTGACTGACTTTGATAACAGCTGATTGACTTTGATATCAGCTGATTGACTTTGATATCACCTCACTGACTTTGATATCATCTGACCGACTTTGATATCAGCTGACTGACTTTGATATCACCTCATTGATATCACCCCACTGACTTTGATATCAGCTGATTGACTTTGATATCAGCTGATTGACTTTGATATCACCTCACTGACTTTGATATCAGCTCACTGACTTTGATATCAGCTGATTGACTTTGATATCACCTCACTGACTGTGATATCAGCTCACTGACTTTGATATCAGCTGATTGACTTTGATATCAGCTGATTGACTTTGATATCAGCTGATTGACTTTGATATCAGCTGATTTTGATATCAGCTGACTGACTTTGATACCAGCTCACTGACTTTGATATCAGCTGATTGACTTTAACATCTATACAGAACAAGTCATGAGAGATGCTGACATAGAAGCGATGGGAATAAAAATAGGAGGAAAAAACTTATAAACCTGCTCTATGCCAATGATACTGCGCTGTTAGTAGACAACATTACCTGTATGAAAAGAATTCTATAGAGAGTGGATGCAGCAGACAAAAAGGCTGGCCTAAACTTGAACGTCAAGAAAACAGAAGCGCTACATACCAAAGGCGAAGACACTGAAAACAGTCATAACATCTTAATTAATAAAGTTCCTATTAAAATGTTAAGGATTTGAAATATCTTGGTTCTGTAAAAACTGATGATGGAACCTGTTCCAAAGACATCAAAAAAAGAATTGGAATGGCAAAGGAAAACATGGTCCAACTCAGCAATATCTGGAAAGGCAGAGGCATACCCAATGGCCCGAAAATTAGACTATTAAAATGTTTGACCTGGCCAGTCATGATTTATGGATGCAAAGCCTGGACTCAGAGAAAAACTGATTGCAGAAGAATTGAGGCAGCAGAGATGTGATTTTATCAGAGACTATTACGTGTCAAATGGATAGACAGAAGAACTAGCGAAAGTGTCCTGGAAGAACCACCAGAAAAATACTAGTGGACATCAACAAGAGAAAACTTAACTACCTTGGCCATGTGTCACACAACAAGGACACCAGACCTCGTGGCAACTTTCAAGGAAAAACCGTGGGAAAAAGGCAGAAAGGCAGACCTCAAATCTCAAACATCGGGAACATAACCAACATCAGTGGCCTAAGTATTCAAGACATTGTCCACAAAAGTCAAGACAGAGCAGCCTGGAGGGAGATGGTGGTGTCTAGGTGTGCAGCGGCCAACACCAAACACGGTGTCGCCGACAGGTGAGACAGGCGAGACTGTGTTCTTATTTATTTAACCCTTTGGCTCTGGCAGCCTGTCTACCAGCAGCCTGCATTGTCAACCATGCAAGCAAATCAAAAACCTAATCTTTTGCCTCCCTCACCCTATCCACCAGCTTCCTGCTGGAAACTGGTGGATAGGGTGAGGGAGTCAAAAGATTAAGTTTCTGCAGTTGGTGGATAGGATGAGGGAGTCAAAGGGTTAAAAGCTAATCTTTAGACCATTTTGTGGTCAGGATGACTAGTTTAAGAAATATCCCTTCAGCCTAATAACCCATCTTTAAGTCGACAGCTCACAGCAAGGAGACAGGTTTAAAGAGACTGTTTTAAGTTAAAAGAAAGTAACCGAGTGGACTTCATACCAGCATGGCCCCTGTCTCTGACTAGAAAATATACGCTCTCTCTCAGTGACTAGAAAATGTACATCCACTCTCTGATGACTCTCCACAACACAAATAAGTACTCGTGTAACTGTTGCATACATTATAATTTCACACAAAAGAGCAAGTATAAGCAACAGAAAGAAATACGATTATTTTGAAAACAATATTAACTGTAAAGAGTAATAACAATATCAAGTGCATAGAATGATAATAATATCAACTGTAAAAAGGCACTTTACAATAGCACTGGCATAAATATAAAAAATGAAAAAGCGAACTTCGGACATTTGGTTTTTTTTTACCGAGTTGATCTAACTCGCTGTAATGTTCATTCCCAATACTTTGAACTTCAAGTACACTTCCTGTTATTCACTTCAAGTACACTTCCTGTTATTCACTTCAAGCAAGTGACAGCGTTGTCCTCCACGCTGATCCACATCTTGGGGCTAATCACCAGCATGGTGGTGACCAGACTGCGCCCAGCTCTGTCTTGCTGTGAACATATTTTGATACAAATAACCGGTCCTCCAGAAAGTACGTGAGCTGGCAACCGCTCACCATCATGCTCCTGTTTAACGTCTGGATTCACCTGTAAGTACAAAGACACTGAAAACAACATCTAAGTGCCTCGTGACAAGTACGAAATATCAGTTTTCCTCTGACATAGTTTACAAAGAATCCTAATAATTTTTCTTTAGAAATTTACATCAGAATGGACACATACAGCGTCCGTATTATTATTATTTTTTTTATTAACAGTGTTATCTCATTTATGACCATTTGTTATATTGATTCAGTTATTAACTCATCAAAAGTTAACTTGGTATATCAGGGTTAATTTTACAATTCAACATGATCTAATATATCAGGGTTAATTTTACAGTTCAACATAATCTAATGTCAGGGTTAATTTTACAATTCAACATAATCTAATATATCAAGGCTAATTTTACAATTCAACATAATCTAATATATCAGGGTTAATTTTACAATTCAACATGATATAATATATCAAGGTTAATTTTACAATTCAACATAATCTAATATATCAGGGTTAATTTTACAATTCAACATAATCTAATATATCAGGGTTAATTTTACAATTCAACATAATCTGATATATCAGGGTTAATTTTACAATTCAACATAATCTAATATATCAGGGTTAATTTTACAATTCAACATAATCTAGTATATCAGGGTTAATTTTACAGTTCAACATAATCTATCAGGGTTAATTTTACAGTTCAACATAATCTATCAGGGTTAATTTTACAATTTAACATAATCTAATATATCAGGGTTAATTTTACAGTTCAACATAATCTATCAGGGTTAATTTTACAGTTCAACATAATCTATCAGGGTTAATTTTACAGTTCAACATTATCTATCATGGTTAATTTTACAGTTCAACATAATCTATCATGGTTAATTTTACAATTCAACATAATCTAATGTATCAGGGTTAATTTTACAATTTAACATAATCTGATATATCAGGGTTAATTTTACAATTTAACATAATCTAAGTTCATTCCGTCCATTGTGTAATCACACTGTGTACGACATGATTCAAAACAACAGATGATATGCATGAAGGCGCCCACCAACGTATACATTCGTCAACACATACACACACAAACGCAAACACGGTCTCACACGCAAACATGCATACTCGAGTAACTCACCACCCCATGTCTTGGGCGTATTCTCAAAAATACCATTTCATGAACATCGCAACCTTCTGAAGCCAGTTCTCAACCCAGCAGTTGCGCTGAAGAAGTCGGCCGGATCGCCGATGAAAGCTACGCAGTAAGTAGCCTTTTCACCGAGAGACAAGTTTAGCCAGTTAGCCGTTATCGCAACCTTCCTTTCGGAAAACCCTGGCCAAAATGCGACTATTTAAAACATTAATCAAGATAATTATAAAGCAATTATCACAACTGATGCGTGATTAAGTGTTGCATCATCTGCTGATTATTGCATCATAAAAATGAAGAAATAAACATCCCCTTTGGAAAATGTTTGAGTCTACAATTTCGATTGTTGACAACCTCGTCCGTTTGATGAGTCCTGTGTGCAGGAAAAGTCTACTGACAGGCCACACACACAGCACAGTATACTGCCGTTGAAAAAATACTATAAAAACAGCGCACAACACACACACACACACACACACACACACACACACACACACACACACACACACACACACACACACACACACACACACACACACGCACACACATACACACACACATGTGCTTGCATTTCTTTTTAAAAAAATTTTTTTTATCTGTCCACTTGTACTTTCTTGTGTTTCGAGGAGGCAGAACTGTTGGCCAGCAATGAGTTTAACCCTTTGACTCCTGCACCCTATCTACCAACTGCAAAAACTTGACCTTTTGATGCATCCTGAATCACTGTGATGTGGTATGATATCGCTGTTTGATGCATCTTGAATCACTGTGATGTGGTATCATATCGCTGTTTGATGCATCTTGAATCACTGTGATGTGGTACGATATCGCTGTTTGATGCATCCTGAATCACTGTGATGTGGTATGATATCGCTGTTTGATGCATCTTGAATCACTGTGATGTGGTATCATATCGCTGTTTGATGCAGACTGAATCACTGTGATGTGGTACGATATCGCTGTTTGATGCATCTTGAATCACTGTGATGTGGTACTAATCGCTGTTTGATGCATCCTGAATCACTGTGATGTGGTATGATATCGCTGTTTGATGCATCTTGAATCACTGTGATGTGGTACTATATCGCTGTTTGATGCATCCTGAATCACTGTGATGTGGTATGATATCGCTGTTTGATGCATCTTGAATCACTGTGATGTGGTACTATATCGCTGTTTGATGCATCCTGAATCACTGTGATGTGGTATGATATCGCTGTTTGATGCATCTTGAATCACTGTGATGTGGTACTATATCGCTGTTTGATGCATCCTGAATCACTGTGATGTGGTACGATATCGCTGTTTGATGCATCCTGAATCACTGTGATGTGGTATGATATCACTGTTTGATGCATCCTGAATCACTGTGATGTGGTATGATATCGCTGTTTGATGCATCCTGAATCACTGTGATGTGGTATGATATCGCTGTTTGATGCATCTTGAATCACTGTAATGTGGTACGATATCGCTGTTTGATGCATTCTGAATCACTGTGATGTGGTGTGTTATCGCTGTTTGATGCATCCTGAATCACTGTGATGTGGGTGATAGTGCTGTTTGATGTATCTTGAATTACTGTGATGTGGTATGATATCGCTGTTTGATACATCCTGAATCACTGTGATGTGGTACGATATCGCTGTTTGATGCATCTTGAATCACTGCGATGTGGTACGATATCGCTGTTTTATGCATCTTGAATCACTGTGATGTGGTACGATATCGCTGTTTTATGCATCCTGAATCACTGTGATGTGGTGTGATATCGCTGTTTGATGCATCTTGAATCACTGTGATGTGGTATGATATTGCTGTTTGATACATCCTGAATCACTGTGATGTGGTATGATATCGCTGTTTGATGTATCCTGAATCACTGTGATGTGGTGTGATATCGCTGTTTGATGCATTCTGAATCACTGTGATGTGGTATGATATCGCTGTTTGATGCATCCTGAATCACTGTGATGTGGTGTGATATAGCTTCCCATGCCAGAGGAAGACCGTGTCCTGAAAGTGAAGACATTATAGAAACGTGGTATGTTTAACAGTTATCAGTATGACACCAATGCTTGATGATACTATACCGACCACTTCTCTTCAGCTCGTGAGTGACAATGGCACTGTGGCCATTGGAAACATGCCTTCAGCATATGGTCAGATGCAGACTGTCGCTCAAAACACTTCACCCCAAGATGGGTGCATCGTAGTTAGATCTAGTGAGATGGATTACTTACCTTGGGACAATCCTGACAACATCGTCAGTGCTGAAGTTGAAGAAATTACTCATAGAATTAAAGACAATCTGTTGGGATGCTTGATCCTGATTGGTGGGCCAGCTAACGTCATCAACATGGCGGTGTTCTACAAACAAAGCCTCAAGGAGCGTGTCAACCTGTGTCTTTTTGCCTTGTCCTTAGCTGACGAACTCTACTTGCTTGTGTCCATAATGCTTCACGCCGAACAAATTTATTTGCAGTTCACTACAAAAGAAAGATACGGTCCCCAAATAACTTTCCTGGTGAACATCAATTTTGCAGCATTAACAGGCTTCTGTTTCGTGTCTCCTGTCCTGTCTGCCATCATCGCTGTGGAGAGATGCTACTGTGTCATCAGTCCTCTCAAATTCCAGACTATGATGCACACAAGGACCATGGCTGCGATTATCACTGCCGTGTATGTGGGGTGTTAAGTCTGTATTGTATCGTGACCTTTCGATACTACATAGGCTGTGTTTATGACCCTGACTCTGATATTCTCTTACAGACGATGGTTGCTGGGGAATTTTACCGTGATCACCGAGAACTCATCGATGTTTTGGACAGTCTGGTGTTTGGTGTTGGCTTGCCTGGGGTTGTGATAACGGTGGTGTTCATCTCTACAATCATTACTACAGTGAAGCTTCGTCAGATTGTGACGTGGCGTGCTGGATCCTCTTCGTCCCTTTCTCTTAAGGAAATGTCCCTGACCAAGATGCTCATCGGCAACTCCATCCTGTTTATCGCCTGTGTTGGTCCTGTCGCTCTGATCCACTTCGTTCGGATTCTGTTCCCAGAAATGATGTCTGGACGGCGCAACCACAATTTGTACATGGCTTCTGTGTGGATGACCGAAATGCTGTGTTTCTGCAACGCCACTTTCAATATATTCGTGTATTACGCCATGGGCTCTCGGTATCGGGAAACCTTCTGGATGTTGTTCAGCAGAAAGCGAAAGACGGAAAATACGTAACAGATTCTGCATCAGACACACCGCGAAAATGTAAACAGGAACACGTTTCATCAAAATTTTTCCAAACGATAGAGTCTACCTTAACGAACTATTAGACCCAAACTAGAAGAAATTAAACATTGTGCCTTTAATACTCAGACTTCATTCAGCAAAAATTTATTTACGCACAAAATGATGAACGGATGTGCTTCAGATAGCATTTGGCAATTGCTTACTTCACACCCGGTATTTAAAACCTGCTCGTCTTTTTGCTCTTGTTCGCTCTCTCTCTCTCTCCGCAGTTTTCCCACCAAAGATTCCAAAACAGCTGGCTATTAGAACAGTTATTCGCGGATAGCTTATCTCTGTTACCCTCTCACCCCACACACACATGTGTATGGGGATGATTGTTTCACACAAGGCAATACAACGACAGGCAAGGAAAAATCCACAAGACACCATATTCAATTATTTGTTGATTTGTTTGTTTATTCATTTGTATGTTTATTTATTCATGTCTGTCAGGTGAATTTACAATGTGAAATTCAGGCCGCCTTTCCTGGGAAGAGCAGGTCTCCACAATTTGGCGCCATCCATTTTTTTACCCTTTTTGCCATTGTGTCAGAGACAATCCTTTGTTCTTTGTTGCTATAGGATCTTTAACGTGCTCTGGGTGGGTGCTGCCCGCGATACGTCCATTTATCGTCTCAACCAAAAGACTAGCACTTAATTTAAATCACAACCTAGGATTTAGTGGAGAGTCTCACCTGTTTCACCTGTCAGCACCACAGGGTTCGGTGTTGGCCGCTGCTCATTTTGACACCACCATCTACCTCCAGGCCGCTCTGTCTTGACTTTTGTGGACAATTTCTTGAATATTTGCGCCACTAATGTCGATGTTTGAGATTGGAGGTCTGCCTTTCTTCCTTTTTGCCTCTGTTTTTCCTTGAAAGATGGTTACCATGATGTCCGCGTTCTTGCTGCGTGACACATTGCCATTGTATTTCAGTCTTCTCTTGTTGATGTCTGCTAGTAGTTTTCTGTGGTATCAAGTTCTTCCAGGATACTTTCATTAGTTCTTCTGTCAATTTGACACGTAGTAGTCTGCGATAAAACCACATCTCTGCTGCCTCAATTCATCTGCAATCGGTTTTTCTTAGAGTCCAGGCTTCACAGCCATAAATCATAACTAGCCAGATCAAACATTTTAAAAGTCTAACTTTCAGGCCATTTGGTATGCCTCTGTCTTTCCAGATGTTGTAGAGTTGGACTTTTTTTGTTTTGTTTGCTTTGCCATTCCAATTCTTATTTTGATGTCTTTGGAGCAGGTTCTATCATCAGTTTATACAGAGCCAAGGTATTTGAAATCCTGAACATTTTCTAGAGGAACTTTGTTAATTAAGATGTCTTGATTGTTTTCCTTGTCTTTGCCTTTGATATGTAGCGCTTTCGTTTTCTTGGCGTTCAGGTTTAGTGGAGGGAAGGGGGGGGGAATCCCTGTCTCACCGGGGATTCTCTCCCCTAAAGCAGGTGCTTTAACCAGTAAGCCACACATTGAACGCTTACAACTGCTGTATGGGAGTTTCCGCATGAAATAAATTTGCTGTTTCTAGGTTCTGGTTGTCCAAAGTTCAGCCTTTCTCAAGCACGCCGTCTGACTCGCTCTCCCTTTGAAGGTGAACCTTCACGATGTCCTGACTTCTCAACAGATCTTTGTGCTGAATAATTACTGGGGTAGAGTAGTTCTGGTTTTGTGGAAGGAAGATCACAGGAGAACGATGAAACTAAACATAGTCCATGTCTTTTTCCAAACTCAACGAATCATGTCGTTTGGTGAGCCCCTGCTGACAGCAGGTCGCTGCAGCATGCCAACAGGTTTGCCCTTCATCTTCTCCAGAAGTAAGAAATAGGTAGCCGTCAGGTAGTCATACTTCCACTTTGACATAGTCTAGGTAGGGCCTCAGGACCTGGCCAGCTCATGGGTTTATGTGCAGGCTTAAGGCATATGCCACGGTCACCATACACTTGGCACCTGTGACGTTAGTGCATATGGAATTCATTCCGAGCGCGGAAACGTCATATTGAGAAACTGAAACAGAAACCGCATGAAATGATGCCATCTTGAGCGGCTGAATCCACAATCAGTAAATGTGAGTTTGACATGTGACATAAAATGTCAGGATGATTTAGAACTGTTCCTAGCTACCACTGTGTCTGTTTGCCATAAACAGTGGAGATAGGCTACAGCTCCTAACATTCTTGTAGACAGAAATTCTACACGTCTTTTGTTGTGTCGAATTATTAAAATACTGCGAACACTGATTTAGCCCGTTGTGTTATATGGAAGTGAAGGATGGATTCTTAAAGTTGCAGATGAAAACAGAATCAAAAGTGCAGAGCTGTGGTTATACAGAAGACTCCAAAGAATAAGCTGGACTGAAAGACGAACAAACCAAAACATTCTAGCAGAACTGAACAGACAACCTGAACTTTAGGCCTGGTTAGGAAAATGAAAATGAAATACTTTGGACATGCTATGAGACAACAGAGCTGCCATGTAATGCAGACTTGTGGCCCAGGGCAAAATGGAGGGCAAGAGACGACAAGGAAGACCGCCGACTTCCTATGTAGAGAACATAGCGAAATGGACGAAGTATCCAAAAGATGAAATCTACAGGACTATAGACAGAAGGGGATGGAGACAGCTGATGGGGCATGCATCAGCGGCTACCATCAAGAATGATGTCGCCGACAGGTGAACAGGTGAACAGGTGATCATAGTCATGCCACAGGAATAGACACACTTCACCACAATACAGAAACTGAATCTGAAATGGCCATGCCAAAATGATCCCACCAGCGGGCCCATGAAGGATGTGGCCTTTTGAAGTCCTCTTTCTTGCTTCAAATATATTTTTTTCCTGAGTTTGGAGTTTGTTCCATGGGGGGATTCATCGTACTTGGACAATTCCATATGCGTTCCATACAAATCTGTCAGCAATTATCTGGCAGATTCCTAGAACCTGCGCAAAACCCTAAGCGTTGGCAAAGTTTTGATATGGGGAAGAGAGGTGGTGGTAGAGGTGGTGGTGATGGTGGTGGTGGTGGTGGAGAAAGCCGGAGCTATAAAACACTGAAACCACTGGAATGAGTAGAGTATTAAGAAAGGCAGTTCCCCCCCGTGGGGATGCCGGGGGCTCTTTCAGTGTAAACGGTATTGGGTATTGGGAACAAACAGCTGCAATTAGAATAAAAAACGATATAAGCTCTTTCCAAAACATCAAAAGAGGAGACAGATGGAAGTCCATAATCGCCAACGCCATGTGGCAAGGCACCTGATGGTGATGATGAGTATCCCCACCTTCTGGAAATTCTGTGCTAGAAATTTCCCTTTTCTGTCACTCTCTTTGTTTCTGCTTTCTGTCATTTCTTCCTATCATTTTCTGCCTTGTGTCTCTATTCACCTGCATGTGTTTGATAAAGTCTTACGTTCTTCAAAAATTAGGAGCAGCAGGGAAGTTTCAGTCTTTTTCTCATAATTTTTGTATCTAGTGTTTGTTTGTTTGCGATCTTCCGCTTGACAAAAGCCAGTTGCCGAAAATTTGCGCCTGTCTTGTCTTGTTGTGTGTAAACTGAAACTGAAACTGTTGTACTAAATACGCGTTCTTATTCTTTTTTCGCGTTTTTTTTTTTTTTCCTTCTGGTTCCTGTTTGCCTGAACGCGGGCAGTCACACTTGTTTTGGATTTCGTATTGCAGCTTTAAGGGTCAATGCTTAGGGTCAATGCATAGGCTCAATGCTTAGGGTCGATGCTTAGGGTCAATGCTTAGGGACAATGCTTAGGGTCAACGTTTAGGGTCAATGCTTAGGGTCAACGTTTAAGGTCAATGCTTGGGGTCAATGCTTAGGATCAACGTGTAGGGTCAATGCGTAGGGTCAATGCTTAGGGTCAATGATTAGGATCAATGCTTAGGGTCAATGCTTAGGGTCAATGCTTAGGGTCGATGGTTAGGGTCAATGCTTAGGGCCAATGCTTTAGGGTCAATGCGTAGGGTTAATGCTTGGGTCAACGTTTAGGGTCAATGCTTAGGGTCAATGCTTAGGGTCAACGTTTAGGACCAATGCTTAGGGTCAATGCTTAGGGTCAATGCTTAGGGTCATTGCTTAGGGTCATTGCTTAGGGTCAATGCTTAGAATCTATGCTTAGGGACAATGCTTAGGATCATGTTAGGATCAATGCTTAGGGTCAATACTTAGGGTAATACTTAATAATACTTAGGATCAATACTTAGGGTCATTGTTTAGGGTCAATGACAACAATTTCTGGATGATATTAAAGTACACAACACAGAAAGTTACCCGTATTTTTTAGGAGCCATGGACAGGTTTTGCTGTATTATTGCTCACATTTTTTTGTTTTCGATTTTTGTTGTTTGAACCCATTTTACTTCAGGGGAACACTATTCATTTAGAAAACCAAGCTTTTGGAAAGGGAGTTCGACTTTCCAGCAGGGGAAAATATAGAAAAAGAGAAACACTCCCAGTATTTTCCACCTAAAAGCTTTGTCTACTGTCATACTGGGAGTACTTTCCCAGTGGTGGTGTATATTTTTGAGGTAAAGAATACTTTGTTCCAAGATGGGAGTTTTTTTCCCTTTGAAAAATACACACCCAACATTTTCTTCCTAGAAATCATGTTTGCATCCTACACAAGTTCTTGAATGTTATATAGAACCGATAATGTTATACGGTTGTGAGGCGTGGACAGTCGACACGCAAAGCCAGAACAAGATTGAGGCAGCCGAGATGTGGTTTCTATGAAGAATGTTGAGAGTTTCAAGGACAGCAAAGAAAGCAACCGAGACCGTCTTGAAGGAGGCAGACACAAAAAGATCATTGATAAAGAGGATTAGGAAAAGACAAGCAACATTTATAGGCCATTTTCTGAGGAAAGGGGAATTAGAGCACATGGTCACAACAGGAAAGCTGGAGGGAAAGAGAACACCGGGTAGACCCTGGGAAAAAATATTGGACGGACTTGCAGGGTGGCTGAGGACAGAGAGGGTGGAAGATGTACTTGCAGCCACAAGGGGTAGATGCGTATGTAGTGCCGTGATCACCAACGCCATGTGGCAGGGCACATGATGATGATGATGATGATAATGATGATGATGATGATGATGATGATGATGATGATTATGATGATGATGATGATGATGATAAGTCCACAGGTGAAAGACTGTGGTTAACTGTTGCCATTCAAAAGCAATGGATAACATCGTTTCTGATACGTGCAGAATGGAAGGAAGTGTTCTTTGTCATAGTTTTTGCCTCTTTCAAAGAAAGAGGTTGGGCTGTATTCACTATTCTTCCTGTACAATTCTCCAAATGTCACAGGAACCCTCAGCACCGTTACCTGCACAGTGCATGCCAGCTCTGTTGGTTCGTGCAAGACAGATCTAGTCAGCCTGTTAGCAAGCAACTGTCGGTTCTCTGTCTTGGATTTGCAGCGTGTGAGCGTTTTGACTCGCATGACAATTTTCCCATTTTCTGTTTTGTTTTTCCCTCTATCAAACACACCACAAAGTTTGCTCAGTATACAGCAAAGGACAGACATTTTGTAAGAATGTTGTCGTAGTAGTTATATGACACAATCACATGATTTTTCGCAGACATTTGTAAGAATATTGTCGTAGCAGTTATGTGACACAATCACATAAAGTTTTGTAGATATTTGTAAGAATGGTGTCAAAACAGTTATATGATACAATCACATACTTTTTGCAGACATTTGTAAGAATGGTGTCGTAGCAGCTATATGACACAATCACATGATTTTTTGTAGACGTTTGTAAGAATGTTGTCTTAGCAGTTATAAGACACAATCACATGATTTCTGTGCCATAACAAACAAAGGAACTAAGCCCTATTTTAGTATTCAGTCACCCGCAAACAATGTCACTCACCAACGTGCTCCACACCAGAAACATCCTAAAATTCCTGTTGAAACAAAAGCCAAGCTTACCAGTTCCATTTTTATCCACATAAGCACCTAGAGCACAAGTTTATTATATTGCTGATTACGTCTTGGAACATAATTTTGATGTTGTCTTTACCACAGAGACGTTATCATCATCATCAAGTGCCCTGCCACATGGCGTTGGCGATCATAGCCCTCCATACGTATTTTCCCCTGTCACTGCAAGTACATCTTCCACCCTCTCTGTCCTCAGCCACCCTGCAGGTCCGTCCAATATTTTTTTTTACTATTACAGACTTGAGAGATGCATACACCTGCGGTGCTAGTCAGAAGATTTGAGCGACACCCCCAATGACGCATCCGTGGATGAGACACGACTGTGTGGTCCCAGTCTTCCCAATGAGCCCATAGCATGCCCAGCTCTGGGTAGGAGCCGATTAGACCGAAAAACCCTACAATGATATAGTTTTGAAGGGACTGGTGGGGATTTGAACCCACAACCTTCCAGTCGGTAGTCCGTTTCGCCAACCACTACACCACGGCGACTGGCAGGTCTTTTACATATAGTTTATGCACCAATTTACGCATGTTTTATTCATAATTTCTTAAACACTTTAACTGAGTTTTACACGAAGATTGTCCATCACTTTACCCTTGTTTTATACAAAATTTGCACAACGCCTCACCCGTGTTCTATATATTGTTTGTACATCACTTCAACATTATTTTACATATAATTTGTTCAACACTGTCCCAGTGTTTCACACATAGTTGGATATTATTTTCTTGTGTTTTACACATGGTTTGTATATTACTTCATTCGTGTTTTACACATAGTTTATACATCACTTTGTTTTTTACGCACAGTTTGTACAGCACTTTACCTGTGTCTTATACATAATTTGTACATTACTTTAGCCGTGTTTTAATACATAGTATGTACATCACTTTACCCGTATTTTACACATCCTTTGTACATCACTTTACTGTGTCTTATACAGGATTTGTATATTACTTCGCGTTTTATACATAATTTATACATTACATTACCCGTGATTTGTACACAGTTTCTACAACACTTTATTCGTGGTTTATACACAGTTTGCCCCTCACTATACCTGTGTTTTATACATAGTTTGTACATAACTTTATCAGTGTTTTAACGCATAATTTTGTCCATATCTCTTTATCCGTGTTTTACATATACCTTTTACATCACTTTACCCGTGTCTTACACATAGTTCACATGTAACTTACTCGTGATTTACACATTGTACACAACGTTACTCGTGTTTTACACATTGTACACAACGTTACTCGTGTTTTACACATTGTTTGTACATCAGTTTACCCGAATTTTACACGTAGTTTCTACATCACTTTAAACGTGTTACATATAGATTGTACAATATTTTACCTTGATTGAAACAGTTCGTACATCACCTTCCCGTGTTTTAAACGTGGTTTTTAGATCAGTTTACCCGTGTTATATAGGCCTACCTAGCATGTAAACCACTTTACCCGTATTTTACTTATAGTTTGTTCATCAATTTACCAGTGTTTTACATACCGCTTTACATTATCGTTACCAGTGTTTTACACCTAGGTTCTACATTACTTTACCCGTATTTTACACATAGTATGTACATACTTTACCCATGTTTTACACATAGTATGTATATACTTTACCCGTGTTTTACACATAGTACATGTATGTACATCACTTTACCGTATTTTACCATAGTATGTACATCACTTTACCATGTTTTACACATAGTATGTAATCACTTTACCCGTGTTTTACACATAGTATGTATATCACTTTACCCGTGTTTTACACATAGTATGTATATCACTTTACCCGTGTTTTACACATAGTATGTACATCACTTTACCTGTTTTACACATAGTATGTAATCACTTTACCGTATGTTTACACATAGTTATGTAATCACTTTACCCATGTTTTACACATAGTTTGTACATCACTTTACCCTGTTTTACACATAGTATGTACATCACTTTACCCGTGTTTTACACATAGTATGTATATCACTTTACCGTGTTTTACACATAGTTGTACATCACTTTACCATGTTTTACACATATATGTACATCACTTTACCCATGTTTTACACATAGTATGTACATCACTTTACCCATGTTTTACACATAGTTTGTACATCACTTTACCCATGTTTTATACATAGTATGTAATGCACTTTACCCATGTTTTCACATAGTATTGTACATCACTTTAACCATGTTTTTACACATATTATGTACATCATTTACCCGATGTTTTACATAGTTTGTACATCACTTTACCCATGTTTTATACATAGTTTGTTTCATCACTTGTCCGTGTTTTACACATATTTACAATCACTTACCCATTTATTACACATAGTATGTATTCACTTTACCTGTGTTTTACACATAGTATGTACATCACTTTTCCCATGTTTAACACATAGTTTGTAGATCATTTTACCCATGTTTTACACATAGTATGTATATAACTTTACCCGTGTTTAACACATAGCATGTACATCACTTTACCCGTGTTTTACACATAGTATGTACATCACTTTACCCATGTTTTACGCATAGTATGTATATCGCTTTACCCGTGTTTTACACATGGTATGTACATCACTTTACCCATGTTTTACACATAGTTTGTATATCACTTTACCCGTGTTTTACACATAGTATGTAGGCTACATCACTTTACCCGTGTTTTTCACATAGTATGTACATCACTTTACCCATGTTTTACACATAGTATGTACATCACTTTACCCATGTTTTACACATAGTATGTATATCACTTTACCCGTGTTTTACACATAGTATGTACATCACTTTACCCATGTTTTACATATAGTATGTACATCACTTTACCCATGTTTTACACATAGTATGTAGGCTACATCACTTTACCCATGTTTTACACATAGTATGTACATCACTTTACCCGTATTTTACACATAGTATGTATATCACTTTACCCATGTTTTACACAGAGTTTGTACATTACTTTACCCATGTTTTACACATAGTTTGTACTTCACTTTACCCATGTTTTACACTGGTTTCTAGATCAGTTTACCCGTGTTTATACACTAGTATGTAAACACTTTACCCGTAGTTTTACTTATAGTTTGTACATCAATTTACCCATGTTTTACCATACCGTTTTACATCACGTTACCAGTGTTTTACACCATAGGTTTACATACTTTACCCGTATTTTACACATAGTATGTACATCGCTTACCGTGTTTTACACATGGTATGTAATCACTTTACCCGTGTTTTACACATAGTACATGTATTAATCACTTTACCGTATTTTACGCATAGTATGGTACATCACTTTACCGTTTTTACACATAGTATGTTACATCACTTTACCCATGTTTTACACATAGTATGTAATCACTTTACCCGTTTTTACACATAGTATGACAATACTTTACCCAGTGTTTTACACATAGTATTGTATATCACTTTACCTGTGTTTACACATAGTTTGTACATCACTTTACCCATGTTTTACACATAGTTTGCAATCACTTTACCCATGTTTTACACAGTTTGTATATCACTTTACCCGTGTTTTACACATAGTATGTACATCACTTTACCCTGTTTTTACACATAGTTTGTACATCACTTTACCCATGTTTTACACATAGTTTGTACATCACTTTACCCTGTTTTACACAGTTTGTACATCACTTTACCCATGTTTTACACATAGTTTGTACATCACTTTACTCATGTTTTACACATAGTTTGTACATCACTTTACCCATGTTTTATACATAATTTGTACATGACATTAGCCGTGTTTTCACACAGTTTGTACATCGCCTTACCCGTCTTATACACACAGTTGTATTACCCACATAATTTCTACATCATTTTCCCGACTTCTACGTATAGTTTATGCATAATTTACCCTGTGTTTGATACATAGTTTCGTTAATACTTGATCCTGTGTTTTACACATAAATTATAATCACTCTATCCGCGTTTATTACATAGTTTGCACAACACCTTCTTACTCTTTTCAATCTCCCTTTAAGAAAAGGGAGTATAGGGTGGGGAGTTTATTTCATATTACATGAGAGGGAGTATGTGTGTGTGTGTGTGTGTGTGTGTGTGTGTGTGTGTGTGTGTGTGTTTGTGTGTGCACGCGCGCGTGTGTGTGACAGACAGAGATACAGACACAGACAGACAGACAAACAGAAATATTGAACAAGATTTTCTCAGCTCTACAGGCTCTGTGGGTCGATTGTACCAAATTTTGGTCACGGCTATGGACTGCAAAAAGAATCGCAGAAGCAGAAGCTTGGGCGGTAAAAACTCCTGGGTCAAAATCACATGTACAAAAAAAAAAAAAAAAAAAAAAAAAGTACCTAAAATCAGCCATTTTTGAGAGATGTGTGTGAAAAGCACTTTCTCGACAATTTTTTGAAAAAAATATCTAAAAATGTTTTCACTGTTCTGACAGTTTAACGCTACCTTCGATGAATGTCAAAGTCTTACTTCCACAAGAACTTTTTTCAGAGTCACAGCAACCCATCTAGACACAGCTGGGGAACACCATGTTCACATTTATTTTATCACACATAGACCAGACAGCACACAAGCATAAGACGGTGAGACCCGACAGACAAACAGACAGACAGACAGACAGACAGACAGAGACAGGATAGGTGGACAGAACAAGTAAAGAGCGGAGTAGGTAGAGGGGAAGGGACAGACAGAGGTATGGGTACATGGTGGATGTGACAGATAAGTGGGAAGGTTGCCATGCGTCGGCATAGGCTGGATTTTTTAATACATGACCTGGAATGATTATACTACCCTGAAAAACTCAACCTCATATTTACCTGATGACTGCTAAGGATGCAAACCCAAATGCTCATCCCCCAAACTTTACACCAGTTCCATAGGAATCACTGTGACCTAGAAAAGGTGACACATAAAATAAAACTTGGCGTTATTGTGCAAAGCTGGGTTTTTATCCACTGTCTGTTTAATTAAACTTGGAGGGTTTTTTAACGTGGTGTCAGCCCTGATATGGAACTATCGCTGTGTTATAAGCAATATGAACTTGACCTTGAAAACGTCACAAAGGGAAAACGGCAGAATGTCATCAACGCAAAAAAACAAAACAAAAAAAACACACAAAAAATAGAATGTAAATACCAACACGGGAAACAGTGTTGTTGATACACTTTTGGGGTTTAATCGGGGTCCGAGTAGCCAGGGCCTTGTAGTGGCTTATTGACTTAAGTTGCATTATATTAAAAAAAAATCTGACCATAGCATCACCGGGTTAACATGTAAATAATTGGAACCAGAAAAACACGAAAAAAGAATCAGAACGCGTATTTAATACAACCAGACAAGACAGGCGTAAATTTTCGGCCAACTGGCCTTTCTCAAGCGTGAATGCAAGATCACAAACAAACACCAGATACAAAAATTAGGAGAAAAAGACTGAAACTTCCCTGCTTTTTAGTCCTTTTCTCCCACTGGACGAAGCAGCAGGGAAGTTTCAGTCTTTTTCTTCTAATTTTTGTATTTGGTTTTGTGATCTTACATTCACGCTTGACAAAGGCCAGTTGGCCGAAAATTTGCGCCAGTCTTGTCTTGTTGTATTAAATACACGTTCTGTTCTATTTTCGTGTTTTTCTGGTTCCTGTCTGCTTGAACACGGGCAGTCGCACTCGTTTTGGATTATGTAAATAATTACTAAGTCTTTGTGACGGACTCAACCTATCACACAACGAAACCTTTGCTTCTCCCGTTTCTGGCTTGTCTTTCTTTCTCTGCCTCTCTTTCAATAACGAGAGGTGTAGAGGTACCCTCCTTATCTCCATCACTCGTCACAGGAAGAAAAGGTTGTTGATGTGATTTTTGTTCTATCTGAAATTGGTGGTGTATTCTAATGCTCTTAAATTACGTGAAAACTGAGGAAAGAAGAAGAGAAAGTGAGACTAGTAGAAATACACAACTGTCCTGCTGCTGAATCTGACTCGACAAAGACTCTCCAGAAACACACCACACATTGGTAAATAAAACACACAAGATACGCTTTATTTTATAAGACATCAATAAATCAAAACTCTTATCGTGAAACTTCGACCGGTATGAACGATACACATGATACACAGAATATACGAACACTAACTTACTGTGAAGCTTCAACAGAATGACACACACGAAAACAAAGAATGTAAAATAGCACCAAGTTAATTGTGAAACTTCAACAGAATGGCACACACGATAAACAAAGAATGTAAAATAGCACCAAGTTAATTGTGAAACTTCAACAGAATGACACACACGATAAACAAAGAGAGTAAAGTAGCACCAAGTTAATTGTGAAACTTCAACAGAATGACACACACGACAAACAAAGAGAGTAAAGTAGCACCAAGTTAATTGTGAAGCTTCAACAGAATGACACACACGACAAACAAAGAGAGTAAAGTAGCACCAAGTTAATTGTGAAGCTTCAACAGAATGACACACACGACAAACAAAGAGAGTAAAGTAGCACCAAGTTAATTGTGAAGCTTCATTTGAATGGTACACACGATAAACATCATCATTATCATGTCGAGCTTGCTCGGCTATCCATGACACGTTTCTTCCATCCTTCTCTGTCAGACATTGCAATAGGTAGTTCATCATACTGACAGCCCGTATCATCCATCAGTTGGTCAATGAAGGTCTTCTTTGGACGTCCTGGTTTTTGTTTGCCGTGACTGGGTCTCCATAGTAGAACATCCCCACCAGTTCTTCTTTGCTACGCCAGCAGCGTCCCGCAAAGCGCAGTCTTTGTTGACGTATTGATTTACTGATTGGTGGGATCTTGCCATATAACTCTTTGTTAGTTGGATGTTCTCTCCAGGATTTGTTCAGGGCAGCATTCGTGTATATACTCCATCAATCTTCCTCTCCAATGTTGTTGTTAGGGTCCACGAGATTGAGCCATATGTAAGAACGGACTCCATTGCTGCTCGGAAGAAGTTCCTTTTCAGGTTGTCTGGTAGATTGGATTTCCAGATTTTGTCCAGTTGATTTAGTGCGCCCCAGGCATTTCAGAGTCCGGTGTTGACATCTTGTTCTGAGGAGTCAATGTAGCTGCCAAGGTATTTAAAGTCTTGAACTTGTTTGATCGTATCTCCATCGAGACTTCTCATACCTTCTGATGCGTCTTGGTTCAGACAGATGAACTCTGTTTTGTTCGCATTGAGGTGGAGCCCGATCTTCATTGCTGTTTTTTTGACACTGTCAAGGAGAGACGTTGCTTCCTCTAGGAAGTCTGCGAGAACAAAGAGAGTAAATAGCACCAAGTTAACTGTGAAGCTTCAACAGAATGACACACACGATAAACAAAGAGAGTAAAGTAGCACCAAGTTAACTGTGAAGCTTCAACAGAATGACACACACGATAAACAAAGAGAGTAAAGTAGCACCAAGTTAACTGTGAAGCTTCAACAGAATGACACACACGATAAACAAAGAGAGTAAAATAGCACCAAGTTAACTGTGAAGCTTCAACAGAATGGCACACACGACAAACAAAGAGAGTAAAGTAGCACCAAGTTAACTGTGAAGCTTCAACTGAATGGCACACACGACAAACAAAGAGAGTAAAGTAGCACCAAGTTAACTGTGAAGCTTCAACTGAATGGCACACACGATAAACAAAGAGAGTAAAGTAGCACCAAGTTAACTGTGAAGCTTCAACTGAATGGCACACACGATAAACAAAGAGAGTAAAGTAGCACCAAGTTAACTGTGAAGCTTCAACAGAATGACACACACGATAAACAAAGAGAGTAAAGTAGCACCAAGTTAATTGTGAAGCTTCAACAGAATGGCACACACGATAAACAAAGACAGTAAAGTAGCACCAAGTTAACTGCGAAACTTCGACTGATGAACATGTTATACAAAGATAGTAAACGAACTTCAGATTAATGAGAAATTTTCAACATTATAGTGACATACTGACTTCGCTATTAGTATCATCCTCAAAGTGCTACACTAACTATGACCAAAATTCATACTCACAAATATGTCGATGCACATGATGCACTCACAGAGAATATATGAATACTAACTAACTGTGAAGCTTCAACTGAATGGCACACACGATAAACAGTGTAAAGTAGCACCAAGTTAATTGTGAAGCTTCAACTGGCAAGAATGATATACATGTTATAGAGTCTAGAAAGACAATAAACAAACTTCAAATTAACAAGAAATCTTCAGTATTATAGTGACATACTGACTTGACTATCAGTACCATTCTCAAAGTGCTATAGTATGTCCAAAATTCATACTTGAAAATATCTGGCTGGGACCAGAGGTACCAGCCCTGAGGACAGCGACCCAAAAGAACTTTCATTTCATGTTCTCATCTATTACACAGAGTGTATTAGGTCCAATGACTGAATGTTACTCCTTATATACTTTCCTAAACAAAGAGCTTGGAATAGACAGCCGAGTTTTCGGAACTGTTACGATACATACAGAAAAGCGACACTTTGTATTTAACAACCAATCAGAGAAATGTACGTAATTAACCAGATGCGTTATTACGTACATAGAACTACACAGTGAAAAGGGAAAGGGAAGGGACGTGAATGCAAACTAAGCATTGGTCTTCTTAGGTACACAGCGTGCTATTACATGGCATATGTGTCTGTCTGTTGGCAGGGATGGCGGGGGATGGGGGGGGGGGGGAGCATGTGTGAACAGCAAGCCTCGATTGATACATGGTAACAATGAGAGAGAAGGGGAAAGATGATATGAAACACCGATATTCAAATCCCAATCCATGTATGTAAATTGATGGTTAGAATATACAGATGGTGCTTACAAACAGCAGTTCTTCAATGAATTTATGACTTCCAGTTTCTTGTTCCTTTTTCCTTGCTAATTTTACTTCATTTTATTTTTATTTTGTTTTGTTTTGTTTTGTTCTAATTCAACCCTTAGACGACCACTCTGCTGGCCAGAACGAGCCCCATTCATTCGTCTTGGACAGCTACAGCTCAGAGGATCTAAAGTATGCTGCCATAACTTTGAAACGTCTCCATCAACCTTGCTCATGCCTCATGCAGAGGAGAGGAATCCGAAAAGTTAGTTATGGTTGACTACAGTTTCCTAGAGTCGAATATGAGAATTTTCATCTTGAAAAGATTGTAGATATGGATTGGACACATCATCGAAAAAGAACATGGTAACATCGCTCTTATGACACTTCACTGGACACCAGAAGGAAGATGTAAGAGAAGACCCAAGAACATCTGGCGGCGAACAATATAAGAATAAGTCAATGCCCTGAAACACACTTGAGGTAGGCTACTATACAGAGGCTGGTCCAAAACAGACAGGTGTGGAGAATCGGCGTTGCAGCCCTACATACCAATGGCAGAAAGTAAATAAATAAATAACTAAGTAAGAAGTAAGACTGTAAACAAGTAAGCAAGCAAGTAAATAAGAGTTGCCAACAGTTGTCCTACAGCATGTCGACCACACTCCTCTGCAGTTGTGACCTTCTATGTTGATACTCTAGCCACCAAACAGTGGTTAATAAGGTGAAGATAAAACAGATTTCTGCTAGTTCATCTATAGAGAAGCAAAATCATATAGATAACAACATGATGGGGCGTATGTGTATGTGTGTTGTGTACCTGTTTGTGTGTGTGTGAATGTGAGTGTGAGTGTGTGTGTGTGTGTGTGTGTGTGTGTGTGTGTGTGTGTGTGTGTGTGTGTGTGTGTGTGTGTGTGTGTGTGTGTGTGAGTGAGTGTGACTTCTAGTTACAAAGTGCTAACAAAATGATTTTAAACCTTGTACTATACTGATTTACATATCATAGTTGCAATTACAGGCCAACAAAGAGAGACAGAGAAAGACAGAGAGAGAGAGAGAGAAAAACAGAGAGAGTATTGCATCCGTTTACCACTATAAGCCTACTCTTCGCTTAATAAAAACAACTGCAGCATCACAAAGCACCGTTTTCATTTTTTGTCTGGGGAGTGGAAGCCATGTCTCCTTTTAAGATACGGATCTACACCCACTGCTTTTATTCACACTGCGTCTAGAATGATGATAATAATAACAATGACAATGATAATGAAAGTGATAATGATGATGATTATGATCATTTTTTATGATGATGATTACTATTATTATCACATACTCGTACATGATGATCACAATGATGATGATAATGATAATTGTAATAGTATCAAGTATATAAAAAGAGATAACGATGATGAAAACAATAAGAGTAATGATAATGACAATAGATATAATAGTGATGATGATGATGATGATGACGACGACGACGACGACGACGACGACGATGATGATGACGACAACGACGATGACATTATCATCAGCAGCAGCATCATCATCATCACAAAAATTATATTAATGATAACAGTAATACATAGTTCAAATAATTTTTGAGAATAGGACTATACTAGAATGATTCTATAGTAGAAGTAGTAGTAGTACTTGTAGTAGTACTAGTAGTAGTGGTAGTTAGTACCAATAGTAGTACTAGTACTACTAGCAATAGTAGTAGGAGTACTAGTAGTAGCAGTAGTAGCGGCAGTGAAGGTAGTTATAATAATAGTGTAGTAATAGTAGTAGCAGTAGCAATGGTAATAATGAACCTTAAAATTACTAACAATGAGTATTTTCTAGTCCCATTAACCTATAGTGATATCTCAGAAGGCTTTCCAGTACAGTAAAATGAGCGGAAAGAATGATCAAACTAAATCATGATATAATTCAAACAAATGGATTTTCAAAACAGTCTTGGAAGAAGTTACAAATCCTTCTATAAGGCCCTGTTCTTTAAACTCTTTTGAACCCACTGTGCATTACACAGAATCAAACTTCTTAGTGGAGCACGGAGAACTCGGACTGTTTGGCGTGCTGTCCACGTTCCATCTATACTGTTGTGCAGTCTGTGTCTTGTGTGGGTGTGCATGATGCAAGTTTTCATGATTCCTTAGGCTGCTTATAGTTTACATAATGCGGACAGTACAAATGTTACATCATCTGAGTGTTGCTACCTGTGTATGTGTGTGTGTGTATTTGTATGTGTGTGTGTGTGTGTGTGTGGTGCCTGCATACAAGTGTGCATGCATGAATGCGCAAGTGCATGCACTTGTTGTTTAATATAGAATTTAACTAGTATTTATTGTGCAGTACGCTTTTCTTATACATGAAAAAAAAATTGTATTATTCTCACTTCCCATAAATGTCCATTTTAATTGGTAAATTATAACAACGATGACAATGGTGACGACGACAACAACAATAACAACAACATCAAAAACAACAACAACCACAAACACACACACACACACACACACACACACACACACACACACACACACATACACACACACACACACACACACACACACACACACACACACACACACATGTATGAAGCAAGATATCTAGCCAATCGAATGCAGTAATATACAGTGTAATACATTTTATGACAATAGGAAACACACAATGCAATAGAACACAACATAATACAACATGACATAATACAACACAAGGTAACACAACGCTATAAAATAAAAAAGAACACTGCAAAATATTAAAACACAAGACACCACACTGCAATACAACACAATACAACATAAAATGACACAGCACAACACTGTGCAACACATCAAAATGTAACACAACACCAACAAAATACAATATCAACTTAATACAATATGAACACGACACAAAAAATACAATGCGAGACAATACAACGCAACAGGCTTCGCTGCAATACAATACATTTAATTGACAGTTGTAAATACTCTGTAATACATGTTTGACACCTACCAAAAACAGAATCTCTCTTCTCTCTCTTTCCTCTCTTCTCCAGGGGGAATAATCATTGCTTAGTTCATAGATATAATAAAAGTATTTGATACTTTTAGACAGTTTGGCAGACATAGAAAAAGGCAGACAGACAGACAGATAAATAGAGAGATAACTAGAGAGATAGCTAGAGAGATAGATAGATAGACAGACAGATAGATAGATAGATACTGGTATAGATAGATAGATAGACAGACAGATAGCTAGCTAGCTAGCTAGCTAGATAGATGGACAGACATATATAGATACATACATACATACATACATACCTAAATACATACATACATACCTAAATATATACATACATCACATACATACATACAGTATACATACATACAGTATACATACATACAGTATACATACATACATACAATATACATACATACATACATATATACATACATACATGGGTCATTCTCCTGAAGACAGGTCAATGTTGTGACATGACAAGTAAAAAATCAAAAACTTTTTTTTTAATGTTAACTGAAAATGAAAGCTTGATATCTGTAGTGTACAGAACTGTAATGCATAAACTGACACAATAGTTTAGTTTAGTTTAGTTTAGTTTAGTTTAGTTTAGTTAGTTTAGTTTAGTTTAGTTTTGTTTAGTTTAGTAATAGGGACATAACACATTAGCCGTTTGGCTATTTCAAGTCCCATCATTTTTATCTTTATTTTCTTACACTCGTAGTCAAGGTTTGTCGTACGCACAGTTTTTTTTTTGATGATTCATTCATCATATTCGTATTTAAGTTCAATGTAATGGAACTTGGTGAAATATAATAAAGTGTTGCATCATCCTGCAGTGTCTCGCGTGTTACATGAGACACCGAAAAGGCATCCATGCGCTTGTTAAAATGGTCAGTGAAGTGACATTTTTCAAAATATATACGTTTCTCTACTGAATAATGACATATCCTTTGAGAAGTAGTGCAAAATCCCGCCACGAGGGAGGGAAAGTAAGATTCATACTCCAAGGGCGGTCAAAGTTCGGGGAAGTTGACGAAATAGATCCTCTGTTTGTCTCGAGCGTTTCATGGTTTTGAAGACACCATGCCCACAATTCGTAATCAAGTGATTATTTCTCAGTCCCCTCTTCTCTCTCATATCACTTATTGACGTGAATCATTATGAAAAATGTTTATGTTTTAAATGAATCACATTGGAAATTCCCAATGCCTTCTATTTTATATACTTACTTAACCCTTTGATTCCTGCACCCAGTCCACCAACATCATGCATTGTCAACCATGCTAGCAAAGCAAAATCTTAACCCTTTGACTCCCTCACCCTATCCACCAGCTTCCTGCAGGAAGCTGGTGGATAGGGTGGAGGAGTCAAAAGGTTAAGTTTTTGCAGTTGATGGATAGGCTGCGGGAGTCAAAAGGTTAAGTTAATATAAAATACGCTGATACAGCATATTTTATGTGCAATTTTTAAGTGGTTCATAACGAACCCGTCTGACGTATCGCTTATGTGGGTGCGGACGATAAACTCCAAACAAACAAACAAACAAATAAGTTATCACTACAGTGAAGACACCGTACGAAACGCTCGGGACACTGATCGATCTCCGAGCATATATCGATCATCCATGGATACAATGCAGTAAAAATTGATGTCAGAGACACATTTACATTCTTTCTTCACTGTCGAAACAGGTTGTATTGATTTCGGTCATGTATGCAGGAAATAATTGTGATTGATCTACCAGTCTGCACTCGTGTCACAAATCTAGCTACAGAAATCGCTCATTTTTCCAACAAAAAATGCTGTAGAGTATAAACAACAACAACAACAACAAGAAACACACACACACACACACACACACACACACACACACACACATACACAAACCACACACTTTTTTCATTTTCTTTAATTATTGGAACATTTTACAAACAAAATATAACAATATAGAATCTAGTAAGATTTTTTTTCTTCAAAAAACATTGTATATTGGCTTCTTAAAAGCAGTGGTCCTAACTGACCAGTCTTCAGGAGAATGGCCCACATACATACATAGATGTATACATAATTATACATAAATAGACAGACCGTGAAATCTTCGTTTTTTCCCCCCCAACTATAAGGCCAGTACAGTGACACAAGACATCTGTGTTTGGCCAATACACTACGTCTGCTGTTGCTATATTCTACTTGATGAAGCTAAAATTAGAACAGATGTGAGAGTAATGAATAAAGACGTTCCGTTTATAACGTTTTTGGTAATGACTGAGAATAATGAAACATAGGGCAAAGTGTGGACTCTCCATCTTGGCCTCAGGAACGCTCGTCTGTCCCCGGAGGAGTTGATCTTGTGACTGGTTTGCTGACCGTTAGTTCGTCGATCTTTTTTTGGTGGTTCAGCTGGAGCGCAGGGGAGCTTGTTCTCCCGTTCCTAGGACAAGTTTAGCTGTCAGTTTGTGTTTGAGTCAAACCAGGTGTTAATAGAGGGAGCTTGTTTTCCCGCGGCTGCTATTAGTATTAATTGTGATCCTCTGTCACGATCAGTTGGAGTCGTCCGTTGCCAAAGTCAACAACCCCGGAGGAAGTTCGACAGCGCATGCGCACTCATATTACACATAGGTCAAGGTCGCAGCATTCGAGCTTCTGCTCGTGCGCGACACATTTCAGATCTAGATCTAATGGTAATTGGGTAAAGAATAAACTGAATCTCAGTGATACTGGAGTACAGTAACATTTTCGTAACGATCATTCTGAAATATGAAGCTGCATTTGACTAGATCTAGTCATCTTCTACAAGAACGAAAGAAATGGCCAAATGAAGGTCAACGTCATTAATTATACGTTGATTATGTCGTTCTGCTACACCACGGACAGCAAAGAAAACAAAACGAGACAGTCTTGAAAGACACAAACACAAAAGGAACATTATAAAGAAGATAAGAACAAGACAAGTAGCATCTATAGGACATTATATGAGACAAGCACAATTTGAGCACCTAGTCACAACAGGAAAGCTAGAAAGAAAAAGAGCACCAGGTAGACCCAAGGAGAAAATACAGTCTTGCAGAGTGGATGAGGTTGAAAGGATTAGGAGATATACTTGCAGCAACAAAAGATATAAAGTTCATATGGAGTGCCATGATCGGCAACACACATGGTGATGATGATGATGATGATGATGATGATGATGATAGTGCCATGATCGGCAACACACATGATGATGATGATGATGATGATGATGATGATGATGATAATGACCTAAGATAATCTGTAATCGTATCGTATTGTATAATGATGCTACACCACGCCGCAACTGCGATCGTAGTCAAAGTTGGTTGCTTGTAAACAGTAGCGTTACAATGAGGAACACATGTTTTTGGGTACCCCCTGTGGCCCCCTTTGTTGTTGATTTTGTCGTTATTTCTCAACAGAAAATAAAAACATGAACTCATTTTGGTCAGTTCTGAACCAAATTGGGTGTCATGGAGTTAGTAAATGGTTATCAAATTCATAGTTCTTTTAAAAAAAAATTTTTTTTAAAGGGAGACAACGACGGAATTACTTGTCTTCTTTTTCATCGACGGTTGTCGCCGATGGTGAAATTAACCAATCAGATTTTGTTGTATTGTCTGTGGCAGTTGTCAAAATGAAAGCGGCATACTGTTCCCTTATGTTTCGGGAGCGTGGTGATGATGATGATTTGGTGGGTTGTACGGATTGTTCATGGTGTATTTCTATGGCATACGTTGACAAATGGAAAGTTTTTCAACGGATAAGAGTGGACAGTAGCAGGGAACTTTGCTAAAGGCGGCAAATCGATGAAAGAGTGCGTGTTTCATTGGAAGTCCGAAGTGATGATACACTAAATTACTAATAGTTGTTATAGACATCTAGATCTAGTACTTAGTAGTAATACAGAGTAACAGACGACAGTTATTTCGTGCAAAAACCGAAAAGGCTGGAGTTGAACAGACCACATACCTGATAGGCTGATACCGACGAAGAAATTGCTCAGGGTCAGCAAATGTACCTTCAGTGTCTGTTAGGTATGTTACAAAAAATTTCAAATATATTTAATAAATATGTAATTACCATCATTGAAAAGAGCAAAAAAAAGAACTTTAAAATGGTATAAAAAGTTCTTTGATTGATTGTCTGTGACGAAAGTTACGATTTTTTTAATGATTAAATTTTCGACGTTTTCCTTCATTGGATTACATTGCAAAAACTGTGACCGCGTATGTGCCGTTTCATCACAAAAAGCACCATAACTTTGGAACGACTGAACCGATTGAAAAAAATCAAGTATCCATAGAAAGGTCTTTGTTTAGCCAAGATGATTACGACTTTCATGAATCTCTGGGTTTTTGCATTAATTAGGAATTAATTCATTAATTGCCTCAACTGGCTAAAGCGAAAATTAATTGAGATTACTAAAATCTTTACAGTTTCCAAAATCATCAAATTTCTTACTTGAAATTGTTGAGTAAAGCCTCAAGATAATTATAATGATAAATTACAACAGTTATTCAATGCCATTAGGCTGAATCTTTATGTAATAATCAATTAATTACAGTTTTTCATGAACAACCGCCTTTAAGAAGTTGTCAACCTGTGTATTTATTAAATACCTCTTGGTTTTTATATACAGATGTTTATAATTATGAGATATGTAGGCCTATGTATATGATTATATATCATATACATGTGTGTATAGATATATGTGATGTAAATATATTCATATTGATTAATCAAAATAAAAAATTGAGAGCCTGTGATGGTAGTATAAAACCCCTTAAAAATAGACATGAAAATTGTTTGAATATTTCACTGAAAAAAAAACTCAAGTTTCCTGGTAACATAGAAATGAGTCTTTATTAAGACTAGAGATTACAGATTAATTACTAATTAAGCTGTTCTGAGGGGAAAAAAGATTCACAGACTGAATTGGTTTATAACTTGCACATCTGGAAAGTTCATATTGCAATTTTGAATTAAAAATTCAGCTGGTAGTAAGGACAGTGTATCTTTTCAATTATTTACCCTGACAAGCAGACCTTTTTCAAAAAGTTTTGGTTTTTTCCCTTGCGTAATCACACACTTTTTCATAAGCTGTCATACAACATGAAAGATAATGTGTTATGTACATAAATATGTGTGTGTGCATGTGTGTTATAAGTGTGCATATATATATATATATTATATATATGTACATGTACCAGTATGCATATCACTCAAAAAACAAATTAAATGCAAACAAAAACACAAAGATGGACAATATTTGGTTACAAATGTTTTAATGCATAATGCTATATCAAAATAAATACACAGAACAGGTAACAAGATGAAAAGGACATCAGCAGAAATATATCATAACATACATGCACAAACACCAGACATAAAAATAAGCTACATTGCAAAAACAAAATTCTGAAACATATTTACATGAGTTACATACAAATAGTCCACACATACACAAAAAAGCACAGAATCCATAGTCACATTTACAGCTTGCTAAATGAAGAGATTACAAAAATGTGCAGACATTGTAAGAATGGAATCGTGAAAGTCATCTGTGTAAAACCAAACATGTCAAATGAAAATCTAAACAATAACAAAAATGAAAAAAACTAAAGATTATACATGAAGGGTATCCAAGTGTCATTACCTAGACACACCCCAGTCCCCTTAGAGTGTACACGCTTGACAGGAAGGCTTCTCAAGTTCTCTTGACATCATTTTGCTGTTGACCTCTCCCAAGAATTTTTTGCTAAATACATGCAGCATACAAGTCACTGTTCTTCTCAGTACAACTATGCCATTTCCTCCTCTCCATCTGATACAGTGATGAAAATGATTGCTCCACATCATTAAATTCATATGAAAGGGTGGCTATGTATCCCTGATGATTATTGGCATTATCATTAATAGTGTTTAAAGCCCAACCACTATATCCCTGATGATTATTGGCATTATCATTAATAGTGTTTAAGGCTGGAGGGCTCTTGTCCTGAAAACCATTCTTTTCTCAAATGCCAATGTCTTCAAAAGTTCCACTTAAGCAAATGTATACGTGCTATTCTGTCTCTAGTGTACATGTATTCATGTGAGAGATACAATTATGAAGACTTCATGCATTAAAACCACCTCTCCCATTTAAAATGCCAAAACCCAAAGAAATAATGAGAATAATAAATAGCCTACGTACATTATATAGGCTACAGAGCAAACCTCTGGTAATAAAGTTTTCTTTTCAAACTCACTCAATATGTGTACAAACATGAATTATTGCACAGCAGGACATGACCAGTAGATAGAAAGTGGCAGTGCATATATATATCATGACAATTGACCTGTGGAACAGGCAGGTCAAGTGAGAAAGACCTGACAGATCCTTTGGTTCAACTGACAGTGAATTCCAAAGAGATGGTGTGAGAAATGGAAAGCACAATGCTCAAACTGACTTAAGATGATATTTTATCACCATCAGAAGCTTTTGTTTTGAGAACTTCATGCATCTGTTTTATTTACCATTAAGATGAGACAATCCTAAAACATGTGTTAAGTGAATCAACACAGCAAGAGAAGATGAGCTGACTGACTGTACAGGCCTACATATGTCAGTCTTGCACAAAAATTATCAAAATATCCACTTACAATGGCATCAGTCTGTGACTGGATGATGAAACATTCTGAGTCATCCCACTCATACCCAGGTGGGGAGAGGGTGGCATCGGAGTCACTCATTTTATCTGGATGAATAAAGACCTTACCCACTATGAGACATTTGAATGACAACAATAACAGTAATGACAGACAAGGACTACTACTACTAGTTATCACAATTACTAGCACGCTGGTTGTCAGTCTGAGTCTAGCTGACTCAGCAAACTGTGTCGATGGGCAGCCGAACTTCGAAGGTCTGCTGCCCCTCATTATGATTATCAGCTTCTAGACTTCTGGACTTCAGATTGTCAGATTGGATAAGATTAAAACTCACTACTACTAACTAGGCAAGTTTAGCAAGAATCATAGTGTAGATCTAAATAGGACTACAATAGTTAAGGATGGTGAGGGACAATGGATATTGGTCATGTAGTAGTGTCTCATCTCCTGATATGTGTACACCCACACAACAGTCTTGATGACTGATGTTTGACAGATGCAGCTCAGTGACAACACACACTCACACAACACACACACTCACTACACACACACACACAGAGTAAATACCCAAAGGTGTGATGAGCCGATGCACAGTAATGCTGAACTTCTAAATTTAATATTATCACACTGAAAAAAATCTTGAATTTTCCAAATATAAAGCCTAGGTACAATGATTAAGATTAATGCTTTAAATGTGATCTTTTTTTTATTTCAAATATTCAATATATGCCTTTTAAATTGGTGTGTGTCCAACTGAGCTTAGGCCTATAGGCCTACTGCATTAATGTATGGGCATGACAAACCTCCATCTTTTTTCACTTTTAGTTTGTTTTGTTCCTGTCTAAAGTGCACAAGGATGCTTTGATATGGACTGTTGGCACTGTATAGGTCTAAATACAATGATTATTAGGTGCTAGTAATTGTGATAACTAGTAGTAGTAGTCCTTGTCTGTCATTACTGTTACTGTTGTCATTCAAATGTCTAATAGTGGGTAAGGTCTTTATTCATCCAGATAAAATGAGTGACTCCGATGCCACCCTCCCCCCACCTGGGTATGAGTGGGATGACTCTGAATGTTTCATCGTGCAGTCACAGACTGATGCCATTGTAAGTGGATATTTTGATAATTTTTGTGCAAGACTGACATATGTAGGCCTGTACAGTCAGTCAGCTCATCTTCTCTTGCTGTGTTGATTCACTTAACACATGTTTTAGGATTGTCTCATCTTAATGGTAAATAAAACAGATGCATGAAGTTCTCAAAACAAAAGCTTCTGATGGTGATAAAATGTCATCTTAAGTCAGCTTGAGCATTGTGCTTTCCATTTCTCACACCATCTCTTTGGAATTCACTGTCAGTTGAACCAAAGGATCTGTCAGGTCTTTCTCACTTGACCTGCCTGTTCCACAAGTCAATTGTCATGATATATATATGCACTGCCACTTTCTATCTACTGGTCATGTCCTGCTGTGCAATAATTCATGTTTGTACACATATTGAGTGAGTTTGAAAAGAAAACTTTATTACCAGAGGTTTGCTCTGTAGCCTATATAATGTACATAGGCTATTTATTATTCTCATTATTTCATTGGGTTTTGGCATTTTAAATGGGAGAGGTGGTTTTAATGCATGAAGTCTTCATAATTGTATCTCTCACATGAATACATGTACACTAGAGACAGAATAGCACGTATACATTTGCTTAAATGGAACTTTTGAAGACATTGGCATTTGAGAAAAGAATGGTTTTCAGGACAAGAGCCCTCCAGCCTTAAACACTATTAATGATAATGCCAATAATCATCAGGGATATAGTGGGTTGGGCTTTAAACACTATTAATGATAATGCCAATAATCATCAGGGATACATAGCCACCCTTTCATATGAATTTAATGATGTGGAGCAATCATTTTCATCACTGTATCAGATGGAGAGGAGGAAATGGCATAGTTGTACTGAGAAGAACAGTGACTTGTATGCTGCATGTATTTAGCAAAAAATTCTTGGGAGAGGTCAACAGCAAAATGTCAAGAGAAGCCTTCCTGTCAAGCGTGTACACTCTAAGAGGACTGGGGTGTGTCTAGGTAATGACACTTGGATACCCTTCATGTATAATCTTTAGTTTTTTAAATTTTTGTTATTGTTTAAGATTTTCATTTGACATGTTTGGTTTTACACAGATGACTTTCATGATTCCATTCTTACAATGTCTGCACATTTTTGTAATCTCTTCATTTAGCAAGCTGTAAATGTGACTATGGATTCTGTGCTTTTTTGTGTATGTGTGGACTATTTGTATGTAACTCATGTAAATATGTTTCAGAATTTTGTTTTTGCAATGTAGCTTATTTTTATGTCTGGTGTTTGTGCATGTATGTTATGATATATTTCTGCTGATGCCCTTTTCATCTTGTTACCTGTTCTGTGTATTTATTTTGATATAGCATTATGCATTAATTGATTAAAACATTTGTAACCAAATATTGTCGTCTTTGTGTTTTTGTTTGCATATAATTTTGTTTTTTGAGTGATATGCATACTGGTACATGTACATATATATATATAATATATATATATATATATATATAATATATATATTATATATATATATATATATATATATATATATGCACACTTATAACACACATGCACACACACATATTTATGTACATAACACATTATCTTTCATGTTGTATGACAGCTTATGAAAAAGTGTGTGATTACGCAAGGAAAAAAACCAAAACTTTTTGAAAAAGGTCTGCTTGTCAGGGTAAATAATTGAAAAGATACACTGTCCTTACTACCAGCTGAATTTTTAATTCAAAATTGCAATATGAACTTTCCAGATGTGCAAGTTATAAACCAATTCAGTCTGTGAATCTTTTTTCCCCTCAGAACAGCTTAATTAGTAATTAATCTGTAATCTCTAGTCTTAATAAAGACTCATTTCTATGCTACCAGGAAACTTGAGTTTTTTTTCAGTGAAATATTCAAACAATTTTCATGTCTATTTTTAAGGGGTTTTATACTACCATCACAGGCTCTCAATTTTTTATTTTGATTAATCAATATAAATATATTTACATCACATATATCTATACACACATGTATATGATATATAATGATATACATAGGCCTACATATCTCATAATTATAAACATCTGTATATAAAAACCAAGAGGTATTTAATAAATACACAGGTTGACAACTTCTTAAAGGCGGTTGTTCATGAAAAACTGTAATTAATTGATTATTACATAAAGATTCAGCCTAATGGCATTGAATAACTGTTGTAATTTATCATTATAATTATCTTGAGGCTTTACTCAACAATTTTCAAGTAAGAAATTTGATGATTTTGGAAACTGTAAAGATTTTAGTAATCTCAATTAATTTTCGCTTTAGCCAGTTGAGGCAATTAATGAATTAATTCCTAATTAATGCAAAAACCCAGAGATTCATGAAAGTCGTAATCATCTTGGCTAAACAAAGACCTTTCTATGGATACTTGATTTTTTTCAATCGGTTCAGTCGTTCCAAAGTTATGGTGCTTTTTGTGAAACGGCACATACGCGGTCACAGTTTTTGCAATGTAATCCATTGAAGGAAAACGTCGAAAATTTAATCATTAAAAAAATCGTAACTTTCGTCACAGACAATCAATCAAAGAACTTTTTATACCATTTTAATGTTCTTTTTTTGCTCTTTTCAATGATGGTAATTACATATTTATTAAAAATATTTGAAATTTTTTGTAACATACCTATACCCTGTAAGGTAATCAGTGATCACACTTGTTTGTTCTTTTAACTTTAGCCTTAGGCCTATAGGCCTATAATAATAGGCCTAACTTAATAAGGCCTATAGTTTATTGTCTGTGTTCATTTTTTTTATTTACTTTTTATTTATTTCAATAGAAACAAAGTGCCAAGGCATAGAACTCGAAGACCGACTCAAAATAGACCCAAAGTTTAATATAGAAAATGAGAAATGTTTGAAGAAATTGCTCACAAGAAAAGGCATGCACATCAACCAGTTGCTTAAATTCAAGAGATGATATAATTGTTATTATTATGGAAGAAAGAAAATATTAGATAAATTGGAAGAGCACACTGAAGACATTTTTGATGATGACAGAAAGGAGGAACACATCATTAGAAAGAATTATGAAGGACCATCCATAATCAGATAATAAAAGATGAAGTTGGAGCAACGATGAAAAAGATAGGCTAAACAAAAAACCCCAGGGCATGACAATATTACTAAAGTATACTATAGTCCTCCTAAGTGAAATTTATGACACAAAAAACATCCTCACAGATATGTCAAAGTCAGTTTGCAATGCATTTCCATAGGTAGCAGGGGCTGTAGAATGCGAATTCCATCATACAATCAGGCTGATGAGTCTTGTGACAAAGATTCAGTTAAGAATAATCATGAGGAGAACAAGGAATAGAATCATACCAGTGATAGCAGAATAGCAATGTGGATATGTTGAAGGGAGAAGAACTGTTAATAAAACAATATATTTACAAGAAACTGTCACAAAAAGATAAGTTGAATAAGAATGTATACTTCATGTTTTTTTGTTGAATATACGAAGGCTTTTGGTCAGATAAGACTTGAATAACTGATCAACCAACTGGAAAAGCTCAATATTGATGGAAAAGATCTTGTGAATATCTTGTGAATGTAATAGAAATAAAAAGGAGAAATAAAGGGCTGGATGGTAATCAGTAAAACAAACAAACAAAAACCTCTTATGTAAATTGAAATAACAGCAAAAATGGCATAACACAGACTACAGAGATAAGTTGATAAGTTTGAATATCTCGGAACACTGAACAGTCATCTCACCTGATGACAGATACACACTGGAAATATCCAGCAGAATTGGCCAAACTGAAACAGCATTCCAGAAAATGAAAAGCATTCATACAAAAAAAGAGCATATCAGTGAACATCAGAAACAGAGTTTTTCAGTGTTATATAAAAGATATAAAATTATTAGAACCAGTACTGTTGTACAGATGGGAGGCCTGGGCAATCAACCAAGTCAAAATATTAAGATCAAGGCAACTGAAATGTTTCTAGGAAGAATGTTGAGAGTTCTATGGACAGCAAAGTAAGCAAACTTGACAATCTGGACAGAAGCAAACACGGAAAGAACATTAGTGAAGAAGATTAGGAAAAGACAAACAATATTTATTGGATATTTTATGAGGCAACAGAAATTTGAATACCTAGTCACAACAGGAAAGCCAGAGCCAGAGGAGCACCAGGTAGACTCTGGGAGAAAATATTAAGTTTTGCAGTCTGTGGGGGCAAGAAGGGTTGGAGATACACTTGCGCTGACAAAAGATAAGATTTACATGGAGGGCCATATTGCCGTCACCATGCGGCAAGACATGATGATGATGCCATATTTATTTAAGTCAAATAGATTCATTCAGTCTAGTATACATGTACAAACTACAAAGGCTACAGTGTAACAGTGTTTGCCTGCAGTGCACACTTTTGAGAGTGTGTGTGTGTGTATCAGTCGCCTGAGGTGAGCAAGAAATATGTCGGGTGAGTCGAAATCAGAAACTACTAGATCTAGTCCGTTGGGCGAGTGGTAATTCTGACCCCTGCAGTTAGAATTTGCTTCGACTTTTCAAACTTTCCGGTCTGCCGATTGATTTCGTCTGCAATGATTGGGTCCACCGACATTCGCGCGAAAATGAGGTTATCTAAGGAAGGGCAACTCTTGATTCCCATGTGCCTGTTTATGAAGGGAGTCGTCCGATACGAGATCCGCGACCTTTCGCCCGATCTGTCTTTAGGCGAACGGTTAGAAGCTTCAGATTAGGTACGGAAACCAGAGAAAATAACTCAACATATGTCTTTATCGAGATCAAGGGATAGGAAGGGGCAAGGACATTCGAGAGACAAGAGCAAATTTGCATCACCTGATAAGATCATACGTCAAAGAAACTAGGCTAGTTTAGAAGGCATTGACGCAACTTTACGATTTTTTGTCGCATTATCTTCACTTGTTTCTTTGGACATAGATTTTAATTAGGGTGGATGAAATATTTTCAAATTGTATTCCCTTCACACTGAACTGCTGAAGTCAAGAGAATGCGCGTGCACACACACACACACACACACACACACACACACACACACACACACACACACACACACACACACACACACACACACACAGATGTAATACTTAAAAACAACAACAAATAGAAAAATTTAATTTAATACTTAAATACAACAACAACACAGAAAATTTTGAAAAAAACAAAAACCAACCAACCAAACAAACAACAACAACAACAAAACAACCACCAAACAAAACACACACACATCTACATATCAACAAAAGCCAACAGATGTGTAGTTCAGTACCACTACAGACCTAGCCAACAGATAAGGTGTGCCTGTTGGTCCAATGGAAACAAAATGATTTTTCTTTAAAAAGCTGCAAATTAACCATCTTTGTGTATAAAACTGTCAATTGTTCTGCTAGACTTGCTTTTAATGAACATTGCAAGTCTTACCAGTGCCAAAAATGTTTTCACTATTTGTGTTATACTTGTTACACACACATATGTATACAATTCTCTCTCTTTCTCTCTCTCTCTCTTTCACTTAAACACACACATATGGATACAATTCTGTCTCCCTCTCTCTTAATGGTTTCGTACTCTGCCTCTTTCTCTCCTTCATACACACTCGCACTTTAAAAGTAAGTGATTAAAATTATGAAAGGGGAAAAATATTACAGGATGACGATGAAGTAATTTCATAACATAACAATCCAGTTGGACTGAAATAAATTTTGGGTATGTAAGCAAAAAAATAATGATTTTAAATATATTATATATTAACCCTTTGAGTCAGTTTGACTCCCGTGCACTCGGGTGCGTGAATATCTTATAAGGAGGAGATGTAACGATAGCAGACGCAGTATCGTCCGCACGTGCTTGGTTTCTTAGTAGTTAGTAACTAAAAAAAGAAAAAATATATATATATATATATTTTTTTATATAATATATATATATATATATGTGTGTATGTGTGTGTGTGTATGTATACATGTATGTGTATGTATGTATGTATAATATATATATATATATAATATATATATATATATATATATATATGTATTATATGTCTGTCCAGTCAGATGACGCATCGTTCACACATGCTAGAGAGTTAAGGAAACATGTTTTGCTAGTCAGTGGTCAACTCCAGCTGAAGATACTGTTACTTTTAGTTAATACAAGTTCTTTGAAGAAATACCTTTTGTTGTGTTTAGTTTGCAAGACTGGTTTCCATTAGTTCTGTGGCACATTACAACTGCTATTTTCACTACAAGTATTGTGCTACTCTTATGCTGTCAATGCTTACTGTTACTGTTATTCTTACTCAGATACCGTTACTGCTCTTACCATTGTTACTACTTACCCAGTTACGCTGCTGCACTAATACTTCTGCTACTACTAATACTATTACTATGGATCCACAAGTACATGCTGGGTGTGGTAGTTGGGTGAGATGGTAGATTTCCAATCAGAGGGTCGGGGTTTGATCTTGCATCCATCCATGGGTATCGCCCACCTGGTAAGTAAAGGGTGAAGATTATTCCCATCTCGCAGGTCAGCCTGTTTGCAGACCTGTTTGTGCTTAAACATCCTTTGTGTGTATACACACACAGAACATTAAACAAGAATGTTAAAGATTCTGTTAGTCATGTCAGTGTCCGGTGGCTTACAGAAACATGAAAACACCCAGGATACACGCTTACCGAAGGTGCAGTGTGCAGACTTTGCATCAACATACCATCTGGGCTGTGTGAGCAAAACAGTGTGCTTACATGCATTCGGCTGGCTGTCTTGTCTGTCTCATTCTTTGCCTGTTTCTCTTTTTCTGTCTGTTTCTCTGCCTCTCTCTCTGTCTGCCTGCCTGTTTGTTTTTCTCTTTGTCTCACATAATTTTCATCCAAATGGGCAGTTAAATATTCCTGTACGAGTTGCATAGGTCTGTGGATGCTCAGTTATACCTTGTTATTCGTGTGCGAGTGTGTGTGTGTCTGTGGGTCTGTGTGTGCATATATGTGTGAGTGTATGTGTATTTGTTTGCAGGTTGTGTGTGTGCATGTGTGTTGGTGTGTGTCTGATTGATACTGTTTACCATTTCAGTGGATTATCACAAAGCAAATTTTTTCAGTCTTCAGTTTCCATTTCCTTTCCCAACTCCATATTGATGGTGTATTCACTATAATTCAGGGCAGTTGTCTCAAGTCCTTTAATAGTCCTTGACTCTCTCTCTCTTTCATGCATTGCATTTGCAACGACAGATTTGTACAGTATGGTTGTTTAATATAATCTATGCAGGGGAACCATACATTAACATTAAAATGAACAGATTTATTTAAGTGCCTTGACCAAAATTCAGATTTGTCTGGATGTCACTGAGCTATTGCTAGTATTCGTTTGCACATCTTGCTGTTTGCCGCACTTTGCTCCTGGCAACTCTGAGTGCTTGCAGGGACTTCTCTCTTGGTGAGCGCTTGTATTCAGCCAGGGCAGCATGCTTTGCTTCAGTGACAGGGGTCATCTGACTAGACTTGACTTCAGATCAGTCGTTCTTGGAGGTCTTCCTCCCAAAGGTAGGTAAGCTTTTTTTCTGAATGGTCTCCTGGAGGTGGTCCTATTTTTTCAGAAGCAGAGTTATGTAGTTGGTATGTGGATAGAGCATCTCTGAGAGACTTGCCAAGTCTCTCAGAGATGCTGTGTTACTATTGACACTATACAAATCCTGCAATGTCACAGTAATCCACACCTCTCAGGAAGACCCTTTGTGGATTGCTTGTTAAGACACCTACCCGCTACAGTGATTGAAACCAATAAGAGACATGAATGAATGGTTTACCTCCCTTTGGTTATCAAAATAATCTAATAAATAATGTTTCACACAGTCAAGTGTGTGAGTATCTTAAAAGGGGAAGATGGAATGATAGGAGACACTGTATCGTCCACACATGCTCGGTTTCTTACTAACTGTACACATTTTCTGTCTAATCAGGCAATGCATCGTCCACACATGCACAGGCGTCTAGGAAATGTTTATGTTTGCTTGTCAATGGTCAATTGCCATTGGAGTTATTGTTATTTTGGTTAACACAAGTTCTTTGAAGAAACAACATTCTTTGCATTTATATTGCAAGGGTGCTTTCCACTAGTTATATTATATATTGTAACTGGTACTAGTTTCCCTACTACTAATGTGCAACTCTTATGCTGCCAGTGCTACTTGTTGCTTGTATTGTTACTGATATTGCTCTTACCACTACTACTTGTTGCTTGTATTGTTACTGATATTGCTCTTACCACTACTACTTGTTGCTTGTATTGTTACTGATATTGCTCTTACCACTACTACTACCATAGGTACAATTACTAATGCTACTACTAATACTTTGCTAGTACTGCTACTGCTGTTACTACTACCATATCCATAAGTACACAACGAGCATGATAGTTGAGTGAGATGATAAATTTCCAATCAGAGGATCTGGGGTTGATCCTGTCTGGATATCACCCACCTGGTAAGGAAAGGGTGGAGATTTTTCCGATCTCCCAGTTCAACAAGTGTGCAGATGTGTAATACCTAGACATCCTTCATGCACACAGAACATCAAATGTGCACGTTTAAGATTCTGTTCAAGTCATATCATTGTCCGGTGGCTTACAGAAATATGAATATGCATGCAGACTGTGCAACAACATATTATCTTGACTGCGTGGACAAAACTATGTGCTTATGTGCATCTCAGAAAAATCAGAACACTGAAAAGATACAAAAAAATCATTTAAAATGACTAACTAAAAGACAGAAGTACAAGTGTTAGTCAAAAAGGAAACCTGAAAATCACAAGCACACAAAAATAGGATCAGACCACGCATTTGATATAACAAAACAAGATAGGTGCAAATTGTAAGATTATCTCATAGCAGACTACACGTCAAGGGAAGTAACTCACATTAGTCATCATCATCATCAAGTGCCCTGCCATATGGCGTTGGCGATCATGGCTCTCCATATGCATCTATCCCTTGTTGCCGCAAGCACATCTTCTACCCTCTCTGTCCTCAGCCACTCTGCAAGTCTGTCCAAAATTTTTTCTCTGGGTCTATCTGGTGTTCTCTTTCCCTCCAGCTTTCCTGTTGTGACCAGGTGCTTTAATTCCCCTTTCCTCATAAAATGGCCTGTCTTTTCCTAATCGTCCTTATCAATGATCTTCTTGTATCTGCCTCCACCAAGACTGTCTCGTTTGTTTTCTTTGTTGTCCATGGAACTCACAACATTCTTCTTAGAAACATCTTGGCTGCCTCAATCTTGTTCTGGCTTTGCTTGTTGACTGTCCACGCTTCACAACCGTATAACATTATGAGTTCTGTATAACATTCAAGAACTCTCTTCCTGATGTTAATTGATAGGCATTTGTTGGCTAGATGAAAAATCTTACTGAATGCTGTTTTGATTGGGGCGATTCTGATGGCTATTTCTGATGTGCATCTGCCATCTGGTGAGATGATCGCTCCCAGGTATTTAAACTTACCAACCTGTCTCAGTGTTGTGCCATTTGCTATACAATGGTGGTTTCGTTTTGCCTTCCATTGGTTTGTGTTAAAATAGGATCAGATCACACATTTGATATAACAAAACAAAACAAAACAAAACAAAACAAACAAACAAACAAAGAGTATCTCAATGAAACAGCAGAGAAGTTTAGCAATTGCTTTTTACCTGCTACATTTCGTGTATTTATTTTTTGGTGTCTTTGGTAAACGCTTGACAAAGGTTAGTGGGTTGAAAATGTGTGCCTGCCTCGTTTTGTTAGGTTAAATTAATCGTTCTATGTTTTTGTGTGTTTTCAGTTCCTACATGCCTGAACATAGACAGTCATTTTGATTAATGAAACATAAGTCTTAACATAGTACGGTAGTAGAGAGTTGGAAGTGGTCAGCAGAGTTGTGAAAGGCAAAGTGACCGACCAGCAAATGACTACAGCAAGGTCTGAATGTATACTGTATGGTATGTGGAGATAGTTTCGCTCTGGTGATGATGAGTGTTACTAACATGGCTTTATGACCAACGTGAAATCCGAGATTTGAATCTGGGTTAAGTTAAGAAATCCACACTCTCTACTTCTCCAGTCATTCCTACTGAACTGGATCGACACACACACACACATATGTTGTTTTGTCTATTTCTCTTTCTGTCTGGCTGGCTTACTATCTGGTCTGTATCTCAGTCTGTTTTTCTCAATGTCTGTCCGTCTCTCTCCCTCTCTGTTCATCTGTCTCACTCTCTCGTCATTTTCATCTGAATGTCCAGTTAAATATTCATATACAATTTGCGTTGTATGTGTGTGCATGTCCATGGATGCTTGATTATACCTTGTTATTCGTATCTTATTGTGCATGCCTGTGTGCGGTGCGTGTGCATGTGTGTGTATGCACATGTGGGTGCTTGTGTGTTGGTGTGTGTGTGAATGAGACTGTTGACAATTTTGAGGAATCATCACAAAGTGATTTTTGTTCAGTTCTCAGTTTCCCCTTCCTTTCCCAACCCTGTGTTGATGGTGTGATCGGGGCAGCTGTCCTGAGTCGTTAATACTCCTTGACTCTCTCTTTCATGTATAGCAGTGACAGATTTGTACAGTACAGGTTGTTTAAGACAATCTATACAGGAGAACCATATACTGATATTAAAATGAACAGGTTTATCATGAGTGCCTTGATCAAAATTCAGATTTGGTGTCTGTGACATTATGATCGTTTCAGACATAGCATAAGAATGAACAGTCGAATTTCTGTGTTGCTTATGCATTATGGCCAAAGGAAATGAACTACATTCTCACTTTGTCATGTATTACATTATCTCAGATTGAAATGACTACCACCTAGATTTCACCATGATCCCTATATATTCAAATTTAAGATATTGATATCAACATGTAATGAAACCATTCTATTTCATCGTAGCATATATGTTTATGAAGCATTGAAAATATTTGGTACTGTCACATCATCGATGAAGCATTGAAAATATTTGGTACTGTCACATCATTGACTTACTGACTTTGTAAACAATTTATGTTCACTTTTCTTTGTACAATGTTTTAATTCAGTGTTTCCTGTACATAATCCCCTTCAGTATGTGGCCTAGGCCTACATAGAATAAATCATATCCATGTTCGCATTTGTATTCTGTCTCTGCCTTTCTCCCCCTCCCCCCTCTCATTTGTATTCTGTCTCTGCCTTTCTCCCCTCCCCCTCTCTTTCTCCCATGTATACACACAGCCTAAACCAGGTTTGTTTAGCTTTTGCTAAGACACACAGAAAGATCCATAAACAGACAAATATAAAACAGACAGGCATGCAAACACAGATACACAGACACAAACACACACGGGCATGCTCACACTCACACCCATACAAATACACACTGACATACATGCAGCCACACACACAAACACATCAGTGCACAACAACACTCACAAACACATCAGTGCACAACAGTCTCGTAGAAGGAAAAACACAATCATTGAGCCATATTAAAAATCATCAAATAATGCTTGTTTTATTTCATAGGAAAATAATGAACGAGAAAATGAGCAAACAAAACATCCTCTTGGTTAAAAGTTTATTTTATTATCAGGAATAAACAATCACTGGATAACACAATTTCCATGTGGAACTGTAAAAACAAAAGTTTATAAAAAGAAAGAAAATGACTGCCAGGGACTTTCTACAAAGTAAGGCAAATAAAGACAGACTGTCATAGCCCCAAGAGGGTTGTGTATCTTGCAAAGATAAGAACAAACAAAAACAAAGAGATTCGAAAGAATAATCTGGGTTTATGACAGTCTGTATACATTTGTCTAAGTTTATATAAAATGAAGGACAGAAAGGACATGTTTAATTATTGGCACTTATTAATCTGTACAAGGGAAAGCAGTAATCTGTTAGTTCACTATTTACCTCCAACTAGGAAAAAATATGAAACAAATATTAAGTTTGACTGTTGGGGTTTAAAAAATGGTACAGTGACATTTAACCCTAAAAGACATCACTTTAATGTGTGTGTGTGTGTGTGTGTGTGTGTGTGTGTGTGTGTGTGCACGCGTATGCGTGACTGCATGTGAGCGAGTGTTAAGCTTCAGCCATGAACATATTCAGAAAGAAATGTACATTCCACCTCCACCACCAACAAATACTGAAATGTAGTTTTGTTCTATAAAAATCGTTTTCTGTAAACACTTTCCTTCAGCCCATCATTGATTTTTGAACATATAGAAAACCCACCATATGACCTGTACATTTGGGAAAGTAAAAAAGTAAAGGCATATCCAATAACCCTGAGGTCATAGGGGAGTGAGGTGAAGGAGGCATCGACTTTTCTCGGGGCAGGCATCTCCTGTCCCTGGCTGCTTCATCTTTCCCTGAGTTTATAGAAAGTCATGTACCCATTTACAGCTGGGTAGACTGGAGGCTACATGCACATGTAAAGTTCCATGTGTGTGATTTGCACTTGTGCAAACTTATTGAGGCAGACTGGAAGGTGAGTGCTCAACCTCTGTATGAACCAGGCCAGGTACAGTTGATACTTTTGTACAATGAACATCCACGTAATAGGGTTTATATGTTTACAGTTTTGTTCTGTGAAAGATTACATCCATGATACTGTAGTACAAACAATGAACATCCACGTAATAGGGTTTATATGTTTACAACTTTGTTGTGTAAAGGATTACATCCATGATACTTTAGCACAAACTATGAACATCCACATAATAGTGTTTATATGTTTACAACATTGTTCTGTAAAGGATTAGATCTGTGATACTGTAGTACAAACAATGAACATCCATGTAATAGTGTTTATATGTTTACAACTTTGTTATATAAAGGATTACATCCATGATATTTTAGCACAAACAATGAACATCCACATAATAATGTTTATATGTTTACAACATTGTTCTGTAAAGGATTAGATCCGTGATACTTTAACACAAACAATGAACATCCATGTAATGGTGCTTATATGTTTACAACTTTGTTCTGTAAAAGATTACATCCACATGAAACACTGACGTTTAGTTTTGTATGTTCACACTTATTAGTAAAATGTGAAACGTTTACAAGATAGGATATACAGACGGTGCTTACAACCAGTAGTTTTTCATGGAATTTATATTATAATTTCCAGTTTCTTGTTCCTCTTTCCTTTTAATTTTGCTTCATTTCAGTTTTCTTTCATTTTATTTCATTTAATCATTACTCTTCAGGCCAGAACGAGCCCCATCCATTCGTCTTAGACAGCTAGTGCACAGCTGCCTGCTGCTTACCCCCAAGCAGAACACTGGAAGACCTCAGAGTAGCTATACTATGCTGCCATAACTTTGGAATGTCTCTGTCAACCTTGCTCATGCCTCATGCTTCTGTGTCTGTGTGTGTGTATGCTTGTGCATGTGTGTGTGTGTATGCATGCGTGTATGTGTTTGAATGAGTGTGTGTGTGTGTGTGTGTGCGCGCGTGTGTGTTTTGAGTATACACCTCTGCATGCATGTATATGTCTGTGTGTGTTTGACTTCTTGTTACAAAGCACTCAGAAAATAATGTTAAGCTTTGTCATACATACAAATTTACATATCGTAAGCTGCAATCAAAAGCAGACAAAGAGAGAGACAGACAGAGAAACAGCAGATAGACAGAGACACAGACAGACACATACACAGATAGAAAGAGAGAGAGAGAAAAAGCCAGCTGGACAGATAGCCAGCCAGAGAATCAGAGAGTATTACAATCCGTATACCAATATAAGCCTACTTTACGCTTAATAGAAAAACTGCAGCTATAACTCTGAATGCATCACTAAGCGTTGTTTTTATTTTTTTTCTGGGGAGTAGAGCCCATGTTTCCTTTTGAGATACAGTTCTGCACCCATTGCTTTCCTCCATGCTGGGTCTGGAATGATAATAATCATAATGATGATGCTGATGATTGTAAATACTAATAAAGTAACATTGAGCATAATAATAACGATGATGATGATAAATCATAATACTGTGCTTTATAATAATAATAATAATTATAACAACAATAATACTAATAACAATAATATAATCATGACAGTGATGTTAATCCTGATATCTATAACAATAATCATAAGAATAGTAACGATAATAAAAAATAATAATGATGATGATAATGATAAACAAAAAACAATAATCACTTTCATGATGATGATAATAACAACAGTAATAACATTAAATATATAAAAAAAAATCATGATAATGATAACAGTAGTAGTAATAGTAGTTGTAATAGCAGTAGTAGTAGTCGTACTAAAAGCAGTAGTAGTAGTAGGTATGATAATGATGAAGGAAGATAATGATAATGATGATGATAATGATTATCATCAACATCATCATCATAAAAATCATGATACTGATAATAGTAATATGCAGTGAATTTAAACAAGTGTGGAGAATGGGGCTGTAGAAGAACGTAGTATTAGTAGTAGTAGTTCTATCAGCAGCAATAGTAGTGCAAGCAGTAACAGCAGTCATAGTAGTTGTAGTGGTAATTGTCATAGTAGCAGTAGTAGTTATTGTTGCTTAAAGCCCAGCCAACTGTGCAGAGCCATATCAGGGCTATAACCATCTACAAAAAAATTGTTCATACTTCACTGGAGAATAAAAGACAACCACCTGACAAAGAAAAGTGTGTACACATATCAATGCATTTCCACACATAGTATAAGGATATTCCCCTGGCACTGACCACTCCAATTTATCACTAAGAGATCAACAACAACAAAAACAACAAAAAACCAACCTGAACACAATTGTAAACATAAATAAGGACACTAAAACATACATATAAAAATGGGCCTAAATTACCTGAAATTGTGTCTGCATGTCACATTTCATTTGAGCCAAAAATGCACTTGATACATGTACCTAATTACCAATCTTAAGCGAAAGTATGTAAGGCTTTATTGAACACATTCAGGTGAATGGACCAGCAAGGCAGAAAATGATAGGAAAAAATGAGAGAAAGTGAAAGAGAGAGGAAGAAACAAAGAGTGACAGAAAAGAGGAAATTCTAGCACAGAACTTACAGGTAGGGATATTATTTATACTGAAAGAGCCCCTGGCATCCCCATGGGGGAAGTAGTAGAAGTAGTAGTAATAGTTGCAGTAGCAATAGTAGTAGTAGAAGCAGTGATGGTTAGTAGTAGTATAGCAGAAGTAGTAGTAGTAGCAGTACTAGTGGTAGTGGTACTAAACTTTAAAATTACTAACAATGAAGATTTTCTATTCCCATTTACCTACAATGATATCTCAGAAAGCTTTCCAGTACTGTAAAATGAGTGGAAAGAATGATCAAGACAAATCATAATAAAATTCAAACAAATAGATTTTCAGAGCAGTCTTGGAAGAAGTTACAAATCCTTCTTTATGGCCCTGTTCTTTGAACTTTTTTGAACTCACTGTGCATTACACAGGATCAATCTTCTTAGTGGAGCACAGAAAACTGAGCTGAGGTGAATTGAATGCATTCCATTATGTTGTTGTACACTTTGTATCTTTGGTGGGCATGCTCAAAGCATTCCATTATGTTGTTGTGTAGTTTGTATCTTTGGTGAGCATGCATGCTGGGTGTTTTCCTGTTTCGGTTTGCTGTTTATTGCCAACATATACTAGAAAGCACAGACCAGAGAATATATAAAATATATATATATATATATATATATATATATATATATATATATATATATATATATATATAATATATAGATAGATAGATAGATATGATACGATACAATATCAGGTAGTGTAATGCATCATGTTACCTTAAAATACATTTGCAATTGTAAAAATACTCTGCAATGCATGTTTGACACCTACCAAAGACAACATCTCTCTTCTCTCTCTCCTCAGCTGCAAAATAAGGGGGAACAATCACTGTTTAGTTAATCAGTATCATAAAAGTGCTTGATATTTTTAGACAGTAGGTGGACATACAAGAAGGCAGGCAGATAGATAGAAAGGTACGTAGTTAGACAAACAGACAGATAGGTAGATAGACAGATTGGATGGATGGATGGATTGAATGGATGGACAGACAGACAGACAGACAGAGAGAGTGACAGAGAAGTAGATAGACGTAGACAGGTAGGTAGACAGACAGTCAGACAGACATATAAATAGACAGAGACAGGACATGAACAAAACTGTTTACAAGAGTAGCGGCATAATTATTTTTACTAGATACAGCCCTCACCCATGCAGGGCCTAGACTAAAAGAAAACAAAATATTAGACGCATGAAAACAAGGAAACTATACAAAAAGTGGAACATCAGTCATAGTAGCATACCTTTTCAATAGTTACATCCTAAAAAAATAACAACAAAATATCAAGCAAATCTTTGTTAACTCAAGGCCACTCCCAAGTAAGAAATAAGGAGAGACAGATAGATACAGACTCAGAGAGAGAGAGACAGACATAAATGGACAGATAGATAAAGAGAAACATAGCTTCATTTATCCTTGTTGGCCAGAGACATAATACACCAGTGGTTGGCCAATTTACCATGTCTGTTGTTGCTGCAATCTACTTGATGAAGCTAAAAATAAGAATAATAACAAAGCACCTGGCTGAGGCTTTTTGAACAAAAACAGTATGTAGGCCTATGTATGTACAAATCAGAAATACAAAAGTGCACATATGATCATTACATACTCTAGATAAACATCACATTTGTCGATAATCTCAATGCATTTCAACACTAAAAATACATGAGCTTATATATAATCACTACTTTACTAAATGAAATATTTCAAGTAATAATAACGCACAGACACACACACACATACTACATACAAACATAAATGTATATCTACAGACGTGTGGGCATGCACAGACTAAGAAACGCAGTGATGGTACCAAAGCTGAAGAGTTTTCACTGAGGTGTGGTTATTGCTAGGTGAAAACTAATACTAAAAGCAAGAAATTAAAGATATTATGATGAAGATGTAAGTTTTATTGGAGAATTTATCAAGAACACTATTGTGTAGATTTTTCTTGAAGGATAGTAATGATGTGGTTGTGTAAGGGAGTTGGGTATCTCATTCCAAAGAGAAGCATCAGATAATGAAAAGCTTGATCTGAAAAGTCATTTCTTGGTTTCAGTAGGTTGAATAAGTGTTTTCTGGTGTGACAAGTGTGCTTTCCTTTTTGAGCAAAAAGGAACACTGAGATAGTCTGGTGCCTTTGAGTGTACAGCTTTGTGTATAAACACTGAGAGTGAGAAAGTTTGGTGCCTTTGAGTGTACAGCTTTGTTTATAAACAGAGATAGTCTGGTGCCTTTTGGTGTACAGCTTTGAATATAAACACCTAGATAGTTTGTGTGCAGCTTTGTGTATAAATGCATCTTTTTTGTTTCTTCTTAATTAATGTTTTTGAAAAGAAGCAAGTTTAATTTAATCAATTTTTCATGAAGGCAAATCATGATTACAGCATGTTTATACAATGATTATAAACATTTTAAATGAACATAAACACATACATCCCAAACTGTGGATGCATAATCAGTGTAAGACATCAGAGTTATGTGGCAATTGTAATGCTTAAGTCTTGACATGAAGTATACGTTTTGCAAGAATCTTTTTAATTTTGTTAATGTGAAATCGTCATTTATCTTCATTATCAATGATTACCTCAAATAAATTGTACTGATGTATTTGCTCAATTGGTTTGATGTCAACATGTAATTTGAGAGGTGCAAGTTTTCTCTGATGTTTTTGATGAAATAGAATAAGCATGCATTTAGTTGTCAATAGTGTAAGACTTGCACTGTTCTGAAACAAGGTTTATACCCTTTTGTAATTGTTTTTTCAACATATGTTATTGTTTTGCTTTAACTGCTGAGGTTGGTATTTTCACAAGCATATGACATTTTAGTACAGATTACTGTGGAAGGTCATTTATGAATAAGCAGAATAGCATAGGACAAAGAATAGGGCCCTGTGGTACACCATTGTTGAAGACAGGCTAAACAGTGTATGGGATTTGTCTGTGCTCACAACTGTTGAGTACAGCATTGCTTGCTTTCCAGACAGTGGCAGTATTAGATTATTTTATTTTAATATCAGTCTTCAGAAATATATCATTTTCTTTACTTTACAAGATGCATTTTATCATTTTCTTACACTCTGCAGATCTTTTTTTGTTTGTTTGTTTGTTTGAATTTATCCTTTCATGTGTAGCTTTTCTTGGGTTGATTGCTAGACAGACAGACAGATAGATGGACAGAGACTTTCTCTGTATGTCTACACATTTACCATATTTCCATTGAATGATGATTTCTTTATGGACTGATTGATTATTCAACCATTCATTCATTTTTGATTTATTCATTTACTTGTTCATTTATTTATTCATTTGTGTATTTCTTTTATTTATTTATTCATTTGTGTATTTCTTTCTTTCTTTGCATATCTAATCATTTATCTATTTATTTGTACATTCTTTCGTTTATTCATCATTCACTCAAGACCTGTTAGTCCATTTGGAGGCTTTTGTTCTCTGTGCAAACTGCTTCTCAATGTGTCTATGAAAGAACCCTGTGTGTCTGTCACCAGCAGAGATAAACAGACCACCAGAACCAGGTCCATCACCAGCATGGATTTCATCTTGATCTTTTGGTCACTGGCGCCACAACACGATCCTGAAACATTATATGTATGTATATGTACGTATGTATGAGACACCCATGATGATGACAGTTGCTACAAATGTTATGGCTACTGCTTTCTGCCTCTCTCTCTCTCTCTCTCCACACACACACACACACACACACACACACACACACACTCCAGTGATGATGCACAGAATGATAATTGGATATGGTCCAGTAATACAGCCAGTCTCCTCTCTACAAATTACACATGCTACACTACAAAGTAGATATCTCCTTCCCCAGAACCAACCTATTTTCAGCCTTATGTATACAGGAGATCCGATTGAACAAATCGCACGATACCAGCTGGTGTGGATCATTGACTTTTGGACAAAACTGCTTTACAAATTGCACACCACAAGTGCCTCATTAAGAGTTCGAACTCAGTAAAGAAACAGGACACCAATTTTCATGGGGGAGGGGAACAATATTGATCTTTAAAAATCACCTTTCAAGAACAGAAATTAGAAAAGCACTAGAAATCATGTATGGTTGACTATCATACACCGGAGATGTGGGGTTGTGATAATAATAAAGTTTCCGTTTTCTCCTTTATAAATCTTTGTCATTTTAAATTCAAATTTGTTATTAAAGAAAACTGCCACTCCTCTTGAATTTGATCTATATAAGGCAAACACACTGTTGATATCCCTATTCTGCTGACATGGAAGGTTCTAATTTTTCTTTAGATGAATGAGAAAATAAATGAATTTTTTTTTTTATTTCTTAAGAAAGCAAGAACATCTCTTCTTTTCTATTTATCACCTAGACCTTGGCAATTTACTGACAGAACTGAAAGAACACTATCTATGTATATTAAAATATTTTGTCGAAGCGACACATATTACTGACACATAAATGTACATGCCTCTTCCTCTTCTCACAGTATTAGGTTGCCAAGGCATCTTACTTTCACTTTCTTGATCCAATTTCTTACATAGTAATATGTATAAGATAATTTTCCAAACATTTTGTCGCTGTTTTCACTATGACCAAAAAATACTATGATATACTGGCTGCTGGTTCTTGACTGTGACGGAGGTGCCGCACATCTTTTTGGATCTGGACTTCTGGAGGGCGTTTTTGTGTTTTTTTGCAGCTGTGGCGTGTTTTGGGAAAAGGAAGTCGTTGCTTTGGTCTACCTAGTTCAAGCGCACGTGATCCATGTGGTCCACGATTTGCTGTGGCTGGGCCGTGCACAGACTTTCTCTTGCACTCACTCACTGACTGATTCAGCAGAGCGTCGTGGGTTTTCTTGGCTTCCTACATGTCAGTGGCATCTGGGACGTCGGACAGGGTAGTGTCCGCAGAACAATATTTATAATTTGCTGGGCTTTTTTGTAACATTTGGGAGCACAAAACGCAACAGATGCCGGGAGTCACGTTGAGCTAGGCCCGCCGGGTGCGGAGCCTTGAGACGACGAACTGCCCACGAGGATTTACACGTTGAGGCCCAGAGGACTGGTGTCTAGGCCCGCCGGGTGCGGAGCCTTGAGACGTCGAACTTTTTCTACATATGAAACCACAAGTGATTGATACTGACATTACAGTGTGTGGCACAGCACTTGTGGTGGTGACATATGTTCAGTGACTTGTTGCTCTGCGGTTTGTAGCTATTACTTGATGTACTTTTTCACCATTGATTTGTATTATTATTATTATTATTATTATCCTTTGAGTTATCATTAATTAAATCGTTGTCCTTGCCTAACTGTTAGTTCTTCGACTTTTGTGTTTATGTTCGTTTTGTACCGTCTGGGGTGATAGACTGAACGAGTTGAGAGAACTGTTTCTTGTGTCCTGTTTGTCACTCTAGATGTTATAAATGCGAGTGTAACATTTGGTGACCCCGACTAAGAACATTTTTGCTTCCGATTAGAGTCAGTTGTTTCTCTATTATTCATAGTCAGTTAAGTGTAACATTTGTAACATTTAGCAAAATTCTAAACTTTATTTTTCCCCTTCCTTGAAATTTGTTTTTTGAAGCTTCTGTTATCAATGTATTAGTTTTATCGTCATGTGGTTTAAAAAATACGAACAAAACAGGTCTGTTCTGAAACTTTGAGTGATTTACGAGAAAACATTGTGAAAGGACTGTTTTTGTAACTATGTGTGTGTAACAAAGGACATTATATTATTTTGAGAAAATTTTCCATTTTATGAAAAAGAAAAGGACCTTGTGATAAACTTTGTGACTTCTCGGTCTAAGTCTGCTTATAAACATACATTTGTTTAATTGATATTCTTCAATCATGGCGGAGACCGAATTTGATGGGAATACGCTGTTTGAAACTTTTATGACACAGGGTAAATCTCTGGGACTTACAAGTGAAAAACTCAGTGATTTTGTGCAAAAGCAACTTGACAAAGCTCAGGAAAGAGAAGATAGGGCTAGAGCAAGAGAAGCTGAGAAAGCAAAAGCAGAAGCAGAGAAAGCAAAAGCAGAAGCAGAGAAAGCTACACAACAGACAGAGTTGGAAAAAGCTAAACTTAAGTCTGATACTGATATTGAGTTAGCTAGAGCAGAGTTAGAAAAAGAAAGGATAAAACATGAAGAAGAAACTAAACGATTTCAGATGCAGTTACAGTCCACAGACAGAGGATTTGGTGGTCTGGACAGTGATTCAGGGTTCTTAGGTCAGAATGTTCATCAGCCTTCCAAGCCTAAATTGCCTAAGTTACCAAACTTCAAAAAGAAAACAGATGACATAGATTCTTACTTGTACAGATTCGAGAATAATGCAAAGGCTCAAAACTACAGTACTGAACTGTGGCCTCTCATTTTGTCTTCTCATCTTGAAGGTCATGCTCTGTCTCTGTATCACATACAAAAGTTAGAAATCTGATGGACCTGTTTCGTGTTGATATATACAAATTGAATGACATCCTAAAGACAAACAAGATTAACAGTTTCTTCAAAGAGGAAAAGTACAAAAACAATAATTGTTTGGGAATGGAAACAATGAAGACAATCAGTACAGGAAAATATGATTAGCACAAAAGTTATCAAAAAACAACAACAGTATTATCATGAATGTGCTGGAAATTGCATCTTATTTAGAGAAAGTAACCCCCACCCCCTGAAATATCAACCTCACATCTGAGGAACATGTGTCAAAAAAAAAATCAAACCTTAAAAAAATTATCATTGATTAAACGGCAGAAACCAATCCCATGCATGATCAAAAACATGATCACTAAATATATAATCTACATAAGCTGACATATTCCAACATCTCAGTGTATATATACACGTACATGCACAAACATCCTATGGGCTATATACACATAACACATTTACACACATACCTACATAAACACTCACATATCATTATATACTCATACACACACACACACACAAACAACACTTACACATGAATGTATATATCCACCATAATATATTAAATGCACATGCATACAGATGTGTATACAACTACACATGATATACACATATACAGACACACACATATATACACATGTATTCATACATATACAGAAACACACATATATATACATGTATTCATACACATATTTGTACATATATACACCCATATAATATATACATACACATTCACACATACATATACACATGGACGCACATGCAGATACATACAAATATGTATAATCTCATATAATACAAAAAAACACCTGCACTGCTGTACTCTCTTGAACTCCACCTGCAGTATTGTACTCTCTTGAACTCCCTTCTCCACACCTGTATCAAAACCAAATAATCATATTCAGTTTCAAAAATACTTGTACAGGGAGTTGATTATTCATCAAATTCAAAAGCAGCAACACAAAGAGGAGCACTTGCTATGTAGCATATGTGTGTTCATCAAAGATAGAGTTTGTCCCACTACAAAAGAAACAAAACAAGACAGTTTTAAACTACTTAAATGATAATAAAGGACATTAAAATATTATCACAGATACAGGTCAAAATATACACCAAGGAAAATGTCATCCCTTTTCTCTCATCTTTGTTGGAATTGTTATTGTTCCAAGCTTTAATTAAACTGTATGAGCTAAAACATATAATCTTTACACACACACACACACGCATGCACGCGCGCGCGCGCGCACACACACACACACCTATCTATTTATCTGTGTGTGGTGTGTGGTGTGTGGTGTGTGTGTGTGTGTGTGTGTGTGTGTGTGTGAAAAAGGGCATGCAAGAAAAGACACTGTCCACAGCATTTCAAAACAGTCCTTACAAACACACACACACACACACACACACACACACACACACACACACACACACACAATCAATCAATCTACCTACCTACCTACCTAACTACCAATCTATGTGTGTGTGTATGTGTGTGTCACTGTGTGTGTGAGAGAGAGAGAAAGAGAAAGAGAGAGAGAGAGCGACAAAAGGTGCAAACAAGAAAAACAAACATTAAATAAAAATGTTTTTTAAATTTAAAAAAAAGGACACAGTATATAGAATTTGAAAACTTAAAAATCTCTAATTTTATAAAGTTAAACCATTTGCTTGCATGGAAACAGAAAGGAAAAGATAACTTGTACTATAGGCTTTATGATGTAATGGAAAAAGTCACATCACCCAGTGAAAAGTCTCTTGTGATGCTTGTCATAAAGAATGTCTACAGTTGTACAATAATAGCAAAGCAAGGGTTATGAAACTGGGGTTTTCAAGAGAGATGGGTGATTTTGTTTTTTGTTTTTTGTTTGTTTTTTATTTTTTTAAATAATTCAGAATTTAAGAAAAAAATTGTTTAAAAAAAAAGGTTGTTGTTACTAAAGTTATGTATCAACACTAGGAGTCTGCCAGTTTGTAACTATGTAACTTGTAAGTGAGGAATGAGGTACATTTTCATGTCCACTATCATGTCCATCACCAGTTTATTTTTGTATATCATGAGACGTCATGCAAATATCCACTTTAGATGCTAATGAGCGTAAAACAAATTACCCTGCCCATTTTCAAGAAAAAGCAAACACACAGAAGCTCTCCATTTGTCTTTTGTACTTTTTCTTCTTGAAAGAATGGACAAGTGTCAGTTGAGACAGTTTTCAGTAAGGACGTGACAAGAACAATGGAGTTCAGTTTTGTACAACTGTAGAACATGAATGCAATAAAGTAACAGATAAAATTAGTTCAAAAAGCAAGGGAGATGGTCAAGCCATAGTTAGTTCTTCATTTTTAAATCATGTGAATCAAATGTGAACAAGAAAACTATCCCCCAAAAGCTGCATAACTTTCTTAGAAAGTCAGTGACATGCTGAGCCATTGTAGTGCACAGACATATTTTGTAGTTAGTCACTTATTTCAAACTTTTCCAGAATGAAGTTGGTATACAAAGTCACTACAATGTTCTTATTTGCAAAGATCCATTTGTAAGTCCTCACTGAAGTAACTTGATACTTGCAAACCTTGGAAGCAACAATTGAAATTAAAGTGTTATCTCTTATATGCAAAGTTTGTTTTAACTACATGTGGGTGTGTTGAGTGGTGGTGGGGGGAGGGTGGATAGAGTGAAATACATTAACAGTCCCATGAACATTAATCACACAGAATACTTTGAACCGTGTTTATATTTGATCTATCATTCTGACATTTATCAAAGTAGCTAGATCTTGTCAAACTCCTCTGTTAATGCTACAAACCAATAACATCTTTCATCAAATGATAAACAATACAAATTGGTAAAACTCTTGGGGAAACAGTTCTTTGGGTGCTCCAGATTTCTGCTGAAAATATGAAAACTGGACTGAAAAACACCCCCTTTCTTTAACCATTATGATTTAGTAAATAATAAATGAAAGAAACTGACACAGGCGAAAAAGACAGAAGATGGGAATTCAGTTTAAATTAAATCATTTAATTTGATAAAATTAAAACGTTGGACTGTTTCCAAGAAAGCAGAAAGCAGTGGTGTTTAAGTTTGATGACATGTCTCCCAGACATGATGAATCACATTTGACAAAGTTCACTTTAGATTTGGCTAAAACTTAACCAAAATAGGTGTCAGTATGTTCCAGGACCTAAAATGTTGGCAAACCTATAGTTTAATCATTTCATACATTCCAGGACTTCGGGACAGTTATATAGACTTGATGTTTGTGGCAAGTCAGTGGATGTCCCATTTTGGCATGACTGGTTCTGAATCTGACGGTTTTCTTTTAACAAAGATCAGTATTAACACAATCCAACTTATTTACCTGATATTGTAGTATTTATCTCTATAAAAAAAAAAAAAAAACCAAAGAAAAATATTTTTGTAAATTTTTTTTTCAAATCAAAACACACAAGGCATGTTATTACATTTTGTCATTGGTTCATTTCCTTCTCTCTCTGTATACCTACCTATCTATATCTATATCTATGTATATATATATGATAGATAGATCGACAGAGACATGTATACATATTATATATTTAGATAGATGAATCACGGCTGTTTCAGTAGCTGCCTTTTTCGCCTTTTAGTTGGTTGGCCAGCATGGCACCAGATGTCAGATATCAGACGTCCGCCCTTACCCCGTAGCTATATGTTTCCGCATTCCTTAGTCTAGTGGCAAGGGAAACAGAGGATTAAATTAATACTGTGCTGTACAGTGATTAAGCCATTTTATCATCAACTTTGGCGTTGTGTGGAACGAAATTGTGCACTCTTTGTCAATTCATTTTTTGGAATCCTTATTGTTTGTTTATCATTTGACCGAGTGCAGCTATAAATTATTCATTTGGTTATGTAGTTTGAGTTGTGCTTTACTCAGAGTGTAAGTGAGTGTCAGCATTTCTCACTGTGCGTGTGTGTGTGTGTGTGTGTGTGTGTGTGTGTGTGTGTGTGTGTTTTGGTGTATTTCATCTACCTTTCTATACTGGAATTATTTCATGTGAAACGGGAGACAGTATGTGAGTGAAAATATTTTTAAGTTGTTGTTTTCCTGTTGTTGTCTCTTTTGTTTTTGTTGCTGTTTTGTTTAATTTCTTTTGTCACTTTTGTTCTTAGTGTGTTTTTTGTTTGTTTGCTTTTTTGTTTTTTGTGTATGTATGTATGTATGTTGTGTGTGTGTGTGTGTGTGTGTGTGTGTGTGTGTGTGTGTGTGTGTGTGTGTGTGTGTGTGTGTGTGTGTGTGTGTGTGACAGTTTCGTCGTTTTATTTAGATTTTTTACACTGAAACTGTTTTTTTCCTCCTGTTATTCGTTGTTGTTGTTGTTGTTGTTGTTGTTGTTGTTGTTAGTGTGTGTGTTTTCGTATTTTAGTAGTTGTGCGTGTGTATCTGTGACAGAAGTGGTAATAAGAACTGGCAAATGGATGTCTGCTGGTTCTGTATTAAAACTAAAGACAATGAATTAGTGTTGAGGCTATGTAAGCCTGTATGGTCAGCCTCTGCACTGTGTGAAAGAAGGCTGCTGTCTTAGTACTGTGAGAGAAATTTGTGCCATATCAAAGTAATGGGATACTTACTAAACAACCTGATAACGATCCTTGTGGACGATTAAAATACTTATTCGATAAGTTTGGTGTTGTCCACACATGCAGCTAACATCTCTGAAAATATGAATGTTGTAAAACTGCAGGTGCATGAACAGTTTGTCATTTAAATTGGATATTTTATTTTACATATGTGGTTTTCTTCTGTCAGTCATCTGATCTTTGCAAGCAAAACATCTGTTATAACTAATTTAATTCTGCATGCCTGATATCAGTTTCTACATGAGCCATTCCTGCGTTTGGTTATATTGTTCACATTTCTCTTGGTGAAACTCAGACTTTGTAATTTAATGCTTTTGCTACCTATCCACAGCTGCTTATCGTTTATCTCTCCCCTCCCATCCCCCTCCCTCAGCCGCTCCTGCTCTCAAACTAAAATCTTGCTCGGGAACAGCCGTGAAATAGACACATGTACACATTATATATACATGTGAGCATGCCCGTGCACCTGCATGTGTGTAAATGACATAAATGTATGCACATACGTGTGCGCGCCTGCATGTGTACAAATCACATAAATGCATGCACATACATCAAACTACATAAATGCATGCACATACATATAGTCATGCATATACATATATATAATATATATATACAAGCACATACTGAGGTATGTTGTAACCCACACAAATACAAACACACCATCTTTTTAACTGTATATAGCTAAATGTATACAAAATGGTAAAGTAGGCCTACATAATAGTAATAAAATTTTAAACAATTTAAGTGAAAATAAGCACCATTAATATATTATGCGACTTTCAACCTATCATCAAAGGTACAGATCAAAGTCAGTCTAAATCCAAGAAAATGTCATCCCTTACTTCACATCTCGACTGGAATCATTATCATTCCAAACTTCATTTAAGGTCAGATTCTACAAAGTATGCACGCAGACACATATAATCTATACAAATGTACACTCCTTACACCCATCACACACAACCAAATGCATGTGCACACATACACATACACACATGCATACACACACACACACATATCTATGCACACACATGCATCTATAGTGATATACTGAGGTGCACTGTAATCCATAACATGTAGATAATTATACATATGTAAGGAATGACACATTTATTTACATTTGATATTCTTGCATAGTCAGTGATTTTACGAATAATTCAGAACATGTCATTCTGCCAATTCGATAAAATGTACATTCTAAATAATTTAAGGCCTAAACTTCCAACCATGATAAATAAATCAGTAGCTCTACACTATCTCTAATTCTGTTGTGTATTAGTATTGTTAGTAGGTCTGCTAGTATTACAGTATCTGTACCACACAAACATTTGCTAATCTAATCAATCAATTTGCAGAAATGGTTTAATACACAGGATTTCATAATCTAGTTTTATCATATAAACTGTATCATTATGAGTAAACCATGCATTCTAATTTCTATCTACACTGCTGCAGTACTAATTTATATAGATCTGTATCTAGACAGATCTATACTTTATAATACTTCATTAGGCATGATTCAGTCACTGTGAGACAGCTTCAAAGAGGCGCACACTGACTTCGACTTCAATTCACTTTTTGTCCAAAACAACTGTGACTGCCCTCGTTCTACTTCAACTTAAGCAAACAGGAACCAGAACTACAAGAAAACAGTAGGCCTATCAGAACGCGTATTTATCACGAGACAAGACAAGCGCAAACCCTCTGCCAGTTGAATTGGCCTTTACCAAGCGTAAACTACGACAATAAAGAACAATTATACAAAAATTGAGAGAAAAATAGTTAAACTTCCTTGTTTCGTGGAGCACAAGTACAATTAAACTTCCTTGTTTCGTGCAGTAGACCGTATCATTAAATATCATTAAACTGATTAATATGTCCTCTGCTTCATTTTTCATGTTTTTCTGGTTTCTCTTTTTGTCAACAAAGTTCTAAGACTATGACTGATACCTTATGGTAAACAACTACGAAATAACCTAGTCTCAGTGATAATGGGGAAGACAAGCATTTTCTTTTAATACTCACCTTGAAATTTCAAACAGCACTGTCACTGTGCTAGATCTAGTCGTCCTCTACAGAAAGGAAATGGCGTAATTAAGTTTACGTTGAATATCGTCTGCTACACATTGCTTCAACCGTGATTGTTATTTCGTTGTTCTGTAAGTAAATGTAATTACAGCAGTGAACTTCCTTTACATTTCCGCAAACCCATTACTTCCATAATACACCTATAATAATAATATTAATAATAATGATAAAATAAATAAATATACAGGTTTTTCTGTTTAACACCAACCATTTCCTGTAATTAGAAGGGGGATGGGAAAAAGCTGGGGAAAAAACTTCGCTGTTTTCTTATACACACAGTAGTCACAGTGACCTTTTTTTTTGTATGTTGCGTTCTGTTTTAATTTACTGTCCTTACCTAATTTTTATCTTCTAAAATAGAATATTTTCTTTCTGTTTGTTTTTTCTATTACATAGCCTACATACACATATGTTATCAATATCCAAGTGAAAAAGAAATTAATTGTAGACACTGTTTACCAGTAGCCTATGTTGAATGCAATTCTTTTAATGAACAGTTCTTTTAATGTTCACATTTCATCTTTACTCTGACCTTCAGGCAGTCAGTAATTATTGATCTTCTTCCAGGCCATTCTCCCCTCCTGCCATGAAACGTTGAAATTTCTGATCAATATTTATGTGGATAGGGCCTACTAGTTTGGCAGTCATACCATTTTTTAGTTTCATCATCATCAAGTGCCCTGCCACATGGTGTTGGCGATTATGGCCCTCCATCCCTTGTCACCGCAAGCACGTTTTCCACCATCTCTGTCCTCAGCCACCCTGCAAGTCCGTCCAATATTTTCTCCCCAGGTCTACCTTGTGCTCTCTTTCCCTTTAGCTTTCCTGTTGTGACCAGGTGCTCTAATTCCCCTTTCCACATGAAACGCCTATAAATGTTGCCTATCTTTTCCTAATCTTCCTCATCAAAGATCTTCTTGTGTCTGCCTCCATCAAGACTGTCTCGTTTGTTTTCTTTGTTGTCCATGGAACTCTCAACATTTTTCTTACAAACCACATCTTGGCTGCCTCAATCTTGTTCTGGCTGTGTGTGTTGACTGTCCATGCCTCACAACCATGTAACATTATCAGTTCTATATGACATTCAGGAACTCTCTTCCTGATGTTAATTGATAGGCATTTGTTAGTAAGAATGCTGTTCTGGCTTGGGCGATTCTGCTGGCTACTTCTGGTGTGCATCTGCCATCTGATGAGATGATCGTTCCCAGATATTGAAACTTATCAATCTGTCTCAAAGTTTTGCCGTTTGCTGTTATTTTGCATGAGTAGATTTCATGTTTTTTATTGATTACCATGACTTCAGTCTTCTTCTGATTTTGCTCCAACCTTTTATTTTTGCTTTCTATTTCTATTATATTCACAAGGTTTTGTAGGTCCCTTTCATTTTCTGCAATTAGCATGGAGTCATCTGTGTAACGAATGTTATTTATCATTTTTCCTCCTACCTTTAGTCGAGGGCATTCTAGGTTTTTCATGATGGTTTTGCTGTAAAGTGAAAACAAATATGGTGACAAAACACCTTGTCTGACTCCTCTTTTTGATATTTTGGAAAGAGCTTATATCGTTTTCTATTCTCATTGCTGCTGTTTGTTTCCAATACAGATTTCTGATTATTCGTAGATATTTTCCATCGATATTGAATCTTTCTAGTTGGTTGATCAATTCTTCATGTCTTACCCGATCGAAAGCCTTGGTGTAATCAGCAAAGCATAAATATAAATCCTTATACAATTCGATTCACCTCTCTATGCTTAAAATCGAAAGATGGAGCGCTTATGGAAAAAGACAAAAATATTAGATAGATGGGGAGAGTACATTAAGGGTCTTTTTGAAGATGACAGAAACGAAGAACACTATAAGAAAGAACGTTGAAGGACCAGCCATAGTGAAAGATGAAGTTAGAGCAGCATTGAAAAAGATGAAACCAGGAAAAGCCCCAGGGCCAGACAGTATTACTACAGAGATGATTGACGCCCTGGAGAAATTCGGTATAAAAAATAACAGTCCTCCTGAATGAAATTTGACACTGGAAAAATCAATTTTCATTGTAGCCTACTTCCAAAGAAAACAGGGGCTATAGAATGCAAACTCCATCATACAATCAGCTTGATGAGTCATGTAACAAAAATCCTATTCAGAATAATCATCAGGACAAGGAATAGAATCAAAAGAGAAATAGCAGAACAACAGTGTGGATTTGTGGAAGGGAAAGGAACTATTAATGCAATACACATTGTAAGAACTAACATAGAGAGGTCAATCAAGTTGAATAAGAGTTGTGTGTGGTTTTTTGTTGTTGTTTTTTTTTTTTTACTTTACACATAACTTTTCCATTTTATGACCAGACAGTCATTGAGGCAGAATGTTAAAAACTCTCATCGAAAACTTTGTAATTGGCTTAGGTTGAATCTTCACCAGAAGTAATGCCAGAACTTTTCAATTCCCCCCCCCTCTCTCTCTCTCTTCAACACTTTATCCCTGTGTTAACTGTCAAAGATCCCTCAAAATTGATCATGGTGTGTTGCCACTGGGCTTACTGGTGCGAGGACCAGTTCGATGACCAACTTAAGTATTGCATGCCTCTGTATTCACTTTTCCTCTTTGAGCGAAAATGTTCATCAACGCTTTTTTCAGACAGTCATTTGAGGTTCCCCCCCCCCCCCCCCCCCCAACTGCATTGTTTCTGGAGCACACTGCACCATCTGTTCTGGTCATCTGCTGTATCTTCCCAGCTTTCTGTGTTGATGTCCAGAGCTTTCATAACGCATTTGCAGACGTCTTCATATCATAGCTGGGGGCAGCCAATAGATCTCTTGCTGGAGACTAGTTCACTGTAAAAGATATCCTTTGGGATACGTCCATCTTCCATCTGGTGCACATGGCCAAGCCAGAACAGCCTGCATTGTGAACAATGTGTGCATGGTGGGGAGGCCAGTGCATGCTAGGATCTGGAAGTATGATATTTTGTCATTCCATTTGATGCCAAGGACATGGCAAAGGCAGCGCAATATAGGCGTTGTACACTGCAATCTTGGATGGAGTTGTCAGCTTTGGGTTCTCACTGGCACAAGCAGTAAATCAGCTTGAGGTTGCTGCAGCCATGCTAATGCGCATGTTGATCTGTGCACCAAGGGACAGATTGTTGCTCATGATGGACCCAGGGTATGTGAACTGGTAGATGACTGAAGTTCATAGATGTCGATGGTGAAGACAGGTGGAATGTCCACGTCTTGGCTCAGCACGTTCATCTTTTTCAGGCTGATGGTCACACCAAAGTCTTTGCAGGCTTGGGAAAATCTGTATAAGAGGCACTGGAGTTGTTGCTTAGTGTATGAGGTAACCACAATAGCATCCGCAAAGAGCACCTCACTGATAATGGCCTTGTACATTTGGCTTCGCTTTCAGTCTTGCGAGATTGAAGGGTGCATAGGTACACCCCTTCCGCTACAGTCCCAAAAGAATGTTTCAGGAGCATGGAGAAGAAGATGCCGAATAGGGTGGGAAAAGTTATGAGTGCCTTGATCAAAATTCAGATTTGGTGTCTGTGACATTATCATCGTTTCAGACATAGCATTAGAATGAACAGTCGAATTTCTGTGTTGCTTATGCATTATGGCCACAGGAAATGAACTACATTCTCACTTTGTCATGTATTACATTATCTCAGATTGAAATGACTACCGCCTAGGTTTCACCATGATCCCTTTATATTCAAATTTAAGATATTGATATCAACATGTAATGAAACCATTCATATATGTTTCTGAAGCATTGAAAATATTTGGTAATGTCACATCATCGATGAAGCATTGAAATATTTGGTACTGTCATATCATTGACTTACACTTACTGACTTAATTAAACGATTTATGTTCACTTTTCTTTGTAAAATGTTTTAGTTATAATGTTTCCTATACATAATCCCCTTCAGTATTGGCCTAGGCCTGTATAGAATAAGTCATATCCATGTTCACATTTGTATTCTCTCTCTGCCCGTGTATACACACAGCCTAAACCAGGTCTGTTCAGCTTTTGCTAAGACAGACAAAAAGACCCATAAACAGACAAACATAAAACAGACAGGCATGCAAACACAGATAGACAGACACAAACACACTCGGGCATGTTCTCACCCACACCTATACAAATGCACACTGACATACATGCAGCCACACACACACACACACACACACACACACACACACACACACACACACACAGCCACACACACATCAATGCACAACAGTCACGTAGAAGGAAAAATACAATCATTGAGCCATATTAAAAATCATCAAATAATGTTTGTTTTATTTCATAGGAAAATAATGAACGAGAAAATGAGCAAACAAAACATCCTCTTGGATAAAAGTTTATTTTGTTATCAGGAGTAACAATCATTGGATAACACAATTTCCATGTGGAACTGTAAAAACAAAAGTTCATAAAAAGAAAGAAAATGACTGCCAGGGGCCGTCTACAAAGTAAGGCTAATACAGACAGTCACAGCCACAAGAGGGTTGTGTACCTTGCAAAGGTAAGAAAAAACAAAAACAAAGAGACTCGAAAGAATATATCTGGGTTTATGACAGTCGGTGTATGTTTGTCTTAGTTTATACAAAACGAAGGACAGAAAGGACATGTTTTACTATCAGCATTTATTAATCAGCACAAAGGAAAGCAGTAGGCCTACTCTGTTATTTCATTATTTACCTCCAACTAGGAAAAATATGAAAGAAATATTAAATTTGTCTGTTGGGGTTTAAAAAATGGTACAGTGACATTTAACCTTAAAAGACATTACTTTAATGTGTGTGTGTGCACATGTGCGCACACACGTATGCGTGCCTGTATGTGAGTGAATGTAAAGTTTCAGCCATGAACATATTCAGAAAGAAATGTACATTCCACCTCCATTGCAGGCAAATTATGAAATGTACTTTTGTTCTACAAGAATCATTTTCTGTAAACACTTTCTTTCAGCTTATCGTTGATTTTTCTAACAGGTAGAAAACCCACCATATGATGATCTGTACATTTGGTAAAGTAAAAAAGTAAAGGCATGTCCCATAACCATGAGGTCATAGGGGAGTGAGCTGGTGGAGACATCAACTTTTCTTAGGGCAGGCATCTCCTGTCCCTGGCTGCTTCATCTTTCCCTAACTTTATAGAAAGTCAGGTACCTATTTACAGGTGGGTAGGTTGGAGGCTGCACGCACATGTAAAGTTCCATGAGTGTGATTGGCACTTGTGCAAACTTATTGAGGCAGACTGGAAGGTGAGTGCTCAACCTCTGCATGAACCAGGCCAGGTACAGTTGATACTTTTGTACAATGAACATCCACATGATAGGGTTTATTTGTTTACAGTTTTGTTCTGTGAAGGATTACATCCATGATACTGTAGTACAAACAATGAACATCCATGTAATAAGGTTTATATGTTTACAACTTTGTTCTGTGAAGGATTACATCCATGATACTGTAATACAAACAATGAACATCCATGTAATAAGGTTTATATGTTTACAGCTTTGTTCTGTAAAGGATTATATCCATGATACTGTAGTACAAACAATGAACATCCACATAATAGTGTTTATATGTTTACAGCTTTGTTCTGTAAAGGATTACATCCGTGGTACTTTAGCACAAACAATGAACAACCACATAATAGTGTTTATATGTTTACAACTTTGTTATGAAAAGGATTAGATCCATAATAATAATAATAATAATGGCTTCTTATATAGCGCTTAATCAAAATAATTTCTCTAAGTGCTTTACAAAAATATACTGCATTCACCTCTCCTACACACACAACCACACACCTCACAAACAACTACGAATACCACCACTACAGAAACCAACAAATCCTACGAGCACAACACTCACTCATCTCAAGCATTGCTACAAAACCAAATCACACAACGTTCAATTATACAACAAACACATGCAATAGAAAACACACCCTGAAACAGTATGTCAAAACAAGGCTTAGACGGCTATGACATAGGTGATACCCCTACGCAGCATTGACTAGTTGTGAGAAAATAGATGGGTTTTAAGTTTAGACTTGAAAGAAGAGAAATAATCTGAATGTCTGAGAGAGTCTGGCAGTCTGTTCCACATCGATGGAGCTTGAAAAGAGAAAGACCTTTCACCAGTAGTAGTTCTGAAGCGAGTCATTCGTAGAAGACGGTCATCTGCAGAGGAGCGTAGTTGTCGAGAGGGAGTATAGATTTGAAGGAGATCCGAGAGATAAGAAGGTCCATTTTCAAAGAGAGAAGAGAAAGTGAGAGTTGAGATTTTGTACGAGATACGGTTTGAGACAGATAACCAGTGAAGTAGTGGCGAAATGTGATCATATTTACCTGCTCTACAGACTACCCGGGCTGCATGATTTTGGATTCGCTGTAATCTTTCTATCAGGTATTTCGGAAGGCCGGCCAAAAGTGAGTTGCAGTAATCTATTCTAGATAAAACAAAGGCACAAATGAGAGTTTTTGTAGCATCTGTAGAGAGAAGGTGACGTACGGAACTGATTCTTCTTAGTTCTAAATAAGCAATCTTGCAAATATTTGAAACTTGTTTCTCAAAGGAGAGGGATTGGTCAAGAATGACCCCTAGACTGCGGACAGAGGTGGACACAGAAACAGTACAGTCATTGATAGTGACAGTTGAAGGTAGAGAAGGATGGTTAGGTTGTTTTGTCACGAACATGAGTTCCGTCTTGTCGTCATTTAGTTGTAGTTTGTTGGTAGTCATCCAGTCCTTTAGGTCTGCAATGCAGCCCTGCGCCTGAGAAATCAGTGAGTCAATTTTAGCAATGGGAGCCGACTGATGAAGCTGTGTATCATCAGCAAAGCTCTCGTGCAACATGGCGTGACCACCAATGACGTCAGACACAGGACTGGCATACAGCACAAAAAGGACTGGCCCCAGTACAGAACCCTGAGGCACACCGTACCTAAGAGGAGAACTGTCTGAGTATCTGTCCTGTACACACACTGTCTGAGTACGTTCAGTCAAGTAAGAAGAGATAATCCAGTCGAGGGCTGTGTCTTTGAAACCAAAGGAAGTTTGAAGCCGTGAGAACAAAATATTATGATCGATCGTGTCAAATGCTGCGGAAAGATCCAACAACGCTAACAAGGAAACGTTCCCATCATCAAGCCCACAGAGGAGGTCATTGACTACACGGAGGAGTGCTGTCTCACAGCTATGGCCTTGTCGATAAGCAGACTGATGAGGATTCAAGAGGTGATTCTTTTCGAGGTGTTCTAGAATTTGTTCCAGAACAATCTTTTCCAATAATTTTGATAGAAATGACAAATTTGACACAGGCCGATAATTCTTTAGAACGTTTTTGTCTAGTGAAGGTTTCTTGATCAATGGACGTACCACTGCAGACTTGAAGATTTCAGGAACGTGACCAGAGGACAGAGAGGTATTGATAACATGAGTAATATGGGGTAGAACGTCATCGATACACTGGAAGAGCAAGTGAGTAGGAATGGCATCAAGTTCACATGATTTAGGGCTGCATCGCAAACAAAGTTTTTTGACATAGTCTTGGCTAACAGGGCTGAAAGAAGTCAAAGGAGGTCCACAGTAAACTTTGTCATTCAGGGAGTGTACAGGTGCAGTAGAATCTAGGTTTTCACGGATAGTATCAATTTTGCCATTGAAAAACTCTAAGAATTTCTGAGGGAGCTCTTGAGCTTGGAAGATGGTGGGGAGGGTGGAGCAGCTGACTTTACCTAACAGACTATTTGTGACATTGAACAACTGCTTGGCCGTATTACAAGCCAATATCTTTGAAGAATAGAACAAAGTTTTTGCTTGATGAACAATATCAGTAACATGATTTCTAGCGGTTTGATATATTTCCCAGTACACAGTCAGACCCGTGGCGCGCCATCGCCTCTCAGCCCTCCTCCTCTCCTGCTTGGCTTCCGACAACTCAGGACCCACTGTGCTGTGCCATTGACACAATGAGCGTTCAGAAATCAAGCGCCTGCTCACTGGAGCATGCTTATCAAGCATGGCACGGAGGGCAGAGGTCAGCTGAAAAGCCGATGGCTCACTCGGTATGGTCGTGATCAGATCAGATTTGAAAGCCTCTATGTCGATAGCAGAAATTTTCCTAACTTCCTTGTACGTCTTTGGAACGGCGGGCCTAATGATGTCTAATTCACACTTCACAGCATAATGATCCGATGCTAAGTTAGTGTCAACAGTTGAAGACTTGAGTAAATGATCACTGTCTCTGTAGACTACCCAGTCTACTGTGTTACCTTGTTTGTTCGTTTTTTCATTCACGGATTGCTGGAGTCCAAAAGTATCTAAAATTTCTAACACCTCAGGCGTGTATCCAATTGTGGGCTTATTGAAGTGGAAATTGAAGTCACCAACCAGTAACAATGTTCCTGGAAGATCATTTACAAATTCAAGAAAGTCTGGAAGTTCATTGATAAACATGCTGGGAGTAAGATTGTTCTTTTTACTGGGTACTGGTCTGTAAATCCCGAAAATATTGGTGACAAGAAAGCTAGGTAGGGACAGCTTCAGGTGAACAAGTTCAAAGGTCCGGTGCTGAAAAGCAAAAGAAGAGTCAAAAGAGCAATAGGGCAGCAGCTTATCAGAGATGACGAAAGCGATTCCTCCTCCGCAGGTGGTGGTGGGGCGAGGGAAGGACTTGGATGTATAACCAGCCGGAGCCAGGTCTTGTAGCTTTGGTTCATCGCCACTTTCCTTGAACCACGTTTCCGTGACGCAAAGAAAAAAATGCAAAACGTCACGTTAGAAGGAAAAAATACAATCATTGAGCCATATTAAAAATCATCAAATAATGTTTGTTTTTATTTCATAGGAAAATAATGAACGAGAAAATGAGCAAACAAAACATCCTCTTGGATAAAAGTTTATTTTGTTTATAGGAGTAACAATCATTGGATAACACAATTTCCATGTGGAACTGTAAAACAAAGTTCATAAAAAGAAAGAAATGACTGCCAGGGGCCGTCTACAAAGTAAGGCTAAATACAGACAGTCACAGCCACAAGAGGGTTGTGTCCCTTGCAAAGGTAAGAAAAAACAAAAACAAAGAGACTCGAAAAGAAATATCTGGGTTTTATGACAGTCGGTGTATTTTTGTCTTAGTTTATACAAAACGAAGGACAGAAAGGACATGTTTTACTATCAGCATTTATTAATCAGCACAAAGGAAAGCAGTAGGCCTACTCTGTTATTTCATTATTTACCTCCAACTAGGAAAATATGAAAGAAATATTAAATTTGTCTGTTGGGGTTTAAAAAGGTACAGTGACATTTAACCTTAAAAGACATTACTTTAATGTGTGTGTGTGCACTGTGCGCACACACGTATGCGTGCCTGTATGTGAGTGAATGTAAAGTTTCAGCCATGAACATATTCAGAAAGAAATGTACATTCCACCTCCATTGCAGGCAAATTATGAAATGTACTTTTGTTCTACAAGAATCATTTTCTGTAAACACTTTCTTTCAGTTATCGTTGATTTTTCTAAAAGTAGAAAACCCACCATATGATGATCTGTACATTTGGTAAAGTAAAAAAGTAAAGGCATGTCCCATTAACCATGAGGTCATAGGGGAGTGAGCTGGTGGAGACATCAACTTTTTTAGGGCAGGCATCTCCTGTACCTGGCTGCTTCATCTTTCCCTAACTTTAAGAAAGTCAGGTACCTATTTACAGGTGGGTAGGTTGGAGGCTGCAACGCACATGTAAAGTTCCATGAGTGTGATTGGCACTTGTGCAAACTTATTGAGGCAGACTGGAAGGTGAGTGCTCAACCTCTGCATGAACCAGGCCAGGTACAGTTGATACTTTTGTACAATAACAAACCACATGATAGGTTTATTTGTTTACAGTTTTGTTCTGTGAAGGATTACATTCCATGATACTGTAGTACAAACAATGAACATCCATGTAATAAGGTTTATATGTTTACAACTTTGTTCTGTGAAGGATTACATCCATGATACTGTAATACAAACAATGAACATCCATGTAATAAGGTTTATATGTTTACAGCTTTGTTCTGTAAAGGATTTATATCCATGATACTGTAGTACAAACAATGAACATCCACATAATAGTGTTTAATATGTTTACAGCTTTGTTCTGTAAAGGATTACATCCATGGTACTTTAGCACAAACAATGAAACACACATTATAGTGTTTATATGTTTACAACTTTGTCTGAAAGGATTAGATCCATAATAATAATAATAATAATGGCTCTTATATAGCGCTTTAAACAAAATAATTTCTCTAATGCTTTTCAAAAAATACTGCATTACCCCTTTTACAACCCCAACCAACACCTCACAAACAAAACGAAACCACCATACAGAAACCAAAAAACCTAAAAACACACCACTCACTAAAATAGATGGGTTTTAAGTTTAGACTTGAAAGAAGAGAAATAATCTGAAATGTCTGAGAGAGTCTGGCAGTCTGTTCCACATCGATGGAGCTTGAAAAGAGAAAGACCTTTCACCAGTAGTAGTTCTGAAGCGAGTCATTCGTAGAAGACGGTCATCTGCAGAGGAGCGTAGTTGTCGAGAGGGAGTATAGATTTGAAGGAGATCCGAGAGATAAGAAGGTCCATTTTCAAAGAGAGAAGAGAAAGTGAGAGTTGAGATTTTGTACGAGATACGGTTTGAGACAGATAACCAGTGAAGTAGTGGCGAAATGTGATCATATTTACCTGCTCTACAGACTACCCGGGCTGCATGATTTTGGATTCGCTGTAATCTTTCTATCAGGTATTTCGGAAGGCGGCCAAAAGTGAGTTGCAGTAATCTATTCTAGATAAAACAAAGGCACAAATGAGAGTTTTTGTAGCATCTGTAGAGAGAAGGTGACGTACGGAACTGATTCTTCTTAGTTCTAAATAAGCAATCTTGCAAATATTTGAAACTTGTTTCTCAAAGGAGAGGGATTGGTCAAGAATGACCCCTAGACTGCGGACAGAGGTGGACACAGAAACAGTACAGTCATTGATAGTGACAGTTGAAGGTAGAGAAGGATGGTTAGGTTGTTTTGTCACGAACATGAGTTCCGTCTTGTCGTCATTTAGTTGTAGTTTGTTGGTAGTCATCCAGTCCTTTAGGTCTGCAATGCAGCCCTGCGCCTGAGAAATCAGTGAGTCAATTTTAGCAATGGGAGCCGACTGATGAAGCTGTGTATCATCAGCAAAGCTCTCGTGCAACATGGCGTGACCACCAATGACGTCAGACACAGGACTGGCATACAGCACAAAAAGGACTGGCCCCAGTACAGAACCCTGAGGCACACCGTACCTAAGAGGAGAACTGTCTGAGTATCTGTCCTGTACACACACTGTCTGAGTACGTTCAGTCAAGTAAGAAGAGATAATCCAGTCGAGGGCTGTGTCTTTGAAACCAAAGGAAGTTTGAAGCCGTGAGAACAAAATATTATGATCGATCGTGTCAAATGCTGCGGAAAGATCCAACAACGCTAACAAGGAAACGTTCCCATCATCAAGCCCACAGAGGAGGTCATTGACTACACGGAGGAGTGCTGTCTCACAGCTATGGCCTTGTCGATAAGCAGACTGATGAGGATTCAAGAGGTGATTCTTTTCGAGGTGTTCTAGAATTTGTTCCAGAACAATCTTTTCCAATAATTTTGATAGAAATGACAAATTTGACACAGGCCGATAATTCTTTAGAACGTTTTTGTCTAGTGAAGGTTTCTTGATCAATGGACGTACCACTGCAGACTTGAAGATTTCAGGAACGTGACCAGAGGACAGAGAGGTATTGATAACATGAGTAATATGGGGTAGAACGTCATCGATACACTGGAAGAGCAAGTGAGTAGGAATGGCATCAAGTTCACATGATTTAGGGCTGCATCGCAAACAAAGTTTTTTGACATAGTCTTGGCTAACAGGGCTGAAAGAAGTCAAAGGAGGTCCACAGTAAACTTTGTCATTCAGGGAGTGTACAGGTGCAGTAGAATCTAGGTTTTCACGGATAGTATCAATTTTGCCATTGAAAAACTCTAAGAATTTCTGAGGGAGCTCTTGAGCTTGGAAGATGGTGGGGAGGGTGGAGCAGCTGACTTTACCTAACAGACTATTTGTGACATTGAACAACTGCTTGGCCGTATTACAAGCCAATATCTTTGAAGAATAGAACAAAGTTTTTGCTTGATGAACAATATCAGTAACATGATTTCTAGCGGTTTGATATATTTCCCAGTACACAGTCAGACCCGTGGCGCGCCATCGCCTCTCAGCCCTCCTCCTCTCCTGCTTGGCTTCCGACAACTCAGGACCCACTGTGCTGTGCCATTGACACAATGAGCGTTCAGAAATCAAGCGCCTGCTCACTGGAGCATGCTTATCAAGCATGGCACGGAGGGCAGAGGTCAGCTGAAAAGCCGATGGCTCACTCGGTATGGTCGTGATCAGATCAGATTTGAAAGCCTCTATGTCGATAGCAGAAATTTTCCTAACTTCCTTGTACGTCTTTGGAACGGCGGGCCTAATGATGTCTAATTCACACTTCACAGCATAATGATCCGATGCTAAGTTAGTGTCAACAGTTGAAGACTTGAGTAAATGATCACTGTCTCTGTAGACTACCCAGTCTACTGTGTTACCTTGTTTGTTCGTTTTTTCATTCACGGATTGCTGGAGTCCAAAAGTATCTAAAATTTCTAACACCTCAGGCGTGTATCCAATTGTGGGCTTATTGAAGTGGAAATTGAAGTCACCAACCAGTAACAATGTTCCTGGAAGATCATTTACAAATTCAAGAAAGTCTGGAAGTTCATTGATAAACATGCTGGGAGTAAGATTGTTCTTTTTACTGGGTACTGGTCTGTAAATCCCGAAAATATTGGTGACAAGAAAGCTAGGTAGGGACAGCTTCAGGTGAACAAGTTCAAAGGTCCGGTGCTGAAAAGCAAAAGAAGAGTCAAAAGAGCAATAGGGCAGCAGCTTATCAGAGATGACGAAAGCGATTCCTCCTCCGCAGGTGGTGGTGGGGCGAGGGAAGGACTTGGATGTATAACCAGCCGGAGCCAGGTCTTGTAGCTTTGGTTCATCGCCACTTTCCTTGAACCACGTTTCCGTGACGCAAAGAATGTCAATATCATTGGACATCCATCTGAAACACTGACAATTAGTTTTGTATGTTCATACTAATTTGTAAAATGCGAAACGTTTAGAAGATAGGATGGTGCTTACAAGCAGTAGTTTTTCATGGAATTCATATTATAATTTCCAGTTTCTTGTTTCTCTTTCCTTTTAATTTTGCTTCGTTTCAGTTTTCTTTCATTATATTTTATTTAACCCTTTGACCATTACTCTTCAGGCCAGATCGAGCCCCATCCATTTATCTTAGATAGCTAGTGCACAGCTGCCTGCTGCTCACCCCCAAGCAGAACAGTGGAAGACCTCAGAGTAGCTAAACATGTTGCCATAACTTTGGAATGTCTCTGTCAACCTTGCTCATGCCTCATGCTTGTGTGTCTATGTGTGTGTATGCTTGTGCATGTGTTTGTGTGCGAGTGCTTGTGTGTGTGTGTGTGTGCATTTGTTTGTGTGTGTGTGTGTATGCATGCATGTACACATGTGTATGTGTTTGAATGAGTGTGTGTGTGTGTTTGAGTACACACCTGTGCATGCATGTGTATGTCTGTGTGTGTTTGACTTCTTGTTACAAAGCACTGACAAAATCATGCTAAGCTTTGTCATACATACAAATTTACATATCGTAAGCTGCAATCAAAAGCAGACAAAGAGACAGACAGAGAAACAGCAGATAGACAGACACAGACAAACACATACATACATAGAAAGAGAGAGAGAGAGAAAAAGCCAGCTGGACAGATAGCCAGACAGAGAATCAGAGAGAGTATTACAATCCATACCAATATAAGCCTACTTTACGCTTAACAAAAACCTGCAGCTATAACTCTGAATGCATCACAAAGCGTCGTTTTTATTTTTTGTCTGGGGAGTGGAACCCATGTCTCCTTTTAAGATACGGTTCTGGACCCACTGCTTTTCTCTGCGCTGGGTCTGGAATGATAATAATAATAATGATAATAGTGATAACAATAATGATGATGATTATGATGATAAATAATAATACTGAGCATAACAATAATGATAAATAATAGTACTGAGCATAATAAAAAAAAAAATACTAGTAATAATACCAATAATAGTAGTGATGATGGTAGCAACAACAAAAAATAATGATAAGAAGAAATATAACAATAATGATAATAATGATAACAATAAAAACAATAATAATTATAGTATTAATAACAACAAGAACAACAACAAAAATGATAAAAAGAGGAACAATAATAACATGATAATAATAATGACAATAATCATTATAATGATGATGATGATCATCATCATTATAAAAATCATGATCTTGATAATTATATGCAGTGAGTCCAAATAATTTTAGAGAATAGGGCTATACAGTGGAAACCTGATATACCAGGTCCCTGTTATATCAGATATCAAGGGAAATAAGGACTGATCAACTAACTCTTGACTTTTTTATGAGCAATAGCAATGAGAATCAGAATCAGCAAGAAAGCTAAGAAAATAGAAAGATAAACAGTAGATCTAGGCCTAGATCTGGTCTGGTGTAAGTGTGCAGTAAGCTTACAAACTGGATAATGGCGCAGTCAGTCACTGACTCAGTGGCCTCAGGCCTACACGCTTGCGCGCGCATCACGCTCGCATTGCGAAGCGTTCTTTCAGTGTACAGTACACAGTATACCAAGGCTAGCCTAGATCTAGATCTAGGCCTACTGCGTGGCGTGCTGAGTCTAGGCCTAGGCCTTTCTGCTGCAGAGCCCGTCTCGGCATCCCTGCTATAACCGATCGAGCCCTCTTGTCTCCCTGTTATTGCCGATAAGTTTTAATAGAGACAAAGAGGAAGAAAAAATGGGGATTAAAAAAAGCCCTGTTCACTGCTGTTCCAACCCTTCCCTTTAGTTGCTGAGCCGAGCGCGCTGACCTATGCGTGACCCGACCATGATGCCTGCCTTCCCTGGGCAGATTGTTTATATATCGCCTGTCAGCACCCATAGCTGACATCTGGCGTTTAACTGGGGGAAATGGGTATGACTTTAAATGCTACATTTTTTAAAGCGCTTTGGCCAAACTAGAGTGTATTGTAGATAGCTGGATGGCCAGAACCACGAGCTTTAAATTGATACCAAACACGAATGTGTTTGACTGGCAAAGCAGACTGCAGTGTTAGTTCAAATACATGCACAACCACAAGTACGGAGACGGATAATTTCCGATTTCACAAAATTTTGCTGTTTTAAACCGCCGTTAATGCAGTCCTGACAGTTTCCATGCACACAGAACAACATGCCACACAAACTACAGCATGCCAGCGTGCACCTCCACTTACTTGAAAGTTTTCGACCTGAACCTGAGAGGAGAGGTGCGCGTTTTAATTACTCCACTGAATTGGGGTCAAGAGGTTGGTCATCACACACTGGCGGGTGCGTGTTGAATGCAGGTTGAAGTTTTAACACAGTAATGAATAGTGTACACTGAACTGCATCAAAGTTAACCCACATTGGTGCCGCCTTCTCCACATCAGACAGACTGGTTTTCATTATTGTTTTCGATGGAACAGACGACATCTTCAGTTTTCTCAGCCATGCATAGCACTTTGAGCACATACTGACAGAGAATGGGAGCCCTGGGCTTTGTTTGTTTTTTGTTGTTGTTTTTTTTTTTTGCTGGAACGCCCACCACATGCTCGACACAAAGACTGAAGTCTCTCATTGTGCAAAATTGCAGTGTGTTCATAAACAACATCCATTGTTCAATTATACACACAACACTTAACACTAATACGTAAGGAAAGAACTACGATCAAAACAACAAAACTGTTCAGTTCTCTCACAACAGTGCTCTGAGTACAAGACTGAATGATGTGATGTTCAAAGCAGATTATAGTGAGTAACTTATCCTTAGACTTTCACTTAACTTCATATACATCAATACTTCAGCATCACATATATATTTGGAAACCAGTCTCCAAGTCACCGACAAAAAAAAAAAAAAAAATGGATGAAATAAAACGAGAACAAAAGGATGAGAAAACGATAAAAAAAAAAAAGGGGGGGGGGGGGAACAAAAAATCAGCATCAGTGGAATTAGAAGTTTTAACACGTGAACAATACACGTTTTAACAAAAAAGCACAGCAGCTGAACACATAGTCACTGCAAAAGTTTGTAGATTACAAACTTCAGCCAACGGTACAAATTCTAATTCTTAGACGTAACGCGGGCACTTAGAACAAACTTGTAAATCACAAAAAATCAACATCCAGATATTTTAGGTTCCGTGTCTACAGACAGGAGAAGATCATGTAAAATGATCAAGTTTTAATACAGACAAAGAAGGGATTCGTCCGCAGCTACTGTCGTGACCCCGTCTCGACCCTGCATCCCACCCCCTTCCCCCACTCTGGAATGCCAGGCTTTGCAGGCCTACAGCTGCCGTCCGCAGTAAACTAAAGAGAACGATTTGGCCAGTTTTGCACAGCCATGTGTTATATCCGGATTCCTGTTATAACCGGTCCTGTTATAAATGGTTTCCACTGTAGTACAAAGTAGTAGTAGCAGGAGTAGTAGTAGTATTGATAGTAGTAGCAATAGTAGCAGCAGCAGCAGCAACAACAGCAGTAATAGTAGAGGCAGTAACAGCAGTCATAGTAGTAGTACCAATTGTTGTAGTAGTAATAGTAGTTGTAGTAGTAGTAGTTATTGTTCCTTAAAGCCCAGCCTACCTCACTGGAGAAAAAAAAACACGTGAAAAAGAAAACTATGTACACGTATCAATGCATTTCCACACATAATATAAGGATATGCACCTGGCATTGACAACTCCAATTTATCACCAAGGGATTAAAAAAACACACACCTGAATACAGTGTACCCAGAAATATGGACACTAAAACATAAATATAAAAATGTGCCTAATTACCTGAAATTGCTTCTGTACATCACATTCTATTAAGAGTCAAAAATGCACTTAATACATATATCCAATAATCATTAATCCTAGGAGAAAGTATGTAAGGCTTTGGTGAACACATACAGGTGAATGGACCAGCAAGGCAGAAAATGACAGGAAGAAATGAGAGAAAACAAAGGAGTGAGGAAGAAACAAGGAAATTTCTAGCACAGAATTTCCAGGTAGGGATACCTTTTATACTGAAAGAGTCCACTACATCCCCACGGGGGAAGCCGTAGAAGCATTAGCAATAGCAGTAGTAGAAGAAGCAGCAGCAGCAGCAGGAATAATAGCAACAGCAGTAGTAGTAGTAGTAGTGGTTGTAGTAGTTGTAGTGGTGGTACTAAACCTTAAAATTACTAACACAGTAACAGTGAATATTTTGTAGTCCCATTTACCTACAGTGATATCTCAGAAAGCTTTCCAGTGAGAGGAAAGAACTCTGTAAAGCAAGAAGAAAGAATGATCAAGATAAATCATAATAAAATTCAAACAACTGGATTTTCAGAGCAGTTTTGGAAGAAGTTACAAATCCCTCTTTATGGCCCTGTTCTTTAAACTTTTTTAAACTCACTGTGCATTACACAGGATCAATCTTCTTAGTGGAGCACAGAGAACTCAAACTGTTTGGTGAGTTGTCCACATGCCATTATGTTGTCGCATAGTTTGTATCTTTTGTGGGTGTGCATATTGGGTGTTTTCCTGTTTCCATTTGCTGTTTCTTGCCGACATATACTAGAAAGCACAGACCAGAGAATGTTGCATCATCTTAGTGTTTGTATCTGCGTGCATGTGTGCGAGCATCAGGGCAAATAAGACAGAGACAGAGACACAGAGATTTTATGTGTGTGTGTAAGTGTGTTTATCACTTTATGTGCATGCGTAAAAATATATGCTTTGGCCGTTTGATTTTGAATAAAAGTGTGTGTTTAATGTGCAAAATGCTTACACATGAAAAATAAATTCTATTGGTCTCTCTTTCCACACAATTTCATTTTAATACGTTAATTACAACAGTAACAACAGCAATATAAACAACAACAACAACAACAACACCACACACCGTCTAATATCACTCATAGTGAACAGACGTTAAATTAAAGAACACACACACGCACGCACGCACACACACACACACACACACACACACACACACACACAGGTCAGAAGCAGGCGCTGAGAGAAGATATTCAGCCTAAGAAATGCAGTACAATACAATGCTATACATTTTAGTACAAAAGAAAAGACACAAAACAGTACAACACAACAGAAGAATAAGACATAAAATGGCAATATAGTACAAAACAACATACACAATTCAACACACTACACACTACAATACGTTATAATACAAAACTAAAATGATACATGATGCACTGCAACACACCGCAATACAACACAACGTATCAATACAACATAATACCACTATTTACTGTTATTTTATTTAAAGCCCAGCCCAGTCCATAGAGCCATACCAGGGCCATAACCTTTTCAAAACATACACAATACTTCAACAGGACCTAAAAAAAATAAGGGAAAAGAAAATCAAGTACACATATGAATGCCTTCGTGCACATAATCTAAGGTGATGCCCCTGTTGCTGACCACTCTGTCCAATTTATCACACAGGGGATTTAAAAAACATACATGAACACAAACTGAAACATAACTAAGGACTCTAGTCTAAAATTGCTTCTGCACATCTCATTTCCCTAGAGCCAAAAATGCTCTTAATACACAAAGTCAATTATCAATCCTAAGAGAAAGTATGCAAGACTTTATCGAACACATACAGTTGAATGGACCAGCAAGGCAAGAAATGATCATAAGAAACAACAGAAAGCAAAGGAACAAGGCAAAAACAAAGAAAGTGACAAAAAAGAGGAAATTTCTAGCACAGAATTTCCAGAAGGTGGGAATACTATTTCTACCGAAAGAGCCCCCAGCATCTCCATGGTGGTGGGGGAATAATATCAACATGACACAATATTACTGAGATCCACTCAATACAATACAGTACAATACAATATGAGGTAGTTAATGCAACATGTCACCTTAAAATACACATTACCTTAAAACACATTTGCAATTCATAAAAAAATACTCTGCAACAGATTTGACACCTACCAAAGACATCTCTCTTCTCTCTCGTCTCCATCGCATCAGGCGCTGCAAAATAAGGGGGAATAATATTTAGTTTGCTGATATCATAAAAGTATTTGATATTTTCAGACAGTAGGCAGACATACAAGAAGGCAGATAGACAGACAGACAGACAGATAGATAGATAGATAGATTGAATGGATGGATTCAGTGGATAGATGCATGGATGGATAGACAAACACTCAGACAGAGGGATAGACAGACAAGACAGACAGGTAGGTAGCAAGCAGGAAGGTAGATAGACAGGCAGACAGATAGATATAGACAGATATATAGACAGACAAACAGATAGATAGATAGAGACAGAACATGAGCAAAATTCAAATTTATGACTATTCCATCTAACTGTTGACTATTCCATCTAACTGTCATCTTTCGGTCTTTATATAACGAGGCAATTAATGAAGTGAGATGTTCACAAAAGCCCATTCTGACCACTGCTTTGAATAGATGGAGATGAATGACGCTGTCAAATGCTTTGCTATAGTCTATGAAGGCGACAAAATCTCCTTTATCAGTGATTTTTTTTTTCTCTGTGAGTATTTGTAACACAAATTAACATGTCAGTCGTGCCTCTGTTGGATTTGTATCCTGCCTGGCAGTCAGTCAGTTCTTCTTCTACCTTGGGCTTCAATCTGTTGAGAATAATTATGAGTAAAATCTTACTGGCATAGCTGATTAGGGCAATAGTTCTGTAGGTGGTGCAATTTTTGACATTGCCGCTCTTATAAAGCATAAAAAATTCTTGAAGTTTCCAAATTATTGGCCACTGATGAGTATTCAAGATTTTACAACAAAGATGGTGCATTCTTTTTAGGTCTTCTTTTCCAGATAGGTAGATAGATAGATTGGACGGATGGATGGATTCAATGGATGGATGCGTTAGGTACATAGATAGATTGGATGGATTCATTGGATGGACGCGTGGTTGGATAGACAAACACTCAAACAGACGGACAGATAGATAGATTGGATGGATTCAATGGATGGATAGACAAACACTCAAACAGACAGACAGGCAGGTAGGTAGGTAGCTAGGCAGGCAGGCAGGTAGGATGACAGACAGACTGACAGACAAATAGGTATAGACAGACAGACAGACAGATATATAGACAGTGACAGAACATGAACAAAACTTTATGAGAATAGCAGCATAAGCAAAATATTAATTTTTCCACATACACTGATACAGCCCTCACCCATGCAGTTCCTAGACTAAAATAAAAGAAATACAGAAGCATGAAAACAAGAAAACAATACAAAATTGGAACATGGGTAGTAGAAGTATACTTTTTCAAATAAAAGGATCGAAAATGAGATCAAAGGCATTAAATGTTTTTAGAGTTACATCCTAAAAAAATAACAACAAAATATCAAGCAAATATTTGTTAAACAAACAAACAGACCCTTAGTCTATGTACAGAAATACTGAAGAAATTGCTCACAGAAAAAAAAACAAACAGGAACATCAACTGGTTGCTTAAAATTAAAAGATGGTATGATTATTATGGAAAAAGGCAAAGTATTAGACAGATAGAGAGAGTACACTGAAGACCTTTTTGATAATGACAGAAAGATGGAACACATCACTGGAAAGAACTTTGAAGGACCACTGATAATGAAAGATGAAGTTAGAGCAGCGATGGAAAAAATGAAACGTGGCAAAGCCCCAGGATCAGACAATATTACTATAGAAATGATTGAAGTTCTAGATAATTTGGTATTGAAAAAGTAACAGTCCTCCTAAATGAAATTTATACCAGAAAGAAAGCAGGGCCTACAGAATGCAAACTCCATTATACAGTCAGCCTGATGAATCATGTGACAAACATTCTATTAAGAATAATCATGATGAGGACAAGGAACAGAATCAAACCACAAACAGCAGAAGAGCAATGTGGATTTGTTAAAGGGAACTAAGAACTCTCAGAGAAAGATCAGTCAAGTTGAATAAGGATCTATATTTATGTTTTGTTGATTACACCAAGGCTTTTGATCATATAGGACATAAAAAATTGATCAACCAACTGGAAAAGCTCAATACTGATGGAAAAGATCCAAGAATAATAAGAAATATGAACTAGGAATAAACAGCAGCAATGAGAGTAGAAATGTAAACTCTTTTCAAAATATTAAAAGAAGGGTTGTTAGTCAAGGTTGTGTGTTCTGTCACCAGACTTGTTTTCGTTTTACAGCGAAACCATCATGAGAAACCTAGAAGAAAGCTCTGTGAAAAAAGTTGGAGAAATATCATAAACACTCTTTGCCATGCAGATTACACCATTCTAATGGCAGAAAATGGAAAAGACCTACAAAATCTTGTGGATATAATAGAATCAGAAAACATTAATAAAGAGCTGGAGATAAACAGTAAGAAGACTGAAGTCATGGTAATAAGTAAGAAAAAAAAAAATCCCCTCATGTGAAATAACAGCCAATGGCATAACATTGAGACAAACTGATAAGTTTATATGTCTGGGAACGGTCATCTCACCACACAGCAGATGCGCAATGGAAATATCCAGCAAAACTGGCCAAGCTAAACAGTATTCCAGAAAATAAAAAGCGTTCTTACCAACAGATACCTAATAATTAACATCGGGAAGAGAGTTCTTCAGTGTGAAATGTGGTTTCTAAGAAGAATGTCAAGAGTCCCATGGACAGCAAAGAAAACAAATGAGTCGATCTTGACAGAAGCAAACACAAAAATAACTTAATCCTTTGACTTCTGCACCCTATCCACCAACTGAAAAACAACCCATTGACTCCCTCACTCTATCCACCAGTTTTCTGCAGGAAGCCGGTGGATAGGGTGATGGAGTCAAAGGGTGAAGCTTTTTCTTTGTTGGAATGGTTGGCAATGCAAGAGGCTGGTGGACAGGATGCAGGAGTCAAAGGGTTAATAAAGAAAATTTTTAAAAGACAAGCAACACCTATAGGACATTGTATGAGGCAAGAGAAATTTAAATGCCTAATCACAACAGGAAAGCTAGAGGGAAAAAGAGCGCCAAGGAGACCTTATGGGAAAATGTTGGACAGTTTTGCAGTGGGTGGGACAAAAAGGGTAGGAGATACCCTTGCAGCGACAAAGGATAGATTCATATGCCAATGGAGGGCCATGATCGACTATGCCATGGGGCAGGGCATTTGACGATGGTGATAATTTAGATATATCAGTCACTGTGTACACATATGTATATACACATATGTGTGGGAGTGTATACACTAAAAAACTATTGCAGAATTTTGTCAAAAACAATATTATGTAGATTTTTCTTGAAGGATTTTGTTGAATGAAAGCCGAGTATCTCATTCCAAAGACAAGCATCAGATAATGAAAAGCTCAATTTGGAAAGGTCAGTTCTTGGTTTTGGAAGGTTGAATAAATGTTTTCTGGTGTGACGAGTGTGCTTTCCTTTTGGGGTGAAAAGGAACACTGAGGTAGTCTGGTGCACAGTGCATCTTTTTTTCTTGCTATTGTTTTAATTAATCTGTTTTTGAAAAGAACGGAGTTTAGTTAAGTAGTTTTTTCATGAAAACATATCATGGTTACAGCATGTTTATACAACATTTTCAATGAATATAAACAGATACAACTGAATCCTGTGGATGCACAATCAATGTAAGGCATCAGAGTTTTGTGGTAAGTGTAATGCTTAAGTCTTAACATGAAGCATATGTTTTGCAAGAATCTTTTTGATTTTGTTAATATGGAATTATTGCCATTTATCTTCATTGTCTGAAATTACCTCAAATAAATCATGACTATATATTTACCAACTAAGTTTAAATTCAACATGTAATTTGAGATCTCTGATGGTTTTGATGGGCTATCTTAAGCATGCATTTAGTTGTCAAGGGCTTCAGTGTTATTTTTTAAGACTTGCAATGATCTGAAACAAAGTTTAGACCCTTCTGTAATTATTTTTTCAACATTTATTAATTCTTTTTCTCAAACTGTTGAGGTAGGTATCATCAGCAAACATCTGTTTCATTTCAGAGGACTGTGGTCATTTATGAGTAAGCACAATAGCATATGACAAAGAATGCAACCTTGTGGTACACCAGACTTTATTACTTTCTTTTTTCAAAGTATTACCTGTGAACAAATACACTCTTTGCATTCTATTTGTGACACAGGACGGTACAATGGAATGATCATTAAAGTAATAGACTTGAAGCTTTTTTGGCAAGATGTGGTGGCCCTATCAAGTGCTTTTATTTAATCAAAAAACATTGCTGGCATAACCTCAATTATTAATAGAACATAGTTCACTAACGTTCTTTAACATGTTCAGCATGAATGTAATATATATTTGTATATAATATGCTCTCTATAATTTTCCATTGCTTTTATTCTTTTTCCCCATTTATAGCCATGTGTAAGTGTGTGTGTGCGCGCGTGCGTAAGTGTATGTTCAGCGCTTAGATTTGATTTTTATCGAGATTTTGCGCTATATAAATATTGTAATTATTATTATTATTATTATATACAAAAACCTGACTACAGTGAGTGCAGCGGATTGTGTTTTGGGAGATGTGTTTAGAAATGTTTATGAATGTGCTTTTCAGCGGATCTATGTAACCCAAACAACAATGACTGGGTGAATAGTTATCAGTATGTCTATTGCTTGCATCCTTATAGTTTGGAAAAGGAATTACTTTAGTATTTTTAAAGTCTGTTGGAAACTGTCCCTTTTCAGTGCATAGATTGTGGGTATGTGTTAAAGGTTCAACAGTGTATGACAATACTATTATCAACAAAAAAAAGTTTGAGATTCCATCAGGACCTACTGACTTCTTGTTGAGTAGATTAGAAATCAGTTTGCTTACGTCAAATATAGTTGGTAGAGGAACAGTAAATGACTTCTTTGAGCAGTTTTTTTTCCATTGCAGAAGTTAGTAAGAAATTTAGGGCACCAAAAAGATGGTGTAGTCTGTTTATTTTGTGAGTTATACATCACTGATAAAGTCATTAGAAGAAATAGAGAATGGGATTCATCTTGCTGACCACTTCTGAGGACAGCACTGATTGTTTTCCAGAAGGTGGCAGTGTCGGATTTCTTTTTCTTTTTTTGGATATGAAGTTGGACATATAGTATATACCTTTTCCTTTGCTCTAAGAATCATGCATATTTTACAATGGTTTTTTTTCTTTAATCTATAAACTTCATTTTCTTGTTTGAATTTATCCTTTAATGACAGAAAGTAGACAGATAGATAGCTAGATAGATGAATCAATGGGCAGCTAGGTAGACAGATAGCTACTTTCTCTTTAGATTGACTTTCTCTATCTTACACATCTATCAATATCTCTTTCTATTAATGATTTGTTTATTCATTTATCTATTAATTTATGTTTATTTATTCATTTATATGTTCTATTTTATTTGTTTATTCATTTGTTTGTTCATTTACATATTATTTATGTTTGTTTATTCATTTATATGTATATGTTTATTCATTCATTTGTTTGTTAATTGATAATGTATAAATTCATTCATTTATTAGTCTTATGTGCTTTTTCATAGGATTAATAATTGGGTACATGTATTAAGTGCATTTTTGGCTCGAGGGAAATGAGATATGCAGAAGCAATTTTAGATAATTTAAGCTCATTTTTATGTATGTTTTAGGGCCCTTAGTTATTTTTGAATTTGTCTTCAGGTATGTTTTTTAAATCCCTTGTGTGATAAAAAGGACAGAGTGGTCAGCACCAGGGGCATCTCCTTAGATTATGTGCGTGAATGATTTGATACTTGCACTTAATTTTCTGTTCCTTTTTTGTTCCTGTTGAAGTACTGTGTATGTTTTGAAATGGTTATAGCCCTGATATGGCTCTACGCAGTTGGCTGGACTTGAAACAAAAATGACATTAACAATAACAATTCATTTGTTAGTTTGTTTGTTTATTTATTCATGTATACATCATACCATTAAAACCTAGAGGCGGACGCCCTTGGAATCCATTTTGCAGATCGCTTTTTGACTTGCCAGAAAGAGCACCCTCTGTGTCAGTCACTATCAGAGATAAACAGACCATCAGAACCAGGCCCACCTCCAACATGGGTTTCATCTTGTCTTTTGGTCACTGGTGCCACAACACAGTTCTGAAACATGTATGGGACACTCATACATGTCTGTTTGTCTGTGTCTCTGTCTGTCTCTACATCTCTCTGTTTGTTTCATTGATTCACTCACTCGCTCTCTCACTTGAAAGTGGTGCATAGAATAATAAATAGATATGTCCAGTAATACAGCTGATCTCTTCTCTATAAATCACACATATAGCACTAAAAAGCAGATAACTCCATTCCAAGAACCGACCTCTCTAAGTCTAGCCTCATGTATACAGGAGATGCTGTTGAACAAATCGCATAATATCAGCAGTCTCCAAACTAAATGGTGTGGATCATTGACTTTTGGACAATTTAACTGCTTTCCAAATTGCACACCACAACACATCATAAGTGCCTCACTGCACCAATTTTCATGGGGAAAACATAAACAAAAACCATATAGATCTTTAAAAGTCACTTTTCAAGAAGAGAAATTAGAGAAGCACTAGAAATCATGAAGGGCTGACTATCAGACACTGGAGATATGATTTTGAGTTTCCTGCAATCTGCAGACCACATCATAGTTATCGCATAAAGGTATTGCCATTTCTTATATCTAAGCTACAATAATAGTAAAGTTTCCGTTTTCTCCTTTATGAAACTTTTTCATTTTAAATTCAAGTTTGTTATTAAGTGAAACTGCCACTCCTCTTGAATTTGAACTATATAAGGCAAACACACTGTTGATATTCCTGTTCTGCTGGCATGGAAGCTTCTACTTTTTCTGAATGAGTGTCTTCGAGAAACTAAATGGAAGTTGTTGTTTTTTATTTCTTAAGAAATCAAGAAATCTCTTCTTTTCTATTTATGACCTAGATTTTGGCAATTTATTGACAGAACTGAAAGAACACTATCCATGTATAGTGAAATATTTTGTCGAAACAACACATATTAGTTATTACTGACATATAAATGGACATGCCTCTTCCTCTTCCCACTGTATTATTAGGTTGCCACAGCATCTTACTTTCACTTTCTTGATCCAATATCTTACATAGTATACATGTGAAAATAATTTTTCAAACATTTGTCGCTGTTCTTACTGTGACCAGCGAAATACCATGATATACTGGCTGTGGTTCTTGACATGCAAAAGTTAGAAATTTAATGGACCTATTTTGTGTTGATGATATGTATAAATTGTATGACATCCTATTCCTAAAGACAAACAAGATTGACAGTTCTTTCAAAGAGGAAAAACACAAAAACAATAATTGTTTGGGTACGGAAACAATGAAGACAATCAGTACAGGAAAATATGACTAGCAACAAAAAGTTATCAAAAAAACAACAGCAGCATTATCATGAATGTACAAGAAATAGCACCTTATTTAGTGAGAGTAACCTCCACCCCCTGAAATATCAACCTCACAATTGAGCAACACATATGGAAAAAAAATCAAACCTTAAAAAAAGGTAATTAATTAAACAGCAAAAACCAATCCCATGAATGATAAAAAACAGGATTACAAAATATATCATCTAAATAAGCTGACATATTCCAACGTCTCAGTAAATGAATACATACATGCACTAACATATTATGGGCTATATACACATAGCACATCTACACACACATACCTACATATACATCCACATATCATAAATCATTTTAAACACATACAGTGATACACACACACAAACAAGACTTACATATGTACATTTACATGAATGTACATATCCACACATGATTATATTAAATGCAAACGCATACACAGATATGTATATACAAGTTATTATAACTACACATGATATCCACATACATATATACACACACACATATATATACACATATATATATTCATACACATACATATTTGTACATATAAGCACCCATTGTATTTTTAGTACATACATACACATTCACACATATGCATATATACACATGCACGCACATGCGTAGATACATACAAATATGTATAATCTCATATAATACCAAAAAAACACCTACACTGCTGTATTCCCTTGAACTCCACCAGCAGTATTGTACTCCCTTGAACTCCCTTCTCCACACCTGTATCAAAACCAAATAATCATATTCAGTCTCAAAAATACTTGTACAAGGAGTTGATCATTCATCAAATTCCAAAGGAGCAACACAAAGAGGAGCTCTTGCGATGTAGCATATGTGTGTTCGTGTGTTCAGTTTGTCCCATTACAAAAGAAACAAAAACAACAAATCCCAAGCCATTAATCCCTTTGTGGGTCAACATCACAGAATGGTATCCAGATTTAATTCTTTCTCCTTTTTACCTTCTCCATAACTGATCGGGCCAGGTAATCATTTGACACAGACATTTTCACCATTTCAGTCACAATTTACATGTATCCATACATCATGTTCAGCCAAACGCTGTTAACTTCCAGTCTTACAGGCACAGGCTGAAAGCATCAAAATCTGTAATTCCATAAGTGATGATACAGTATATACTATATGTGAGTAAGATAGTTTTAAACAACTTAAAATGATAATAAAGGACAATAAAAATATTATCACAGGTACAAGTCAAAATCTACACCAAGGAAAATGTCATCCCTTTTCTCTCATCTTTTGTGGGATTGTTATCACTCCAAACTTCAGTTAAATTCAGATGTACACATATCTATGATCTGCAGTATATATAATCCTTAACACACACACACACACACACACACACACACACACACACACACTCACTCACAATCTATCTACCTATCTATCTACTGCTCTGTGTGTGTGGTGTGTGTGTGTGTGTGTGTGTGTGTGTGTGTGTGTGTGTGTGTGTGTGTGTGGTGTGTGTGTGTGTGTGTGTGTGTGTGTGTGTGTGCAAGAAAAGGGGACACAATCCACAGAATTTCAAAACTTGTATAAAAATCTCTGTAATTTGATAAAGTTAAACCATTTGCTTGCATGAAAACAGAGGAAAAGACTGTTTATGGTGAAATGGAAAAAGTCACATCACTTAGTGAAAAGTCTCTTGTGATGCTGGACATAAAGAATGTCTACAATTGTACAATAATACCATTAATAGCAAAGCAAGGGTTATGAAACTGGGGTTTCCATTAGAGATGGGTGGTGTTACTGAAATTATATATATAAACACTTGGATTCTGTCAGACTGTACATGTAAGTGAGGAATGAGGTACATTTTCATGTCCACCATCATGTCCATCACTAGTGTTTTTTGCATATCATGAGACATCATACAAATACCCACTTTCGATGCTAATGAGCATAATATAAATTACCCTGCCCATTTTTAAGAAAAACAAAATACCCAGAAGCTGTCCGTTTGTCTTTTATACTTTTATTTCTTGAAAGAATGGACAAGTGTCAGTTGAGACACTTTTTAGTAAGGATGTGACAAGAACAGTGGAGTCCAGTTTGTAACATGAGTGCTATAATATAACAAATAAAATCAGTTCTAAAAGCAAGGAAGATGGTCAAGCCATAGTTAATTCATTTTTAAATCATATTTGAATCAAATGTGAACAAGAAAAGTATCCCCCAAAAGCTGCATAACTTTCTTGGAAAGAAGTTGACATGCGGAGCTACTGTAAGTGTAATGCACAGACATCGTAGGTGTTCACTTATTTCAAACTTTCTCAGAAAGAAGCTGGCATACTAAGTCACCACAATGTTCATATTTGCAAAGATCCATTTGTAAGTCCTCACTGGAGTAACTTCATACTGAATTTTGACAGGAGTAATCAAGCCTCTCACACCTTGGAAGCAACAACTGAAAAAAAAGGGAATGTTATCTCTTAACTATATGTGTGTGTTATCTGCGGGTGGGGGGTGAGGGTGGGATAGGAGGGGGGAGTGGATGGAGTAAAATATATACAGCTGCATGTGCATGCACATGTGAGCACACAAAATTGCATGAATGCATTCATATACAAATGCACACACATGCATCTATAGTGATATACTGAGGTGCATTGTAACCCATAATACATAGATAATTACATACATGTAAGTAGAGACTTTTTTTTTTTTTTATATTTGACATTCTTACACAGTGATTTTACAAATAATTAAGAACATGTCATTTTGCCAATAAAATGTACATTCTAAATAATGTAAGTCATCAAACGTATAACCATGATAAATAAATCAGTAGCTACACTTTCTCTAGTTCTGATGTGTAGACTATTGGTAGGCCTGCTAGTACTACAGTATCTGTACCACACAAACATTTGTTAATCTAATCAATCAATCTGCAGAAATGGTTTAAATTTTAATTCACTGGATTTTATAATCTGATTTCATCCTTATCCTATAAACTGTATCATTATGAGTAAAACTGTAAACCATATATAACTATCTACACTGCCGCAGTACCAATTCATATACTATGATATAGATCTGTATGTATGTAGATCTGTATTTTAAAATACTTCATTAGGTCCGATTCAGTCACTGTGAGAGAGCCTCAACGAGGAGCACAAAAATGTGTTTATATATATAATTTCAGTAACACCACCCATCTCTAATGGAAACCCCAGTTTCATAACCCTTGCTTTGCTATTAATGGTATTATTGTACAATTGACTTTTTGTCGAAAACAATTCAGACCTCCCACGTTCAACTTCAAGCAAACAATTGAAACATGAACCAAAACTACATGAAAACAGTATCAGAACCGAACGCATATTTATCACAAGACAGGCGCAAACCTTCGGCCAATTGGCCTTTGCCAAGCGTAAATTACGACAACAAAGAACAATTACTACGCAACAAATTATACACAAATTGAGAGAAAAACAGTTAAACTACCTTGCTGTTTCGTGGAGTAGAGCTAGAAGTACAATTAAACTTCCTTGTTTCGTGAACTGGTGAAGTAGAAACAGCACTGTGCTAGATCTAGTTGTCCTCCACAGAAAGGAAATGGCCTTATAAAGGTCAAGGTCATTAAGTTTTACGTTGAGTCTATCGTCTACTATACACACTGCTGCAACCGCGATTGTAGTTGAGTTGTTCTCCAGAAATGGTGAATACGAGGTTGCATCAAGTCAAAAATGAAAAATAAAACAGGGATTGTGGATTTATGCTGATTAGAAAGGGACTGTTATCTAAATTCTTAATTATGCTTTAAAAAATCAATAAGGCAGTCTGTTTTAATATTCTTGAGACTTGAAACAGGGGTCTATCAGGGTGTCGCGTACATTACGGTGTGACACATTTGAGATGCAAGCCACACAATTTTAGATACTGCATGCACAATTGCTATGGAAATATAATAAATAGCAAGGAAGAAAGCAATCAAGGCAATAAAAAGTGCTTTTATGTCAAATTTGGATCACATATGACCCTTCTAAAAGCGTGACAATGTAATGTACGCGACACCCACGGCGTTGCACAGCCCACTGTTTAGTTGAACTCACTCACTGAGCCACCGCGAAAGGCAAAACAGCTGCTCAGTGCCGAAGGAACCATACAAAGCGACGGTCTGCTCTGTCAGTGCCAACATTAAGCTGCCAGCCACTGGCCGCGGTAAATTCTAATGTCTGTGGTTCTACATCATTTATGTCTGACTCATCACAGCTGTGAGATTTTTGATAAAACCAACAGAAAGTACTCGGTCTGAAGTTTACAATGAGTACAAACACACCAGAGAAAGGAGAAAGTAATATGCACTTAAGAGGTGTTTACATTCATGCCATGCTACAGACTTTTCAACACGTTCATGCTCTGACAACGAATAAAGCTTCAACTTTCACACATGCTGTGTGATGCGTGCAACTATTATGACCATTCATACTTAGCATTCTTAAAAGTTCAGTCTGGCCACTACTGGTATCACTCACGGGAACATGTGCGCCACAGGCGGCGGGTAATTAGAGTCACTCTTCACTTGTCAGGAAATGCTTCCCTGAGGCAGCGGTGTTTGTACTCCAGTGTACGCACATATACACACACACGTCTTTCTTTATACACTGCACTGTCAGTTATGTTGCTGGCCGTATGTTTTATAGGTGTATGAAAATAATCAACAATGCAATGAAATTGGTGTTATAACAAGCATACGTCTACTTAGGCCTACATTTAGTTATCTATATTTTTGTGTCCAGATATTTTTGTGTCCAGATTAAATTGCTCTTTTCTCTGGCAGACTTGATATTGTTTAGTGTTATCTCATATGGAGAGGATGCTTGTTTCACAGCACGCAATCTTTTGTAGCAGTTTTAACAAAACGTAGCTGAGTGAAGAATGCCGTCTGTTTCACTGGAAACAATTATCCCGAAAAATGTCATGAAATCTAGGGCGTAGTTTTTGCAAAATTTTGCGGGTTTTGTCTCACGATCTTTCCTTGATCTCTCACCACAGATTCTGCATAGTGCGTTCAGTCTCTCAAAGTGAGTTCTTTCAGAATGTTTCTCTGCAACCATAATGTGCAACTTTTTTTTTTCACAGGCACAGTCAAGTAGTGTATAGCCTACATCACACAGTAAAACACCAACCAGCCTAAGTCTTGTATGTTTTTTTCTCTCTACACAATAAGAAGCAAACACAACTAAACTAAATACACACAAAATGGGGCCAGAAAACAAAACGATGATGAAAATAAGTTAAAGAACAATCACAGAAAGCAGATGAAAAATCCAAAAGCAAGAACAAAGAAAAAAGCAAGACCACTTCATTTACTCTCACAGACTGCGTGGGAGCGGGGTCAAATGTGACCTGTAGGCCTACTCACATTCTTTCGCTTATCTATCTCAATGCCCAGAGTGCCAGATAGCTGCTGCCAGCGGCACACACTCAGTCAGTGTCAGTACATTAAGTGGTCGTTTTTATTTTATTTTATTTTATTTTTACAAAACACAGTAGGAACTGGGACCTCGACTTGTGTACTATGGATGTAATCAGCAAAGATTGCTAGATTAAAGAAGCACCATTTGAGATCTGATATAATCCGCATGAAAATATAATTAGGCAGGAAACACAGTCACTGACAACATATTTTACATAGGGGAAAGAGAAGGAAAGGGCTGCAGCTGTGGAAAGCCCCTGAGAAGAAGGGCGGGAGGGACAGTGTTTCTGGCAGAAACTAAACAGGCAAAATCTGCCCATTTTCGCTTGCCGTGCACCCCCAATGTAACTTTGTCATGGACGCTAACCATCAACAGACTTTTCTTGCAATGCCTACATAGTTCTTTCTGACAAGAAGCTCAAACAGTGTGCATATCAGAAAGTGCCTCATCATTCAACAGCTGAGAGGAAAGTTAGGATCAGTGAATACCGTCACTGCATTACATGTGACGACAATAGTGCACATAAAAGGAAAAACACACAGAAAATAGCAGTTTTCACTCCATAAAAGTTTATTATTCTAATAAACAGTGTTATAAAACACATTAGGATCTCTTTAATAACATTAGGGTCCATTTGGATAATAAATCATGACAGGACTCAAGGACCCGGTTTACTTAGGTCCAGCATAGTGACTATGTCAGTGGACGAAACCGATGCGATGTCCTCCTTCTCGGGCCACTTGAAGGAACCATTGGTTTCCTTTAGAAAGCTGATTTCAAAGTCTTCTTCCTCCTTGGACAGGATCTGAAACATAGTGTATTAATATGAAATAGCTACAAGCTTTTATTCCTTGTATTACTTCGTTACAGCTATAACGCCTGTAAAACACTGGCCATGTGATGGGGACAATCTGTCAAAGAATTAATAGATGTTTTCATTCTCATACAGTTACTTACTGTATTAAGTAAGAAATACGCCTTCGTAACTTCTTTGCTACTGGTGATATGGTGTCATGTGACAAGCTGGAAGAATAGGGGGGGGGGGGGGGGTGGATGTGCAAAATGTGGGTCGGTTTCCTCTGTGTACTAATCCCATAGATGGCCATAATATTTCAATAAAGTCTGTCTTGTGCATGTTGGCTTTGTACACTGAACCAATGGCAGTTTTACATGTTCATCATTTTAAGAAGTATGCACTTACTGAAGTTACTCTTTTACTGTCACTATTGTCTACAGTAAAAGTAGTAAACTTACCACTCCTCCATATTCTTTTAAGGATGTTTTCTGTCCATGTTTGACTGGAACATGTAGGCTACAATGACATACATCCTGGTCCTGAAATCATTGAACATGGAAATTTACATCTGAGTCAATGTAACCAAATCATAATTTCCATATAATGATTTTCGTTAGTTATGCTGCAATAAAAGCTAAGCCATTAATAAAACGTTTGAAATATTCATCTTCAAAAGTATACAAATTCAAATATTTACACCATATCAGATATTTAGATCCTATCAGTTTATACCAAATATGTATATCCTATCAGTTTATTTAAAAGTCTGGCTGAGCAATGAAATAAATAGTTCCTTTCAAAATCTATTCACTAAGCTGATATTTAAATGATCCAGAAAAAAAAATTAAATATCAATTAAGAGTGGCTGAAAATAGCTGAAAAGTCTGCTTGTCACAAGTAAAGTATGCGACGATCGTCACATCTAAATTACACAGAACTTTACGCACAACAAAATTGCGTTTATCGTTTCTTGATAATGAGTACCCAATAATTTTGAGAAAGATAAGAACTGAAAAGAACGATTTCTTCAAAAATTCTGCCAGTAAGTGTGTTGTGCTTTATACGTGATGTAGCCACCGGAAGTCATCTTGACATTCACAACATGGCGAGTGTCAGAGTAATACGCGGGATGGCAGTGAGGAAAATGTTGAATTCCTGATCAGAAACAAATGAAATAATGAAAATATCCAACAAGGGAAGACTTAAAATATGTGCAGGATTAACTGTTTTACAATTTTACGTTTGAACAAGCACCCAATCGCCCACAGTCGTATTCCGACCGTGCCGTGCATTTCCTGCGACAAGCTTGCTTCAAACTAAAAGACTGACGCTTCGGTTCTTTTTCGACTGCGTACTAAGATCAGTAAAACAAAAATGTACTTAAAATGTCTTTAAAAGATGAATGATATATTCATAAAAGTCATATTACTCACCTGAGTCGACGGTAGACCGTAGTTCAGGTTAAAGAAGAAATTGGCCGCTGTTTGGGCAGATTCGGTGCTTCCGATACGTCCCGGTTACGATCGTTGGAGAGTGTGACAAAGTACTTTTTGTGAAATCCCGCGTCATTCCCTCGAGGGGTATACCCAAATAAATAGCATCACATGATCTGTTGTTATATGTAGCTTGTATCAGCCTATCCAGGTCAGCGAATGTGTGAAGTCCCTGGTCAAATTTTGACTTCGTTCTCGGGCCGTCCCGTACATTACGGGCGTGACACAGCTGACAAAGGCTGATCATTTTTTTTTTTATTCAAGGTGCATTTCTCTGAAAGAGGTGATATTTCTCACATCTATTTAATGCTCTTTCAGACTAAATATGTTAGAACTTCACTTGTTGCCATGGTTGTATTCAAGTCCAATGCAAAGTCACACAGAAAGTGTGACAAAATGTGTAAGCACGGGACGGGTATTTTTAGACCTTCGAATCACGCAAACAAACAAAAAACCTGACACAAATAACTGTACCAAATGTTTTATTGACACAACATCGGTGCAGAAACAGGAAATTAACAACAGACATAATCTAATAATGATGACACATAATTTCAACTGAAGTGGGTGGCCTCGCGCAATATTCGGGCGGCCATTTTGAGGTTTCGTTTTCGATTTTCAGCAACATCAGCTCAAAGATCAATGTCCTACATGTCTGAATCTGATGTTACTGATCCCTTAATGTATACTGAAACATGAGATGCCATTGGCATCGGTGCAGAAGAAATATGTTGAGACATATAAAGCATGCACCCTGCGGATTCACTATTTCTGGAGAACAATTCAGTTATTTCGTGGTCTATAAATAAATGTAATTTTCGCAGTGAATTCCCTTTCCATTTCTGCAAACCCGTTATTTGCACAATACACCAATAGGTGTGCTTAATTTCGACCATATCATGTGATTAGAAGGGGGATGGAAGGTGGGGGAAAAATTCGCTGATTTCTTATACACACAGTAGTCTCAGTGACCTTTTATATGTTGTGTTCTGTTTTAATTTAACTGTTCTTACCTTATTTCTAATTTCTGAAATAGATTTTCTTTCTGTTTGGTTTTTCTATTACATACATACACACATGTTATCAATATCCTTACCAGTATAGTGAATGCAATTCTTTTAGTGAACAGTTCTTATAATGTTCACATTTCATCTTTACTCTGACCTTCCGGCTGTCAGTAATTATTTGTCTTCTTCCAGGCCATTCTCCCCTCCTGCCATCAAAAAGTTTCTTATAGATATTTATGTGGATATCTGGTTGACAGTCACACCATTTTTTAGTTTACACATAAGTTTTCAATTTGATGACGAGACAGTCATCCACACAAAATGTTGGAAACTCTCATGGAAAATTTGTAATTGGCTTGGGCTGAATCTTCACCAGTAATAATGCCAGAGCTTTTCTGTTTTTTGTTTTCTTTTGGTTTGTTTTAGTTATGTTTTGTCCTTGTTGTTTTTTAGTTTCATTTTTCAACACTTTGTCCCTGTGTTTTCTGTCAAAGACCCCCACAAAATTGATTGTGGTTTGTTGCCATTGGGCTTACCGGTCCGATGACCAACGCAATGACCAACTTCACTATTGCATACCTCTGTATTTACTTTTCCTCTCTTGAGTGAAAATGTCAATGCATTTTTTCGGGTAGTCATCTGAGGTTTCGCCCTCCTGTTCTGGAACCTTATACACCCACTGGTTCCATCTTCTGGTATACTCTTGATTGTTGTTATGTTCACTCTGAAGTTGTTTCATTTGACTTTCCTGGTACTTCACTTTGTCCTTGATAACTTCTTTTTCTTTTTCTTTTTCTTTTTTCAGAGTCTTTTTAACGTCCATCTCAAGCTTTTCATTTCTTGTTTCTACATCAGAAATCCTGGCTTCCAATTTCTTGATAGTTTCCATAAAAGTTTTCATCATTGTCTTCATTCATTGTTCAAATCATCAAGATTTTTTTATATGGTTGCCAAACTATCTGAAGTGTCAAGTTAAAAAAAAAAAGAGCGTATATATTAATTATTATGCTCAACATTTTCAAGTTTCTTACTTGATGCTGTATGGATAATCAGCTTTCTGCAATAGTAGCCTACCTTGTTTATTAGTGTTGTAGTAGTAGCAGGCTTCCATCTGTAGGCTTTTGACTATGGATGATGCACCCTAGTGTTGTGTTGAGTTGAGTTGACGCCTCTGGAGCAGCGTGAGCTGTGGCTGGTAAGGCCCATGCAGGAAAAGCAGTCACTACTACATTGGATGCAAGTATGTCTGATGGCCATGGGGTTGCTTTCCACCTGATTCTCTTTTCTTTAGCTAAGGTCTGGATCTTCTTTTTCCCCAATCTGAGTTCTTTCTGGAGCACACTGCGCCATCTGTTCTGGTCGTCTGCTGTGTCGATGTCCAGAGCTTTCATATCGCACTTGCAGACGTCTTCATATCATAGCTAGGGGCAGCCAACAGATCTCTTGATGGAGGCTAGTTCACTGTGAAAGATATCCTTTGGGATACGTCCATCTTCCATCCGGCGTGCATGGCCAAGCCAGCACAGCCTGTATTGTGTGAGCAGAGTGTGCATGGTGGGGAGACCAGTGCATACTAGGACCTGGGTGTATGGTATTTTGTCAGGCCATTTGACGCCAAGGACTCGGCAAAGGCAGCGCAAATGAAAGCTGTTGTGATTTGGCTCTTGTTTGGCATATATATACGTTGTCCATGTTTTGCTTCCATACAGAAGAGTAGTGATAATACAGGCGTTGTTCACTGCAATCTTGGGGTGCAATTGGCTGCTTTACATTCTCCCTGGCATGAGCAATAAGTCAGTTTGAGGTTGCTGCAACCATGCCAATGCGCATGTTGATCTCTGCATCTGGGGACAGATTGTTGCTTATGATGGACCAAAGGTATACTGGAGGAGGATGACATGAAGTTCATAGTTGTGGATGGTGATGACAGGTGGAACGTCCATGTCTTGGCTCAGCACGTTCATCTTCTTCAGGCTAATGGTCAGACCAAAGTCTTTGCAAGCTTGGGAAAATCTGTGTATGAGGCACTGGAGTTGTTGCTTCGTGTATGAGGTAACCGCAGCAGCATCTGCAAAGAGCAGGTCTCTGATAATGACCACATACACCTTTGTCTTTGCTTTCAGTCTTGCAAGGTTGAAGGGCTTCGCCCATAGATTTGGAGCATAGCACACCACTTCTGTTGCAGTCCAAAAAGTATGCTTCAGGTGCATGGAGAAGAAGAAGCTGAACAGGATGGAAGCGAGGACACAGCCTTGCTTGACGCTGCTTTTGATGTCAAAGGGTTCAGATATGCTGCACGCGTACTGGATGGTTGCCTTCATGATGTCATGGAATGATCTGATCAGGCTGTGTAGCTTTGGGAGCATCCTATTTTCATGAGAATTTTGAACAGTCCATCCCTGCTGACCAGGTCAAAGGCCTTGGTAAAATCGATGAAGGCGATGTAGAGGGGCATTTGCTGTTCTCTGCATTTCTCCTGTAGTTGATGAAAGGAAAACATCATGTCGACTGTGGAGCATTCTGATCGGAAGCCGCACTGGGACTCAGGGAAGATGTTCTCAGCTAGCTTTTGGAGATGCACCAACATGACTCGGGCATACAGTTTGTCTACGATGTTCTGTAAGGAAATGCCCCAATAGTTGTTGCAGTCAGTTCTGTCTCCCTTGTTTATATAGAGGGTGACAATCTTGGCATCTCTCATGTTTTGTGATAATACTCCTTCTGTCCAACACTGACAGAGGACATCATGTAGGGGCTGCAGGAGGGTGTTCTTGCAGTGCTTGAAGTTGATGAGGTCTGTGATTGCCTTGCGGAATTCTTCTCATCTTAGTTTAGCACCTGTCTCTTCACGATTGGCGAAGATTCGATGGCATCAAGGACTGCGATGGCAACAAAATTTGTCACTGGAGCATCGCTCTGAATAGTGTTCCACCATCACTCCATCTGTTTGCTTTTGTCAGTGGTCAAGTCCTCACCGGTGGATGTGAAAGGGGCTGTTCTGCTCTGTTTTGGACCAAGAGCTTTTTGATGCCCTTGCACATACCTCTTATGTTGCCTGTAGCTGCTGCAGTCTGGATGTCACTGAGCTATTGCTAGTATTGGTTGGCACATCTTGCTGTTTGCCGCACTTTGTTCCTGGCAGCTCCGAGTGCTTGCAGAGACTTCTCTCTTGGTGAGCGCTTGTATTCAGCCAGGGCAGCATGCCTTGCTTCAGTGACGGGGGTCATCTGACTAGACTTGACTTCAGATCAATCGTTCTTGGAGGTCTTCCTTCCAAAGATAGGTAAGTTTTTTTCTAAATGGTCTCCTGGAGGTGGTCCTATTTTTCAGAAGCAGTGTTATGTAGTTGGTATGTGGATAGAGCATCTCTGAGAGACTTGCCAAGTTCTCAGAGATGCTGTGTTACTATTGACAGATATACAAATCCTGCAATGATATCCCCAATCACAGTAATCCACACATCTCAGGATGACCCTTTGTGGATGGCTTGTTAAGACACCTGCCCGCTACAAAGACAAACCAAAAAGAGACATGAATAGTTAACCCCCCCCCCCCTTCAGTTATCAAAATAATCTTATAAAGAATGTTTCGCACACTCGAGTATGTGAGTATCTTAAAAGGGGAAGATATAATGACAAGGAGACACTGTATCATCTGCACATGCTCGGTTTCTTACTAACTGTACACATTTTCTGTCTAATCAGGCAATACATCGCCCACACATGCCCAGGAGTCTAGGAAATGTTTATGTTTGCTTGTCAATGGTCAACTGCCAGTTAGAGTTACTGTTACTTTTGGTTAACAGTAAGTTCTTTGAAGAAGCATTCGTTGCATTTATATTGCAAGGGTGCTTTCCACTAGTTCTATAACATATTGTAACCGCTACTATTTTCCCTACAACTAATGTGCTACTGTTATGCTGCCAGTCCTATTGTTGCTGGTATTGTTACTGATATTGCTCTTATCACTACTAGTACCATAGGTACTACTACTAATACATAGGTACTACTACTAATACTTCTGCTGGTACTGCTACTGCTATTACTGCTACCGTATCCATAAGTACACGATGAGCATGATAGTTGAGTGAGACGATAGATTTCCAATCAAAGGATCTGGGTTTGATCCTGCCTGGGTATCGCCCACATGGTAAGTAAAGGGTGGAGATTTTTCCGATCTCCCAGGACAACACGTGTGCAGATCTGTTATACCTAGACATCCTTCATGCACACAGAACATGAAACATGCACGTTAAAGATTCTGTTCAAGTCATATCAGTGTCCAGTGGCTTACAGAAACATGAAAACACCCAGAATGCATATTATAGGCGCCAGAATAATCAAGTTTGATTCTGGGCCCTCAACACTGAAGAGAAGCATGCACGCCTATTGAAGACGCAGTGTGCAGACCGTACAGCAACATACCGTCTCAGGCGTCTGGGCCGTGTGGACAAAACTATGTGCTCATATGCATCTCAGAAAAATCTGAACACTAAAAAGATATGAAAATGACTAAATGAAAGACAGAAGTACAAGTGTTATTCAAAAAGGAAACATGAAAATCACAAACATACAAAAATAGGATCAGAGCACACATTTGATATAACAAAACAAGATAAATGCAAATTGTCGTATTAGCTTATAGCAGACTACACGTCAAGGGAAGTAACTCCCACATTAGTAGATAAGCCAAATCTCACCCGTCTCACCCGTCGGCGTCACCGGGAACAGTGTTGGCCGCTGCACATGATGTCCTCACAAGCTGCCTCCAGCACTCTCGATCTTGGCTAAGTCTGACCACCTCCTGGAGTTTCTTGCCACTGATGTTTGTGATGTTTCTAGCAAGTGATGCAGGTGGCCGTCCTCTGTTTCTCTTTCCTTCCACTTTACCCTGGAGGACAGTGGACATCAAGTCTGTTCTCTCATTACGGATTGCGTGTCCAACATATTTCAGTTTCCTCCGTTGTATGAGTACTAGGAGCTTGCGTGTAGTACCCAACTCATTCAGTATGCTTTCATTTGAGCGCCTATCCGTCCATCTGACCCTCAGCAGTCTTCGGTAAAACCACAGCTCTGCTGCTTCCACTCGTCTTTCATCCTCTTTCTTCATTGTCCATGCCTCGCAGCCGTATAACATCACTGGCCAGACAAGACATTTTAAGAGTTTTATCTTAAGGTCTGCTGTTATGCTGTGGTCTTTCCAAATATTGTTCAATTGAACCATACTGTTCTTGGCCATTCCAATTCTCATCTTTATGTCTTTTGAGCATGTTCCATCGTGTGTCTTAAGCCTAATAGTTCTTATGAAATTAGAGAGTCACTAAGACTTATGGGAAGGCAACGGTTGCTAGAGAAAACTATCTGCAATGCCGAACATCCACCTGAATTGATAATACAGAATAATACACACATTTTCGGTCAATTGGTGTTTGTCAGACGTATACAAAAGACGACAAAGAATTAATTCTCAAAAATTAGTGGGGGGTGGGGGGTGAGGTGGACACCAAAACAGTGGCTCAGGAAAACAGCAGGGAAGAGTAGGTACTGTTTTTTCCCCTGCTACGTTTCGTGTATTTATTCTTTGGCGTCTTTTGCAAACGCTTGACAAAGGTCAATGGGTTGAAAATGTGTGCCTGTCTCGTTTTGTTTGATTAAATTAACCATTCTGTTTATATTTTTGCGTGTTTCTAGTGCCTACTTGCTTGAACGTAGACAATCATTTTGATTTAAGAAAACATGTCTTACGTTATTTACAGGTAGTACAAGAATATACGTTGGAAGTGGTCAGAAGAATTGTGAAGGGCAAAACGACCGACCAGCAAATGACCACAGGTAGGTCTATATGTGGATGGATTCGTCTGTGGAGATCGTTTCACTCTGGTGGTGACAAGTGTCATTAGCACTCTCTTTTTCTGTCTCTCATTGTCTGCCTGCTTGTCTGTTTCTGTCTCCCTGTTTCATTCTCTCTCATCTTTGTCATCTATGTATGCAATTAAATATTCTTATACAACTTGCATTGTATTTGTGTACATGTCCATGTATGCTAGATTATACCTTGTTGTTCATATCTGATTGTGCATGCGCGCGCATGTGTGTATGCACATGTGCGTGTTTGTGTGTGAATGAGACCATTTACAATTTTGATGAATCATCACAAAGTGACTTTTGTTCAGTCTGCACTTTCCCCTTCCTTTCCCAACCCTGTGTTGATGGTGTGATCATGGCAGTTGTCCTGAGTCATTAATAGTCCTTGACTCTCTCTCTTTCATATATATAGCAGTGACAGATTTGTACAGTATAGATTGTTTAAGACAATCTATACAGGAGAACCATACATTGATATTAAAATGAACAGGTTTATTATGAGTGCCTTGATCAAAATTCAGATGTGGCATCTCTGACATTATCATCCTTTCAGACATAGCATAAGAATGAACAGTTGAAACTTGTGTGTTGCTTATGTAAAATGGCCAAAGGAAATGAACTACAGTTCATACTTTGTTGTCCTATATTACATTATCTCAGATTGAAATCGATACTGCTGAAGTTTCACCACAATCCCTGTAAATTCAATTTTAAGATATTGATATCAACATGTAATGAAACCACTCAATTTCATCTACTCTTAGTATATATATATATGTTTATGAATCATTGAAAATGCTTGATACTGTTATATCATTGACTTACACTTAGTTAAACAATTTATGTTCACATTTCTTTGTACGGTGTTTTAGTTCAATGTTTCCTGTACATAATCCCCTTCAGCAAGGGCCTAGGCCTATATAGAATAAATCATATCCATGTTCGCATTTGTATTCTGTCTGCCTTTCTCCCCCTCCCCCCTCTCTTTCTCCCATGTATACACACAGCCTAAACCAGGTCTGTCCAGCTTTTGCTAAGACAGACAGAAAGACCCATAAACAGACAAACATAAAACAGACAGGCATGCAAACACAGATAGACAGATACACACTCGCGCATGCTCACACTCACACCCATGCAAATGCACACTGACACACCCACATATACCTCCACACAAACACACATCAGTGCACAACAGTCTTGTAGAAGAAAAACAAAATCATAGAGCCATACTAAAAGATCATCAAATAATGCATGTTTTATTTCATATGAAAATAAGATAATGAACAAGAAAAAAAAAACACAGACAAAACATCCTCTTTCTTATTAAAAGTTTATTTTGTGAACAGAAGTAACTATTACTCAGCAACACAAGTTCAGTGTGGAACTGTAAAAACTTAAGTTTATAAAAAGAAAGAAAATGACTGCCAGGGACCTTCTGCAAGACTATCATAGCCTCAAGAGGGTGGTATACCTTGTAAAAGGTAAAAAAAAATTTAAAAAAAAAATAAAAACAAAGACATAAAATAGCTTTTCACTCGATAGAATGTATCTAGGTTTATGACAATCTGTATATGTAACAGACGTTTCACTCAATAGAATATATTTTGGTCTATGACAATCTGTATACGTTAGTTTATACAAAATGACAGACAGATAGGACATGTTTTACTATCAGCATTTGTTAATCAGTACAAAGGAAAGCAGTAATCTGTTAGTTCGTTATTTACCTCCAACTAGGAAAAATACAAAACAAATACTAAGTTCACCTGTTGGTGTTAAAAAAAATGGTTCAGTGACATTTATTCTTAAAAGACATCACTGTAATGTGTGTGTGTGTGTGTGTGTGTGTGTGTGTGTGTGTGTGTGTGTGTGTGGTGTGCGCGCACATGTATGCGTGCCTGTATGTGAGCGAGTGTTAAGTTTCAGCCATGAACATAGTCAGAAAGAAATGTACATTCCACCTCCATTGCAGGCAAATACATGTACTGAAATGTAGTTTTGTTCTATAAAAATCATTTTCTGTAAACACTTTCTTTCAGCCCATCATTGATTTTCAAAGAACATATAGAACACCCACCATATGACCTGTACATTTGGTAAAGTAAAAAAGTAAAGGCATGTCCCATAACCCTGAGGTCATAGGGGAGTGAGGTGGTGGAAACATCAACTTTTTTCTGGGCAGGCATCTCCTGTACCTGGCTGCTTCATCTTTCCCTAACTTTACAGAAAGTCAGGTACCTATTTACAGCTGGGTAGACTGGAGGCTACATGCACAGGTAAAGTTCCATGAGTGTGATTGGCACTTGTGCAAACTTACTGAGGCTGCAAACTTACTGAGGCAGACTGGAAGGTGAGTGCTCAACCTCTGCATGAACCAGGCCAGGTACAGTTGATACTTCTGAACAAACAATGAAGATCCACATGATAGGGTTTATATGTTTACAACTTTGTTCTGTGAAGGATTACATCCATGATACTTTAGTACAAACAATGAACATCCACGTAGTAGGGTTTGTATGTTTACAAATTTATTCTGTAAAGGATTACATAAGTGATACTTTCGCACAAACAATGAACATCCATGTAATACTGTTTATATGTTTACAACTTTGTTCTGTAAAACTAAAAGATTACGTCCATATGAAACACGGACTTTTAATTTTGTATGCTCACGCTTGTTAGTCAAATGTGAAACATTTACAAGATAGGATATACAGACGGTGCTTACAACTAGTAGTTTTTCATGGAATTTATATTATAATTTCCAGTTTCGTGTTCCTCTTTCCTTCTGATTTTGCTTCATTTCATTTTTGTTTCATTTTATTTTGTTTAAACCTTTGACCATTACTCGTCAGGCCAGAACGAGCCCCATTCATTTGTCTTAGACAGCTAGTGCACAGCTGCCTGCTGCTCACCCCCAAGCAGAACACTGGAAGACCTCAGAGTAGCTAAACTATGTTGCCAGAACTTTGGAATGTCTCTGTCAACCTTGCTCATGCTTCTGTGTGTGTGTGTGTGTGTGTGTGTGTGTGTGTGTGTGTGTGTGTGTGTGTGTGTGTGTGTGTGTGTGTGTGTGTTTGTGTGCTTGTGCATGTGTGTCACTGTGTGTGTGTGTGTGTGTGCGAGTGCTTGAGTGTGTGTGTGTATGTGTGTGTGTGCATTTGTGTGTGTGTGTATGCATACGTGCACGCATGCATGTATGTGGTTGAATGAGTCTCTCTGTATGTGTGTGTGTGTGTGTGTGTGTGTGTGTGTGTGTGTGTGTGTGTGTGTGTGTGTGTGTGTGAGAGTATACACCCATGCATGCATGTGTATGTCTGTATGTGTCCGACTTCTTGTTACAAAGCACTGACAAAATGATGTTAAGCTTTGTCATACAAACAAATTTACATATCGTAAGTTGCAATCTGAAGCAAAGACTAGAGAGAGAGAAACAGCAGACAGACAGACACAGGCAGACAGACAGAGACAGAGATAGAAACAGCCAGCTGGACAGCCAGCCAAATACAGAAAGAGAATACTACAATTCGTACACCAGTGTAGTCCTAATAAGATATATGTATATATTACCTCTCTTAATAGAAAAACTGCAGAATTAATTGTGAATGCATCACAAGGCTCCGTTTATTTTTTGTCCTGGGAGTGCAAGCCATGTCTCCTTTTAAGATACGTTTCTGCACCCACTGCTTTTCTCCACACTGTATCTGGAATGATCATAATAATAACAGTGACAATGATGATGATGATGACAAATAATAATACTGAGCATAATGACAATAATGATGATGGTGATGATAATAAATAATAAAACTGTGCTTAGTAATAATAATGATAGTAATAATAATAATAGTACTGATGATGATAATCCTGATATTGATAATAATAATAGCAATAATAACAGTAATAAATAATAATAAATGATGATGATGATAATGATGAAAAAAACAAAAACACTTATAATGTTCATGATGATGATCATGATAATGTCAACAGTAATAACATTGAACATAAAAAAATCATGATAATGATGATGATCACAGTAGTAAGTTGTAGTAGGTATGATAATGATGATGATTGTGTTCATGATGATAACAAGAAGGAAGATAATAATGATGATTATCATCATCATCATAAAAATCATGATACTGGTAATACTACTAATATACACTGAGTTTAAACAAGTGTAGAGAATAGGTCTACAGAGAAAGTAGTGGTAGAAGTAGTAGTAGGACTAGCAGCAGAGCAGCAGCAACAATAGTAGTAGAAGCAATAACAGCAGTCATAGCAGTTGCAGTAGTAGTAGTAGTAGTTATTGTTGATGAAAGTCCAGCTGACAATGCAGAGCCATAACAGGGCTATGACTGTCTCAAAAATCTGTTCATACTTCACTGGAGAAAAAAAACACCTGAAAAAAAAAACTATGTAAACATATCAATGCATTTCCACACATAATATAAGGACATGCCCCTGGCATTGACCACTCCAGTTTATCACCAAGAGATTTAAAAAAAACACACACACACCTGAATGCAAATGTAAACATAAATAAGGACACTAAGACATAATATAAAAAATGGGCCTGAATTACTTGAAATTGTGTCTGCATGTCACATTTCATTAGAGCCAAAAATACATTTAATACATGTACCTAATTATCAGTCTTAAGCGAAAGTATGTAAGGCTTTATTGAACACATTCAGGTGATAGGAAAAAAAAAAAGAGAGAAAGCAAAGGAGAGAGGAAGAAACAAAGAGTGACAGAAAAGAGGAAATTTCTAGCACAGAACTTCCAGGTAGGGATATTATTTATACTGAAAGAGCCCCTGGCATCCCCATGGGGGAAGTAGTAGAAGTAGTAGTAGTAGCAATAGCAGAAGCAATAGCTGCATTAATGGTTAGTAGTAGTATAGCAGTAGTAGTAGTGGTAGAAGTAGCAGCAGCAGTAGTAGTAGTAACAGTAGTAGTGGTAGGGGTACTAAACTTTACAATTACTAACAATGAAGATTTTCTAGTCCCATTAATCTACAATGATATCTCAGAAAGCTTTCCAGTACTGTAAAATGAGTGGAAAGAATGGTCAAGATAAATCACAATAAAATTCAAACAAATGACTTTTCAGAGCAGTCTTGGAAGAAGTTACAAATCCCTCTTTATGGCCCTGTTCTTTAAACTTTTTTAAACTCACTGTGCATTACACAGGATCAATCTTCTTAGTGGAGCACGGAGAACTCAAACTGTTTGGTGAGTTGTCCACATTCCATTATGTTGTTGCATAGTTTGTATCTTTTGTGGGGGGGGGGGGGGGGGGATGCTGGGTGTTTTCCTGTTTCTGTTTATTGCTGATATATACTACACGTCATTATTGAAGGGCCAGGAACGTTTTTGAGTCAATTTTTGAAAGGAGAAATAACCTATTTTCTCTTACTCTTTTCTCCAATTCGTTGCCGTAACTGAATGGATAAGAGCTCAGACAACATTGCAGTTTCCTTTTGGCACGTGTTTGGGGATTTGCCGATTTGCAATGGGCGGCCCAAGGAAGACAATTTCCACACGAAATTGTCGAATCTTCAGCAGGGTCTCTCTGACGACGCAGGCAAGGTAGCGACAAAATTCGCTTTGCACGTGCAAGGCAAGCCCTTTTTGAACACTACTCCAGCCAAAGTTGCCCGCAGACGAGGATAAAAAGGACCCGTTCTTGGTTCGTTTTAACCATGCTTGCAAGACGACGGATGACGGATGAGCAGCGGGGGAGAGCCCTCGCTCTGCTTGATGAAGGCCTAGCGCAGCGGGAAGTTGCTAGACGACTTGAAGTGTCGCATTCCACAATCCAGAGACTGCTGGAGCGCTTCAATGAGACTGGAGCAGTCCAGGAAAGGCGTCACACGGGTCGACCCAGAGTAACGACAAGACAGCAAGACCGCTACCTTGCCCTCTCCGTCCTGAGGGAAAGGGCATCCACTGCGGTGACCTTGAGGGGTCAGCTGAGGGACGCAACAGGTGCTAACATCAGCTGCAGCACGGTGAGAAGACGGCTACATGAGGCAAACTTGAGGTCACGGAGACCGGCCATCCGACCCGTGCTGTCACCGGTCAACAGAGTGCGCCGCATGACCTGGGCCAGGGAGCACGTGACCTGGACAAGGCAACAGTGGGCCCGGGTCTTGTTTTCGGATGAGTCCAGGTTCACCCTGACCTTTAACGATGGCCGGGCTCGGGTGTGGCGACGTCAAGGGGAGAGGTTCGCTGACGCCACTGTCCAAGAGCATAACCGGTACGGCGGCGGGTCGGTGATGGTGTGGGGTGGCATGAGCCGTGGTACCCGGACCCCCCTGCTCCCCATTGACGGCATCCTGAACGGGGTCCGGTACCGGGACGAGGTTCTGGCGGCCGTGGCACTGCCTGCGCTTGTGGACCTTGGTCAAGGCGCCATCTTCCAGGACGACAATGCACCTGCGCATCGAGCACGCCTTGTGACCGACTTCCTGGAGCAGCATGAAGTCGTCCGTATGGCCTGGCCAGCGTGCTCACCTGACCTGAACCCAATTGAACACCTCTGGGATGTGCTCGGGAGGCGCATCAGGGACAACCACCCCCCACCTGGCACCCTGGCCAGGCTGGTCGACATCCTGCAGATCGAGTGGGCGGCCATCCCTCAGGACACACTCCGTACCCTTGTGGGGTCGATGCATCGGCGCTGTGAAGCATGCATCCAGGCTCGGGGCGGACACACGCGATATTGAAAACAGATTGGCCAAATCTGACACTTTCTGTTTTTTTGAAAAGGGGGGATGTTCCTTTAAATGC